>JARWLC010000009.1:33057500-34257500 GCA_033318265.1 Phyllotis vaccarum | reverse complement strand
TGAAAATTGTAAAGACCAAGCTTGTATAAATTCAGTGCTGGGACTGTCACGGAAATTTATTTTCAATATCAGAAAAGAGGAGAATTTAACAATTTACTATTAAGTGGTCCGTGATCAATGTCGATAGCATGTGACAATGTAATAGACAAGAGATGCAGACCTTGCATTTCTTAACAAGCAGCTCACAGAGTTTTATCATTGTTCTGGTACTGTTTTTCTTAGTTTTTGTGAGTCACATTGTAACAGGTGGGCCCTGTGAAAAAGAATGCAGGCTGAGCTTGGCCCCTATTGATAATTAAAAAAAAAATACACATCACGCTACAGATACGATTCATTATAGATTTTTTTTTTTTTTTTAGGTATTGGCAATTTAGCTGATAGCTTTGTTTTTGTTAGGACAACTCTCTGATTGTCCACTTGATGGCAGCATGTACTATGTGCTAGAATCGAACATTTTTTTTTCCTGCCCCCACCCCCTTTTTTCTTTCCTTTATGTTGTTCAGCCTCGTTTAACATTGGTGGTGGAAAAGATTGATAGCAATGCAAATGTATTTATAACCACGAGAGATAGTCACCTTCCACCCCAATTAGCCTTTGCATTGATTTACTGAGGAAAACATCTATTACTGAAAAAAGTCTTACAGATTACTGTTGCATTATTGCGTTACAGTTGAAATATCTGCAGGAGAAGTGATCTCACAGATCTCACTTTAATCTAACCAAAATGTACTTTCCCAATAATTAAAAAAAATAAAGAGATCCATCATTGAGAATGCTGCTCTAGTTCGGGTTCCTCACACCACACTGTCTCCCCTTAAAGCCACATGCTCAGTTATTTGAATATATTCTTAATAATGAGCTTGTGACATATTTTAGATCTTTAAAAAGAGATTTATTCATGAGCTGTTGCTTGCATAAAGCCATTGATCTACCAAAAAGAAAGAAAGAAAGAGAAAAAAGAAAGAAAATCTCATTTCTCAACTTCTTTGTGAGAATATAATTATGATCGGAGCTAAAGTCTTTTTTATTTTTTAATATAAAAAAGCTTCTGCCTTTTTTGAAATACCCTTTTGTACCCCCAGAAGAATGGAACTGAAGCTGAGCCACTTCCTGCAGAGAAAAACCTGCCAGTAAGGATTCCATAAACACGCTGGCAACACCGTTCTAAGGGAAGGTTCATGAGAACTCCCATTTGAGATTTACATGGAGCAAATTGGGAGAGATTTACAAGGCAGTTACCATTTAGTGCTTTTGGCTTGAAAGAAGAGAATAGGGTTTTGTTTGCTTTTTAATCAGCCCCTGTTCTCTCCTGGCCCCTATTTATCTTAAAAAATAATGGCATTTGGAAAACTTTGGTGGCTTTCTGCTCTTTGAGCTGTTAAAGAGGAAGATTCCTATAATTATAAATCATTACCATTTGAATTTATATGTTGGGGTAAGGTGAAGGTACTCCACAGTGGGGTTGTAAAGGAAGCTCTGCTGGGGCCACCAGGGCTGCAGAAATGGCAAGAAAGTAACACGGGAAGCCACAGACAGCAAGCTTATATAAATACCTTCCAGGCTGTATATAAATATTCTGGGGCAGGAGACTCCAGTGCGGCTGTCTTTGCAGGCTCGACTCTGTTTTTCCTGAGCTTTGTATATATTTACTTACACACAATTGTACATTTCCTTCTGTTTATATATACTTGAGTATTCTGGGCCTGCGTGAGGGAGACTTATGTTCCACATCTTCTTCCTATAGCTCATCTCATGCGAGCTTTAAAACTATCTTTATAAAAAAAAGTAATTCAAAATTTCTATAGAAACCTTAGAGAATATGAATATGGGATATGGAAATAACAGAGGATAGTACCTTATTATGCTGTTGCTTGAGTGTTAGAGGCTTTCAGTTAACATGAATGTGTTAATATATACATGAATACACATGTATATTCATTGAATCATATATCAGTATTGTAGACGTGTTCCCAATCCACATGAGCAGTTTCTATTGCTACATGTTCCACTTGCATTTCTTTTCCAACACAACGCACCTTAATATCCCTTATTATGTGGGCTAATACATGGTTTCATCCCATAGATAACAAACCTCAAAATGATGCCACTGGATTCACCCACGGGCTTGATTGTATACATACAGGAATCTATGCAGAGGATCCGACTCCAGACGGCCTGATGACAAGAGGGGATATTGTCAAACGTGTATAGGAAGTTTAAATCTTGATTCGACAGGCATAATTGTTGATATGTTCAGTCTCAGGTGAAGTCAGTATGGAAAAGAAAAAGAAAATAACAGCCTTGACATGTCTCCCAATCTGGAGCAGTGACTGTCTGGGAAAGTCCTGCTAAAGTGAGCAGGGTAGGAAGGGAAGGCTTTAGTGAACCCTGTGAGGAGGGGCTGCCTCCTTTATGGAGTTCTTTGTTTTTAACTTTGTTGGTGCTCTGAAATCTCAAGTGTCTACAGCAAAGTCTTCATCACTGGTGATGAAAGAAACCTAAGAGTCTATGTGAATGCCTACTGCAAAGTGGAAGCAAAGCACGAGAGTCAACACAGTTCTTTCTCGGATGTGTGGGTGTGCGCATGTGTGTGCACAGGCATGCACATTCATGAATCCTACTATCTCTGGTTAGCATAATGCAATCAAAGCCTGACCAGGGAACTTGGTTCTGTATGCTGGACCTCCTGATCTGGGGCACCTCATCTTACTCTATGCTCATCTGGGTCTCATTTAAGGTGGGAGAGAGAGAGAGAGAGAGAGAGAGAGAGAGAGAGAGAGAGAGAGAGAGAGAGAGAGAGAGAGAGAGAGAGAGAGAGAGAGAGAGAGAGAGAGAGAGAGAGAGAGAGAGAAAAGAAGAAGCAAAGATTTGTTAGTGGTTTGATCTAGTGTCAGGTGAAGAGAAAATGTTGAAATGATTAAGGGGTTCCTACCCACCATGATATTTTGGAGCTGTCCCTAAATTCTGAAGCAATTTTAAACTGTGCCAGATTTGTGTATTGTTTGCCTGCTCATGTGTCATTTTACTATTTGCTCAGGTCTACCCTCTGTCACATTTTTATTCGTTCAATAAAAAATTACGTAGAAAGCTGAAATTGGCATTGATTTTTAATTTATACAGAAGTTATTACAAATATTTATCAGTGTCAATTAAAACAGTAGCATTGCTTACAACATATAGAAAATCAAATCCCATAATTGCATTTCACACATGGGGAACAGTGCTGGCTTCGGGGTTTAAAGGCCATTTATGATTAAGCTCTGGGTTTAAATGAAATTGTGCTACATTCTTTACCTCTTCTACAAGACTGCTAATGTGATGGTGTGCTGGACAGGAAATATTGACATAAGGTCAGTATTAATTAGTCACACAAATGTTAGTGCATTTTTGTTTGCTTCCTGTGGTGGTTTGAAAGAAAATGGCCCCCATAGGGAGGGGCACTATTAGGAGCTGTGCCTTGTTGGAATAGGTATGGCCGTGTTGAAAGAAGTGTAGCACTGCAGGGGTGGGCTTTGAAGTCTCCTATGTTCAAGCTATGCCCAGTGAGACAGTTTACTTCCTGTAGCCTCAAGGTGAAGATCTATATCTCAGTTCCTTCTCCAGCACCCTGTCTGCCTTCCTGCCACCATGATGATAATGGACTAAACCTTTGAAACTGTAAGCCACACCAATGAAATTTTTTTTTTTTATAAGTGTTGTCACAGTCATGGTGTCTCTTCACAGAAATAGAGAACCTAGTTAAGACACTTCCCTTTCTATACCACACTGTCTTAAATTGCCAAGAAAATAGCATTTTAACACTGAATTTCTTCCTGTCCCCTGTCCCTCAATATATGGTGAGAAAAACTCCATTTATTAAGTGCAAAGATACTTCCCACAGACTGTGTTTTATCAAAGGACATAAGAACATAAGAATGATGTCTTGGTTTTCTATGGGAACATGACTTATAATGGAAAGAGTGCTCTTTGTCACCATGTGGTGACTTCTGCAATACACATACTGAATTGGCAATTTTGATACTTTGGGTGTTCTAGAAGGCTAACAGTTTTCTTTCCATTGCTACTACAAAATGCCAAAGGTTTGAAAAAATATGAATAAGAGAATTTGTTTAACTGATAGTTTTGGAGGCTAAATGTTCAGATAAGTTGGTCTTACGAATCTAAGGCCTTCCTAGCAAGAGGGCTGTTAAATATACCACCACACAGTAGATAGTATCATGGTGGCAATGTGTGTCACTGGGGCTGACCACACAGGGTCCCAGAATACCAGACACATTCCTGGCCACCCTCACTATTTTTACAATGATTTACTCTAACTAATTGGAGTTTCATGACAACTATATTAATTTCTGTCGTATGTGATGGCACTATGGATTATATTTCCCAATGAGGCCCCGCCTTTAAAGTTTTCACTGTCTTTTTTTGCAGGAAGGACCAGGTCTCCAATAGAGGACTCACTGGGGACATGTTCAAACAGTGTCTGAACTGTAGCAAGAGGTTTGTTTATTATAGGATGGGATGATAAGGATAATATCATCTAGGGAGGAAAGTAGACTTGTGGAGTTCTTAGATAAACGAAAACCTTGATCACCATAGGAGAGTGACACCATTTATCATCAAAATACTTCCTTGTTTTCCATTATTACATTTGAATTTTGTAGCTATAGAAGACATCTTTTTAAACAAACTGACATTGTTACTTGATGTCTAAAGTCCTACCACAGGAGAAGAAGTAAGAGAGTAGGTTTGAAAACATTCCAGAGAGATAAACTAGAGGCAAGAGAAAGGAGGGGCATGCCAACCAAATAATTACACACTGCGCAGGATTTGAGACCGTAATACTGGAGTTGGAGTGATGCCTCTGTGGGTAAGAGTATATACTGCTCCTACAGAGGACCTGGTCTGGTCCCCAGCACCCATGTCATAGAGTGAATCCCTACTATGTGTAACTTCATCTTCAGGAGATCCAACACCACCTTCTAGATTCTGCGGGCGCTGTGCTTATAGACATATAAACACACATAGTTAAAAAGAAAAAAGTCTTTCAGACAATATCACCATTATGAGGAAATGCATGAACACACTTGGAAACAAAGATGAAATAGTTGATTTTTGAAAATGTCAAAATTGGTGTTGAGAGAAAAATCCTCAAGATAACATCAGTGAAAATCAAAGTCTTCCTTCCCCTCTCCAGATCCAAAATATTTGATATTAGCATTTTACCAGAAATTGGAACAATAAAATACCTCTTTATTGTGTAGCTTATTTCAGAAAACATAAAAGCATGAAAGCCACCCAGTTCATAACACTGATTACAAAGCCACTCAGGAAAGTATAAGAAATATTATAATTTACTTATAAACCAGGATCAAAATGATAAATTCTAAATAAAATAATTTAAGAGAATTTAGCAACATAATAAAACCAATAATAGCTAGATAGCATTTCATCAATCTAAATACAGTGAAAACCATGCTTCTACAAAGTATGGTGGGAAATGAATAATGTATCTAATTTAATGCATAAGTGAGCTTTTAAAAATGAAAGGAAGCCAGTAAGAGACCTGGATTGGAAGTGAATAGGATGTTGAAAGTCAGAGCAAAAAGCATGGGTAGGTGTGTGGCTTCCCTAGAAAAGGGCTCTGCTCTCACTATGTACGCAGTATGCTCCTGAAAGTCACACAAGATAGACCATGGGAGATGGGGAATTTGAGGGTAGAGAGGGTGAAAGTAAGTCTTCAATTTGCATGTCCTGGGTTGACCAACACAGAGAGACCAAGTTACTTTTATCATAGAAAAGACATTTCTTAATTAATTTTGAATAACAATATGCCAAAACACACAAATTTGTAGTTGACATAAAAATACCAGTCCTAGTATATCCCTGCAGGGTTTGATAGGAAAATGTGTGTAAAAATCACACAGACTAGGCACATTGAGTTCTAGCTACTAAAATGTCTTGGAAAGAGGAGATTATAACTTTCAAAATAGAAATAGACACAGAAGTATTTAACCACAGGAAAAATTCAGTGGTCTATAGAATATAAGCCTTCAAATTTTCAGATATACTTTAAAAAACACTTTGCCTATAAAACAGTATATTATATTCTTAAAGACTTAAATGGGAAGAGAAACAAGTGATTGAGCAAACTGTACATTATAAATTAAGAATATAGTCATTAAAATTATGACATGGCTGGAAGGAGTGGAAAATAGTAAAATACTATAGAAGACCAGTAAGGGTTATGAAAATTAGAAATATGAATTTACAATGAAATATAAACAAAAGCCTAAAATAAACCAGAGAGGAAGTCAAAGATACAAAATAAACATACCTGGAGACTTCAAAGAGATATAAAATGATAAAAGTATTTTGTGACCTCAAATTTTGTCATTTCAATATTGGTAAACATAAAACTGTATGCGTATGTAAACTCCATGTCTCAGTCTCTGTGTATAATAAACAAACTGAGCTTCTGGTTTGCTGTGGTTCCTCGATCTCAAAAGCCCGCATCACCTGATCTCAGCTTTCTGTTTGTGTGTCTGTCACTGTTAGGTCCAAGTTCCCGAAGCTGGTCAAGGATTAGGCATACATCATATCAAAATTTGGGTCCACGGGTAAATCACTGTGAAACCGACCACACTAATCCTACTATCACATTAGTTGGTCAGTCTTATATGAGGGGCAAGAAAAGAAGAGAGAAATCAATGCCGAGTGAGAAAGAAGGGTGGAGCTGTGATTAGAAAGCCATGATACTGCAAACAGAAAAATCATAGAGAAAAATCAATGAAATGAAGACTTCTTTGGAAAAAGATCAGTAAAATGACACATTTTTAACAAGGCTGACTGTTTCAGAGACTTCTCCAGAGAAACAGAACCACTGCAATGTATATTAAGCAAGGGAAATTGAGTAATTGATTGAAAAAGATTGGTTTACATGATTACAGAAAGCAATGATTGCAAAACCTGCACAGTAGGCTGGAAGGCTGGAGACTAGGGGAAGAGTTAACAGTTCAAGTGTGAGGGCCGCCCACTTGCAGAATTACCCAGGCTTCGGGAGGTCATCTTTTATTCTTGTTGGCTGAAAATTTTGCCTTTTAAGATTGCAGTCTGATGTACTCAAAGCCCACCAATGTAAATGCTACACTCACCTGAAAACATTCCCACAAAAATACCCAGAACAACATTTTACCCAATTTTGGGGCGCTGAGGGTCAGCCATGGTGACACATACTACTAAGCACCACATTGATAAAACATTTGAATAGACACAAATGACCATAATTGAGAATAAAAAACAAAACTGTAGATGTCACTAGCAGCTCTACAGGCATTAAGAAGATGACAAAGGGGATCATAAGAACTTGGTGCAAATTGGACAAAATTGATGACATAAAGTACTTCTTTGGCGACTACAACTCTCCCAATGTGAAACAAATGATTTCAGCAGTCCTGAAACTATTAAGGAAATTGAATTCATAATTGTACCCTTCAACAAATCACTAAGGCCAGATGTTTTCACTGGTGACTTTACCAAACATTTAGAGAAAATAATTAAAATGAATTCTACATAATCTGCTACAGAAAACAGCAGAAGTGGAAACACGTCCCAGTTCATCTTATGAAGCTACAAAACCAGAGGCAATAAAATAGGAAAGCCACACGACAATTGTCCTCATAAATATAGATGTGAAAATACTCAACAAAATATTAGTAATTATAATACAGAAATATGTAAAAAACATTATACCTCACAACACTTTGGTTATATTTTAGGAACAAGGCTAGCTTAGTATTTAAAACTAAAATCTGCAATGCAGTATTTTATCAGATTAAAAAATCCCACAGGATTGTATCAGTCATTGTAAAACACCATTTCATAAAGTGAATATTTTATGATTAAGATTCATAAAAATAAAAATAAAACAGCATTCTCAAGTTGATGAGCAGGCACAAAACTCTTCCATAGGCACTATACTTAATGTTGAAATAGTTTTGTCTTCTTAAAATCGGTAATAAGAAGATGGTGCCGTCTCTCGGGGTTACACAAGAGTACCAAAGTTTCAGCCACCAAAGCGAAGCAACCCTAGAAGACAAAAGGCATGTAGATCAGAACAGAAGACACTAGATTGCTCCTAGTTGCTGGGAACATAGCTCTCAGTGAATCTACAAAAATAACATGGGCCAAACAGGAAACAAGTGTGAGATTCAGATGAGTTCAGCAAGGCCACAGGATACCAGATACACACTCAAAAAAATTAATTCTATTTTTATATACCATCAAAGAACATGAGCACATATACTATAGTTTGTAATTGCTTTAAGCAATGAAATACTTCAGTGAATATTTAAGAAGTCCTGTACCAGGATAATATGTTGATAACTACACAACCGTGATTCTCAAAAAGAAAGGTCTTCATAAGCAGAAATGTGAGTGCCTGAATTCTAAGTCTCATGTTATAAAGATGTCAATTCTCTTCAGCTCGATCAATGGGTTTAACAAATGTACAATTACAAAATAAACAAACCAAACCAACAACAAAAACCAGGAATATATTTTTTTGCAGCTCCAGACAAGATAATTCTAAAATTTCTACATAAAGAGAAGAATCTATGATAGTTATAAAAACTTTGGAAAGACAATAAGAAAGTTGGAATAGTTTTATCAACTCAAGAGTGATATCCTCTTAACACCTGGCACTGTGTGATATTTATTCTTTGAGGAACAACCATATGAACCAAGTAGAAAACTTGGGGACACCCTAACATAAAAATGCTCAACTGAGTCTTGAAAGTCTGAAGCAATTAACTAATGTAGAGTTTTCAACCAATGGTTCAGGAACAATTGCACATCTGTGGGTTCAAATAAAACCACAAAACCCCTCAGCCTAACACTTGTACCTCATAAAAAATAAAATGAACCTCAGGGTTCAGTGTAAACCACAAAACTTCTAGAAGAAAATGTGAGCGAATGTTTAGGATCTGGGACTAAGCAAACATTTTCAGACTTTTTGCCAAAGCACACTGCATAAAAGGAAGAGCGAATGGACTGGCGTTTATGACTGTAAAGCACTTCTGTTCTATGAGAGACTCAGCCTACAGAGAGGGAAAAACCACACAGATCTGACATAGAGCAGGCCACAGAGCAGGGAAAACACATATATCTGACATGGGACTAGGAAAATATCTAGCATATATGAAGAATTCTCAAAGCTCACTGGTGGAAGGCACACAATTCATTTCACACTGTGGGGAAAACCATAAATGGATGTTTTGCCAAAGATAGACAAAAAAAAAAAAAAAAAAAAAAAGACACTGAAAACAACCATGGTGCCTCACTACTAGAGCATCAGAATGGCTTAAATAAATATGACAGCTGGGAAGGCAGAGAACCAAGTCTTTCCCCACTGCTGATGATAATGAGAAATGTTAGGACCTTTCTGGAAAATACTTTGACTATTTCTTAAAAAAAAAAAAAGGTTGCTAGCAGCATAACAATGATGCCAGAAAAATAAAAAAATTTAAGTTCACAAAAAAACTTCCTTGTGAATATTTATATTGAAAGGTTATAAACTGGAAACAAACCAGGTGAATGACTTATAAACAACAACACTTCAAAGTCCTGTGTGCTGTAGCAGGCTCTGCCACAATAACCCAGATGCACCTCCAGAGAATGAAGCTTGAGGGGAAAGTCAGTGCCAACAGATAGGCTAGAGCCATGCACATTTATATCACCAAAATGACAAATCACACACGGGTGCAAAAGTTAGTCACAGGATGGACAAGGCTGCTGTTGTAAAAGGCAACATGAGAGAGCTCACAGAGCTACAAGTCATGACTGTATCTAAGTCAATCCTGTGATATTGTGCTATGGTATTATGAGATCTTAGTGGGCATAGAGGAGTGGGAAAAGCATGCATGGCTTTGCATTGAAGCCTGTGTTTTCAGCTGAGTTTTGTATATGGTGAAACAGGCTATCTTTCATTCTTTACATGTGAAACTTACGTCCCAGGACTATTTGTTAAGGGCTTGCTCCTTCTCCGTGAGTGTGCTTAGCACCGTGGAGCATGCTCCAAGGCTGTGCAGGTGTGAGCTTTCTTTTAGGCTCTATTGTACTTGGCTGAAATATGTGTGTGTGTGTGTGTGTGTGTGTGTGTGTGTGTGTGTGTGTGTGTGTGTATGTGTGTGTGATATGTAATTATACATGTGTATATGTGTATGCTTGTCTGTGGGGTTGTGTGTGGAGGCCAAGGTTGAAATTAAAATCTTCCTTTCTCTTACTTGCCATTTTATTTATGTGTTTGGTTATTTGACACTGGTATCTTGATGAACCCGAGTCTTGTTTTGGCTAGATCAGTTGACTAATAAGCCTCCTGAGACTTTCCTGTCCAGCCCCTCCCCCCCCCAGTGTTGGGTTTCTACACACACACTATCATGCTAGATTTGATGTGAGTTCAGAGGATCCTAACTGAGGTCTTCGTGCTTACACAGTGAGCTAGCCCCAGCCCAGTTTGCTGGGACTGCAATATCATTGAGTCTATAGATCTGCCATGAAAACCCATGTCTTCAGAATAGTAGTCTTACTGGATCTCCTACACTCACTTGAACTTTTCTTTCAGTAACATTTGATGAACATTTTTGCTATCATTAGATTTTCTTTTCTTTTTATTTTTTACTCAAAACTTTTAGATTTTTTTTTAAATGTGTGTGTGTATGTTTTTTTTCAGGGTCTAATGTATCCTAGGCTGGCCCTGAACTTCTACGTGGTCAAATATGACTTTGAGCTTCTGATTCTCCTGTCTTTATTTCCCAAGTGCTGGGATTAAGGGTATGCACCACCATGTCTGGTTTGTGTGGTGCTGGGGCTTTAGGTCCACGAGGCAAGCGGGCTATATCCTTAGCCCTGATATTTTAAAATATTTCTTAAATTTTGGAAACTTTAATTTTATTTGTTTACTGCTGCCAGATAGACAATTTTGTGATTTTTTTTTTCTTTCTAACTTTTTTCTTTTCCATTTTGTCCTTGCCAGGACTGTTGTGATCAGCAGTGGTGAGAGCCCTTTGCTGTGAGGATAAAAACCTTCAATATTGTACCATTAGTCATGATGTTTGTAGGACTCACAGACATCTTTTTAATACAATAAGCCATCCTATAACGCTTAATTTAATAACATCATTTTCTTGAGTCTACTAAAATAATCATATGTTTTTTCTAATTTAATCTTTTTTCATAGTCAATTACATTGATTTTCAAATGTTAAATCAGCCTTACATTCTTAGAATAAGCCCAATTTGATCTAGGGAAGGAAGGAGACCTTTAAATTCTGAGCCCTATTGTCTCCATTTGGTGAGAACTGGGTCACGCACAGACTCCAAGAACAAACACCAGAAGAGGGTAGAGTACCTACGGCAGGTTTAGACTCATCCTGATTCATCTCTTGAGGTGTATGGGTTGGGAGGTGCTTTCCCTAGCAATCATCAAATCCAGACTTGCTACACAGTCTGTGTTCCACTGACCGGTGAAATTAGGGAAGTGATCAAAACTACGGTTTAAAAAGAAAGACTCTATAAGACTGTCATGAATATAGATACAAGAAGCATTCAATGGTAGGAAATTAATTAGGCAACCACAAGAAGAAAAATCATGGTGTAGTTTATCTAAGAAAAAATGTCAGTCAAAGATTGGGACCATGCTCAAAGTATAAAGCCATAGAAATGAAGTAGAATCGTATGGGATCCAGACGCTTCATAGAATTGGGCTTTAATCCTAATCATCCTAAGAGAAGTATTATTCTTTTTTTTGTGTGTGAAATGATATTAAGAAAACAAGCCAGTAGACGGCGAAGAGTAATGAATGTTAGTTCTTAAGCATGTAGCTCTGATTATAGAAATTAAAGCCTTCAAAATAATAAAAAAATATCTCAGAAAATATCTCTATGATTTGAGTTATTGAAGAGTTATTGAGATTCTATAAGTTAGAATATAGAAAAATGAATTTGATTATAGACAATTTTAAATTCAATGAAAAGTCGTATCAGTGAATAAACTACCAGGGCAGTAGATTTTATATCAATAAAAAAGTGACAAAGGATTAATGTCTAGAATATAGGGAATCCTTAGTGGTGGTTCTCAATCTTCCTAATGCTGTGACCCTTTAATACAATTCCTCATATTGTGGGAATTCCTACAAATAAATTATTTCATTACTACTCATAACTGTAATTCCACTACTGTTATGACACTTAATGTAAATATCTGATATTTAGGATATCTGATATATGATCCCTGTCAGGGTCTTGACCCACGTGTTGAGAATCACCGCCTTAGTGAAAGAGGGAGGCAAGAGAGGCGAGGAAAACAGATACGTAGATTTATGAATTAAAACATGTAGTCTGGTGAGAAATCAAGTTTGACCTAGTATGTGTAGGTCCTATTAGTCATCCATCCCTCTCTTGTGGATCCCTGCTCTGGCTCCTAAAATGGTATATGTAAATATCTGGTTAAATGTTATTTCTGCAGCTGGCCATAGAGAACAACCCAGCTTCCTGTCTTCAAGGAGCATAGCCTTGTAACTTTTGGCTACTTCCTGAGTCCTTGTGTCTTTCCCCTTCCTTGAGGAAGGAGTGCATCAATTTAGAGACAAATGGCTCCATAACAGACAAGTGGGACTCAGTTATGCACTTGGAAGTATGGCCAACTGAAGACTGCATTTTAGGATATAAATGAATTATCCAAGTCCAATAAAATTAAGATTAGAAATATGTAAAAGTTAAAATAATAAAAATAAAAACAATAAGCAATAATAGTAAAAAAGATTAAAAAGGAATATTAGTAAAGTTCTAGTGATTCTAACTTGTATGCTTGATTCCAGTTAAACATGATTAGCAGTTCAAAAAAATATGAGAGCCTTTTATATAATTATTTAATTAGTAGAAACTGCTGTATAATCAGCCCTAAAACTGCTGGAAACAAATGAATATCTTCTTTCATAGCTTGAAATTATTTGTGGCAATGTTAGTAGTGGCTGGGGTCCGGCCGAGGTTTTCCATGCTCTTAGCATCTTATTCAAAGAACTGAAATAGAGGTCCATACAGATTGAAAAGTAGCAAAATACTTTATTCAGAGCAAAGAGTTAACATAGACCAGAAAGTTACTATGCTATTAGTAGTCCACATGAATGAGTGTACTCAAAAGCCGTGAAAATGATTTGGGAATGATTTCTTTTAATGGTATTCGTGAGGAGTAATATGATTGCCAAGGGACACAGTTTGGGTGATTTTCTATTTGACTGAGAGATGCTATATAACTGTTTCCTCTATATGCATGTTCTTCCCGTAATGCATCTGATCGTCGTCATACACACATCCAGTTATACATAGTATTAAGATAACAAATGAGAGAGTCTCCATAAAAAGTTTACTTTGGGGACACATTTTGCTTTATTGTACATGAACCCCAAATCAGTCTAGACTAGATTGGCACATCGCCTGCCATTCTTGGACGTACACCTCATTTTGAATGAAAGTGGCTGCTAAGGAGAGTAAGCTATTTTCGTTCTTTAAAGTAGGTGTACATGTGTGTGTGTGTGTGTGTGTGTGTGTGTGTGTGTGTGTGTGTGTCTGCGTGTGTGTGTGTGTGCCTGCGTGTGTGTGTGTGTGTGTGTGTGTGCCTGCGTGTGTGTGTGTGTGTGTGTGTGTGTGTGTGTGTGCCTGCGTGTGTGTGTGTGTGTGTGTGTGTGTGTGTGTGTCTGCGTGTGTGTGTGTGTGTGTGTGTGTGTGTGTGTGTGTGTGTGTGTGTGTGTGTGTGTGTGTGCCTGCGTGTGTGTGGTATGTACAGGTCAGGGTCTCAAGCTTCCAAGTGCACTATTGGAAGGGAGAGGGGCACAGGCATAGCCCAGACCAAGTGGGCTCTGTGTTCTAAGCTATTCCCCACGTTTCCTGCCCCAGCAATCCTTGTTTATTAGCACTATATTTCAAGGCTTTGATTTCTGGGAACTGCAACTGACATTACTTATAATTTTACCCTGTTTATTTGGATTTCATTATACCATTTATTCTTGTACTCTCTATTAACAAGAAAATTTTAACATTAAAAAAACTGATTTTTTTAAAAAAAAATCTGTCCTAGAGTTTCCTTACAGAAGTAGAAACAACAGGGCATGTATGAGACACTTTATAAAATAGAATTTAAAATGATAAGGATATTAGCCCACAAGATTATGGACACTGAGAAGGCTCAAGGTTTTTTATTTGTTAGTTGGACACCCAGACTGAAGTCAGTGTTACAGACTGAGCCTCAGCCTGAAAATCTGACAACTAAGGGCAGGGTGAAATCTTCTCCCACCACAGCATCAGGCAGAGAGAGTAGACCACCAACAGACTGTCTAATTCAGATCTTAGGAGACTAGATAATGGCCATCCACCCAGAGTCAAGTCCTTTTCTTTCAATCTACAGTACAATGCTGGCCTTTTCTAGAGTCAGTTGATATACACACACAAAGAACATTTTCCAACATCTGTGAGTCTTCGGGACCAGATGAATTATCCATAACGTCATTATTACATGGTGTCCTGGCTGGGTTCTGTGTGTCAACTTGACACAGCTATTGTCATCAGAGGAAGGAGCCTCAGCTCAGTAAAGACCTCCATGAGATCCAGCTATAAGGCATTTTCTCATTTAGTGATCAGTAGGGGAGGGCCCAGCTCATGGAAGGTGGTGCTGTGCCTGGGCTGCTGGTCTTGTATTGTATAAGAAGGTTGGCTGAGCAAGCCATGAGGAGCAAGCCAGTGAGCAGCACTTCTTCATGGCTTCTGCATCAGCTCCTGCCTCTGGAATCCTGCCCTGGTTGAGTTCCTGTTCTTACTTCCTTCAGTGATGAACAGTAATGTGCAAGTGTAAGTCAATAAACCCTCTCCTCCCCAACTTGCTTTTTGGTCATGGTGTTTTGGTGCAGCAGCAGGAACTCTAACCAGGACATATAGTATAGTGTCTGTGTTGAAGCGACTTTTTCCCCATTTCTGTTGAGAATAAAGTTAGTTGAAAAGTTTGGAAGTATTATGCCATGTTATGAACACATTTTGTAACTGAAGATTTGGTTAGTGAATCTAACCCATACTGCAGCCACTTTATAGACCATGCCAAGGTTCCTTCTGATGTTATAGGGTTAGACTATGGAGGCTTTTTGTGTTAACTGCCTTTTTGAATCACTGGGGAAAATCCTGTCTTTTCTGTGATGTAAGTGAAGTTTATTTTCTTCTTGCTTAAAATCCCATTTTCATATTTGTTTAATTACTTCATGGCCTTTTTGATAATATCAAAATATATTTACTTGTTGCTTATTTTTTGTGTGCTAAAACACAAATGGGGTTTTATCAATCCTGTGTAAGTTTTGCTGATTTGAAAAGTTCACCAGTATTCTTTTAAGGTTTATTTTTATTTTCTGTGTGTCTGTGTGAGAGTATGTGCACATGTGTTGAATCTCCCTGGAACTGGAATTATTATAGTTAGGAACCACTGGGCATGAGTGGACCAAAATCAGAGTCCACTGACAAAGCAGTATGTGCTCTTGTCAGAGTCTCTCCAGCCTCCTTCACTGATACTGTAAATCGAAAGCAGTTAGTTGCCAGTGCTGAATAGGACTTTTCTGCTCACAATGTGATTTCAGCAAATAGAATCATTTGGGAGCTGTAAACATAGGCAGAAACTCAGGCCTTGGCATCTTCTAAATTAAAGCATTGTAGCAAGATTCTTAGGTGATTCTTACACACATCATCTGAGGGGCAGTGTGAACCATTCTCTGGGATTCAAATGGGGGGGGGGTCAAGGGAAGTGAAACAATTTTAAAACTGAGTCTATTGCTGCATGGATGTCTGTGACTTGCAATAAGCCCATCTTAATTCGTCCACTGATGAAAATAGATTAGGGTTTAGTATATAGGGTACAGAATGCAAACAAGGCAGACTAAGGCATTGCTGATTTTGAATGAACAAGAGACATTGAAGGAAGCCCAGAAGTTGGATTGAAATATATGTCTCGTCTCCTAGGAAAAGTTCCAGCTCAGTAGCCTGGCAACAGCATCATAAGTCATAGAGAAACCAACACGGACCCCTACAGAGACTATGGCCTGCAAGTATCAGAAGCAATCAGGCAAGAACCAAGCTTGCTGGGTGACGGACAACTTGTTTTCTCTGTTCCCAATCAGGCCTGGCCTAATTCCAGATCCTTCTCTCGGAAGGAACAGCTGTGCCCAGGTCACTCTCCTGAGCTCTGTGGCCTGGGAGAAGAATCTGGAGCTCAGTGACAGGAAGAGGATGTCCAGGTCTTGTGGCTTTGTTCTGTTGTGAGTTTGTGATGACAGCGCTGTAGGAGAGCTTCCATGTGTATGAGGTAGGAGAGGAGTAGGCGAATTCCCACTGTGCAAAGCAGAGAATTGTGTCTAGGCTTACTCCCCAGAGCTGATAAAAAAGAAAAGTGCCCCAGGCAAACTCTTTTTAAATTAAAGTTTGTTTTCTTTATCATTTCATACTTGATTATTGTATTACCTCATTTCAACTTCTCTGTCTGCTCCCTTTGACTTCTCCAATGTCACTCATACCCTCCCAAGTTCATGACATCTTTTAAAGTTATTGTTCTTACAAATGCACATACTTGGCATGTGTACACACATAAACACACACACACCACTGCTTTCCCTTACAGTTGTTCCTATATGCATGTAGTTAGAGCTGACCACTTGGGATTGGGAAACCAGTAAGGACACCCGTAACTGGAGAAGACTGATTGATTCTCTCTCTCTCTCTCTCTCTCTCTCTCTCTCTCTCTCTCTCTCTCTCTCTCTCTCTCTCTCTCTCTCTCATCATTGGTTGATGTAGTTCTTCCTCTACCCAAAGAAGGGAATTGTGAATTTCCCCATCCATTATACAGGTCTTGTTTACACAACCATATTGAGATTTCATGGAGGTAGTATGTCTAGAAGACGTTATGGATGTAGTCATACCTTGAAGACACTTTCTAGTCCCTGGTGTCCTGGCCTTGTTTCCTTAGCCTTAGGTATAGTGGTTTCAGAATATATGTATCAATTGGTACTGGGTGCTCCACATTTGTTCAATTTTGGTCATCTGACCACTTGTAGATCTTGGTAATAACTTCAGTCTGCTGTAAAAAGAAGCTTCTTTGTGAGGGATGAGAACTACACTTACCTGTGGGTATAAGGATAATATTTGGACCACAGTTAGAAACTACATTGAATAAGGAAAATGGCAGTAGTGCCCCCTCCCATAGGGTCTATGAGCTCTCCAGTTGTAGGTAGTTGACTGGGTTTGTAGTAAAAAGCATAAATTCCTTCCTACCGAGTGGTTAAGTCCAATTATAGAGCTGTTGGTTACTCCTAAGATGTAAATGCCATGATTGTTCCACTAAAAATGTCTTGCTAGGCCAGTGATTGTCTTGGTTCGCAAGTTTTGCAGCTGAGTAAGACTATTGATTTCTTTTTTTTCTGAAGCTATGAGAGCTGGTCCTAGGTTAGTTCAGGCTTAATTCTTCTAAGTCTTTTAAGTATGTGGTGTCTTCAGCAATAAAGGTCTTACCTTCAAGTTCTGAGATGCAAAACAAAGGCGTTAACAAGAGCCTATCTTGTTTTAGGAGTTTCTTGGACTCCTCCGGCTAACAACTAAAAGTGAGGCCGCCTTGATTTCCATAGGGCTTTAGTTAAAGAGTCTATGGCTCTTGGGGGAGCATTATCACCCTGTGTTGTACAACTCCATTTAAACCGTATACATGTGCACACACATTATATATATATAGTTTTAAGTAAGCTTACAAAAATGTTTCCCTGTGGCATTTTCAAAGTCTTGGTGTTATGCCTCTCCCTTCTCCCTCTGTATTGCCCTCCCCCCTTCCTGGGTTGTCTTCCCACCCCTGATTTTTCCAAACATTTGAATTTTCCCCTCTCTAATCTTTGTGTTTAATTCATGAAGCTGGAAATACCCTAAGGAAGGAGGAACGGAAACTCCAGTTACAGGAGAACATCTTGACTTTGAGAAGACGATGTTCCTTCTTGCTTTCGTTCCCACAGTACGTACAGCAGTCATTTGTGTCTGGGTGAACGTTATCTGATATCCAAACAGATGAACAAAGAAAACATACAGAGTGACCCGTGCCCTGGGGACTGTTTATGAAATATTGTTAGCTTCAGGTAAGACTTCATCATACACTTATTGTATACAAGATGAAGCTCACCTTTGGGCAAGTTCCTTAGTATTTGTGATCTACTTTGCTATGCATGAAGATGGTATGTTAAATGGTACCAAGATGAACTGGACTGATGCCCTTCACCCTTAATTAGGGCAGTACAACCAGCACACAGTAGGATTTGGCACACTCCAGCTGCTACAGGATTGCCAACTTTATACATAATGATGGATGGATTTAGTCTAACAAATACTTTTTAACACTAAACCCAACATTGCCTTTCAGTCTTCCCTGAGCAGCCAGCCATCATTCTTGAATTTTCAGCCGACTCAGTGACTTTTCAACTAAATTCAAATATTATTACAACCCAGGCTCAGGTTCTGTCTCAGTTACTTTTATGTATATTGTCAGATATGCTCTTAGATACTCTATCTTTTCGTTTCTCCTTCTTGGTGCTCTTTCCCCAGGGAGTAGATCTAATATTTTAGCAAACTGAATGTAATACCAATTTTGTTGATTTCTACTCGGGGCTCCTTAGCCGGCTTGGTCCAGCTTGGTTTCCGTTATTGTGGCACCTATAGTGATGTTCCTTGATGAATCTGTTTCCTCAACATTAAATTTTTAATTACATTTTCACCCTCCCTCCACGTGTTACAATAAAGTTTCTTGGCCCCGGGCGGCCAGAGGCCCAGACCCAGAGACCTGCCGCCCCAGACCGCTTAGCCGCCCGCAGCTGCTTAGGCCCCCAGAAATGACTCAGACACTTACATTGACTTCATGTTGTTTGGCCTATGGCTCAGACCCATCACTAGCTAGCTCCTTCATCTTAACCCATTTTCATTAATCTGTCCTGCCATGTGGCCCATGGCTCACCTGTGTTCCTTACATGTTTATTCTTTGGGCGCCTGGCTTGATCTGTCTTTGACTCTGCCCTTCCTTGATGATGTGGAAATATCTTTCTGTATGCTGTGCATATCAATCTTTAAATAAAGGAGCTGTTTTGGCCATGGCAGGCACCGTAGAAGAAGTAGGTGGGGAATCAGAATAGTTAGGAGGAGGGCAGAGTCAGATCGACCCAGCCTCCGAAGGAAGCAACATCTAAGGCACACAGGTGAGCCGCGGGCCACTTGGCAGACAGATTAATGAAAATGGGTTGAGTTAAGATGAAGGAGCTAGCTAGTGATGTGTCTGAGCCGTACGCCAAGCAGCATGAACTTGGTATAAGTGTCTGAGTCATTTTGGGAGCCTAAGCAGGGGTGGGTGGCTAAGCAGTCTGGGATGGCAGGTCAGTAGGTCTGAACCTCTGGCCGCCAGGGATCAAGAAACCTATTGTAATACCCACGTGTACATTTTATGTGTGGGGTGAGGGTGGGTGCAGTGCATGTCACGGTGCTTATATGGAGGTTATAGGACAAACTTGGTGTTCTTTCTACATAAGGATTCTGGGTACTGAGTACAGGTCATCAGAAAGGTGAGCCTAGACAATGGACCCATCCTCGGCATCTCAGTCTGCCACTGGCTGAGGAGTGTGGCTGGTCCAGTAGTTTTTGAACTCAGAGGCTCTGAAATCTGCAGCTCTTCAGTCCTGATGGCTTTCCTCCTTCTCACTCCTGCCTCATGGCAATCTCGTTCCCCTTGTGAAGCGTGGACATGACACGAATTTGGGGTTTTTTTTTGTTGTTTTTTTTAAATGAGCTTTTAGGTTCACGTGAAAAGTAGATTGTCAGCTTGGCATCTTCATACAAGTGTCATTTGTTCTTACTTCCCGTCATTGCTTTCTTCCATACTAATACCTCTCCAGCGGGCTCTTCCCCATTACTCCCTCTGCTTCCAATTTCCTCATGGCATGTATGTCATTGTCCTCTGTTTCCCACCTTCCTTAAGATATCTCTCATGATCTCTCACTTCTATATTCATGACCCCAAAACATTCCTCTCCTACACACACACACACACACACACACACACACACACACACACACACACACACACACACACACACACACACACCACACTTAATTCAGGTTCACATATGGCGGAAAACTTGTTGTGGCTATCTTTGTGAGTCTGGTTTGTTTTCATTTCACACAGTGACCCCCAGTTCTGCAAATGACTTTTATTTTCTGCAAATGTCTTGATTTCATTTTTCTTTCCATTTGCTTGAAATCTGTCTTAGTCAGTGTCCTAAGGCTATGAAGAGACACTATGACCACAATTGTCTTAGGGTTTCTATTGCTGTGAAGAGACACCATGTCTGTGGCTATTCTTATAAAGGAAAACATTTAATTGGGGTGGCTCTCTTACAGGTTTAGAGGCTTAATCTATTATTAGATTGGGACATGGTAGCAGACATGGTGCTGGAGAAGGAACTGAGTGTTCCACATCCTGCAAGCAACAGGAAATAGTCTGTCTCACTTGGAGGAGCTTGAGCTTAAGAGACCTAAAAGCCTACTTCCAGGGTGACACACTTCATCCAGCAAGGCCACACCTACTGGAACAAACCCACACCTCCTAATAGTGCCATACCCCCTAATGACCCTCTTTGGGGGTCATTTTCTTTCAAGCCACCACAACAGCAATGCTTATAAAAGAAGCATTTAATTGGGAGCTTTCTTTCAGTTTCAGGTTATTATCATCATTGTGGGGAATGTAGCAGCACATAGACAGACATGGCGCTAAAAAAGTAGCTCAGAGATCTATATCTCAACTCAACAGTGTAGTATGAGATTTCTGTCCCGGACTTTCAGGGCCTAGCCTCAAGGTTTAGACCCGCAGACCCACAGACCTGCAGAGACACACAGATGCTTACAATAGTTTTAGGCTGATTGGCCTAAAGCCCAGGCATATAACTTGGTAACTCTTTACTCTTAATCTAACCCATGACTCTTATCCTGTTCAGCCATGCGGCTCAGTACCTTTTCTCATAGCAACAAAGTTGTCCTCTGGTTCTTCTGGCTTTTCTCTGGCATTCTGCTCTATTCTGTCTGTTCCTAGAGTCTTCTTAGTCTGGTAGCCCCGCCCACACTTCCTGTCTGCCTTTGGCCAATCAGTGCTTTGTATTAAACTCATAGGCAGGAACAATTATTTACAATGGAACAACATAATACCCCTATACACCAGCAGCAGGAAGAGAGATTCATCATGATGGCTCAGGCTTTTGAAACGTCAAAGCCCACCTCCAGTGACACACTTCCTCCAACAAAGCCACGCCTACTCCAACAAGGTCATACTGCTTCATCCTTCTCAAGTAGTACCATTTCATGATGACTAAGCATTCAAATGTATGAGCCTATGGGTGCCATTCTTATTCAAACCACCACAAATCCCCTGTGTACATGTGGTATTTCGTTAGCCATTCATTTGGTTATTGATATCTAGGCTGGTCCTATTTCCTGTTTATTGTGAATAGAGCAGCTATATGCATGGATATGCAACTATCTCTGTGGTATGTTAACTTATTAACAAAGATATAACTGTGTCTTATGAAAGTTCCAATTTTTTAGTTTTCTGAGAAACCCAGACACTGATTTCCACCATGTCTGTATTAGTTTACCACCCCCATCCCCCACCCCCAGTGAATAAGGAACTTCTTGATGATTCTTCCTAAGTCTCTGTGACTGCTCCTGTAACCATTTGCAGGCAGCTGTTTGGACTCTTATTTCCTGGTTCAGGTAGCACTGTGCTGAAGGTGAGGTTTTCTAGAAGACTTCCTGTCCCTGTGTGAGTAGAGGAAAGCACTAAGCTTTCTATTTTCCAGTGGAAGTCTGACCTGTTTAGATTCTTCTTCACTACCTGTTGACTCCCGAATAAGTGCCATTCTGGCCCTTATGGCCCATCCTCCTCCCCAAAGGACTAAAACCTTATGTTAAATAGGGGGATTAAGAAAAACTGCTTTCCTGCGCTACAAATCTCCTTATCGCTGCCACCTGCTGAGTGCTAGTCTTTTGGGATCTTCCAAGACCTTGGGTGTGCCCGGATGAGGGGGCAGGGTGTGAGAGAGTTAAGAAGGAAGCAGAGAGTTGGGGGAGAGTGGCAACTTTCTAGCAGAAGCGGGAGACAAGCATGGAGTAGAGTAGAGTCAGTGGAATGGGAAGAAGGAATCCAACATGGCGGGAAGCTAGAGGGGAAAAAGGCTAGGCGAGATGCATGGCAGGAGAGAAGCATGGCAGGGAGAGAAACAGGTCTAAGACATAAGATGTACTGAATAAAGCTCGGGTCTCTCATTGTGATCCTGAATGATGGAACCTAAACGACTCCTGAGTGCAGATTATTTAACCTCGACGCCCCTCGCCTGGACAAGACTCGAACCCCAAGAAACCGGACGTGGTAACTACCTGGGCTTTTGTTTTTCCTTCTATGTGGGGATTCAATAAAAGTTTCAGAAGTTTTGGAGATATCAGAGGGAATCTACCCACAGTCTACGTGAGGGGTTCGTAAAAGCTCCAGAAATCCCAGAGCTCTAACCACAGTCAGTCTAGGAAAATCAGAGTGGTGATTCAAACCTTTAATCCCAGCACAGGGAGTATCCTGGGAGTGGTGACCTACACCCTTAATCCCAACAGAGTCAAGGTCACTTCAGATTATAGAAGGAATTCCAGGCTCCCAAGCAGGTGTGGTGGGGCCACGCCTTAATTACTGAAAGAGTACAGGA
Source organism: Phyllotis vaccarum (assembly GCA_033318265.1). Classification (NCBI taxonomy): domain Eukaryota; kingdom Metazoa; phylum Chordata; class Mammalia; order Rodentia; family Cricetidae; genus Phyllotis; species Phyllotis vaccarum. Next base: position 34,234,662 of record JARWLC010000009.1, on the reverse strand, counting down.
TAGAAACACAGAGGGGGCCATTCCAAGGGAAGTGAGGCTGAGGAAGCTGGAAGACGGCTGGGTAAGATCTGACTGTGGTAGTATCTCCAACTTCTTCAGAGATCTATCCCTGAGTCTCATTCATTTGTACGACACTTCGACACTTCTGAGCTGAGTCCTAACTTTGAGTCTGAACATTTTTCTTCTGCTTTCTGCTTAGTCCTCTTGTCCTGAATCAAAGGAAGGGTTATTGTGCACTGTGTATCACGTGCTTCTTTATGTTACACAACATTCTTTATTCTATGGATCACTGTAAAAATTTTGTGAGGGCTGCTCATGCTTAAATAGCAGATAGAAAGCTTTGAGTGTCTCCCCCCAACTCCTCCCTCTTGCTTGTCTGTTGTAAATCAAAGAAGAAAAACTCTCCTAAGAAAAGTGTTTTAGAAATTCATTCATATGTATATGAGTAATTAGTGCTATAACCAAAAGTTCAGGTCCAAACTAATGGCTGTGCTTGGGGATAACTCAGAAAAATAAAGGGATTATGTGCTGGGGTAAATGGTGTCTCCACAATGCACACCTCTCTCCCCTGTAAATCTGCTGTAGGATGGGAACATGGTCCATGCTGTGACCTTGTGTGTGCTGGGCCTTACTTCTTGGCATTCACATGCTAAAGATTAGACATCGCATCCTGCATCCTTCCTTTCTACAACAGAAACAATGAAGCCTTTCATAGTTGAGGTTGGCCTCCTAAAGAAGCACCACAAGCCAAGGCTTTATGTCTTATTATTGGGCAGCATTGTCCTCTGAACTAAAACATTCCATCTGGGAAGGAAGCACCAAGGACTCAGGAAGTTGTAAAGGGAAGTTCATTCATAGTCAGGAAGTGAAAACTCACACATCTCAGGAAGTCTCTTACAGATTTACAAGACCAGTCCCTCCCTAGGTTGAAAGGAAGAGACTCTGACTTGTCAAGTTAACTGCAAATTAACTCTGCAGAGAGCTCCAGAGTTTTAGCTCTGGGAGTCATCACTCATTCTGGGGTGGACTTTTGGTGAAGAGGCTAACTTGGAATCATCCATGTTTCTGTAAGCAACCCTTCATCCACACTACTGTAATCAACTACAAGAAGCTCACTGGTAATGTGCGATCCTAATTAGTTCTAATAATAAAAATCCCGAGTCAGATATCAGGGTGAAAGCTGAAAGAGCAGCAGCCACCAATCCTTACACTGAATGGGGTGTCAATGATCCTGTCTCCACCAGCCTTATATTCCTGTCTCCACCTCCCCAGTGTTGGCATTAAAGGCATGTACCACTAATTCAGGCCTTGAACTCCTGATCTTCCTGATTCTTCCTCCCAAGTGCTGGGATTAAAGGTTTGAGGTGACAGTGCTTAGCCTTTATGGATAACTAGTGGCTAGCTCCAGCCTTCTGGTCTCCAGGAAAGCTTTCTTTGTCTGAACACAAACACAATATTTGACAATACACTGGTGCCCCAAGTTGAACTTTGGTGATATTGTTTCTTTGGTCTCTTGTTGGTTCCCAATCTGAAGCGAGTAGACTTTTATATCTCCCCAAGAACAGTGTCACATAACACCCACTTAGCTTCCTGCTTCTTCTTCTGGGAATCTGTGAAGTACATTTCTAAAGGCTTGGGCTGGAATTGGGAGCTGTAACCTGGGATAACATAATGTTACCATGAGAGGAAAGTTCTGATGTCTCTGTGGGCAGTAAGGGACGCAGATGGAATTTGTGTTTAAAAAGAAAGCAGTTTTCACATGGTCTCATTTCAGACTTTATTTTCCTGAAAGGTGGCATGTGTATAAACATTCAGGAATGCAACTTTTCAAATAAGGAAAGGAATGAACCTCACCCAAAGTCATGACTGTCATGACCTGGACTCTGGTGAATAACCTTTCTCTTTATTCCAGCTTTCAACAAATGACTAATTGTAGTTTTACCCTACGAACAGTCAGGGCATGTGTACTATAATAAACTTTTCGGTTAATAATGATAAAATTTATACACGTTCTACTATTCTTACCAAGTTATGAGATTCCATACTTGCTAGGAAACTTAGGGGAAATTATTTATATACCAAAATTGTAGGAAGGGTGATAAAAGCAAAGCTCTCAGTGAACCAGCAGCATGCGTGTAAGAAGTGACACAGAGGGCCAGGTGGTTTGTGAGCAGGTGAGACTGGGATTTCATTTTCTGTCATGTGTTTGATTGCTCTAAGCTCCGTGCTGATCTCTTCAAGTCATCCATGAATGACCCACTACAGAGAGGGAAGCCCTTCCCATTCCCTGGCATGTGTCTTCATGAAGTCAGAATTTAATTGCCTATTTGTGACTCACCTCCTTCAGGAGGGTCAGCTGTATCCATTGGACTCTTCACCCACATCTGGACATTTTGTTTTCTAGCACTCAGGAGAAACACCTTCTCTAACTTAAGAAACCCTGGCCTTACCTGGAACTCATTATGTAGACCAGGCTGGCCCCAAACACACAGAAATCCACCTGCCTCTGCCTCCTGAGTGCCGGGACTAAAGGCATATGCCAACACTTCCTGGCATGCAGCTTATTTTTTAAAAATGTATTTTAAGGTAAATGACAGATAACAGTGTTACCCTCCCCCCACCCCAAGCATCAGCACACATGTCATTAATCAGAATTTAATATTGTTTATACTTTTCCTCCTTGAGTTAGAAAATAGATGTAGGTGCTGGGGAAATGACTTGGTTTGTAAAGTACCTTCTGAATAACATGAGGATCTGAATTTGAATCTTCAGCACTCACACAAAAGCCAGTACAGGAGGGTGGAGACAAGAGGACTCCCCCCCCCCCCCAGAACTTATCAGTTCACCATGCTCCACATTCAGTGGGATACCACATGCCAACAAATAAGTTGGTAAGCAGTTAAGGAAGACACCCAACCCTCACCTCTGACCTCCATACATGCATATGTAGCATAGAGTGCGCACCCCCACACAAAGATTTGTATACACCGAACAGCAGGGTACTAATATGCTTCCCATCTTCCCAGGGCAGACACAGTGAGTGGAGGTTGTCACAAGTGAGGTCACACAAGCTAAGGGGATTTTAACGGTGAGATAATTTAATATTACAGTGCATGCCTTTGCTCATCAATCAGTAAATGGAAGTCACACTGTCACTTATAGAAAATAGGGCATTTGCTTCCTAAGAGAATATATTATAGAGTAAATGTGTCTTAAGGTTGGGAGGGTATATTTGTCCTAAGTTTTTTAAAAAAGGTGGTTTAGACATACATACATAATGTGATGATTAATTGTGGGTGTCAATTTAATTGAATTAAGAGGTGTTCACATAGGTGCTAAAGAAATGACTCAGTGATTAAGGGGTTTGCTGCTTTCACAGAGGAACTCAGTTTTTGATTCCTGACACCCATGTGAAGCTCACAACTTCAGGGAATTTGGCCTCTTTTGGACACCTGCACATATCCCTGTATAGACATATACACATGATTTTTAAAAAAAGAAATTCCAAAATGCTTCATGAAACATGCTGCTGGGTGTGTCTTCAGAGATGATGTGACTGTGAGTGAGCTGATGTAATGAATTCATTTATCCTTTGGTGAGCCTGTAATATGATTGTATTAGTGAGAGGTGGCAATAGTTAGGAGGTGGGCCCTGTTTGGAAGGGGTTGGTCATTGGGGAGTGGTGCTCTGGTCTCTTCCTGCATTTCCTTTCCTCTCTGATTCTTGACCATCACACAGTGAAGACTTTATATATCATAAGCTCCTGCTGCCATGAAGTCTCACCTAAGCACATGGGCCAGGTAACCACGGACTAAAACCTGTGAAACCATGAGCCCAGATGAATCTTTCATTCCTTTAAATTATATATGTTAGATCTTTAGTCACAATGCCAAGGATCTATCACAAAGAAAGAGCCTGGAGAACTCATTTAGTCTTTCTTGGTGCAGAAAGAGAGTCATAAAAAAGAAGCAAAAATGTATATTCATGAATCACCTTGAAAATGTCTTCTGTCTTGGGCCACTTGATGGAACAATCCCAGAATTCACATCACTAACAAGACAGACACAGCCTTAAAATGGCAGAATTTTTTTTTTCAGCCTCATCCTGAATGCTAGCAGCTCTCTCATCTTTGCTTTGGGTCTATCCCCTCCTTTCTGCAATCTTGAGAAATAAATATCTTCTTACTAGTTTTCTTTCGGGTTGTTGGATGTTTGCTTTGATAAGAATAATTGAGGATGTGGAAAACCCTTCATTACCTTGCAGAGTTCTATAAATAGAGCACACATTCCATAAATATTTGTTGAATTGAACTATGTTTAATCATAGTTTATTTGTTTAAGACAAATAAATGGAAACCGTTATTCACTGGTGTCCAAGATGCACTTCCTTTGCTTGACTTTGAATAAGAATTGACTCATCTCATGCTGTAGTCTAAAGAGGAAACTATATTTAATAATAACATCTTCTGAGTCTCACCTTTTAAAAATGAAGATCTGAAAAGAGGTTTCATTCAAATAAATCAATACTTATGAATATTAAGATGGGTGATAAATCATAGTCTGTAATTGGACTCACAGAGTCAGTTAGGAAATCATACTCCGAACATGGGTTTATGTAGTTAGTTTTTCTCTTTAATTGTGTGTGTGTGTGTGTGTGTGTGTGTGTGTGTGTGTGTGTGTGTGTGTGTGTGTGTTAGGTGCTTATGGATAGAGATCAGTAAGAGCATGTTGGATCCCCTGGAGTCACTGGTGGTTATATAAGAGCTGCTTGGAGTGGGTGCTGGGATTTGGACTTGGGTCATCAGCAAAAGCAGTGTATGATCTTAACTCCTTAGCAATCCCTCTTACCCCTACTTATTCTTTCTACCCCTCTAAGTTTAAAGATATGAAATACAATGTTTAGTCTGCATGAGTCTGCTGGTGCTTTGGAACCAGCTCATAGTATGGTGGAAATCATATTACACATCCCTACCAAACTCTGTTAGTAATTTGAAGCTGGTCTCCTGGGGGGGGGGGAATTTACATAGTAGAGGTAAGCAAATGTTTCCATACACTAGGATTTTCCTTTTAGAAAACAGTTGCATAACACTTATCAGCCCATGACAGGAGTAGTCCATACTGAAATATACTGTTTGATTGCCTAAAAGATAGACCAAAGGCTTGGCATTCTTGGGAGGATACAGACAGCATAACATTTTGACCTTGTAAATTGGCAATTTGTTACAGTCCATATTTCTTTGTAAGTATTGTAGGTGTGAGCATGTGCATGCACGCACATGTGCGTGTGTGTATGTGTATGTGTGTGTGTGTGTGTGTGTGTGTGTGTGTGTGTGTGTGTGTGTGTGTGGTTGCTTAGTTGTGAAGCCTCAGGGATCTGTCTGTCTCTGCCACCTTAGGACCTGGATTACAAGCATAGCCCACATTATCTGGCTTTCTTTATTTGAGTGCTGACAATTGAATCCATGTAACTCATGCTTGTGAGTAAAGAACTTTACTGACTGAGCTGTCTCTTTTTGGGGGGTGGGGTATGATGGGTCCTTTATGGGTCTTTTTATCTCCAGCATGACTCTGGATATGAAGAGATTCCAGCCCTTCTAACTTGACTGAGTTATTGAACTTCAGGTTTTTGGTGCTCAGTTTTGGTCCCCCCCCCCAGCTGCTGTTTCCAGCTGTGTTTTCTGTAGTACAGTCCTGTGTATGGATAGATGTCAGCTTAGAAGAAGGATCTGTTTACAGATCTCAGGCTCTTGCTTTTTGAGATTTTGACTTTGCATTTCAGCCTCTTGGCTGCCAAGACTACTCTATCTTGTCGGTCTATTAGAACCATTGCTTTTTTTTCTTCTTTTGAAGGCCTTGTTTATCTCTCATCTCTTCAGCATGGGAAATGTTCTTAGGTGTGAGCAAAAAAAAAAAAAAAAAAAAAGAAAGAAAGAAAAGAAAGGAAAAAAAGAAAAAAAAAGTCTGTAGACTTTATTTGCTGTCACTGTCCCTGAAATACCTCATTGACTCTCTGCAGTGCCTCTAAACAGTTTTCAATGGCATCCAGCCTCAATAATTGAGGAGGAAAATGATTCTAATATTATCTGCATTGCTATAGCCAGATATAGAAATCCAGAAGAAAGTTTTATAGGTTAGAAACTATTGAATCTTTAATGAAACTAATTTCAAAAACCATTCAGGGGCAGAGACATAACTCATCTGATAGAGTACTCGCCTGGCATGCATGAAACCCTGAGTTCATTCTTAGCAATGACACAAAACTCAACATGGTGGCGCATGCTTGTAATTCTATCACATGAAAGTTAGAAGGAGGGTTGGAAGTTCAAGCTACATTGTGAATTTGAATTCAACCTGGGATATGAGTACCTGTCTTGACAAAAAAAGCTATTCGGTATTTAATAGAGTTTATTGTAGGTTTTGTTTAGGAGTTTTCAGTCTTAACATAGAATTAAAAAAAATTACTATTAAAAAAGAAATGCCACTTTCTACTGATAAAATATAGAGGCCACATGGACTTCATGCCATTTTATGTATTTTGAAATATTTCGTCGTGGATTTTTTTATGCTATGAAAAACATTTTGTAGTTGGTAGGCTATCCCAAAACTATATAGATTACAGAGCACAATTTTCTGCATCTTTGTACTTCTTAGATGTACTTTGGAACTGGAGGTGGGGTCAGATAACCAGTGACTAAGAGCACACACTGCTCTTGAGAGGACCAGAATTTGGTTCCAGTATCAACCCTGAGTGGTTCACAACTGCCCATAACTGCAGCTCCAGAGGAACTGACACCCTCTTCTGGTCTCCATGGGTATACATCTGCGCATAGACATAGTCATAGATACAGACAGACGACAGACAGACACACACACACATTAAAATAAAATAAATTGAAAAGAAGCCTAAAGTTGCTTGAATCCTTTCTTTGAATTTATCCTGTCTCCAGATGGCAAACTTCCTCTGCCATTCTTTACCTTGTTGTGATATACTCCTCGACCTAGAGAAAGTTACTTCTTTGTGCTTTAAATTTCTTATGAGAAAATATAGACAATTGTAATCATGTTTCAAGGCTGCTTTGATAATAATGTGATTGGATAAATGTGAAGTATTGAATGTGGTTGCCTGGTTATTTTGAACTATGGATGGTAGAAAACTCAAAAGTGGGGGAACATTAAAAGCTCAGAACATCTCGTGAATTAAATACCTCACAATTATTGTGTTGTATTAGTCATTTTCAATTAACATATTTTAAAGACAAATTTCAGTTTGTTCCATGAGCTTTGGTATGCTGTGTTTTGTATATTTGTTTTTATCTCAAAATATTTTCCTTCTATTGTATTTTTTTTTTCTCTGAGACTCTTTGGCTTTCTTACTGAGCCTGAAACTCCCTGTTTTGACTAGACTGGCTAGTCAGCAAGCCTCTGGGATCTTCGTGCCTCCTCCTTCCCAGTGCTGGGTTACAGATATGTACCCAAGAATGTTTTTATATGGGCGTTGGGGATCTTAATGCAGGTCCTCATGCTAATACGTTCAACACTGTACTCACTGAATAACTTCCTCATTCCTCATGTTTTCAAAATTCCATTCTACCAAGATGTGCTTTTCATTTTTTACTAGAACGTCAATAGTTTCCTATAACTTTATAAGAAATTATACATGTTGGTGGCTCAAAAACAATTTATTCTATTATGTGAAGTGAAGAAATCTGAGATCTAGTATGCCTTTACTGTCTCTGGCTGTAGGGGGACCAATTAACTCATTGTTTTTCTCAACTGAAAGGGATCATCATTTCCTGTTTAGTAATCATATAATTTTATTCTTCAGTTAGGTCTCTAGTGGACACCACATCATCACCTCTTTTGCCTGTATAGGGACCTTAGCAACAGTCTTATCAGGCTGATTTGACCTCAATATCTTTAATTTACATTTTCAGAAATCATCTTTTTCCAAATGAGGTAATGTACAGTTTCTGAGAATTAAGACTCAACCACAAACATTTTAGGGTTGCGTTTCTGCCCATTGTACTTTCCTCATTGATTTCCAAATTCATGAAACACTGTAGATGTTAAAGTAGCCTGAACTCATCCCCATAACTCCACGGTTCCCAATGCACTACCATACCAACTCCATCTCACATCTCATCTAAACACCGTCATCTCAAAAGTTCCAAATTTAGTCTTCTAAATTATAGCAATCAGACCCAGCTGAGATTATAAGCATGATCCATCCAGGGATAGATTTTAATTTTAATTTCTTTCACTATATTTTTGTAGTTGTTTCCCTCAGGGTTAAATGAACAAAATAATTAACCAAAACTAATCTGGTGTGCACTAATGGGTATATAATCTTTGTACAACTGTAAGTCCATTCTTTGCACACTACTATTACAAACTGGAGGGCCTCCAGTCAGCACCAGGGTATGAAAAAAAAAAGTCCACGAATGTGGTAGGAGCTAGACTTTTTCTATCTGAGGGGAAAAAAAATAAGAAACACTTTCTAGTAGTAACTTTTATTTTACTTCATCTTACAAAACCCTCTCTTCGAATCTCTCTTGCTCTCACTTCTGTCTAGTTACTCATCCCCTCCCCTCAGCTCCCTCTACACTCCCATACACTCTAACACATTTGCTTGCTGCACAGCTCTTTATACAGTTCCTTCCCATCACTTCTCTCACAGCCAAACTCTGCACAAATGAGTCACACTTTCAGGGTCACAAAGCATTTCTTGAGTAAACAATCAGAGACAAAGCCAAACTGATACACATAAGGAATCATATGGCTTCTCTCAGGCTAAGAAGCTCACATTGACCAGCCAGTGAGTAATGCTCCATCAAACACGTAGAGTAGCTAGCATTCCCAGACAGAAAATGACACTGAAACTCAGGACTAGCAATAAGAGCCAGCTGGCTGAAACTTTAGTGATAGGGGTACGTTCAGAAAGAGAATTACTACAGGGGATTATGTCTATTAAAGTTGCTTCAAGTCTGACCTTGATTCAGCAATGAATACCTGAAACGTATCTGTGTGTATTCTCTGCAGGGGCAGCTAGTCTGTTTTGAATTTGTTCTAAAGTCTAAGATTAGCTGTCTTTATGACTGACAATACTGTTACTTTCCTGTATCAGTTATGAAAAATATTCTAGTATTATTTCTATTCACCAGAATTATACAAATTGAGCATGAATCATCTTACTGAACATCCAGAACTATATATGTTTCCAAAAATGTAAAACATTCTACCAACAGGCTATGGAAAGAACTTCACTATAGATGGACAAATTTCTCCCACCTGCAGATACCCAAATAAACAGAGGCTTAATATTAATTACAAACCCTTTGGTCTGTGGCCCAGGCTTATTACTAACTAGTTCATTCATCTTAAATTAACCCATTTCTATTAATCTATGCATTGCTACATGTCTTGTGGCTTTACCTGTGTTCTATAGCATCTTGCTCTCCCCAGAGGCTCTCAGCATCTCTCTGACTCCACCCTTTTTCTCCTTGCATCTCTTTTGGATTTTCTACCTGGCTGTATCCTGTCCTGCCATAGGCCAAAATATTTTCTTTATTAACCAGTAGCAACAACACATATTCGCAGCGTACAGAAAGATCATCCCACAACACTTGCTTTTTCCTGTCTAATCAAAGAGGAATATTTTCATTTTAGCATAGTAAAACTCCATATAACAAAGCAAGAATTACAATCACAGTATCTAGTCTATTTGTATTTGGCAAAATTAAAGAAAATATTTTATCATCTATCCTATTTTTGTGAGTCTAAAATTTCATATCTGACTTACCTTATATCATAATTAAGTTAAAACTATAATTATAACTATCTAGTCTTTGGCCCAATCAAAAATCACAGAAGGATATAATATTACCTGAGTAAACAGGAAGTGTAAGCAAGCAACTTCCAAAAAGCTAAAAAGTCAGAGACCTCTGGCTGCCTGGATAGTCACCCAAAGTTTCCATAGCTGCTCCAGCCCAAATAAACAGAGAGGCCTATAGCAATTACAAACTGTTGGTCTCTGTGGCCCAGGCTTATTACTAACTAGCTCATTCATCTTAACCCATTTCTATTAATCTATTAATCTATGCATCACCATGTGTCTTGTGGCTTCTTTACCTGTGTTCCATTACATCTTGCTCTTCCTGGCACCTCGCAACATCTACTCAACTCAACCTTTCTTCTCTCTGTTATCTCTCTTGAGTTTCCTATGTGGCTATATTCTGTCTTGCCATAGGCCAAAATGGCTTCTTTATGAATGAGTAGTAGCAACACATATTTACAGCATACTGAAAGACCATCCATAGCACCCCACAGCTATTCTTTTTAGGAAGGTATAGTTGTGGCACATGAGAAAAATTCCAGACAGAAGCAACTGTTCATTTACAGTCAGTAGCCCCCTAGCTTTGACAAGTAGGGCTCCTCCTCTGGTGGGTTAGCCTGTTAAATACTGTTTGTCACCTGTTGTATAGTCCCACGGCCCTCAGCACACTTCTTCACATAATTATTATACAGCAAAATATGTTTTTACATAATTTAATTCCATGAACATAGTTTTACAATCTTTGCTTTGTACAGTTGTCATATAAATCAAAAAGGGCGAGACAAGTTACAAAAATGTATTTTTACTGCCCGAGACTTGCCTGTGAAATCATCTTTGCTATGGCTCTTTATTTTTCTTTGTATGCATTCAAATTTCTCTCCCGTATTTTTTTTATCCATTTAAAAAATTCACTGTTTTCTTAAGTTTTCCCTGATGAACTATGTCAACACTCCTCGAATGAGTGAGGCTAAGCAGAAGGACCAAGATTTCAACATATATAGAGTTCAACTCTATACCAAGTCATAGGACTTCTAGGGATACAGCATGAGACTATCTAAAAAGCAAAAGCAACACGCCCTCCCCATATCCCTGAGATCTTTAAGGATGTTGATTATGTCAGGCCAGCATCTTGAAGTCTCCAGGTTTATGATGAAAAATCTGCTTCTAATCTCATTGGAAATCCCTCGTATATCATGAGTCATGTTTGTTTTGTTGTTTTCCAGATTTTTCCTTGGTCTGTCTTTAAGATGTCAATATCCTTGAGTTTATTCTCCTTTAAGTTTTTTGAGCTTTGGGGTTATATAATAATATAAATATCTTCATAAAACTGGGGAGTTTCCAGTCATTATTTCTTCCTAGATTCTTTATGTTCCCCTGTCTTTTGACTTTGTGATTATTTAGGATACGCTGGTCTGTTTGATGCCCCTGAAAGGTATGTGAAAATCCATTAAGTATTCCTTACTTTTTCTGTTCTTCAGAGTAGCTCTTCTTATAATATAAACAATATACCCTTTTTATTTTTCCTTTGCTTAGCATTAAACCTTGCCTTATGCATGCTAAACAAGTGTTTCATCATCGGTTCAAATCCACCTCTTACCTGACGCACCTTCAAGCTCGCTAGTTACGTCTTCTGTCAGCCAAAATCTGCTGTGAAGCTGGCCTAGTAAAGCTTTTATTTCTATTTATGCCAATAAAGACTATGCACTTTATTAATGTTCTTAACTGCTAATCTTTGCTGAAATTTGCTCATATTATTGTCATTTTATTCTTAACTCTTCTTCCCCACCCCTTTCTTCTCCTCCTTTCCCCCCTTTCCATGCTGAGAATCAAATCCAAGTTTAGTAAAATGGCAGTTGCAGTTTTATGTATATTTTAAAAATCTAGGTGTAGTGAGCCCATCTATAACCCCAGACAGGCATGTCCAGTTGGAAGTTCCCTGGAACCTTGTGCATCAGCTGTCCTGGCCTATGTGGCAAAATTCCAGAATAGTGATTCTATATTAAACAAAAGAGAGAAGATGCATGAGGACGGATACCCAAGGTAGTCTTATGATCTCCACATGTACTGTGAGCATGCACATTCACACCTGTATTTACACACACACACACACACACACACACACACACACACACACACACACACACACACACACACACAGAGTATTAAAGTAAAAAAAAAAGCAAAAAGCAAAACAAAAGGATGGGAAAGGTACTAGATATACTTGACCAATGGAATTTCATCCTTTATCTTTGCTTTAGACCTGGATATTACTGCAAAAGCCTATGTAATGAATTTTATGAGAACTATTAATTAAATGGGACAGTTTTTTTTTTCCAGTAGAACAGAAGGCACTCTGTGTCTATTGCTCTCAGATGAAGAAGCCTAAGGCATCTGTGACCCTTCAGAAACCTGATTGCGTCTGAGAATGAAGATAGAATGCTGAACACCGTTAAATGCCCTAGAAGCTATGGTTGCTTGTGTCTTATACCAGAGATACTTTCCACGTTTTTATTCATTCTCTAGTAAATGTTAATCACTTCCATGTCTAGGCATCGTCCCCAGTGCATGGGGTATGTGGGTGACCAAAGCAGAGCAAGATTTCTGTCATTATAGATCTCAGTCTAGCACAGTCTCACAAGGCTGAGGGCCAGAAACATTATGAGAGACGAAAGGATGAGCCAGTCAATAAATGGATTCAGACATTGTTCATGAATTTGAGATAAGACGAAATGAGCCCTTTACCTCGCACTAAAAATAAAAATCAGTAACAGGTCAAATAATGAAGCAGAAAAGATTGTCTGTAGGTTGAAGAGAGATGGAATTTCTTGAACAGGATACAATCCCAAGTCTGTACTGCTATTTTTGCTACAGAATAATTAAAGGCTTCTGCAAACACAACCATAATCAAGTTGCAAATTGGGGGAAGGCACATGCTCAGTAAAGAATTTGGATTCAGGAAACATAAAGCAGTCCCATAAACTGAGAGGAAAAAAAAAGCTGAATTAAAAGGGGGAAAAGAATATAAAAAGCAAGAGAAAATCTGGATACCCAACAAAATTATAAGAAGGGGTTCATTCCCAAAGCTAGGGGATTGCATTAGTAAATGCAAATTAAAATAGCAGCAAAAGTATAATTTGTATCTATTAGACTCCTCTCCTGCTCCAGCTACCCCAAGTGACCCACTTTCTCCCAGCTGGGGATCTACCTCCTAAATGTGTCACAGCCTTCCAAAATAGCTCTACTGACTGAAGACCAAGTGTTCTAACACATGAGCCTGTTGGGGAAAACATTTCCCATTCAAACCATCATGGAAATAGCAGCAGTGTTTAGTTTTATATATAGCACATATGCATAGTCATTGAGGAGAACCTAGAATAAGCATTTTAGCACCTTAGAAAGTCTCACTTTAGTGAAACCTTTCTAGCTATTGAGATCACTGCTATAATGTCACAGAAATCAACATCTTAAGATAAGCTGGCATCCGTCTAGTGGTGTATTAGTGTAAATTGAACTTTGAGCTGTCCAGTGAAGTTCCTCTGCTTCACCTAGGTGCTCGCGCGCGCACGCGCGCACACACACACACACACACACACACACACACACACACACACACACACACCACACCACATACTCATTTATGTACATTCTGACATAAAATGAGATACTTCCCAATACGGATCAAACTGCTGCTGTGGTCACACTTGATAATGTACCTGTGCAAAAGGCCAACAGTGAACAGAGAGTTCAGGGGTGTCCCCTGCCCTGTTCCAAGGCAAGTGGCTCCATTAACAATCAACATTCACGGATTTTAGGTCAATAAATAAGAAGTGTCCATCCTTGAAGGAGATGGCATTATTTGATCCTTCCCCCAGTTTTCCCTGGCAGAAATTTTTACTTCTCTCTGACAGGAAAACTGTGAGTTCCTCTGTGGTGAGATCTTCACAATCCTTTACTCCTTTCTAACTTCCTATGGAGGGTGAATCAGAGGTTCCCCCACCCCATCCTTAATTCTTTTCCAATTCCTTGGCCCCTCCTGTCTAAGCACTTACAGTTGAGTATAGTAAAGCTTCGTGTTTCTCTCATTTAATTAACTGAAAGGTCTTTGAGAGTTGGGATTTAGCTTGATTTGACCTGACAACCACGGGCTCAGACAGTCTGAAGGGAGCAGAGTGTGTGGAGTGGAATGAGACAGAAGCATGGTGTGGTCTACTGGCTGCGAGTGGCACCACATCAATTTCCTGTCATCTACAAAAGCAGGCTGTGATTAATCGGTTTTCTTTCTTTTCAGTTTGCCTGTGGACTCCTTCATTTTTGTTTGATTTTATCTGTCTCCCGATTTCAAATGTTTACAGGAATGGGTAGACTAGGCATAAATGGCACTTTTAAAGAATGACAATTTATTTAGATTTCCTTCTAAGCCCTGGCCTGTTCTGAGTCACTGGCTGCTAGTGTCAGAACAATTTGTAATCTTAAGCAAGTGCTAAGTTCCAAGTCATGACTTGGAGGGCATGGTGAATACTGTATGCTTGCCAGTGCATTGGAACTGGTGCATTGAGCTAGGTTCAATATCTGAGTTAGGGTCTGATAACCAGGTTATTGGAATGTAGTGGGTGCTGGGGGCAGCTTGCAAATCCAACTCAGCGACATAATACTGTGAGAACGATGTTGTCTTCAAGTAGTGATATCTTTTGAAAAATGGGCGACTAGCTATAAGACACACATCAATATACAGGATGCCAAAAAGGGAACTGTAAATAGGATGCCATTTAGTTTTTTTCTTTGATGGATTATATTTCTGAGGAAAAGAAGGGTTTGGGATAAGTAGCACGTTCTTTCAATTTGAAACTATGAAATGTGTTAAGAGCTCCTAGGGACTTGCCTGAGTGATCAGGTCTGGGAGCTTTGTCTGTCTATAAGACATACATTAGCATCTCTGCAAGAGTGGATTGGTCCTTGGAGCCTACAGGAAGCCGGTGTTGACAGCAGCGCTTAAATCAGAGTGTTGTTCTTTACTGCAGGCCCTTTGCCTTGTAGAAACACCATGGCAATGGCTATTATACACTCCCCACGCCAGCTGTAGATTACATTTTCCAGGTGAATAGACCTGGAAGCCCTCAGAAAATACAACGTCCCTGTGAGAAATCATGTAGCCCAGTCTAGAGACCTAGTCCAAATAATTATACCACACGACTGCTTAGCCAGCCAGCTCCCATCACTGAGAGGATGCAGGGCAGGACACCTTGGTTTTAGTGGCATGTTGGGGTCTTTCTCCCACATATTGTGTCAGGTGGATTTTAGATTCTGAGCCCAGCAAGGTCTTCTCTTCTCTTCTCTCCCTCCCTCCCTCCCTCCCTCCCTCCCTTCCTCCCTCCCTTCCTCCCTCCTCCCTCCCTTCCTTTCTTCCTTTTCCCTCATCCTTTGCTATTCTGGCAAGATACTCATCTAAAATAAGCCCCCTCACCTTGAAGGAAGGTTGTGAACACTTCCCACATGTCATCTCTCTCTCCTTCCCTCCTAATTTATAGAGTCAAGAGTCTTAGAAAAATCAGCTTCCTCATGTGCTCTGTGTTAAGTGCTGACTCTTCCTTTTCGAGGGCTAGTGTCTTGGTTTTTGCTTACCTGGCTATGCCATCATGTTTAATGCTCTGGTCACTCTTTCAACTGCCTCAGGGAAGTAAGCTGGCATTGGGCACAGGGAGAGGAAAAAATTTATAGAAATGTTTGCTGGGCTGTATTATTTATGAACATATTTGGGGAATTTATTATCCTCCCAATAGATGGATGGGCAGTTTCAGCATCTTAAAACTGTTGTTTTGATATTTTGTTTTAAGCAACAAGATTATATCAGAATTTTGCAAGTAAACACTGTAAAAGCTCTAAAATGATACATTGATAAGCATAGCACTAATTACTGATATGACTAAACTATATACTCCTCATAAAACATAGCAAAGTCATAGGATTTCTAGCCTGGTTGATAAAAATCATTTTTGTTCAATACTAATTCCTTTAAAATATTCATTTAATTTCCAATTATGCATCTGTGTGTGGCTTTGTGCACTTTATTGAGGATGCCCTCTGAGCCCAAAGACATCAGAATTCTTGGAGCTGAAGTTATAGGTTGTTGTGAGTCGCCCAAGGGCCCAGCAAAAGCAATACATGCTCTTATTTGCTGTCATCTCTCCAGTACCCTAATACATTTTAAAAACACCCCTGACACTTTACCCAAATAGTTGTTCAGTTTGCGCAGATAAATGTTAATTAGGTTTCAAGGAAATGTAGGTCCTTACTCAAATGGTTGGGGCACCACTTGGCACTTCGGCCTAGTTTATGCATTTAGTTATGGTTTAATTCTGTAGAGCTCCCCAAGCTTGGCAGACACCTTCAGTACTTTTGCTATAGGAAAAAGATTCCATGTCATGGGATGTAATTATGCGAACAGAAAAGAAAAGGAAGAAAAAGGTCCTGACAGTGACTTCATGCACATCACTGGATATACACCTTACTGTTTGTAGACACACTCTCAAATAACTGCACAAGGTAGTAATGGTACCATTGTAGACACAGGAGAATAAAGCTAAAGGAAGCGGATACTTGAAGAATGGAAAGATGAAAAGCAAACAGTTCCAAACCACACTTTTCTCATGCCAAAGTGCTCATCCTATGCTAGCTGGAGCTTTCTGGATCAGTTCATAAGGTGAGATGGCCCTACTGTCCCGAATGCTCACTGCCTTGCCTTCAGAGTTCATTTCTGGTGACAAGCCAGCTACCATACCACATTCCTCAGGATTTAAGTTGAGTTCAGTATTAGAACAAAAAGGAATGAGACAGTTTGAGAAAGGTCTCCAAGGCTGTATTACTTAAGAATTTATGTGTTGAATTCATTATTTTTTTTCCAGTAAGCTAAAAGGCTTTGATGTCTCCACTATTACTTTGAATTTTCTAGGTTAAAAAAACACTTAAAGCAACTCTCAGTGCAACCTCAGGTATTACAAATAATTTGAACATCCCCCATGAGACGGGATTCATCACAAGTGTAATCATTTCAACCTTCTAGTTCAGTAGTGGAAGCATGCATGAGCCCAGCCAGCCTGTGAGCAAACCTGGTCCTTGGTTTGGGGGTGTGACTCTTGGTGTCCAGGATGGTTCTCAGCAGCTCCACTTCCAATGCATCACCTGTCCTATGAGCTGACCTCGGGTGGGCAGTGTCCCAGGTAGAACTGGTCTGTGGCTATGAAATGACACGATGAATGCCATCTGTTCTTCTCATGCCTTTACAGTTGTGTTGTTTCAGCCCCTGAGCTGCCAGTGCCCTTCAGAAAGGAGACAGTGCACAAAGGCATGTTGGTTGAGAAGCAGGGCATGGCTTTCAAAGGACAACAAGCAAGTAGTAGACACTCGGGAATATTTTTATGCTTTCTTACAGGAAAGGATGTTTACTCCAAGTAAAATAGAGAGCTCTGCCCATTTTTTCCTCAGAGCTATCTGTGTGGAGTTCACCATGCTGGCAGCTGCTACACATTCATTTTTAATGCAAGCCTTAAATAAGGATGATTAGTTTTGGCTGGAAGTTATAACGAGCTTTTAAAATTTATAACTTTCAGATGTTAACTTTTTATTTATTGATCATGTGGTACCCGGAACTGAGCTCATATATCAGGTAGGGTATTGTACCACTGAGCCACAATCACAGCTCTCGATGTGAGCTTTTTTTTTTTTTTTTTTTTTTAAATTCTACTATGTTTTCCTAAATATTATGGTTCTTTCCTATTTTTCTAGTCCAAACTCTAGAATCCAAAGAATCTTGCAGCCTGTAAATCATGAGTAACAGACTCTAAATCTGAACATAAACATTGAGGCAATGAGGTAGAAATGGTTTGATTCCCAAGTTTGGTGTGGTGTCAACAGATAACTCTGCAGTGGGACTTGGCCTTATATCGGATGCTTCCGTGTTCAGAGTTTTAAACTCCTGTTTAGACTTTAGGCTGTGAACAACTCTAAGTCAACCTTCAAGAAATGTGTTCTGAAGTAATCTAATAACGTGATGCAACACAGCAGATGATGCAGGGCACTTTAAAGAGAAACCTGAGGATAAACTTTAGTGCATTTGGTTCTGAGAAATAACTGGGGAAGTTTATCTTGTCCAGATCTTTGTGGTTGCACTCAATCCTACATCTGCAGCAAGTCTCCCAGGAATTCCGTATTCCAAAGGAATCTTTAACCTGTTTTCAGGGTCACAGTTAGAAAAGAAACATCAGGCAGTTGTACACATAAACCTAAAATTTCAGCACTGATTACTATTTTGTCATTAATCATTATTTTCTAGGAATTTCCAGATAGTAGAAATCAATGGCATAATTGATTGGATGTGTCATATTTACTTCTTTTATATTATGGTATCAAGTTGGTATCCTGGGATACTCTAGTCAGAAGTTTTCTGACCATCTAGGCCTATAGTCCAGAGGAATCTTTCCCACCTGGTCCTTCAGCCACTGTTTATAAAATAATTACTCAGACACATATATTAATTACAAACTTTGACATATGGCTCAGGCTCATCATCGACTAGCTCTTACAACTTAACCCATTTCTATGAATCTATTGTATTGCCACATGGCTCTATGGCTCACACGTGCTTTACCTGTGTTCCATTACATCCTGATTTTTCGGTGGCAGCTTTTCCACATGACTCCGACCCCCTTCTTCTTTACCTCTGCTCAGATTTCCCACCTGCTTCTAAGATGCCTTGCCACAGGCCAAAACAGTTTCTTTATTGACCAATAACAAAGCATATTCACTGTGTGCATCAAAACATCCCACACCAGGATACTATTCCAAGAAGCAAGTCAGTGGAAGGTTTCTCTTTGTAAATTTCCTGAAGTTTCTATTTATATTGGATTCAATTAGGACACATTCTTGAAAGCTGACTTAAATTTGTTCACAGCCTTAACATGAGTTCCAGTCTAGAATAAGTAAAATTTGGTGCATGAAAATTCAAAGTGAAGTTAGCCCATAGAATGGCTCATTAATGCTTTTATAACTTTGGTCCAGCTGAGTGTCATGACCATTTCTCTATGGTTACAGAGATAGGCAGTTAAGAGAAATCCTACAGTGGCTGACCAGATGCTTTTTCAGAAACACTAAGGAAAGCCAGTGTGCTTTCCGCTTATAAAACAGATATAACTTGTGACAGAACAGTAATAAAGTGTATAACTGGAGAAATATAAGAAACAGGACTATCAGCCTTCAGTTTTACTATTCCCTCTGATAGATAATGTGCTTGCTCTGGTGTACTCTTCCCTACTACCCTCCCACTTCACATCTTTAGGTAATTAATTGCCAAAATCATTGTAATGGTAAGACTGGAAATCTAAGTGTAGTTACCACATTGTTCAGTTGTCACAATGTTTTAGTCTTCAGCAATTTTGTGATTTTACTGACACACTTCTAGCACACAACATTATATTACAGCATGTTATTGTTTTTCCCAATAGTATAAAAGATGCTTTGGTTCACAGTTTATTTGAATTGTTAAGATTCAAAATAAGGGGACTAGAGAAGTTAAAAGCACTGGCTGCTTTTTCAGAGGGCCTGGGTTCAGTTCCCAGAGCCCACATGGTGGCTCACAATCATCTATGAATCCACCATGTCTCCAGTTCCAGGGCCTCCAATGCCCTCTTCCGGCTTCTGCAGGCACCAAGAAGCACATGGTACACATACATATATTCATGCAAACATTCAGTCATAAAAATTAATAAATCCAATAAAATGAACGTTTTTATTTTAAGAAAAGATTCAAAGCAGAATGTAAGAAAGATTAGCTAGTGCTGAAACAGGCTTCAGTGATTTCAGAACTTGTGTGTTACACATTAATATAACCGTGGAGCCTGGAGGAGTGGTTCTCTGGTAGCGCTCATGTGGTTCTTTTGGAGAATCAAATCAAATAAAATGAAAACAAAACAAAAAGCCTACCCTTGTCAGACAGTCCACAAACATGTACAACTCCTATTTCAGGGATTTCAGTGCCCTCTTCTGGTCCCTCTGGGCACCTGCACACATGGACATATACCCTCACACAGACAGTTAATAATTATTTGTATGCTTACGGAACATGGTTAACAAAATACATCTCTATGTTTGTACTGATCTGCAGTTCTCCTTCAATATTTTCTGGGTTTAGTAATAGAATAATTGGTGTTTCTTATTTAAAAGTGAGGCTCGGTGTTTGCCTAAATTAAGTGAGCAGAATAAAGACAAGTAGAGCAATTTCTTTTTTTATAAAATATTTTTATAGAATAGGAGACCTCGAGGCCTTCATTCAGGCTTATGTAAGAGTCAGAAGATGGATGAGGGAATACAGAGGCTAGAGGAAAGAGGACAGGTTCTGAGATTCCCTGTTGTCTTCTGTGCTGACGGTCCTGGTTTACTCTCCACATTGCCTTTCTCCAGGAAGGCCAGAGGCTATTACCTTAGCAGCTGCACATAGAAACCGTGTGAGTCTAGACTGAAAATGTGCCATCAGGACACTTGGACCCCACTGTTCTAAACCCAGTAATAGTGGTTTTATTAAAACACAACATTTCACAGCAGTTGTCTGCGAAATAAAGTAGCATGTTTTGCCTACCCTAATAGCTTCTTTAAGGAGTCTTTCTCCCATGTTTCCCCACGGATGTTCGAAATAATGTCTGCATCTCCCCTAGCTTGTACTCTAGTTGTCAGAAAGTCAAAACACAAACAGTAGCTGAACAGACTCTGTTACATCTTAACATGGTAATTGTTAAAGCAATTCGTAGAAGAACACTAAGGGAAAAAAATCACACAAGAAGTTATTATTATGCATATGCATTTTTAATGCCTGATTCTCTGTATAACCTTAAATTACAATGCAGGTTAAATTTCCCTTGCTGATTTATACACATAATGTAAACTCTAGACACAGTTAATGATATTGCAACGTAAAACTGTTCCGGTGCAGACTAAAGACCTTGCTTAGCACTGCAAAGCTCTGGGTTCATTTCAATGTGATCATTGAGGCACTATGCAGAGATTATGCATTTATTGTATTTTTTTCATGAATACATGAATGAATAATAAGTTCAACAAACAAGAGTTTCCTACTGGGAATGTCAAACACATCATTCTGCAAAGTACTCTGAATTTCAATCAATCAGTCTCCACAGCCCTTGCCCCACGGCTTCCTTCAGCTTAGGTAGAGTCAGCACTTGGAATCCAGGCACTCTTGGGCGGGAGGTACAGGTCAATGGAGGGGAATGTCCTCGGTCTGCTCCCCAGAGCAGTTTTCTTTGCAGGGCTCATCCTGGTGGCCTCTATCAGTAAAGGCCTAGCGAACTGGTGACCCACAGTCTCACCGTTTTGCTTCAGCCGCATCCTTGCTGATCCTCAAAATCTGGGATCCAAGAGCTCTAGCAGATGGCCCAATGGAGAAAAAGTGTCCGCTGGATATGAGTGAGTTGATCAGCGCAACATCAGGAAGCAGTTCACGGTTACCACTTGCAATCTTGGATGAATGGTTTAAACTAGGCAGCATGAAGACATCGGTACGAGATTCAGGATGGACACTGGAGTCTTGATCTGAGTTGAATTTTAGCCTTCCCTAACAGAGCATCACTGATCTCCACTTGGGAGTTTTGATCTGCATCGGAAGAGGGGAAGGTGAGCCCGGCAGGGACAGGCCGTCCTTCATGGAGAGCTGTTTGTGCAAATGTAGTTTAGGGACGGGAAACTTTTTTGAAAGAAGCTATTTCTTCCTTCTACTTCTACCTACTTTGTGACCTGAGGCAAATTCTGGTGCTGAAGCTCCCTGGTGAGAGATGCCTATTTGCAGTACATTGTCTATAGCTTGAGGCAGTTGCTTGGCCTGAAATTGGCCCACCTACCAGGAGCACTTGCTATTCATCACCTACCAAATCAATGAATATGTAACAAATCTTGAGTGAATTCCAGAAGCTGTGATAATCGGATTTCTACTTCAGTATAAATGAACGTCCAAACTCCCCCGACCAATTAAATGTTACTGAACAATGCAGTTGCTTATGTTTTATTTACAGCCTCCAAAAGAAGAACATTATTCTTTATTAGCTCTAATTAGACCCTCCTGGGGCAGGACCTCTCTTATATCTGCTGTTACTTGTCAGTTTTTGTTCCATGTAGCACAGTGGCTATTTAATAAAACCTGGCTGTTTCACCTTCCAATTCTTAAACATTTAATGGGAAAAAAAAATACTATAAGCTGCAAATTTATCAAGGTTTGTTATAAAGATGTCCTTTCACTATGGGTGTGATATGAATAAATAACACATTTCATTTCATTTTCTATAGCTAGAAGTGGCCGATTAAATGTGACAGTTGTTTTAACCCATCGGGACAGACCTAGGCTTATCCTTTTGTGGCTGGGGAGTGCTTCCTGTTGAAATGGGCTCTCAAATTCCTCTAGCGGGAATGATTGTCCTGGCCATGGGCAGATCAATGATGACAGCATTGTTAACCTCAGTTTTCTCATTTGGACGATGTAAAGCCATACAGATTGCTTCCAAAGACCCCTTGATGATGCAGTGTAGATTTTAGTGCACAAAGTCTTAAAGAGGTCGAAGTCCTTGGTAAATTTCTTAAGCTGCCTGTGCCTAGGGGACCTCTCGTATGGAAAGACAATTATGTGGATTAAAGAAATTTAAAAACTCAGATACTTGAGTACCCCAGTTGTGATGGTTAATCTTTATATTGTGAACTTGATAGAAATTAGAACCACCTGCAGACACATCTCCAGGTCTTTTTGAGGGTAGGGGGGCTTAACTGAGGACAGAATACCCACCTTGAATGTGTTTGGGACCTTTGCATGGGCTTGAGTTCCAGACTGAATAAAAATGAGAACGTGAACTGACAGCCAGCACCCCCTTTCTCTGTTTCACCCATGGACTGTGGGTGCCATGTGACCAGCTGCAAAGCTCTCTTCTTGTCACAACTTCTTGCCATGATGGTTCCCATCCCTCACACTGTAAACCCAAACTAGGCCTTCCTTAAGTTGCTCCTTGTCACAGCAATTGGAAAAAGAATGCATCGGGGGATTTCTGCAAGCAAGTTGCTGATTTGAATTCTTGTTGGCTTCAGCCACGTCTCTTATTTATTGAATAGTTAATATGATTTGTGTCTTTTAAAATATAACAACAAATACATGGCGAGCACACTGTAGTTATCTACATTTTACAAATGTGGAAAATGAGGTGGAGTACTGAGATCATTGTGTCTGCTGGTCAGCTATGCAATGGGAATCTAAGTCCAGCATAGTACCAACATTAAATTTTATCCCATCCTCTCTCTCTGGAAGGTTCCTTTGGGAGCAGACTGGGCTTTCGGTGTTTCTGGATGATAGAGGAAGGAGGGAGAAGGGCTCTTTTTAAATATGCTTATGTATGCATGCACATGTGCACATGTTCGTGTGCATGTGCGTGTGTGTGTGTGTGTGTGTGTGTGTGTGTGTGTGTGTGTGTGTGTGTGTGTTGAGAGCAGAGGTTGATATCAGGTTAATTGATTCATCACTCTATCTTATTTTTTTTAAAGACATTAAAATTGTTTAAGCAATTAATTATTTGGTGCATACATGTGTGGTATAGATGCATAGGTGTGAGAGTGTACATGTTTGCATGGGTTTGGGTGCCCTCCTCTATAACTCTCTGCCTTATTCCTTTGAGGCAGGGTCTCTCTCTAACCTGGGCCTTAGCTTCCAGTTACTTATTTTCTGTCACTTCCGCCACTGACATTGACACTTGGCTTCACATTTATCCAGTTTTATCGGAGTGAGTCCCCCTTTCCCAGGACTCCCCATGCGGCCTTGATTCTGAATCCACGACTGGCTCAGGTTGCTGATAAGTGACACTCCTCTGTTGTCCTCCGGTTATCCTTACTGCACCGTTCCCTTTCACTGTTCTTCTTTCCTTCTTTGTGGTCTTGGCTGCTTCCCAGGAACAAAGGGGAGACTGACTCCCTCCCTCTGACTCCCATGGAGTGCTCAGAACGTCCTGTGTTCCAAGGCCTCTTTATAGCTTGTATGTGTGAACTCACACGTTCATGTTCTAGAGAGCCAGAGGCTGCCTAGTTCTCTCCCCAGACCACCCACCAGCACATCCTTAATGCCTCCAATAGGCTGTTGTGACCAAAACATCCATTTCTGACCCACAGCTCCAGTGAGCTCTGAATTCTAGGAACAGGAAAACCTTGGCAGATTGCCTTTCTTGTACATAATCCCTTTATGCCCATATCTTTGAAGTCCATATTTGATGTCTCCAAGGGGTGCCTTACTCCTGACTGTCAGGCAGTGCAGCTGCTCCTGTTAGGTAGTTGAATGACAAATTCAAACATTCTGTTAGAGTATTAATTTTAAATAAAATTCTGCATCCAATACATGACTTACGCCATTCTCTTAACTGTTATAGAAGCGATTAGCAGCTGAAAGACCATTAGGTTATCTAAACTGCGTTAACATTTGCATCTGTAAACCAAATAGACCTGATATTTTACTCTGTCCCGGCTACAGAGTAAAGGAGAAATTTATTTCTTTGTCTGAAATTACAACAGATGTTCATCTCCCTCTGTGGTGTTTCCCATTTTCTCTGTTCCTTACTGCTATTTGGTGAGGTCCTTGTGTGTTTGATATCCAGAAGGAGGCACATATGTTAGCATAGTGGGAAACTAATGGACAGGG
Organism: Phyllotis vaccarum; assembly: GCA_033318265.1. Classification (NCBI taxonomy): domain Eukaryota; kingdom Metazoa; phylum Chordata; class Mammalia; order Rodentia; family Cricetidae; genus Phyllotis; species Phyllotis vaccarum. The sequence continues at coordinate 34,210,115 of JARWLC010000009.1, read as the reverse complement.
TACTATTTTAGCCTTTGGCCACTGGGATCAATATCAGAGGGCTCAGTTGCTGCTCAGTTGGCCCATAAGCAAAAACAGAACACCATGGTATTAGGAGTGGGGTGTACCCTCCTTACTTTTTGGTTGATAGGAAGTAGAAACAGAATATGGTAGCTTAAATAAAAATGGCCCCCATGAGCTCATAGGGAAGGACACCATTAGGAGGTGTGGGCTTGTTGGAAGAAGTGTGTCAATGCGGGGGGTGGGGGTGGGGTGGGGGTGGGGTGGGGGTGGGGGGGTAAAAGTTTCAAATGCTCAAGCCTGGCCCAGTGTTGCTCCCTTTTCCTGTTTCCTGCCAATCCAGATGTAGAACTCTCCGCTACCTCTCCAGCACCATGCCTGCCTGTGCCCTGCCGTGATGACAGACTAACCTCAGAACTGTAAGTCAGCTCCAATTATTTATTTATTTATTTATTTATTTATTTATTTGTTTGTTTGTTTGTTTGTTTGTTTGTTTGTTTATTCAATAATAGGCCCTATCTCTTGAAGTTTTCAGAATTTTTCAAAATAAAGCTAGCTTATGGGATCAATCCCAAAACACATAAGCCTTTTAGGGTGAAACTTTATATCCAAATCATAACAGGGCCTTTACCGAAAACTGGGGCACTGGGAATTGTAAAAATATTTTACTAATTTTGAAAGAGGAAAGTATGACATGATTTGTCCTCACACAGCTGTAGAGATAAGATATGTTATGATCATATGCCCTCTAAACTTAGAGATGATGGATGTACATACCATTATCAAGCGGAGGCTAGACACAGGAGAACTTTTTTACACGCCCCTCTTTGTCTTATGGAGCATGGCTTTGTATCAACTGTAAAACAGCTGTAAAACAGCTGCTCCCTGATGCTTCACTTCATCACCTCTGTTTCATCTGGTCTTAAAGGTTTAACTTTTAGTTCAAATAATCTTGACCCGTTGCACTTCTAATGTCCTCTTGGAAGCATCTGCTCATGCAGACCATCATCACAGTCTTCCTTCCTGTGGATGTGTCCTTCACAATGTCAGCACATTCCCTTTAAACCCTACAGTTTCCTAGGACGTCTTCACCTGCCATCTCATCTGAGGGTGAGATCTTCATTCCGACTTTCCTATTGGCACCATCAGTTTACTTCCCTCCTGCCTCTCAAACACTGCTCAAAGGGACTCATTAACTACTCCTCATTGCTCCAACTACAGACTCCCACCAAGCTTTCTTTCTGGTCACAGGCTAACCCTGCTTCCTCCCTCTTCCTCCGTCCATACCTCTCCTCTATGCTTTCTTTCTTTATCCTCTGCCTTTCCTTCTCCCCTTCTCACATTTGAACCCAATCTATTGTATCAGTGTCACTTTTATGACTAGGTTCTTAACAACAACAAAAAGATTTTATTTTACATTTTAATCTCTGTGCAAGTACGCGTACTTGAGTGCTGGTGCCCACAGAGGGTGAGTTGAATGCTTTAGAGCTGGAGTTGCAGGTAGATAGATGTAACTAACCAACCAATCCTGGTTCACTCCAAGAGCAGCAATGCTCTCAACTGCTGAGCCATCTCTCCAGCCCCTCTTCAGGCTCTTATCATCTGTCCATTGGAGAGTGTCACTGTCCCCCTAGATGGACATCCCATTTTCATTTTCTTCTCCTGCAAATCTATCATTCCTAGTAGAGTCAGAGACACCGTTTTAAAATTCAGTTTTTATGTTGTCTTCCCACACATTGGAAAAGCTCCCGGTGCTAGATTTCTACACAAAGTGGATGGCTCTGCTGTCTTATCCTTGGGATGCTGTTCCCTGTATATGCACTGTCTTCCTGTACTGAAGTGCATTTGCTCGTTACCTATATTGCCGTACACATCTGCTAATTTTCTGCATCAGATGTGCAGTTAGGAAGTTGAAATAAAGAGATTGTCTGTTTTTTGTCCAGTATTGAATCCTCAGATACAGAATAGAGCTGAAGGCAGAAGCTGCCGTATTAAAGAACACAAAATACTGCAAGAAAAGAGTTACTGTTTCAACTTTTTAATCATCAGCCTTATATATTTTTTGGGGGGAAATTGTTTTTTTTAAATAATATGTTCTGATTACAGTTTATCCCTCCCTCAATTCTCCCTGGTCCTCTGCACCCACCCAACTCTATACCCTTTCTTTCTCTTTCTTGTTAGAAAACAGACAGGCATCTAACAATAATAAAATAAAATAATATAAAATAAAAACAAACAAACAATAGACAGAAAAAAAGAGCCAAAGCAAAAACATAAAAAACACATATAGACACAGAGTCACACATTCACACACACAGGCAGGCATCCGACTAAAAACATAAAATCGGAAACGACAATATATAAGCAAAAGACTTATAAGATAAAAGAAAAGCAGAACAAAAGCCACACAAAGCATTATGAGACAAAACCCTCCAGAAATTCCACCGAGTTTGTCTTGTGATGGCCTTCTACTGCTGGGTCTGCTCATTGGACAAAACTAATTTTTCCTTTGCAAGTGGTTGTCCATTGGCGATAACTTCTGGGTTGGGGATAGGGGCTTATGTCTGCTTTCCTTCCCAGCACTGGGACCCCAGCTGGCTTAGACCTGCGTAGACACCGTGCATGCAGCCATAGTCTCTGTGAGTTCACATGCACATTAATTCTGTTGTGCCTAGAAGGTCATGTCTCCTTGATGTCTCCCACTGTTACTGGCTCTTGCAAGCTTTCTACCTCCTTTCACAGAGTTCTCTGAGCCTCTAGGGGAGAGATTTAATGGAGACATTCCACTTAGGACTGAATGTTCCAAGGTCTCTCACATTGTCCAGCTGTGAGTCTCTGTGTTTCTTCCTATCTATTGTAGGAGGAAGCTTTTGCGATGATGCCTGAGCAAGACACTGATCTGTGAATATAGCAGAATGTCATTACATTGTATTGGTATGCTTTCTGAGCAGAACAGTAGTATTTATTTTTCCCTAGGTCCATATCTTATCTAGTCTCAGATTCTTGGCTGTTGGAACAGTGTCAGGCTTGGGTTCCAGCTCATGAAGTGGGCTTCCAATCCAACCAGATATGGTTAACTACCCATAAGTTTAGTGCTACAATTGCACCAGCATACCTAGTAACCCTAGTGAAGGCTCTAGGTAGGTACCAGTTTGACTTCTCCATGTTCAGTGAGATATGTAGGTGTTGTCTTGCCATCTGTTTGAACAGAGCAACCAGTAGCCTTGGGAATAGTCTAGACTGTTTAGAAATTCTCAAGGGGTCTCTTTGGTCAACAACTCAATTAAATATATCTCATTCCCAGCACTGAATGTCTCGTTTGGTGTTCAGAGATGTCTAATGGGGGTTTCTCTCCCCATCATTTGGTGATTCCATTTAGATTTCTTTTATATATGTCTATATTTTTAAGAACTTTTACTGCATTGTTTCCATACAACCCGTTAAATGGGTCTCAGTTTTAGCTGTCTCTCCTCATGTTCCTTCTCATACTTACCTCTTTTTCTTCCTTCCATTTGACCATCCTGTTACAGACCACTTTTGCCATCTATTTATCACTGTTTATTCTGTTACCATCCCTAGGGAGATCCTTCCCCAGTCCCTTACTCTATACCCAGCCTCTGTGGTGATACCATTTGTAGCCTGCTTCTCAAAGGTTAACAGCTAATATCCACATATAAGCAAATACACACCATATTTGTCTTTTTTGGTCAGGGTTACCTCACTCAGGATAATTTCTTTCTAGCTCCTTCATTCCATGAAATCCACCTGTGAATTTCATGTTTTCTTTCTTTCTTTCTTTCTTTCTTTCTTTCTTTCTTTCTTTCTTTCTTTCTTTCTTTCTTTCTTTCTTTCTTTCTCTCTCTCTCTCTCTCTCTCTCTCTCTCTTCCTTCCTTCCTTTTTTCTTTCCTTCCTTCTTTCTTTTTAACAGCTTAGTAATCTATTGTGTAAATGCACCATATTTTCTTTATCCCTTAATCCATTGGTGGACATCTAGGCTGTTTTCAATTTTTGGCTATTATGAATAGAACAATAATGAACATAGTTGAGCAAGTGTCTCTGCAGTAGGCTATAAAGTCTTTTGGCAATATTCCCAAGAATGGTATATCTGTATCTTGAGACAGACTGATTCCCAGCTACCTAAGACACCTCCACACTGATTTCCATAACGGCAGTACAAGTCTTCACACCCATCAGCGATGGATGAGTGTTTTCCTTGGTCCACAGCCTCCTCACCAGCATGAGCTGTCATTTTTTAAATTAACCTTGGCCAGTCTGACTGTATAAGATGGAATTCCAAAGTAGTTTGATTTGCATTTTCCTGAAAACTATGGATATTGAGTATTGAAGTTTTCTCAGCCATTTGTGTTTCATCTTTTGGGTACTCTCTGTTCAGATCAATACTCCAGTTTTTAATTGGGCTGCTTTCTCCATGTCCACATTGTTTTTTTAAAGTTTTTTTTTCCCTATATTTTGGACATTACCTATTTATTGGATGTATGCTTTGTAAAAAACTGTTCGCATTCTGTAGGCTGACACTTTGTCCAAATGATGGTGTCCTTTGCCATACAGAAGCTTTTCAGTTTCATAAGGTTTCATTTATTGATCGTTTGATCTTAGTGCCTGTGCTACCATGCTCTGTCTAGAAAGTCATTTCCTGTCCCAGCGAGTTCAAGACTATTTGGTACTTTCTCCTCTATTAGATGCATTGTATCTGGTTTTATGCTGATATCTTTGATCCATTTGGACTTGAATTTTGATTAGGGTGACAAGTATGGATATATCTGGATTCTTCTATATGCAACAATCCTGTTTGACCAGCATCATTTGTTGAAGAGTCAACCTTATATTTTCTCTTCTAAAATACCCGAATATCTGAAGATGGAAGAAAACAGATTTCCCAAGTGGTGTCAAGGAGGGTGGTTTTTTAACCTGTTTAGCCCTGAGACTTAATTAAACATATATCAAGAGGAAGTTGGTATTTTCTTTGGCCACAGGAAATACTATAATTCTTGTAGAGGGTTTCATTTTTCTACTTAATTCTGGTAGCATAAAGAAAACTACATTAGTGCTTGTCACAAGTAGCGTTCATACAAAACACCTGTGGATCTTGTTTAGGGATCCACTCTGCTTTGTGGGGTCTACTGGCTAATGTGAGTCTACATTTCCAACAATTTACTAGGTGATGGCTGTAGTGCCAACCCCTGAGCCTCACTTCACAAAATGAAGTGCCACGTGACCACTTAGAGTGAACGCAGATTCTTTTCTTTTACCTGACCATTTGCCAGCATTTTCAACCTAATGATTCTATTTCACTATACTCTCCAGAGACAGTTGATTATCAAACTGATATTTAGAATTGGTGATCTTAATCTTTATGCAAATCAGATTCTAGTATAGATAAAGGACAAACTTGACAGCCAGCCAAAATTAATACTCAAGTATAATGTGTTTTCTTAGCCTTCAGTTTTCTAAATTGTCTATCAACGAATGATTATTGGTCAATGCTTTGTATCAAATGGATTCAGAAAAATAAATCTGAAGGAATATCAAACCTGACTTGGAGAATGCACCCTGAGGACATGTAAGTGACTTTCAGTGACGACAGAGCCACTTCCCATTAGCTGGATGTCTGAATTCAGGTCACAACTACATTACTTGATGGTATTTATGACTGCCTGACTTATGGTATCTGGAACAGCTAAATCAAGACTCAGAATCTCCCTGGTACTTCATGGACTTTGAGTTTAAAGGAAAAAAAAAGTGAGAATGAGCGCATACCATGTCAGCAAGAAGCATGAAAGATGTTATCCAGTGAAAGCACAGGCCCAGGTGTCATTGTCTTCCCATATCTGCTCTCATGTCAGGCAGCCAGTGCTTCACTGCTGATCAACACCATAAAATTCGGCTGTGGCACCATCATAATCTGTCTGTGAAAAGACGGGTACATAGTTTAGTCATGTAAGTGTGACTCCTGCAGGTTATTGATGTTTGTGTCTTAGGAAGCTGACAAAAAAATTTTAAAAATTAACATTATCTGGTAAATAGCTTGGCTCATAGATTTTTTTTTCCCATGGGCTACATTTAATCTGCTTGAAAGTGTCTTGTTGGTAGTTCAAAGAACATAGGCCAATTTTCACTGTAATTGGGTCAATGGGCACATGGGAGTTTACTGGGCTGGAAAGAAACTGGGATGGTTCTTTTTGATCCCTGGTTAAGGGCAGTGCACAGATCCTTATGAACAATGCTGAATGTTGAGTTGTTAAATGAGATGGTTGAGGAATAGTTTTAAAACTTCATTAACAAGTTCTTCTAAACCTTTTAAAGGACCTCCAAATCCAGCATAGAAGACCAAGCATTTTACGACCCTCATAAACATTGTCTGTTCGGATAATATTTAAAAAATTAAGTTTTTCCCATATCCAAATATAAGCTGGAGACTTTCTGCATGGCTATTAATGTTGAAACAAGAGGACACACTGATTTGTTCTAATACTGGTTCTGAGAGAATGTTCTCTGACCTCTGACTCCCTTGAAATGAAAAGGAAGATATTCAGTTGTAAACAGCTCTTGCACTGCTTTTGTTTGTTAAGAACCTGTCTAGATGTTTGAGAATTCAATCCCCTAGGCTCCTCAGGTTCTTTGGGGGAAAGAAGTGAATGTTGAGTGATCTGCCAGATTCCTTACAGCTGATATTTTTAGGTATAGATCTGGAACTACCCTTGAATGATTTAACTCTCTTTTAGGGTGATGGGGGCAAGAGAGGCACCTCTCTGTAACAAAGGGAGGTGGCCGAGGAGGCCTACCTAATGCTGAAGGGCCAAAAGCTTTATATTCTTTAATTGTCGGAGTTTTTCTTTTGCTTTTCAGTTATGACTGATGGCAGGGGGAAGGCTGCTTTGGCACGCATTCATATTTCTTAAAGCACTCTGGAGGCAAAACAAAACATCTTCTTCAAAGGCTTCCTCTATGGAGTCTATTTCAGGCTTAAACACTTTCAACTCTGTGATGACTTTAATGAAGCCATGTCTGTTTTTCTATCAAGGTCAACATCTCCTCCTGTTCCCCAGTGAATTCAAGGGAAGTGTGTGAGTCAGACTCCATGAAATCACACTGAGAATAGAATGGTGTTGTTACTGTCAGACCCAGGCCTGGCTGTTTCTACAGATGACTGTTGTACTGGGCAATACAGAGGAGTCCGTGAGAATGTGTGTTTTGAGAAGGAACCGATTAAGGTACTTTTCACTGAGAGACGAGCCCCAGAGTCAGGACATCTGAACTCCGCTGCTGTTTTAACTTGGACAAAGCCACTCATCAGTTTCAGACTTCTGTTCTCCCATTTCAAAACTGGAACCACTTGATCCTTAATGTCCCCTTTGACAAGACAGTTCTCTAATTTCTAAACAAATGAGCTGGAAAATTATCTGAAAACTTGTTTTAAATGTAACAACAATCTGATAATAAAAGCCGACAATGTAAAAATGTAATCACTGATAGATGCATATGGGATTTGGGGTAGTATGTGTTTCTTAAATGCTAATCCTCAGTAAATTGCTTGATCATTTGGTATGCAGCATGCTGTAGTGTATTACATATTGTATTTATATTTTATATTTGGAAGTGCCATTGAACATTACATATGGCTGCTCTGGCTCTGACAGTAACCATCCCTGTGCATTCCATATGTGAACAGCATTATATCCCTTGTATGGCAGTGTCCCTTTTCTCTTGGTAATGTCATTTTTGATTTGTGCAGTCAATACATATGTATTTCATAGTCTTGTACTTTCCTGCCTTATATCCATAGAAAGAGAACAGTGTTTGGAGCAGTACTATATGGTAAAAAGTAGCTTTTGAGCTCATTCCCCCTTATCTCTGTCTCTGCCTGTGTCTCTCTCTCTGTCTCTTCTCCTCCTGTCTTTCTATAAATAGTTAATAGAATCTGAATAAGATTATTTTCCAGAGGAAAATCTGTAATATTGTTAACTTTCAGGAATGATTATATATATATAAATATATATATACTTTTATATTATTTAAACTCAGTTAAGTATAATTTTAAATATTTTAAATTTCAAATCTCTAATTTTGGTATGGGCACATTGAAATTGTAAGTACTTATTTTGCATATTGATATCACCATATCATGAAGACTTTAAAAAAAGATTAAAGTTTATGTCTGTTAATAATTCATATCCCTTTGGTTCCAATTTCTATGGTCCAATTGAAGTAGAATATATTAGAACACACTCTTCTTTGTGTAAGACAGCATTGGTTTTTATTGTTATGAGTCAGCTAGAAAGTATCTCATTTTCAAAGAGATACACAGGACATATGCTTGTACATTCTGTTAACAGCTAACAATCCAAATGGGGAAAACATTTCCATGAACAGAGTGAGTTGTATATGGCAAAGGACCTTCATCATACTGACAGGACTATGCAGTTCACTCCAGACCATCCTCTGGATGGCGTGCATTTTGTAATGCTTCCAATCTGAGGTCTGCTCTTGGCAGAAGGTCATTTGTCTTAGGTGAGTGACCTAACTAGTGCATCTGGGTTACTTTCTCTAGAAAAATCCTCCCTGCCTCCTCAAAAAGGCATACCGGAGACAAAGAGGCCCTTTTCTCTTCCTGTGGGTTGGAGCGTACTGTATGTGTTCAGCTGATACTCATGTTTCTTACTCTTCGGGGAATTTCTTTTAAAAAGTGGTTTTTTTTTTTTTTTGTGGGTTTTTTTTTTTTTTTGACTGCTTGAAAAAAAAAAAAGCTTCCAATATTTTTTTTCTCATGTCTGAAATGGTTCATATTAAAGTTTTCATAATACCCTTCAGTTTCTGTGTTAAACTCATGTTTAAATTGGAAAGAAAGTGGGAAGCTTGGCAGTTCAGATAATTCACTTCATCTGGTGGCCAGCTATGTTAACAATCACATCATATGCCAGCACTTAGAGGGGAGAAAGGAGCCTCCGGGGCACTGAGGCTACACGTCAGGAGTGGAAGGAAAATATAGTTAGAGTTCTTTGTCTCATCGTTTTATTCTATAAAACGGTAAATTATTTTGACCAGAATCCTGAAGTGTTAAAGGAACAATTTATAGGCTGCACAGTAGCTTAGCTGTGAGGTGGAATGCAGATCAGTGATCAGTATGCTGGATGGAGAGTGTTGAGCCCTATGTCAGCAAATGATGGCTTGTATTCCCCTTGCATTGAGTGCTGCCAGGAATTGGTGATGTTGTTAGCATATGAATAACATCAAAGCTCTCTGTTGGAAGATAAATGACTGTCTTCTGACAGAGAGAGCAGCCTCCTTATGAACTAACGTGCCCACTTTTCTGGCTGTGCACTTTGTCCAACCTCAGAACATTTCAATCCAGAATAGGAAGGCTGATATTGAGCAGCAAGTGGCTAGTACAGGACCACACATACTATTACTACAGGGAAAATATTTTTACATCAAATTGCCATCCTATGTGAAAGGTGGGGAGACTCATTTTCTTTCTTTAGGGTTATTGGAGGATGGGTTTGGGAGATGGAAGCAACATTTTCTTTAGAGGTCCAGCAAGGTGCTCGGAACCTGATTGCTATTGCCCTAAAGAAGGGAGCTGATCTAACTGGTTGACAAGAGAGTGGATAACTGCTTCTTCAGCCCTGAATTCAGGCATGATTCTTTGCTGTTGGAGTCTTCAATCAATACTGACATGCTGGCTAGACACAATTTAAAAATAATGCAGGGGTCCTATTCTCTGTTGTGCGTCTTATTTGAGCATGATAAGCTGCTCCTTTCAAGCCCCTCTGGCCTCTCCTCTCTGGGTGACCAAGAAATGCCACTGCTCACTCCAAATGGAATTTAGCTCAGTGGCAGAATTACTGGGGATTTTCAGAGCACCAGCCACATCAGATAGTCTCTGGGTTGATAAACTGTATGACAGCCCACAGCCCAGCAAGTAATTCCAGATGCCTTGGATGTTAGTTCACGGGGACATGTTAGAAATAGTCCGTTTCCATTAATGTTCCAGTTATTATTGGCCAAGATGCTTAGGGTATGATGATGCTAGTCATTTTGGGTAACAACTTTATTTATAGGGTAAGTCTTTTTCTAAAAGGTACATGGCAGGAACTTCATTTCTGAGCTCATATGTTATGGTGACCAAGAACATCTGTCAAAACTTAGATCAATGTCATGCACTATTTTCATTTTCATGACTCTTAAACTCTTATAAAAAACAAAACAAAACACCCCCCCAAAGAAAAACTTGTGTTGCCAATTGTTATGTTAACATTCAGTAAAGTTTAGGTTCGCTAAATTCCAGCCCATGGTTGAGAAATAAGCAGAGCATAATGTTGACAGGATTAACTTCCAGTTACTTTGTGTGGTTTCTTTTGCGTGTTTAGAGACATATCTGTTTATAAGAGCAAAGAAACAAAACACTGGTGTTTATAAAGATCTGGCCGCCCTGTTGATGGTAGACTGTTTCATTGTGATCATAGGCTGATGGTATTTCGCCCTTCTTGTCTCCCACCTGCACACAGTTACTGTGCTCACACCCCCAGGGAGTGACAGATATTAGTCATGTGAGTCTTTGCACACTTGTCCATGGTTAGACACTGGGTTGCTTCCAAATAGGAGGTTGGAATAGAAAGAAATGACAGAGGACTTCCAGGATGTGTTAGGGACATCAAAGCTCCAGATTTTCTAATTAGCTTTCAGAAGGAATGAGCACAAGTTCCAATAATATACTCGATTCAGCTCAAATTTCCAAAAGAGTAAATTTTTAATAAGAATTAGTGGTCTTATTTCTAGATACCTGCATGTTAGGATTTGGCTTATTTTGTTCTTATATTTAAGATGCAGGTTCATATTATTCTCACTTCCATTCCACACTCCTTTTTCCTTTCTTTTCTGACCCACAAACTCAGTAGGCAATGCCTGTCCTTCAGGCTGGATTCTCTTCTCTGAAGAAAAAGCCTCTTTTATAGCTATCAAAGAAAGGGAGAGAGGTAGCTTATTTCATTCAGTAATGGCTAGGCTGGTTTTTAGGCAGTGCAAAAGAGCCTGCTTCCCATTCTACTAATTATTTTTTAAAATATCCCTTGCTAATTCTTTACACATCTAAAATAACCCTTTATGAACAGGTTAGGAGGTTGGAAGAAACCATATGAGCTTACTGAGAAAAAGGATATCTCACTAGGCTGAGGCAGGAGGATCTCCTAAAGTTTGAGATAGCCTGATTTACACAGTTAGTGATGCCAGATTTGGATGGACTAATGGTATTATGTGTCAGGGATGTCAAAGATCTCCTACCATCCTGATAGTTAGATACTGAACATTGTACATCATCAGGAATCTGAATGATAACTAGATAAGCAGCATGACCTGTAAAAATAAGAAATATCATACTAGTAGGGTTTTTAAAAATCACTTTACCATACATTGTTTTGAGACTACACAGAGTAAATATTGTTTCTGGTACAGTTCAGTGTTACTTAATTTTCACTCAACTTCACTCAAGCTAGAATCATTTGGGAAGAGAGATTCTCAATTGATTTGCCTGCCCCTACCTTCCAAGAGCTGGGATTAAGGGTGTGTGCTACCCCTGTCTGCACATACTTGGTTTTAATGTCAACTTGCAGTAAATTAGCATCGCTTGAGTAGGGACCTTGCCTGCAGAACTGTCCTGATTGCCTTGATTGATGAGGAAAGGCCCATGTCAATTGTGGATGGAAGACTTTGGTACCACCGCAGATTAAAAATATATTTCAGAAAGGATTTGATTTTCTCCTTTCTTGGCTTTCCATCTTTCTATCAAGTTGATCTGCACTGTTGGAGCTGCTGCTGATTCCTTCATTAACAGTAGAACCAAGTTGGTTTCCCAAGCTTTCATTGTGGAATAGAGACCAATGGCTCTCCAGGAAACATCTGGGCTTCTGGAGTCATATTAGAGCTAGTGAAGTACCCTGTCTTTGGATGGAGTAACTACCATATTGAGGCATTTGGTTTCAATACCAAATGAACTACTGGGTTCTCGGCTTTTGGGTGTGAGTTAGTGGTTGTTGCTATTTTAAAGCTAACATATATTACCTTCTCTCCTCTCTCTCTCTCTCTCTCTCTCTCTCTCTCTCTCTCTCTCTCTCTCTCTCTCTTTCTCTCTCTCTCTCTCACACACACACACACACACACACACACACTCAACCTGTGGGTCATGTCCTCTTTGGGGATTGAATGACTCATTCAGTGGTCACCTAAGACCATCAGAGAGCACAGATTCATAACAGTAACAAAACTACAGTTATTAAGTATCAATGATAATTTTATGGTTGTGGGGTCACACAACACAAGGAGTTATATCAAAGGGTCACAGCATTAAGAAGGTTGAGAAGCACTGGCCTAGACAAGCGTTAACAAGTTCAAAGCAACTGACCCCTGATGTGGGAATGCATTTGTGTGTGCTGTATCTTTAAATAAAGGAGCTGTTTGATGGGTCATGGCAGGCACCATAGAAAAAGTGGGAGGAGAGTCAGTTCATGTAGGAGAATCAGGGCGGAGTCAAAGGCAGACCGAGCTGAAGCCGCCGAAAGAACGACATGTAAAGAGCACGGGTGAGCCACGCGGGCCACGTGGCCCGCAGATTAATAGAAATGGGTTGATTTAAGATGTAAGAGTTAGCTAGCAATGTGCCTGAGCCATAGGCCAAACAGCATGAAGTAAATAGAAGCGTCTGAGTCGTTTCTGGGGACCCAGGCGGTGCGCGGATAAGCAGTTCCAGCGGCAGGTCTGTGGGGCCGGGACCTCTGGCGTCCCGGACCCGAGAAACCCTACTACAACAGACCCCCTTTTCTTTTCTTGAACAATAATTGAATAAGGTCATCTTTCTGTCCTGGAATCAAGACTTGATTACTTGATAGTTTGCCAAAAGTCTAGTGCATAGCATAGGCTCTCTCTCATTTAACTTTGAAGCACTGGATATATACTGTGAATTTTGCTGATTTCTCAGATTTACCTCACCACCTCACTGACTATGCAAGCATCTTTTTGAAGTCTGTTGGCAAATTTCAAGCTTATAAAATGTGTGTGTGTGTGTGTGTGTGTGTGTGTGTGTGTGTGTGTGTGTGTGTGTGTGTGTGGTAATGGTGTTTCTTGGTCTCAGGCGGCCTGAGGTCCGGACCCACATACCTGCAGCCACAGACCCCTTAGCTGCCCGCTGCTGCTTAGGACCCCAAAAATGATTCAGACGTTTATATTAACTTCATGCTGTTTGGCCTATGGCTCGGGCACATTGCTAGCTAGCTCTTACATCTTAACCCATTTTCATTAATCTATCCTGCCACATGGCCCGTGGCTCACCTGTGTTCCTTACATGTTGCTCCTTTGGGCTTCAGGCTTTGTCTGTCTCTGACTCTGCCCTTCGTTTCATACTTATTCTGATTCCTCCTCCTACTTCTTCTATGGTGCCTGTCATGGGCCAAAACAGCTCCTTTATTTAAAGATTGATATTCACAGCATACAGAAAGGCATTTCCGTGTGTGTGTGTGTGTGTGTGTGTGTGTGTGTGTGTGTGTGTGTGCCTGTATGTGCATGTGTGTGGTATATATGTTTGAGAAAGAGAGAGATTACATTTCCATACCTATAGGGATTAGCAATTATAGTTGAATAGCGATTTCTAAGTAATCCCCTGAGTGTATTAAAATGTTGGCTGTGTGGTTTCCAGCTGTATAACAGAGTATTTCCTTTCTATTTCTACAGCATGTTAGTTCATAGTAAGCACATGAGAAGGCCTGTACTGCACCACTGCTGGCAACCTGGGAGGCACAGCTTTGGAGGAACAGCTGTTTTACTCATCTTCACATTTGAAAAGGTATTGATGTGGATTTCTTTCCTACTAGAATGGTGGGTTTTTTTTTTTGACAAAGTGAATTAATTTAGAAAGTTAATAATCAAGAAAAGTACATAAATGTCTATATAATTATGCAAATTTTAATGTTATGTGCATGACTAGAAAATACCTCAAGATTCAAGTATACATCACATATATTTTCAGTATTGTACTATAGATGTATAGTATAACTTAAGTCGGTCTTTGTTTATAACATGGAGGCAAATGCTTCAAATACCAAAATACCCCACAACACAATTGTTTTTCTGATTGGATATCTAGGAGAGTCATGAGGGTAGAGAATTATAAACAGGTCTTAGTGAATCAAAATCAGTAGTTACTTATGCATTTATCTATTCATCTTACTGAAGGTACCGTGTATAAAGATGAGGGTAAGCCATAGACCATCAAACAGTCCACGCACTAAAGAAAACCCAGCAAAGAAGATAGGGTATTCAGGACTTTGTGAGCCATGAGGAGAAAGCCGTGAGCTATAACCCTGACTTTAGGATCTCCAACCTAGCCCCCAAGTTGATGGGTCTCAGACTTGTCCCTAGCTATTTCTAAAATCAGGTTCCTGCCTAAAATGTGCCCAAATGGGGACCTCGTTATTTTTCTTCTAGCCTATTCATTCCATTTAGGGTATCCTTTAGAGGTTGCTATGCCTCTGGCACAAAGTGATTTTTCAGCACTGGGTGTTGTCATGCTTTGGATATGGAAGAGGTAACACTTTAGGCAATAAAATAAAATATGGACACAGGTACCTCTAGAGTTCCCCATAGTGTAAGAATTTTATTTAAAAAACATGAAAATATGTTTTTTGTCTGTGGGTTTTTTTTTTTTTCTGAGCCAGGGTTTCCTGGTAAATTACTTGCCCTGTCAAATGTGCAGACTTGAGTTTGCACCTTTGAACCCAGATAAAGTCAGGTGTGGTGCTGCACATCTGAATTCTGTCCTTCTCAGCAAAATGTGAAGCAGGAACAGGCACAACCCTGAAAGCTTGCTGGCCAGCTGACCTGGTCCTTGCATAGCAAGCAATAGAGAGACCCTATTGGCTCAAGCCAGGTGGAAGATGGAAGAACAACCCAAGGTCATTCTCTGTTCTCCACATGTGAACTGCGGCATGTGTAACCCTTCCCTACACACTTGGTTACACCAATTAAAATGTTTGCAAAAAATAAAAATAAAATTGACTCACATTAGGCACAAGGACCAATCTAACTTTTGGTTGATGTAGACTAGAGAGTGGCTTTGATGCCATCTTTTAGACAATTCTTCTGTGTTAACCTAAGGTGGTGGTTATCATCACAGAATAAAAGAGATGTAGCCCTTTTAACTGATGCCTGCAATGTAGAAAGATCCTCAAAAACATACTGTATTACTCACGTGGTATAAAGTGAATACAATTTAGATAGAGCAGACCCTCCTCAAACCTCTTTTAAAATGTCTCTGTAACAACCTTAATTGCACCCTGTGGCTCTTGTAATTAAATTATCTCCAAAAGTATAACAAAATTGTAGTTATTTTGCTTCTACTTTTCTCTGGCATATGGTTTGGAGAGACAACAATATTTCTATCTCATTTTGCAGTAAATATCAGTTCCACTGAATCACTAGGGCTGTGTCCTTGAGTCATAACAGTATGTTTTGTGTAAGCAATAAGAAAATGCGAGCAGATCGTATAAAATATCATATAGTTTATTGTTGATTTGTTTTGTTTTTTGTTTTTTTTTTTTTTTTTTTGGATGACCACTTTACTCTCAGTCAGGCAATATAAGGAGTAGAGGCGCTGGGTTTGAACTGCTTTGAAAAAGCAACTGGAGAGGTACTGGGTTGTGATAAAGATTTTATATTCCTTTGCACTAAAATGGGGAGTCATGCCATATTCCTAACTTCAAAGAGTTGCTGAAGTACAACACAGCTGGAGTGATCAGTAAAACACTTGTGTCCTGAGATTATCTGACTTGGTAACTAAGCATTCAATTTTATTATCCACAAAGCACTTCAAAAGTCAACTAACAAAAGAAAAACAAGAAACTGACACTTTTGGTGGTGGTTTCTGTTTTATTGTGCCTTGCAACCTTAAAAATACCGGAGTGTAAATGTTAAAATGAAGGAATTAAGGTATATGGGGAACCCAGAAATAGTCCTACTATTTTGGAAAATGAAGTTCAGAGTATCTACTATGGGAATTTAATAAAACTTTTTGTCTTCAATAGAAGATAGGTCATAAATCAATGAAATTTAAATAGCTCTGCTCTCTTGAACACCTGCTTATCTGTCTTGAGAAAATTCTGCAGTGGTTTTAACCATCATTTTCCAACATTAAAAAGTAATGCTCACTAACGTACTTCTTGAAAAGGCTATTAAAGTTAAGGGTCTGTCAGCCATTCTATTAGAAACCTGATTTCCAGGAGTTTAATATAAACCAGACATCACATGTAATAAACCCTAATGCAGGAATCTGAAGCTGGAATCATCATTTTCTCTATTTAAAGACCTTTTTCCCCACCAAGACTGTCTTTAGCCTTGGAAAATATCTTTTGGATAAGTTGTAATTTTAAAAATTTACCAAACGCTCTCTTTTCTCCCTTCCTGTGATATTTTACCTCTGATTTAAGATAGAAGTCCTGAGGAAGAAAGGCTTGCCTGAAATGGCTTCTGAACGGAGTTGATCTATGAATTAGGGAAAGAACTCTCAGCAAAATTTCTTTATTCTTTCTCCATAGAGGAACTTGTCTTCTTTTTACATTTTTTTTTTTTTTTTTTTTTTTTGTGACAATGACCATGGATGCAGTAGCTTAGACGATTAATTCTTGTCTTTCTGTTCTGCCGGTTAGACATCCAAAGTCTTCATCACTAGACTACAGTCACTGGATCTAGCAAGGCTGGCTCTTCTAGATTAAGCAAGGCTGACTCTTCTGGAGGTTGTGAGAGGAGGGTATTTGTTTTTGTTATTGTTGCTTTGTTTTGGTTTTTGACATAGCTTCATTCCTTTGGGTCATTTCCTCCATCTTCAGATTGGTTATTACAATCCTTGCTTTTCCCACAGTGCACTTGAAGCTATGAGCCATATTTAAGCAGCTATGTGAAAGGCATTTTAATCACCTAGGATAGACGTCTTAGGATGCCCTAACTGTTGGCGTTTGGGTACAGTGAGAAAGAAGAGCCACAAATGAGCATTTTGGAGAATAGCCCCAACCTTAGCATGGGCTTCACTCTTCTGTACAACTAAGTGAACAGGAAAAGATGTGAGGAGGAATCTGTAGGTTTGACCTATTTTAAAATTAAGTTTAACTTGGGAGACAAATCAATGGCCATCTGAGTTTCTAAACTTTGATTTGCATGAAAAAAAATTTAAAAAAAAACTTGGAGGGAAGAGAGGGTGAAAAAGAGAGATGTAACAGGTGAGTACCAATGCCTGCTCACCCATGTTCCGTGATGGAGAATTTGCTGAGACAGGAACATCCCTGGGAGATATCGCAGTCCTTCTATTCCTCAGTGCTCAGAGCTCCTCCCCCACAGTGCTCCTCCCCCATAGTGCTCCACCATACTACTGCTCCTCCATCACAAGGCTCCTCCACCACAGTGCTCCTCCACCATACTGCTCCTCCATCACAAGGCTCCTCCACCACAGTGCTCCTCCACCATACTGCTCCTCCACCATAAGGCTCCTCCACCACAGTGCTCCACCATACTGCTCCTCCACCACAAGGCTCCTCCTCCACAGTGCTCCACCATACTACTGCTCCTCCACCATAAGGCTCCTCCACCACAGTGCTCCACCATACTGCTCCTCTACCACAATGCTCCTCTCCCATAGTTCCTCCTCATCACAATGCTCCCCAATCACAGTACCCCTTTATCCCAGTGCCCCTCCAATACAGTTCTCCTCAGTTTTAGTGCCTCTCCATCAAACCCCCTCTCCATCAACATCCCCCTCCATCAACCCCCCCCCCCTCCAGTGCTCTTCTGCCCTGTGCTCAAAACACCAGTAGTGTTAATGTCTGATGTCTGGGATTTACTCCTCATCTTCTAAGTTCCAAATGCTTGGGGTCATTTCCTCGCTCTGGCTCTGCCATCTTCCGCAGATGCTAATAGACTCAGGCCAGCTCCATTCCTCATCTGCTGCTGTCTATGGGAGTAGTACCCTGGTGCTGGGGTCTCCACTACGCCCATGTTTCCATGCATTTGAGGATATACCCTCAATCAATGGCCTCCCGGCCTCTCTTCAGGGACTTTGATCCTGCCACTTGGTGCCAAACCTCACCTTCTCTCTAAATTTTTTTTTTCATTTTATAGCTACCATATGGAAAATATAGGCCCTAGAGGCTTCTATGGATCTAGAGGCCAGCCTAGCCTCCTGTCAGTACAAACTGGTAATAACTTAGTGCCTTAAGGCATCTGCTCCTAAACACTTCTACATAAGCCGACCTGGGGTCTGGGCCTGGGCCCTTGACAAGGGCTGAATTCTGACCTGGAGCATCAAGAGACCACCGCTTCAACTGCAGATATCAGCAAGTACAAACCCTTTCTCTTGGCTGGGGGGGGGGGAAGTTGGCAAAACAGTATTTAGGGAGTTCCCCTCCTTAATAAAATTAGACTTGCTTGTTTCAACTTATCACTGGAGGCTGTGTCATTTCCTCTCCACCATCTTGCCCTCACCCCCAAGGGGAACACGCAGGGTCCTGAGCATAGAAACAATCCGAATACCTGAGCCAGAACCAGGCCTCACCCCAACACTATTATGCTGTCAAAACTAGCACCCAGTGGAATATTTTTCCACATGACCAAATTCTGCCTCTAGCTTGAGATGCAGCCTTGGTCCCTTTTGGCCACTACTATGTTCTGACCTGCAGAAAAACATTCTAGAAGATGTTTCTTCATTTATGTTGGTCACTTGTTGATAGATCACAGCTGATTTTTCAGCCCCAGATCATCAGTATTGATTACCACAGTAAAGGTTCTGGCTTCTTGTTAATCAATTTTGACTCTTTAGCCCCAGCTGAATAGAAAATAGAAATCACAACTTCTTAATAAAAAATAAATAAAATAAAAAACTTCTTAAAAAAAAAATATATATATCACATGAACAGCCCCAGTGGGGAGTCTTTGCTTCTCTCTGAAACTTCACAAGCTAGGCCTCCATTGTCCTCACCTTTCTCAACATTTCTAATTTTTCATAGCAGAGCCCTCCAGCTCACAGATCCAAACTCTTCCACAGAAACAGCACAGGCAGATCTGCCACAGTGATGTCCCCTCTTGTGGTACCAATTTCTGTTCCAGTTAGGTTTTCCCTTGGTGTGACAAAATGCTGATTGAAACCGCCTAGGGGAAGAAAGGGTTAATCTCATCTCACAACTCACAGTCCATCAGGAGGGAAGTCAGGGCAGGGACTCAAGGTAGGAGCCTGTAGGTCAGAGCTGAAACAGAAGCCTTGCAGGAATGCTGCTTACTTCCTTGCTCCTCATGGCTTGCTTAGCCTGCTCTCTTATACAACCCAGGAGTGGTGGCACCCACAGTGGGCTGGGTCTTCCTCATCAATCATTAATCAATCATTAATCAAGAAAATGTCCCCACAGATTTGCCTGCACGCCAGGCTGATGGAGGTATTTTCTCATTTGGGATTCCTCTTCCAGATGACCTTAGCATTTGTCATAGAAACAAAAACCTAACCAGCACTATCACAGCTGTCCTACAGAATTTAGACCATTCTTTTCCTGGTTGTCTGATGTCTAGACATTACTGAATATGTTGCAGAAGGACCATGTGAAGGTGTGAATGTTCTTTGCCCTATTATTTTACTTTGGTTGGTTATAAAATGCATATTCTCCTCGAAACCACATTGTATGTCAGGTTTGTTTTTTGTTTTGTTTTGTTTGAAGCTTAGAATTCCAGATTGCTATGCTTGCCAACATAGCAATGGCTAATCCCTCTTGTAGCCAAAATACTTCAAGACATGAAGTATAAGTAGTGTAAGAACAGAAGAAGGAACAAGAAGTAGTGTTGGCAGGTGGTGGTTAGATTCAAGAAAAAAAAGGATAATTTAACATTTTGTATTGAGTTCTGCTTCATGATGATTTACGTCAGACTTGTTTATTTGTTTATTTTTGAGATGCTGAGAAACAGCTATGCATGTATCATTGTTCTTGGAGTAAAGTCTTTTTAAAGCATAAATAACAATTAAATCAATGTTGAGAATGCCACCTGTTTGGAATAGATATCGTGTTTTGTGAGGATTCTCAGGGGTGGACTTCTAATATAGCTATAATATGGAAAGATGGCATACCTAAATCAGCAAAGAATATGCACTTGGATAAAATCTAGGGGACAACAGGTACAAGCTTTCTAGTGTTCTATCTCCCCTTCTACCCAACATAGTAACACATGGAGCAATGATTGAGGTAACACAGGTTGAACCTGACCATCCACGGAAACTTAACAAGGCTATTATTGGAACATGTTGCATTGGCTCAGTCACATAGAAATGTGCATGTAATGCCTGTGGGGTTGAAATTTTTTTAAATCTTCTATCCACTTGTGGTCACAATGATTCTCTTGGCCTAGAGCTTAAGCACACAAAATCACAGTTACCAGAAGCCACATTTTTGCATTAAATATTTTACCAAATGGATAGAACATGACCTAAAGCATCAGGCATGTGAAAACAGTATGTTAGGCAAAATGTTCCAAGGCTTCAGAGGCTATGTCTCAGAAGCCAGTAGAGGGCCAGTTCTCCAGAACACAGGCCTTTCCCTTGAATGCAGGGTCTGGGCAAGGTCAGTCTGGTTAGATCACAGTCCTCTGACACATACAACGTAACTGAATTGACAACATAGTGATGCTTCAACCAAAGAACCTTCTAGTTGAATCAGTAAGGCCATTCATTGGTCTTAGGTTTTGCTTGATAATGAAGTTGGTAGAAAGGCTTTTTTTTCCCCTGTTAAGTGAGCTCAACACTTTTGATTGACATGGCTCTTGTTGCTGCATGCTCTAATCTCAGATGACAAACAGTGATGAAATGTCTCCACATAGCCATGAAATGAATGATATATTATGATATCTTAATTAATTTTTGTTAGGCCAGTGAGTCCCCGTCCTACTTTTATGTTATAACTATTTAATGGGGGCTTCTCACGGCCCAGAAGCCATCTTCCGGGATACTGGCTCTCTGGCCTAGGATATCACTGGAGAACTGAAATTTCAAAGAGTTCTGGGAGTGATTTTTGACGTAAAAAAACTAGAGACCATGGGATTGATCTAGAGGGGACAGAATTAGATAAATATTAAGTTTTTAATTTGCAAACCACAAATCAAACACAGTGAGTCCTTCTGCATTGCCATGACATTCCTTGACTGGCTGTTAAACTCAACTGAGGGGTGCGATTGGCATGAATGATGACTGACCTTCATGTTCAGCTCATGGGTAGACATTTTTACTGGGTTTGGATAACACCTAGGCATTATTAATTCTAATATTTATTAGAAATCGAGACCCCATAGTCTAAATGATTGATATTCCTCTGGTTTCAATACTAAGTTAAATTAAGACATTAGGTTACCATAAACATCACACTGGATGTCTATGGTCTCTGTGGGGGTGACAGTTGATTTGAATTGTAGATAAAAAGAAACCAGGATATCTTGGAGAAGAGAACCCTCTGCAGAAGAAATGTCAGGGCAAAGAAGATGAGAGATTATTGTGTTTGACGCACAGGGAGGGAGACATTGCTGCTGTGATATATAGGCTGGTGGAAGCCATTTTGGACAGGATATGTGAGATTAACAGCAGGAGAAGATGGGAAGCTGGAGGAAGTGGCTTGTGGAGTTGACAAGGAGGGTCCCAGAGCATAGGTGTCAGAGTGGTTTTTGGAAGGCCGATTTCCCCTTGTAGCAAGAGGGACTGTAGAAAGCTGCTCCTGTATGTAACTTATTTAAGTCAGAGATGCAACCCTTTTCAGCCTTTTAAAAAAATCCATTTATTTATTCATTTTATGTGCCAACCACAACCCCCTTCTCATTCCTCCTCCCGCTACCCCACCCCCACACTCCCCCATCCCATCCCTCATGGGGAGTCATCAAAGCCTAGTACATTCAGCTGAAGAAGGTACAAGTCCCTCCCTCCCCACCTGCATCAAGGCTTTTTTTTTTTTTTTTTTTTTTTTTTTTTCCCCAGGCGTTTTTATCCTTATAGGAAGATTTCCTGCTTCCTCCCCCAGTTAGGATCACACTTCTCTAAAATTTGACCGCAGCCCCATTAGGAAACGCTTTCCCAGCATTACCTTACCTTTTCTCCTTTAAAAAATAAGGAATTATTTTTAAGCCTTTCTAGCTATGCTTGCCTTATTGGTTTATTTATTTCTTTTCTGATCCTACTTGTTTGATGACCGATCATCTTCTTCAAGGGATCATTCTCCAAGTTTCCCGGTTCCTCCTGCACTGCCCACTCATTTGCGCTTCTAGAACATTCTTTCTAGTAATCCGCAGATCGCTAACCCAGACTCCTATTTAATTTATTGCTACATTAATAATGTTCTCCTGACACCTTCATTTCTGAAGTTGGTGTCAAGTTGCACACATTGATGGTTATCAGGAGAGCAGGATTTCTCCACTGGCTTCTCTTAGCTCTTTGACCTAATTAAATCAGCTAACAGATACATTATTGGCAATGGATCACATTTATGTCGATCGGAAGGACACTTGACTTTTTGTCACGGCCGTTTTCAGCTTCATTCTCTCCTTCTCCCTGAAGCTTTTTGATTTTGATTTGGTTATTTGAATCTTGGAGTGTGAAGCTATACATGGGTTTAGTTTCAGATGGAAGGGATTCATCCTGGTCATAAGCAGAGGCCTGTACTTTGTGCTTTAAAATTTGTAACTGTGTCCATCTAGGACAAGATCTTATATGATTCATTCAGTGGCCTATTTATATAGCACCAATCACAGGTTCTACATGTGCAGCCGGAAGTTTCTCTGTCCCATCTACCCCAGCTGTCTGGATGAATCTTTCCCACCTGCGGGTCCTGCTGCTGCTTATAAAATAATTACTCAGAAGCTTGTGTTAATTACAAACTGTTTGGCCTATGGCTCAGGCTTATTACCAGCTAGTCCTTTCAACTTAACCAATATTTATTAATCTATGTTTTGCCACGTGGCTTTGTGGCTTACCATTACATCATGCTTCTGCTCAAACCCTGTCTCTCTCCTTCCTTTATCTTTCTTGGATTTTCTGCCTGGCTATATCCTGCCTTGCCATAAGCCACACCAGCTTCCTTGTTAACTAATGGTAGCAATGAATATTCACAGTATACAGAAAGACCATCCCATAACATACATTTTAATAACTTATACTCTTAAACTTTTGATAATCCCATCTGAGTATCTACTGTGTGCAAATTTTTTTTCTTCCATTTTTTTTTCAGAAAAATAAAGATGTCCCCAGAGCTTAGGGGAAATAGAAAAGATTTTCATAGAGAAAGCATTTGCTCATTTTTGTCCTTTATTCCTCATACCTCCTCTGTCCCTTAAAACTTCAGGATGATTTATTGACTTGAAAAACAAGACTGCAAAGAAAATGTGTGGTCATATCACCACCCACAGTGCTACCATGCAATCTAGAGAACACGTATATGGAATAGTCTTACATGTTTATCAGCCATGTGAATTGAAATGTCTCGGTTTGGTAAAGGAAGTAGATTAAACTCTGATGCCCCTAAAAAGGGCCTTTGAATGGAAAACCCCCTGCTCTCAACATGAAAGTGACTTGTTTGGGTGGGTTATCCAATTCCTTTGGCTTATGTTATTATTATAGGATTGGGTTAGTGTGTAACCTCGAGCCTTATGGATGTGATTGTATCATTATGTCATGACTTTCTAGTTGTTTGAAGTTAACTGCTTATTTTACTTAAAAAAATGTCTGGACTTTTGGGAAAGAGCCAACATGTCTCAAATTTCATGTATTATGAATAATGGATGCCCTTTCTCCCTCTCCAAATATACCTAGCATAGATTTTATTGATATTCATCAAATTTGCAATCAGGAGTGCCCGGGATTCAGCACAGATGTCTGGTTCTGGTCCTTTTCTGTTGTCATGGGAGTCTACATAGTGATGCTGCATCAGCTAGTAATCCAGAGCCTTTAATACCCCAGCCCCAAAGGAAACTCATACTGTCGTCTCAAAGCCTCACAGCTACCGTGTCTGGCACTTCTCAGTCCTTTGGGCTTTTCTTTCTCTTCTCCAGGGATCTGGCACTGAAATAGTTTCCGTGGCATGCAAGACAGGCAAACACATTATTCTGGATCAAAACAACCTGCTTTCTTTTATTCTGGGATCTTTCTGTAAATCACTAACATCTGTCAGCAACATGAAACCTGCAGGCTTTATGAAAACTCTTTCCGTAAGGACTCTTGTAGCCTCTACTTCTCCCTGATCTGACATGATTTAACCTGGGCACCACTGCTCTGCATCTATTTACCTTGAAGTTTCAATATATTGTTTACAAGGTATTTTTGGAGCCACCGCGGGGAAATTGCCCATGTGCAGTATGTTTCTCGGGAAGACCATGTGTTTTTAGTGATGATTCAAACAAAGCCATGCAATGGATGCTAATGTGAGGAATCTCAGGATCTCCCTCTCCCTCTCTCTCTCTCTGCACTCCTTGCATCCTGAGCCAGGCAGGCGGCCATTTTTTTTTTCCTTTGCCACACGCTGGAGAAGAAAGACTGAATACTAACATGCTCTCTGGCTGCCTGTCAGAACAACAGTAAACAGCACACCTGTCGGCTCTTGGCAATCAGAGATGGTAAATGACTTAAGATTGTTTTTCTCCGCTTACTTTTCTTGATGAGTATGTCACCTGCTACAATTCTTTCTCCTTTGGTTCCACAAAGGCTTAAATTTCCCCCTAAAGGTACCAAGGGAATTCAACAGTTTTACCGCTGCTGCTAATAAAACAGCTTCCTTTAGGGAAGGTAAGTTTTCTTGTAGGACATGATTCATTGCCCTTTCCCAACCCCTTTCCCCTATATTGGTCCCCTTCAGCATCTCACACAGCGGACAGGAGGCTGTTCTCTTTTCTAATCTTGGCTTTGCATCTGTAAGCGGTTTTTCCTGCAGTCACTCTGGCTTCCTAGAGGCAGACCAAAAGCCCCTTCAGCTAATGGCTCATTTAGCGTTCAATTTGTCAAATAATGTTCACAGATGTTTTTCTGACAGAGCAGCATGCAGGGCAGGTAATGACTGAGTGAGTGATCACTTGTGATAGGTGATAGGATCAAGGTACTGCCTCACCACATGGCTCACAGGTTGAGGTTGCTGGTCAACCCTCAGAGAGGACAAATTTCATTTTATTTTTCAAACATTCAAAGAGCCCTGTGATTCCATTTCAATTGAGACCTGGGCTGGCAACTTAATCAGCTCCACACTGGAAGAGCCACGCTGGTATGATGTGTAGGTGCAATTTAAAGCAGTGTCTCTTTTGACTGAGCTTCCTAGTCTGGGAGCTTTGATCAGAACTCTGGGTACATAAAGCACACACAAAATATTATACACGCAATAACATCAGAGTTTCTTCAAACGGCCTTGATACCTGTTGACACTTTTCAGACTCAAACACACTTCACAATCAGTCCAAAGAGACACAGGTTTTATTAGGAACATGGAAAGCTTTGTAGCCATGAACTAGAGTGATCTGTCAAAGGTCCAGAAGAATAGAATCCAGCTGAAGTTTGCCTAAGCCAGGCCAAGACTGTGAGCCAAGCAGCCTAAGATTCCCTCAGCAGTACTAACTTTTTTTCATGGCCTTGAATTGTTTCCATCAACTTGAAAAGCGTTATAAAACCTACAATCAAGTTAGTTTCTGGGGCATTGTGTTTTGAATACCGTTTAATAGGGTATGACAAAACCACATTCTTTTCCCACATGTTCTTCCACTGCAGGCAGATCTTATGTGGAGCTGGGCACAGCACCAAGCCCTGTGATCAGTATCGGAAGCTTTGGAAACAGAATGAAAGGAACAGTCACAGACAGCTGGAATGCTCAGAGGATGAGGAGAATTTCAGATTTACTTTTTACCAAATTCTCTA
The DNA here is from genome assembly GCA_033318265.1 of Phyllotis vaccarum. Classification (NCBI taxonomy): domain Eukaryota; kingdom Metazoa; phylum Chordata; class Mammalia; order Rodentia; family Cricetidae; genus Phyllotis; species Phyllotis vaccarum. The sequence continues at coordinate 34,184,163 of JARWLC010000009.1, read as the reverse complement.
TCTTTTACTTTTCACCCAGTTTGGAATTGGCCTGAGATAAACAAATCTAATTATTTCATATGTGAGGAAGAAAATCTCATCTCTGAATAGAAAAAGATGAGCTTGAATACAGATGGACGGAAGACATTTAATGAGAACATTAATAAGCAGAGATGGGCTGGCGATCCACAGCTGCGGGTGTTGTAGAGCAAGGATTTCTGTTCCCTTTTGATGAGCAGAAATTGAATGGCTCTTCCAACTTGATGCCCCAAACCTTTTTTATTTCCTCCTCAAATGAGCAGGCTCATTTATTTTAATGAGAGTTTTTGACTAAGGAGAGAAAGCAGCTTAGCTATGCCACTGCTCTTAATCCATTTAGCTGCCATCCCAGCTTTCTCTCTTTGGTGGGTGCCCTGTCTTCTAAGGCTGTATTGGATGGCTAAGGAACAGGTTTGACCAGTGCTTGTTAAAACTGCTAGGTTTGCATACTCTGGTCTTTTCATTGATTGGCATGCTTGTGATGAGGTGTTTCCGGTGCCTCACAGGGAAAGGAACTGCTCAGCTGTAATATAGATCTCGTGCTAGAACAAGTGACCAGTGACCATCTAGATACTTATGAGTTGTGCCAGCTCCTACTGCTCTGCTCAGAGCACGAATAGTGAATTCTTTTCTCCCCTGTTTTGTCTGAAAGTGGAGAATAAAATAGGCCAGTGCCTCCTTAGCCTGACTGCTGTGTGCAGGATACCAGGAGGCTGTAATTCTTCATTAGCTTAGATGCTGAAGTTTACACTTGGAAATTTGCCTAGGATGTGTGAATGACTTCTCAGAATCAAATTGATTTGCCATTCTTTGGACTCATTTATTGAGTACTGTACCAACACTTAAAAGATATTTAATTCATTTCTCCAAACAGGTCTATGTGATAGGTGAGGGTATTGTTATTTTATAAGTGAAGTATCTAAAGGTTGGAGAGATTAAAAAAAAATCTTGCCAATACAAACAGTGATTGGAGCTGAAATCTCTGAAATTCATGTTGCTATAATTTTTAATTAAGGGCATCTTGTAAGGTGCAAGGGAGAAATCTCACCCATAGACAAAGAAGTGCAGGCAACTAAAGATTGCTGAGTGGAAGAAAAGTCTTTCCAAGTGATGAGCCCGCTAATTGGTTATCCAATACCAAGTAGTAAGCCCTGAAATCATATATGTACAAGTAACATTCTATGGACAGAGCTGATTATATTTACATGTTTAAGTGTGCATATGCACAGACACACTTACACATTGTAGAGGAACTGAGCTTGAATTTCTCTACGTTGCCTTATTAAATTATTTCTGGATTCTTTTTCTTTTCTTTTTTTTTTTTTTTGTAAGACAGAGTCTCTTTGTGGAGCTTATACTGACCTTGAACTTTGGATCCTACCATGTAAAATCCAAATGCTGGGATTATTCATAAACATGGCTAACAACTGACCTATAGCTCCAGTTCCAGAATATCTGATAATGCATGCCTCTGAAGGCACCTGCGCAAATGTGTTGAACATGAACTCATACAACACAATACACATTTTTAAAAAGGAATCTCTACAATAAGGAAAACGAGTGAATATCATCTTTAATGTTTCTCACTCATTGAAATTGGTGTATTATTAATAATTTAGTAAGGATAATCTTGTTGTTTGGTTTATCTCCTTTAAACATTCAAGGGTTTCTTATTGGGGAACAAAATCAATTGCAAATGTGTTTTTCTATTTTCTCCACGTTATTTAAACAGGCCATTCATGGTGCTGACATTTTGTGTAAGTGGGCTGGCTGGTTGTAGAGGTTTGGTTTCCCATTTGGCCTTCAGAGTGGGATTTTCCACACTCTTTATAATGTTTCCTATAGTTTATTTTAATATTTCATTGGTTTTGTTTTTATTTAAAATAAAAATTATACAATTTAGCAAATACTCAGGAAAATGTTTAGAGTTTTCTTCATTGATAGAGCATAAAAGAGGGTATTGACTTTTCACTATAAAATGTGTTATTAGCTACAAGGCTCTGTGATGGTCAACAACCAAGCTGTGAGCAATCTTTTTAAATTTCAGGTTACTAAGAACTATATCATGACTGGTGATTGGATCTAGTCATTTTTTAAAATTTCATTAGAAGTGTATGTTCAGAAAATTGCCAGTGGCCATGGCAGAGGCACAGCTGGTGGCAAGTAAAGTTTAGGTGTCAGCCCACCAGGAGGAAAAACCTCAATGCCACAGACTGCAGAATGTCTTCTGCTTCTGCTGTGCCTTTACATGTTTGCTGCCGCCACCATCTTTCTCTGGTATCTGGCATGGTGTGAATGGGTGTGGGAAGATCCCCACTGCCTGTAATATAGTATGTTTATATCATGCAATCATCCTTTTCTATTGGGCATCTTTACCTATGAATTACTATAGAGATGATTTCCTTCTAAGCTATACTGTTCAATTGATAATAATGTTAGTTTAAATAGAATTTTGATGATAAAGAAGTAAAAGAAGGAAGTGTCACACAGAACACATGAGTTTCTATTGAGGAGCCCTATAGACTGTGGCTTATTAAATGGTTAAGAAAAACAATTGAGTCCCAGTAGCCCAGCTAGATTAAATTCTTTTAAATGTTGGGAGACGTGTTCCCAAGTTTTGAAGTACATCATAGCTGAAACAAAGCTTTGAAAATAACCTAAAGTTAGATTAAGATGTTTTCGTCAAACAGCTTTGAGGTGAAAAACCCAAGAAGACAATCTAAAGCTTTAGAAAGTTGCATAGTTGAGTGAGGAACTCTTTAAGGTCTGGGAAGAAGAACAAAGCAGCCCAATTATCATTAACTGATGTGCCTTTCTTGCTGGGATTGACTGATGACCAAACGTGCTGATTAATTCCTTGTGCCCATTTTTGACCTCAATCTCGTGGATATAAAAAACACTGATGACTGGGTGTGCACCCTAAGGATCTAAAATAGAACTATTTGTTTTTCATGTATAAGAGCTTAGGCCTGTGATTCCTTTAAGACTCCTTATAAGATTGCCTTTCAAGATAAGTAATAAAGCAATCGGCAACCACAAAGCACAGCTTGCCAGTGAACAAATACCTTGCTTACTTACACTCTGTTAATTGGTGACAATTTGCTTAGGGATGAATGTGTGTAATTTGGTTTGTTACCTGAAATGTGTAAAATGTTTCACCGTGTAAGGGATATGAAAGACACAGCTTTTCATTTATACTCATTGTAATCAGTCACTTGAAAATCGGAATGTAACCACATTGTAATTTTGGTTTTGCTGGGAGGATATAAACTGTAAGGGAAAGAAGACAGAGCTAAAATGAGTCGGAAGGAAACATGGAGAAGGAACACATCAAGAACAAAGACAAAGCTAGGAAAGAACAACCTCAAGAATGACAGAATTAGGAGAGCATCACGGATCTAGAAAGAGAAGGAAACGGCCAGGAGAGAGAAAAGGGGTAGTTCTAGACAGCGATGAGAAAAGAAAATATAGAATACAGAAGCAAACTATAAAGAGAGCATGTTAATATCTTTTCTCCTAACTCCCTCCGAGGAACAAAATGGCATGCTATGGGCCAACTCTGTGGTTCCCTTTGATCTCTGTGCTGGCAGGGGCTGGTTCCCCAGGCAACAATAGCAAATTAGAGATGTTTTATGTTTTTATTCTCTTAACAAACCATTGAAGAGTTTGATTTTTTAAAGGGGTAAACCATCCTTGCATTTCTGGTACCCTTTTGTATTCTATTACATCATTCCATATAAGTGTGCATGTGAGAGTGTGTGTGTGTATGTGTGTGTGTCTAGATGAACCCAAGTTACTAACATTAAGGATTTTACACTTTCGTTTATAAGATATTTTTGTCTATAGTTCTTTTCCTTAAAATTCATTTATCTAATTTTTGGTTTAGGTCACAATTGGTAAATATATTTTTACCTTTCTTTTCTGAAAGATTCTGGGTAAGACTGGCATTAATCTTTCCTTAATCGCTTCACAGAAATTACCAGTGCAGTTGTGTTTGAGTTCAACAGGAAGACTCAGTTCTAATCACAAGCAAGCCAGGAGAAGTTCTTCTAGTGCTGGCAAAGCTCTGTGCTTGAGCAGCAGCAGTTTGTGAGCTGGCCTAAGAAACCCCAAACCTTACAGCAGCTCAAAATCCTGAGCATTGCAGAATATTTGTTAAACTATGCAAAGATGTGGTGCATTTGTTTAACTATGTAAAGATGCATTGCGCTTTTACCTTGCCGGACTATGGCACCTGATTGGTCTAATAATGAGCTGAATGGCCAATGGTGAGGGAGGAGGTATAGCCGCGGAGAATAAGTAGGAGGAGGAATCTGAATTCAAAAAGAAAAGGAGACCCAGGGAGATACCACAGCCAGTCAGACATGGAGGAAGCAGAAAAGTAGAAGAGAGGTAAACCCTCCCAGGCAAAATGTTGATGAATAAAAACAGGTTTAAATTAAGTTTAAAAAGCCAGTGAGACAAGCCTAACTGAGACTTAAGTAAGTCTCCGCGTCTTTATCTGTGAGCTGGTTCGTGGCCCAAAGAAAATGCCAATGATACCTGAGTGCTAGAGGCTTTAAAGGCCAGTGTCTCACAAATCTAGGTGCAAAGAGGCATGTTGCTTGAGGCAGTTTGCACAATGCTCATCTCTCAGCAGCAGCTAGTAGCGCTGTAGTCAGTGGCGCTGTAGTCAGTGGCAGTTGGTGTTACAGTAACAAATCCTTGGGTACCAGGGCCATGGCTCCCATAGCTGTAATTATGGCTCTTGGGCCAAAGGGTTCGCTGCCTGGCACTTTTCTAGAAACATGGGCCTGCAGTTTCTCATTTTTGATATCATAGTTGTCCACTTTCCAGATGCCTCATTTTCCATCTCTTCTTGTCTTGCTTCCAGCAACCTTTGTCTCTTGGCTGCCTTTGCTTCTTGTGGTCTCTGACTCTCACTGTTCTCTGGGACTTTTTAGCCACCTCTTTGCTGTTGCTGCTGGTTTTGCTACTTTGTTCCAGAGCTCAGCCCACTCTACCTATGAAAAAGACCACAAACAGGCAAAAACATACTAGGAAACTTTTCTTTAAGAATATTATCATAATTTCAGGAGGGAGAACAGGAAAATATTTTCCAACTGGCTCAGAAGTAAGCTTGGTTATATAGCCAGAAGAAAGGATGTGACATGACCACATTGTGCATGTTATGTAAATGAAGAGTTGTCTGCTCACCAATGACTATGCAGGGTCGGTTTCTACCAATCACAGTGCTTACATGGGTCTTTTTCTAGGCGGCAGCCTTGTTCCAATCACAGATTTTTTACTGAGTTATTAACTGCAGGTTTCCTCTCCTTGCCTGAGTGAGAACAGCTGTTGGTTGAGCAGGGTCATCTACAGTTTACCCAGGCACAAGTTATCCTGAGTAGTCCTGACTAGAACAAAGATTTCTGGAGTATGACTTGTGTCTTCATTTGTAATGTTTCTTCCAGCTGGAGTGATATATTTCTTAAGGGGTTACTGAAAGATTTAAGATATCCAGGCTATGTTAGATATGGTCTAATTGTTTGCCAAGAGACTTCTTGGCTGGTGGGTCTCTGCTTGATGCAACTGAGATATGGGAAGGGATATGGCATCTACCATTCATGTAGTTAAGAAACTCATTTAATTCAAAATACTCAAAGGAAAAAATGAGGGTGTATATGATCTAATAAAGAGACAGAATGGTAGGTCTGAGGAAAGCGCTTACACAAAATTATCCATTAGAATGGGCTCCCCCCCCCATGGTGGTGGGGGTGGGGGGCTCATGCTCATTGATTCCATGATCAAATCTTGAAATGGGAGAGCAGTTAGGAAGGATTCAGCATTACATCAAAGATAATATGATGGGGGCCTCGAAGGGAGAGAGATACTTCCCTCGTTTCATCAGGAGTAATAGCTTACAGCAGAAGAGGTAAAATAGGCACCAAACACAAAATGAGGTGGTGAGGTCTGAGGGGAGGCTGAAGTACAGAGAGGCAGCCGGCAGAGAAGCTCCCCAAACAAAGGGTGCTTTCTGATTTCTATGGATTCCTAAAGGCTGGCAGGAAATTTTATGCCACATGACACAGTTTGGTCCAGTTTATGTCAGGTACAGGGTAAGACCACTTTGCAGCTGTGAGGTGGAGGGGCAGGAATGCAGGGCTTCCCACGGAGATCTGAGGTCTGTGTGCTCAATCTTCACAGCAGGGGCCTGTCAACAGCAGAGGTTGTGGTCTGAGGGTCTGTGATCTAACAGCATATATATTAAGGAATTAACATGATATTAACATTCCAGTACTGGACAATTTCGTTCTTGCAGTGGCCCCAGGGAGGGTTGAATCCTCCTAACCTGTATTAGAAGGATTTTCCTTTAATAGAGCTACTCATATTTTCTACTTCTTCTGTGTCAGTTTGGAGCTTATTTAACAAGGAATTAATACATTGACACAACTTATGATATTCTTTTATAATAAATGCTGGAATTTAAGTGGTAGCTCTTTCAATAACAACAAAAACATCCTTCTTTCCTTCCTTTCTTTCTTTTTTCTTCCTTTTCCCCTTACTGGTCAGGTTGATCTGATACCTCATTTTATAAATCCAAGAAAACAGGTTTTAGTTTTCCTCTTTATTATCTGCACTTGGTCTTCATCAAAAGGCTGAGAATTAGTCCTCTCTCCCCATACTATTGGTTTTAGAAAACAGATTGAACCAGACTTCACTGATTTCTGTTCTATTTATTATTTTTCTTCTACTAATAATATATTGACTTTGCTCTTTTTTTTCTGTCTTAAAGTAGGTCATGATATTACAGTTTTCTTTTTTTAAAAAACTATGAATTTTCTTCCAACTGCTATTTGAGGTGCATACTACAATGTGATATATATTTTCATTACTATTCAGTTAAATTTTCATTCATTATTACTCAGTTTCTTTTTTTGACTTCTTCATCGGTCCTTGGTTAGTTAACAATATAAAGTTTAGGGACTGGAGAGATATCTTGGTGGGAGGTGTTTGCTACACAAGCGAGAACATTTGTTGTGTAGGTAATTTGAATTCAAAACTCCATCATCTATGTAAAATATAGACATTACTAAGAATGTGTTGCACAGGGAGGCAGGTAGCTCCTGAGAACTTGTCAGTCAGACTGACTTAAATGATGAGCTCTGGGTTTGTGAGAAACCTGATCTCAATTGAAAAGGAATAGAGAAAGACACTCCCGACATCCTCATTTGGTCTCTACATTTTGTGTGTGTGTGTGTGTGTGTGTGTGTGTGTGTGTCTGAGTGTGTACCCAACCCACATATCTATGTATTTCAATTTCTGAATGTTTGAGAAAACATATTATCAACTTCTATTTATTCTACTAATATTAGATGTATGTGCTGCAAGATTTCAAATGGCTTTATTGTACAAGTGGTGCTCAGCCATTGTTAACTTGGCCTTTCATATGGACTTGGAGAGAATGCTTTTCAGTGTGGTTTTCGGTAAATACCAAATTGACTTGGTGATAGTTGTTCAAGTGCTTTATATCCTCATCATGTTACCAATATTTTTAATACCAATTACTAAAAAGCACTTTTGCAGCTTCCAATTACAGTTGCAGATCTTTTTCTGTACCTCACTTTAATTTTTGTGATTATTGTGATGATTTCATGGAGTTTGAACCTCTTTTATTGGGAACATATGAATTTGTTTTGTTTTCTTGCTACATGGATATTAATATAAATAAGATATTAATTATAACTATGAAATGTTCTTTCTGCATCTTAAGTAATCCTCTCTTGGCGTTAACCTTGTTAATATTAATATAGGCCCAGCTTTTAATGTTTTCTATTTATATGGGATATCTTTTCATTGTTTTATTTAAAATTAATCTCTGTTTAATAAATCATAGAATATAGAGTGGGGATATTTTGTAATATAATAAAAACAGTCAGAGATATCCGAGGAATCTACCCACAGTCAGTCTAGGAGGATCAGACAGTGGTAACTCACACCTTTAATCCCAGCACAGGGAATATCCGGGAATGGTGGCATACCTCTTAATCCAATCTGAGTTTGAGGTCATCTTAGTTTACAGAAGGAGTTCCAGGCTCCCAGGCAGGCAGTGGTAGTGCCACACCTTAACTGGACAAAGAAAGTATTTAAGGCAGACATAGAAAGACAGAGCAGGCAGAAGAAGCCAGGAGGAGCCAGGCTGAGGAAGCTGGAAGACAGCTGGGTGAGATCTGACTGTGGTGTTTACTCTCTCTAATATCTCCACCTTTCCCTGAGATCTGGCCCTGAGTTTCCTTTATTCATGCAATAATATAGAGTATCCAGACATGTAGGTGTGAATCATTCATTCATGGTCCACAATTAAATTCATTACTATTTACTTTACAGCTTTATTTTCTAAAACCTTCAGCCATATTTTAAGTTGCTGCCAGGAAAGGGTGATAAATTGGTTAAAGAGAGAATGCTGCATTTCCTCTGTCTTGGTGTTCTGAGAAATGGAGCGAGTGTGTTAGTCTGCTGGTGTAGTCAGCAGTGGTAGGGGAGGTAAAAGTCAAAGAAGTGTGCTCATGGACCTTGGAGAAATAGAGAAATTTTATGTCAAATGCAATGAGCTAAGAGACATGATCTTATTTGAGAGAGGACTAAATTTATACAAAGTCAGTGAAGTAAAGAGACAGAACCACCTCTTTTTCCTTTCTTTCTCTCTTTCTTTCTTTCTTTCTTTCTTTCTTTCTTTCTTTCTTTCTTTCTTTCTTTCTTTCTTTCTTTCTTTCTTTCTTTCTTTCTTTCTTTCTTTCTTTCTTTCTTTCTTCCTTCCTTCCTTCCTTCCTTCCTTCCTTCCTTCCGTTCTTTCTTTCCTTCTTTCTTCCTTTCTCTTTTTAAATAAGGAGCACATTTGAATGGTAAAAAGATACTGCTAAAGATAGAGATAAATGCTTTGGGTTGATACTGATGGGAAAGTCAGTTTCTTTGGCTGCGTTGTGGTGGTTTTGTGGTTCTGTGCAAAAAATCAGTGCTGTTCCCGCTAGTAACAGAAGCTGCTTGGGAATGCACAATCAAGCAAGCTTTGAAATTAAGCCAGAATTTGGGCTTTGACTCAATTGATTATGAAAAGTTCTTATATGTCCAAAAAGAAGGCTTTGGGGTGCCGTTAGCTGGATTCATGACTTCACTTGTGTTTGTACTGTCCGTGTTTATTTTTCAGGGCTATTGAAAGACTACAATGTGTTGTACTAAAGAGACACAAGCGAATGGGTAAGTACCCAGCAGAGGTGGCCAGAACTAGAATTGACAGCAGTCACAACAAAACAACAAACCATTCCCAACTAACAGCATACTCCCAGGGGAGAGGAGAAGACAGGAAAGGATGCATCATAGGTTTGGAGTAAGAGGACTTTAAAATAGACCATTGGCTGATATTTGTCTTCTGATGTGAATTTTGAAGGGATCTTGACAATCTCTTAATATTTCTGAGCTCTGACAATTCTTTGGCTACTGGGGATATTACTCAGTCTTAGTTCACAGGCTTTAAGTTGCAACTTACATGAAGTATGATGTACTTGACTTGTATATGCAGGAAATTGGGGAGGTATGGTATCATCTGCCATGCTTTGACCACACCTGTATTGTGGTTGGTGCTTGAACAAGAATTAGGGAAAGCTCCATAGCTAACAGATGCTCCTGATCCATGGGGAGCTGGTACTTGAGGCAGGACACAGCAGATTTTGCATCTGAAGCTATGACAATAATATATATATATATATATGTATGTATATATATATAATTTATATATATATTTATATATATATCTTTGAGGGAAAACAGGAATGTATATGAGGAGGAGAGGAGAAAATATTTAAACACTCCTCACTTTGAAAAAGCTGTTTTCTTGGGATGTGCACACATGATCCCAGATGGCCTTGAACCTGTGACTGAGCTAATAAACCACTGTGTGTGTGTGTGTGTGTGTGTGTGTGTGTGTGTGTGTGTGTGTGTGTGTGTGTGTGTGTGTGTGTGTGTGTGTGTGTTCATTCTGGTGCTCTGGATAATCCTGACTGGTAAAGAGTCAATAACTTTCTAGTTTCTCAGAAGTTCTTCCAGCCAACTGTCAAATCTTGTCATGCTCTTGTTGTCATATTTCTCAGGTCACTTTCTATTCTATAATCAAAGCTTCCACAGCTGCTTAGTCTCAGTGTCTTAGCTCTGTTGTAGTGGGGTTTCTTTGGTCCCAGGGGGCCAGAGGCCCAGACCCACAGACCTGCCATGCCACACCCCTTAGCAGCCCGCTGCCGCTGCTCAGGGCCCCAGAAATGACTCAGATGCTTATATTAACTTTATGCTGTTTGGCCTATGACTCAGGCACATTGCTAGCTAGCTCTTACATCTTAACTCAACCCATTTCTATTAATCTGTCTGCCACGTGGCCTGTGGCTCAGCTGTGTTCCTTACATGTTGCTCCTTTAGGCTTCAGCTCGGTCTCCCTGACTCTGCCCTGCTTCTCCTACCTATGCTCTGATTTCTCCTCCTACTTCTTCTATGGTGCCTGTCATGACCCAAAACAGCTCCTTTATTTAAAGATTGATATTCACAGCATACAGAAAGGCATTCCCACATCACAGCTCTATATAGTTTCATATATATCTTGTTTTGAATATATCTCTAGGATAAACCACACACACACACACACACACACACACACACACACACACACACACACACACACACCCCACACCACACTTACTTGTTTGGAGGAACCACAGACATGCTTATACATCTGAGAGAAACCCAGGCAAATGGAACCTTAAAGGACTAATATCTTGAAAACCATAAGCTGTTAAAATCAGCACCCAAACCACTTTGCTAAATTATTAAGATGCAAAGGAGCTAAGAAAGATGCACCTTTTGTTTTTGTTTTTTGGTTTTTTTTTTGTTTTTTTTGTTTTTTGTAAAAGAATAGAATTTTGGTTCATTATGTGACTAGGAAGGGGGCCTAGAGCAAACACTCTAGTTTATCACTTAAAACCCCACAATCACATGCTAGAAATAAAGGGAAGCATGGCATTAAAATCTACTGAAGATTAGATTAAAATCAAAGACATGTCCTGTTCACATATTCACCAGTGACCAGGAAAGTGCCTGCAGGCAGGCGTTATCAGAGCGGCCATGCTTCCCACCATTATGCATGTATGTTTTGTGTTTTGTAAGTAATGCAATTGTCTAATAAGACAGCCATATGCATCACAAACTACAGTCTGGAAAACAAATGGTAAAAATAGATTTAGATATCCTAGATGGGGGGGGGGGTGATCAAACATAGATGATAACATAACTAGGTTTAATACATTCAGATAGACATATCAAGATGAAAATTTACCAGAAAATAAGACACTGTTACATAAAAGCCAATCAAATTGAAATTATAACACTAGAGACTTCTCAAAATAAAGGATTGATCTATAATCTCAGACTCTGAGCTCAATATCAGTTCTTCCCATCGTTAATGGGAAATCACGTTTCTTTAACCAGTTTTCCATTTCGGGTTTCACAGTGATCTTCTCTGTGAAAAGAAGAAATACTCTGATATATTTCAAGATAGTCACAGCTGAGCATAAAGTCTATCAGACTTGTGAAACTTCATTATCTTATGGGAGGAAAATTAACAATTTTGCATGACTTGATTGAATATATGTTTGAGAGCTATTTTCTTTAAAATCATCTTTAGCATTTCTGAAATAATATTAATACTTCTAAATATTCTTTTAAAAGGGCCATCTTCCATTTGTGCAATTTTGTATTTTACTATTTCTCAAATAAAGGAGAAATTTTGATCTAATCAGAAACTGGGCTTTCTAATCTTATTTATTTTAATATAACCATTTCTAAGGTAACAGTACCGTATTTAAGAAATTTACAAAAAATCTAAATTACACATTTTAGGTTTGTTAAAAATCAAGTACTATCTTCTGATGGCTGCTCTCCACATAAAGCCTAAAGAAAAATATATCTCACTATGATATCACTATATTGACATCTTTGGTTATCCCACAAAAGTATTATGGTTGTTAAACGAAAGGATCATTGACTTTTATATTGGTTTTCTATGCTGTGAGAAAAGGTCCCCGCAAAAAGCAAGTTAGGGAAGAAAATATCTTTGGCTGTTAGTTTTAGAGGGCATATAGTTCATTACGGTGGGGAAAGCAGGAGGCAGGTATATGAGGCCAGCCTGACAGGAAGCAGATTTCATCCATACACAGAAAGAGAGAGAGATGGGGAGGGCAGGTGAGCAAATAAACAGGAAGGGGAGGTAAACTACAAAACTTCTCTAGCAAGCCTCCACTTCCTGTAAGTTCGGTAAGCTTCCCAAACATTGTGCCAACTGGGGACAAAATATGCAAATTCATGAGCCTTGTCCCCCTCCGTTGGGATCATTTCTTATCCAAACCTCAACAACTACTTATTTGTAATTCATTCATTCAGACATCAGGTACTGAGTAGCTACTGTGATCATGTTCTCACTCTGGAGAAATTAAAAATCTAGTGCTAGAGGCAGACATTTCTCCTTTTAAAAAGACAGCACAGCTTGTATGAGCCTGCGCAGGAATTTCTTATCTCATAGAGGTGGAGTAAAGGTTTAGGAAAGCAGTCTTTAGAAACAAAGGGAAAATTGAAGGCTCAAAGGTTAATAGGGTGCAATGTAGTAGGAGGACAAGGTATGTGTAAATAGGATGGCAATGGTGGTTCATGGGAGGCAGTTTTAGTTAACATGCAAAGCTAGGAAATAGCGATTTAACTCAGCTGTTTTGGTAGCTGTTAGGTGAAAATGTTGATGTTATCAATGCAAAGTTCTTCAAATACAAAGGAGAGATAATGAATATTTTGAAGAGAAACATGTAAGTGGGCTTTAAAGCTTAATGTCATCCAGCTTAATTTTTCTCCTCTGATGGGTGATGCTCTCATTGTAGCTTTAAAAATAGTTGAGGGGCTGCAGAGATGGCTAACAGTTACGAGCACTCACTACTCTTATAGACTACGGAGGTTCAGTTCCCGACACCTACATGGTGGCTTACAACTGCCTGTAACTCCAGTTCCAGGTCATCTGGCACCCTCTTCTGGTGTCTAGGCATGTAGTGTGGTGTGTGGTGGGATTCAGGTGTCAGCTGATAAAGTCCAGGATCCCGACTCCTGAAGGGGGAGTGGCCAGCTCCATTCAAAAGGGGCTGCTGGGATCTTGGGGAGCCCGTTTTGGTTCCTGACTGCTGGAGAGAACAGTTTGGCATCCATCGTCCATCCCGTGGATAATCCAGTCTATCAGACACCTATATAAGCTGTTACCTGTATCGTGAGTGTTGGTTTATATTTCAATAAATATTAATCTTGGATTGGTATATTTAAAGAGAGATTTGCGCCTTCATGTGGGTGCTGTGCATATACATCCTTGTGGATACTCATATAAAATAAAGTATGATAAATGTTTAAAAATTTGAATTTTAACTTTTATTTCTTTGAATAAAGTAGGAAAAATGCTTCGTGAGTGATACACACACATACACACACACACATATTCCATATATGAAAATATATGTTCAAACATATTTGCTTGACTAGAACAGAAAGATGAAGATGAGGATTTTGTGATGACAAGTGAGAAAAAAATGGTCTAAATAATTTTTGAGAATTTTCAATATTAAAATATGAGCATTTTAAAAGTGCTTTTCCACGACAAACACTGCTGTGTCTTTACATGTATCACCTCAAAGAATAGCAGTTGGAGTTAGGTGCAGTTGCACACAGGTGTTACCTCAACACTCTGGAGACAGAGGCAGGAAGAGCTAGCTCTGCAAGTTCTAGGCCAGCCTGGGCTACATAGCAACAGCCTCAGAAAACGAAAACAAAGATTTATCTTGAGAAGAAGCTTCTTGTAGCCCAGGCTAGCCTCAAACTCCCTATAGAGCTGAGGGCGCCTTTGATTCTCCTGCCTCCTCCCCTGAGTTCTGGGATTATAGGCATGAGTCATCTCATAAAGCTGTTTTTATTTTGTCTTTAAAGCTCATTTATCTTATTGTTGCTCACTCCCATTTCCTCCAGTTCGTAATCCCAGCACTTGGGAGATAGAGACAGGAGAAAGACTGGAGTTAAAGGCTACATAGAGAGTTCAAGACCAGCCTGAACCCAAAAGCAAACAAATGGAATCCCACCTTTCCAGAAGCTAGAACTGAGCACTAGACTAACCTTCCTAAGTGTGGCCACGGTATTTCTTAGGGCTAGTTTCTATTTTTGATGCTCCCGAGGAAAGTTAACTAAATCTTGGGGTTATACAAGCCGTGGGGTTGCTATGAAAAGGAGGGGCTATCTGATTCTCTAGGGTTGCACCTGTCTGACTTCTTGTAGATTGCTGATTTGGATAATCACAACTCCCTCAAACAGATTTGGAAATCTTTAAGTTTTATACACACCCCTTAACAAATTCATATTTGCATGTTTAGGATTGTTTTTATTTTTATGTTCTTAATTATACATGTGTATTAGCATACATATATAATGATAGATTTTGTTGTGCCCTATTAATGCATGTATACAGTGGATTTTGATTATAATCTCCAATTTCTCTCTTTTGTTCTCTCCTATTGGTCCTCTTCATTCTGGCTAGGCCCATTCTCCCTCCCTCCCTTCCCCCCTCCCTCCCTCCCTCCGTCCCTCCGTCCCTCCCTCCCTCCCTCCCTCACTCTCTCTCTCTTTCTCCCTTCCTTTTTATGAACCAATAAGTTTAGTCAGGACCATGAGTGATGGATTATTTAGAGGAGAATGGACAATTTACCAAGTGCTTCACCACTGAAGTAAGACTCTGTCCCTCCTCCAACAACAGTTAACAACTGATTAAATTCTCATTAAGTCCTCAGGGAGGGTCAGAGCCTCAGGAGTCCCTTCCTTTTTTGTAACAGAAGTTCAACCCATCCTTTTTAGTAGAAGTAAGCAGAGCTGCTTTAGGTTCAAGAGCAACATTCTGGGTTCAGAAGTCAGGCTGATCCCACCTCTTCCTCCAGCTCTTGGGTTTTTTTTCCTGCTCTCTAAAACTCTTTGCTGAGTCTTAGAGGGAGTGATACAGATGCCCCATTTAGGGCTGAGAACGTCACAGTGCTTTAGCAAGTTAGGAGTCTTTGTAGTAAGTTCTGCCCACAGTAAGAAGTTTCCTACTTTTTGTTTTATTTCATTTTGTTTCATCAAAGCTAACAGTTGCACCAGCCTATGGGGATAGACATAAATGCTCAGAAGGTAATCTGATTACGTCGACTTAGAAAAACATCAGCAATAACTCTCGAACTAAGACCTATTACCTTCCCAGCCACAGATTTATAGTACCAGATGGAACTGTTTTCCATGAAGCAGGACTGAAATTCAGTAAGAAGTGGTTGGTTACTCACATGACAGTCATGTCGCTATTGGAGCAGTGAGCACACCTTGCCTGCAAGGCTCAGAGCTGAGTCAGACTGGGGATGGCATTCTCCTCTAGAAGCCTGTTTTGACAATATGAAACTTAGTCAGCAGGTAAGAAGCTTCTGGATCAAGGCCTTTTCACCTGGAGTTTCCCATCTTTCAGCCAGATTGTATGGTATCTTCAGCAATGTTTTATTGCTATAGTTTTGAAGGATAGCAAGGCCTTCACTCACTTTGAATTTCCACATCCTAGACAGTCCTTGAACTTTCATGGTAATTCTCCTGGCTCAGCCTTCAAGTATTAGGATTATAGGCCTTAGATATCATAACTAGCTAATGGATATGCTCATAAATGCCAGTTGAGAAGCAGAAAGTCTAACAATATGATTGGTAGCTATATTCAGCGTTGGATGTCTCACATCACTCAAATTTCTGTTAAATATAGTTATTTATTTTTCTGGGCTTATTATTATCTCTGACTGGATACCAAAAACTCTTGTAGAATCTGGATTCTGTATTAGTTACTTTTCTGTTTCTGCTATAAAACACTCTGACCAAGGCAATTTATAGAATGAAAGGCTTGTTTGACTTATAGTTCCAGAGGAATGAGTCTGTAGTGGGAGGGAAGCATGACACCAAGAGAGACCTGGTAGCTATAGTTGAAGCTGAGGCTAATATTTTAAATTACTAACATGAAGCAGAGTGAGCAAACTGGGAATGGCATATGGCTTTGAAACTTTAATTCCAGTGGCAACTTCCTCCATCAAGGCTACACCTCCTAAGTCTCCCCAGACAGTATCACCTACTGGGGCAAACATATTCAAATGCCAGAGCCCATTAAAACCATCACAGAGACTGAGCATCAGTGTTCATTTAATTTCCCCAGGTGAGTCTAATGTGTAACAAGAGTTGAGAATTATGGCCTTGTCTCTGAGCTAGAGATAACCTTTATATCATGACTCAAGATGTGACTGACTTTCCTACGAAGTCCATAAGAATCAAAGTAGGTATGAAGGCATTTTGTTTTACAAGTGCCTCGATGAACTGCAATTTCCACAACTTTGGTAAACCAAGTCATAAATAACGTGGTGTGCCATTTAGTGTCAGGTGGTACAGGAATCACATGTATTTTTCCTTCTATTGAGTTTCATTTTATATATGCAGATTGGGAAACAATTTTAAGAACGACAAGTGGTGACTATGGAAAGAGGAGACAGATCATGTTTCAGCATCATGACAAACAAAAATGATGGGTGTTCTCAGGGTTATCCTGGCAGCAGGTTATTGACAGTGATTCACATACCTTGTTGATGCCCTGGTAGATTGCCCTGTTATTTAAACTGAAGGGAGCTTTAGGTTGGGAGGGTGATCTACCCTCCATCAAAGTGGAAAAGAGTCTTGAGAGGTGGATTCTTATTTTTCTTTGTTTATTTTTAGAGACAGGGTTTCTCTGTGTAACAGTTCTGGCTGTTCTGGAGCTCCATTTGTAGATCAGGCTGGCCTGGAACTCACTGAGATCCACCTGTGTCTTTAATCACACACAAACTTGACTAACCATAAGAAGAATATTAATTACTTGGTGCTACAGATTCCAGTAAAAATCATGGGGGTTACAGGAAACCTTACAAAGTCATGTTTGTATGAGTTGCTAAGTTTTAGGTTTATTTGACTCAGGTTTCTAGTCTTAACAAATACATGCATAGGAGGTCTGATTAAACATGAATTGATTAAAATGATTTTTAATATAAATTAAGCCTTAAGCGTAAAATGCCCTCCAAATACTTTTTTTTTTTTAAAAAAAAAAAAAAACCCTGACATTAACATTTAACTACATTTTATTTGGATATATTACTTCTTACTCTATTCTCCTAGGGGCCTTTGGCAGTACTGACTTGCAGGAAATGATTCCGACACCAGTCTCTAAGGTCTGACCTTCAGCCAGACTCTATAAAGACACAATAGCACAATGCATGTCTGTGCTTTACCACTGTAGAGTCGAGAAGGTCATAGTAGAGAAAAGAATAGATGCATCCAATGATCACCCACTTATTAGTTTGTTTTCCACATTTTTATCAAAAGCCCATAAACTCGACCTTGCCCTAGTCTCCAAATTTATAATCCCTAAGTATTTCATTTTCTCCCTTTTCCTTCTCCGTCTGGATTTCATGATTCTTCATTTAAACTTTGTATCTACTATACTTTCTTGTCGCGAGCACCCTCTCCTGCAATGACGACGCGACACCAGGCTCTTCTTTCAGTGGTTTATTCAGGACCTTGAAACTTCTTCTGCCTCTGCTCTGCCTCTGCTACTGCCTCTCCCACTGGGGAAAACCCGCTCCCAGCTATATACCCTCTGGACTGCTAGTCACGGGGCGCCACATGGGCCATGCCAATAGACCCAGGTGCACGGAAGCAAGCCACACCTGGAAGCAAGCCACGAGCTTAGCCTTAGCTAAATAAGGAGTTGTTTATCTCAGAGAGCTCTCACCTCGGGAAGGTGGAAGGCAGAAGCCAGCACCATCTTTAAGGTGCTGCCATGCGGCTCTCTACACTTTCTCATTTTTTATTCTCATGCTGTGTCTAATCTTGGGTCGTACCGCCATGAAGGGAATACTAGGGTCTGGGAATCTTTATCTGCCTAAATGTACTTCCTCTTTCTTCCAGCGTGTCAGAAATCCCAAGTCTGGTGTTGGTAAATGTGAGACGGGCTATTTTCCTCAAGTTTTTACAGACAGCAGCCAGTTCTCTATTTTTGCTTTGTCATTTGAATATGAAATGCCCCCTCCCCACATAGGCTCTCGGGTTTGAACACTTGGTCCCCATTTGGGTGCTGTTTGGGAAGGTTGTGGATCCTTTAGGACATGGAGCCTCACTGGAAGAAGTGGGTCCCTGGGGGTAGCCTGGAAATTTCAAAGCTCAATGCCACTTCCTGCTAACTCTGCTTTTTGATTACAGATGTAGTGTGACCAGCCATCTCCTGCTCCTCAAGCCTCAAAGTCCCCTCCATGAGAGACTGTGTTCTTTGGAACTGGGAGCCAAAACATATCTTTCCTTCCTTAATCTGTTTTTGTTAAGTCACAGTCACAAGAAAAATAATGACCGTACCCTTTTCTTAGAAGAGAGTGTAACGAGCCCTGCTATCACATGAGTGGTTCTGATGACTGCGAGGTTGGTTTTATTTGCTACTTTCCCCACATTCTCATACTTGCCTGCAGGCATAGCTCCACAAATCTCAGAATGCTTCCCACATGGTGTAGGCTAGTGTGTGCCTGTGCAGTGCTCTTGGGCCACCAAGCTCCAAAAGTGCCAGGTAACCTTTTGGGAAAAAAAATTGCTGTTTTTAAAAATCAGGGTTTCATTTTATTTTTATTTCCCCCCGCCCCATTAACAATGGCAATTATTTGATATATTAAAAAGGTAAAAAAAAAAACCCTTTTAACCTTTGAAATCATGTAATGCTATGTTTCATTGAATACTGTTTCATTTACTCCTGATTATCTTGTATGACTATTCCTGCCTTCACTACATGTGAAAATTCAGTCACTCTTAGCTGAATTCAAAACAATTTGGAGCTCTGAAGAATGTCATTTTGCTGTGCCTGTTAGACAAGCAAGCTGGGTATAAAAACAGTTTGAATGCAGGGCATTTGATTGGAAGAGCAAAGGGATGATTGAAAGAAATTGCTGTCATGTTACAAATCCTGGAGGTGGTCATTCGAATGCAGAATTCTTGAGAAGCAGTTTTGGAAGGTCCTAGTGGAGCAATGAAGCCACAGACCTGGAGAAGTTGGTCCTTCTGAGTTGACAGTTAATAGAACACTTTAGAGTATGTCCAGAATATTGTACTTCTTAGAACAGTGGTTCTCAATCTGTGGGTCCCAACCCCTTGAGAATTGGCTGATCAAATATCAGATATCTTGTGGATCAGATATTACAATTCATAGCAGTAGCAAAACTACAGTTATGAAATAGAAATAAAAATAATCTTATGGTTGGGGTCACCACAATGTGAAGGACTGTATTAAAAGGTCACAACATTAGGAAGGTTGGGAAGCACTGCCCAGGAGAGTGAGCTGATGTATTGTAGTAAGGATGATGCTACACCTACAAATGTGACATTGTTGTGGCATGACAGATACTGAGTTCTATTCCCCCAAGTTTTCACTAGAGAGCAAAGCATCCTGGAGTTCTGCTTTGCCTATCTTACCGAGTATGGCACTCCAAATACAGTACCTTGGCGTTTGAGAAAATGGCAGAATCAGGAAGCCTACTCTCCTCTTCCTCTCCTTATCTCCTCTGAAGCAATGTATTTTTTTTTTTGGGCCCCTGGCAGCCAGAGGCCCAGACTCACAGACCCTGCAGCCCCAGACCTCTTAGCCGCTCACTGCTGTTCAGGCCCCAGAAAATGACTCAGATGCTTATATTAAGTTCATGCTGTTTGGCCTATGGCTCAGGCACACTGCTAGCTAGCTCTTACACCTTAACTCAACCCATTTCCATTAATCTGTCTGCCACATGGCCTGTGGCTCACCTGTGTTCCTTACAGGTTGATCCTTTGGGCTTCTGGCTCCTTCTGTCTGTCTCCGCCCCTGCTCCTCCTACCTATTCTGATTCCTCCTCCTACTTTTTCTATGGTGCCTGTCATGGACCAAAACAGCTCCTTTATTTAAAGATTGCTATTCACAGCATACAGAAAGACATTCCCACATCAGCAGGGTGTGAGATCTCGTGTGACAGCAAAGTGTCCTTGAGACAAGATTTCATGTAGCCCTGGTCCTGGGATGTCTAGGGGCGCTAAAGTTAGGGGAGCCCACCCGTTACATTTGGAGGTCCCACGAGACTATTAAAAGATTCCCGTGGACCACTCTGTTGGTGAGTAAAACAGGCAATGTGGCTGTTGAGGGATGACAGGTGTGAGCCCTCCCTGGCTGCCGCTGACAGACGTGTCGGGAGCTGCGGGCCACAACCCCCAGGAGACGTCTCAGGGGGGAGAGCAACCAAGAAGCTTGGAAGCCCATCTGCTGTCTTAGACAGACTCTGTAATATACCAGTAGCAGTTTCTGTTCTGAACGAGCTTGTAGGTCTGTTAGATTTGTTTTTTATTTTCATTTTACCATTCAGCTGGCTTTGTCTGTGTTGTCTGTGTGTCTATGCCTGTCTCCTTGCTGTCGAAATGGGTCAGAAATCCTCAACCCCATTCTCACTTACCCTCTCCCACTGGTCTAAAGTCTCAGACTGGGCTAATAACTTATCTTTCATTGTTAGGAAAGGCGAATGGCTGACTTTTGATGTGGGATGCCCCCATCCACGGGCACTTTCCATCTAGACACTATCTGAGCAGTCAAAGCCATTGTCTTCCATCCAGGTCCCCATGGACACCTGGACCAGCAAGCGTACATTTGGTTCTGGGAGGACCTGGCTGAAAACCCTCCCAATTGGGTGTGGCTGTTCTTACCTCCTCCACCAACTCCCTTGATGTTAGGCTCCTCTGTAACTATGCTTCCTCTTAAATTCCCCCTCTAAGCCCTCTGCCCCATCCCTCTATCCACCTCTGCCTATGCCTGTCTTACCAGAGTCTCAGACGGATCTTCTCATGCTCGATGGGACACCTCCTCCTTATATGACAGGACCCCTGGAGGCTCCCCCCACCCCCGCCCAGGCACCCCCGGTGCCATTGGGAGTGAAACCAGTGAAAGGGACCCGGAGCCGGAGAGCCCAGCCACCTGAGGGCATTGCCGTCACTCTCCCTCTCCACCCTCACTGGCCGATGGTAGATGATAGGCACCTTTCTCAGAAGATCCTGTTAAACTGTGTTCTCTTATCAGCCCACTTGAGGGAATTCCCTTTACCTCTGAGGAAAGGGATTGGATCCTGTTAGAAGCTCAGAAACTGGGCCGCCCGACACAGTTGCCTAACTTAGATGTCCCCATTGGGATCCGAATACTCCTGAAGGTACTCTTAATGGCGGGTCTCCGGGCTGCAGTATGAGACCCAACTAATCTGGCCAAGGTAAGAGAAGTGATGAAGGGGTCTGATGAGCCCCCCCCCCAGGTTTTTAGAGAGGCCAATAGACGCTTACTGTTTGATCCAGAAGTGAAAGAACAGAGGGGGGGCGGTATCAATGGCCGTATATGACAGTTGGCAATGGATATTCACAGGAAGTTGCAGAGAATAGATGGCTTACAAGATATGGCCTTGAGAAACTTAATTAGAGAAACTGAGAAAGTGTGTGTGTGTGGGTGAGAGAGAGAGAGAGAGAGAGAGAGAGAGAGAGAGAGAGAGAGAGAGAGAGAGAAGAGCAGTGAAAGAAAAAGAGCAGGGATTAGGGAGGGAGTGAGAAAAGAGAGAGTGAGAGAGAAAAGAAAAGCTAAGAGATAAACAAAAACAATAGAGAATTAACTAAAATCTTGGCTACCATAGTCGACAGGCAAGGGAGACAGAGTAGAAATAGGAACCTGGGCCCTCGCCAGATACTTGGAAGAGCACTGGGCTAAAGATTGCCCCAGGAAAAAGAAGCCAAAACCTGCGGCTAAGTACAGCCAGCCTCCTCGCCCTGGATTAGGGACGTCAGGATTCGAATCCCCTCCCCGAATTCAGGGAAACCTTTAATGTCGAGGGGAACCCAATTGACTTTGAAGTGGACATGGGAGTGCTCTATTAGGCCTTACAGACCCCCTTAGGTCCCCTCTCCAACAAAAAATCATTAGTCCAGGAGGTCAACGGTGCCGTCATAGGGCCTGGACGACTAAAAGAACAATGGACTTAGGAAAAGGAAAAGTGCAGCACTCTTTCCTAGTGATTCCCGAGTGCCTGCCCTGCTGCTAGGGAGAGACCTGCTTACCAAATTAGGGGCAAAGATCCCGTTTAGCCCCCAGGAGCCCGAGGTGGAATTCACTAACCCTCTAGCCAGCCAGCTTGCTGTACTTACCCTTGCCACTGACAACCCTCTGAGCCAAGAGAATGGAGGGAGGGCTGGATTCAGGCCTTCCCGGAGGCATGGGCCGAAATGGACCAGGGCTGGCGATCCAGCAGCCCCCTGTGGTGGTAAATCTGAAACCTTCAGCTACCCCCATGCAGGTCAGACAATACTACATGAGCAAGGAAGCCAGGGAAGGGATCAAACCCCACATTAAGAGGCTGCTGGAGCAGAGAGTTCTAAAACCATGGCAGTCAAAATGGAACACTCCACTGCTGCCCATTAAGGAGCCTGGGACGGGAGACTATAGGCCAGTCCAAGACCTGAAGGAAGTCAACAGCCAGGTGGTAAACATTCATCCGACTGTCCCCAACCCGTACAACCTCCTCAGTACCCTCAGCCTTGACAGACAATGGTACACTGTCTTGGACCTGAAAGATGCCTTCTTCTGTCTGTATCTCCATGAGTCCAGCCAGCCTCTGTTTGCCTTTGAGTGGACAGACCTGGAGAACGGCTTCTCAGGATAGCTCACCTGGACCAGACTGCCTCAGGGCTTCAAGAACTCCCCCACCGTCTTTGATGAGGCTCTGCATCAGGATTTAAGACTATTCCAGACAACTAACCTTGAGGTAATTCTGTTGTAGTTCATTGATGACTCATTGCTTGCAGCCTCCACGGTGGAACAGTGCCAAGAAGGGACTGAGAAGCTGCTCGTTGAACTGGCCAAACTGGGATATCAGACCTCTGCTAAAAAGGCCCAGATGTGCCAGCCTGAGGTGGTGTTCTTGAGGTATACTCTTCATAGAGATAAGAGATTTCTGATGGAGGCCAGAAAGAAAACTGTTACTCAGATACCTCCCCTTGAGAGCCAGAAGAGCCTGAGAGAGTTTCTAGAAACTGCTGGATTCTGTAGGCTCTGGATTCTGGGCTTCACAGCATTGGCAGCCCCTCTATACCCCCCCTATAGATGGAGGAAAGAACAGCAAGAGGCTTTTGACCAGATCAAGAAGGCCTTGCTCTTGGCCTGGCTTCAGAAGAGGCTGGTGGCTGAACTCTCTAAGAGACTAGACGCTGTGGCCAGGGGGATGGTCTGTGTGCTTGTGGTCTATTGCTGCAGTGGCACTCCTAGTGAAAGGTGCTGATAAATTAACCTTGGGTCAAAAGTTGACCATAGTTGCAAATTTTCCTCGGTTTGGACTCCCAAAGGTAATAATGTCCGACAACGAACCGGCGTTCATGGCCCAGGTAAGTCAGAGGGGTAGCCAAGATATTGAGGATTGATTAGAAACTTCATTATACCCCAAAGTTGAGGACAGGTAGAGAAAATGAATAAAACCATTAAAGAGACCTTAACCAAATTGACCATAAAGACTGGCCATAGAGATTGGGTGATGCTCCTGCCCTATGCCCTTTTCCGAGCTCACAATACTCCTTCCTCTAAAACTAACCTAACCTCCCTTTGAGATACTTTTTAGATCTGGGGACCACCTCTGTTATAACTTGTCTGCTAGGTTGCAGGCCCTGGCTAAAGTACAACATTCTTTGTGGCAGCAGCTCTCAGACCTTTACCAGCCCAAGGGAGACGGGACCCCACATCACTACCAGGTGGGAGACTTCATCTATGCCCAGAGATACCAGCATCGGACTCTTGAACTCCACTGGAAGGGACCCTACCAAGTCCTTCTGACCACACCAACTGCAGTCAAGGTAGATGGCATTGCTGCTTAGATCCATGCTTTGCATCTTAAGCCTGCACTTACTCCTGACAACCAGTGGACTGTGGAGAGAGCTGACCATCCCCTCAATATTCAAGTTCGTCACCAGAGCATGGAGTGACAACCCTCATTAACCAATCCAGCAGACATAGCAGGTGATATCTGGGACTGGGGATGTAATATGAGAGACGTCCTCCTCCCAACATCCCCAATGAACACGATGGCCTAGCCTGTATCTGGACTTCTGTCAATTGGCTGCAGGACTTGATACCTGGGATATTCCCATTACTGACCCTATGCCAGAAGGGCTCCTATTCATGTGCCCAGTGGGCCCTGAGATGTGCCCATCATCGCTCCTGGGCAACATTACTAGACCATAGGTTTTATATTTGCCCGAGAGATGAGAGAGATAGACATCAGGCCTACTCATATGGGGAACCTGAGAGTTTCTACTGCCACCAGTGGGGCTGTGAGACCACTGGCAATGCTTATTAAGAGCCATCCTCCAGTTAGGTTGCAATTACTATTACCAGAGCTGAGACCCATGAGAGAAGATTAATATCTTCCTCCTGCACAGAGACCACTGGACCGGTGGCTTAGAGAGCCAATCTTAAAATGCTTATTCTCCCTGAGGTGGCTGGACAGGGAATATGCCTGGGAACCCCGTCTACCTCAGATTGTGCTAGGTGCTTGCAGACCTTGGCAGTTACCCCTGACTCCTCCTACTTGATCCCAGAAGCAGGAACGAGATGGGAGTGCAGTAATAAGAGAGCCTAAAAAAGAGAGCCTGTCACACTCACAGCACTGCTAGGTGCCAGGGTTTTTGGTGGGAGTTGGAACAGGCACAGTTGCTTTAGTTGAGGGTCCTAGGCAAATGGTTTTGCTAAAATCTGCTATTACTGAAGACTTAAAGGCCATAGAGACTTCCATAAAAGACCTGAAAAAGTTCACCACCCCCTTGTGAGAAACAAAGGATGTGCTTCCTGCATTCCTGAGATACTCTTCTTTGCCACCTTACTTCCTGTTCCTGCATTCCTGATGTAGCAACCTGGGTGGGGCCATCCAGGAAAGCCCTACCATGAGGACTGTTAACCCATGTGCTGTTTATTGAAGCAGCAACTTTCTGAAGCTTGCACTGTGAAAATAGAAAAATCCTGTAACTCTCTACCCCTTCCTGAGGTCGCTGAAACTAGCCAAGGTCGAGATGGCTGCTTGAGGCACACCCAGCAGCCTGAGCCTGATAGATACTTCCTGAATTCTTGAGACTCACCTGGTAGAGCAGCTTGACTTTCCAAGATAAGGCTCTGAGACCACATTCCAGATCTAGCAACCTAGGTGGGGTCACCCAGGAAAGTCCTACCATGAGAATTGTTAACTGTTTGAAGCTTACACAATGTTCTGCTCCAGGAAATGAATGTCTTCAGGTGGTTTCACAGGAAATAGCTTGCCTGCCTGCATTCCTAAACTCTGTAGTGGACCTTTGGCCCTGCCCTGTTAGCGGGCCAAGCCCGCCCATAATCCCCTCCCCTATCTAAAATAGGGTATAAGAATCCTGCCCTGGGAATATTCGGGGCCCCAGGCTTTTGCCTGTGCCTGAGGTCCACACATGTGTGTGTACTGGTATTCATATTCATTAAACTCTCTTTTTCTTTAATGTTAACAGTGGTCATTAGTCATGGTCCTGGGGTGTCTTGGGGTGTCTTGGGGTGCCCTAGGGGCTCCCGCCTATTACAACACAATGTGCCCATTGTCACCATTGCTCCAGGAAATGAATATTCTTAGGTGGTCCCCAGCTTGCCCAAGACTTGCTATTGTTTCACAGGAAATATGCCTGCCTGCCTGGCGAATTCCTAAACTCCATCCTAGGCTGAACTTTGGCCCTGCCCTGTTGTAACTTTCTTATCTCAGGAGCCCAGATGTACCCCCTCCCATACCCAGAGTGCTGTATAAAAGTTCTGCCCTAAAAATATTCCAGGCTCTTGACTTCCACAGTGCCTCGAGCCCACACATGTGTGTATCAGTATTTCTATCATTAAACTCTTTTTCTTTAAAGTTAACAGTGGTCATTAGCCGTGGTCCTGGGGTGTTTAGGGGCGCTAAAGTTAGGGGCCCCCTTCCCATTACAATATATATATTTCTGTCTACACTGTAGAGTCATTTTTATCCTAAAATGTAGAGATGTGCTTGTACATGCCACAATGTTTACAAGAGAGTGGTAGCTTATGTTGGGGCCAGATTCTAAAGCTAAGTAAATCAGAAATCAGTAAACTATAAACAAACTCCTTAAAAGCTTCTAAGTCAGTTATAAAAAATATGTACAATTTAAAAATTGTGTGTGTGTACCTGTGTGTGTGTGTGTGTGTATGTGTACACATACAGGAGTGTCTGAGTATGCAATGACGTCTGGTAAAAGCCATTGTTGATGCTTGAGGAGATTATGACATGCTTGTCTGGAATTCTCTGTGCCCTGAAGGATGTCCTGCAGAAGCCATTCTTCAGCAAGGCAGAGGAAGCTCTTGGGAAAGGTCAGCCTGCCAGGGGAAGGGCCTAACACTGGCAATGTGCTCAGCTGTGATGGAGAAAAGGACGAACCTGAGGATGGTCTTGAACTTCACACTCCACCCCAGTGTTTGCTGAACTCTTTTCTGACGCCTTTTGCGAGCAGCATTAGCTGTTCTGGAAACTCTGAAGACTATGTGACCCTCAAATGGAGAACCCCTCAAAAGACAGAATAGGACAGAGACTCAGAGGAGGCCAAATGACAGGAACAGAGATGGCAGCAGGACAGCCTATGTGTGACATGAGAGTCCTCTTGGAGACTCCTACGTATGCTAAACTCATGACATAGACATTTGTTATCACTACTAACAGGACCACATCTGCACCCACAAGATGATGCAGCCAAGAGAAAATTCTGTTTCTGCCTCTGTTGTTACACACAAAATGGCGATTATTTGCTGACACATCTGCTCCCCTGCTGTGTTGTAAGGCCCTGAAGGCCAAGAGACCACAGTTTTTTCACCTTTGTTTTCTAGATTCTAGACTTTGTCTCTGGTGGATAGTAGATGTTCATTAAATATAGTTTTTAAAGGGCAGAGGAGAGATTTTGCATTTGCTCTCAAGGATCATAGGAACAACCACGTGAAATGCAAAGTCCTTGGTCAGATTTTGGGCTAGTTTTTTATTTATTATTATTAGTTGGTTTTTCAGGATAGGGTTTCTTTGTGTAACTTTGGAACCTGTCCTGGAACTCACTGTGTAGACCAGGCTAGCCTTGAACTCACAGAGATCCATGTGACTCTTCTTCTGGAGTGCTGGAATTACAGGCACATGACAACACTGCCCAGCTTATTTTTATTATTTATTTATTTATTTATTTATTTATTTATTTATTTATTTATTTATTTATTTATTTTTGATTGATTGATTGATTGATTGATTGATTGATTGCCTTTATGGCATCTTCTCTCTCACAGGTTAGTGTTATGGGTGGGGATAATATCAGTGAATAAGCTTTTTGTACCTGATAGGAAGCTTCCAAATTAGAATTATAGAAGGAATGCCTAAATACTGCATTAGATTAGAACAGTCACTTCATTTTGAGAGAGAGAGAGAGAGAGAGAGAGAGAGAGAGAGAGAGAGAGAGAGAGAGAGAGAGATTGGCGTTGTAAAAAGGAGAAAGGCAAACATTTCAACATTTGAACGTCTGGCTTTGAAAGGCTCACAATGAGTGTAGCACAACATAAGCCTTGGTTTCTGACCACCCTGAGCTCTCTAGACAGTAACCTACACATACATCTGTTTTTCTGTGAGGAGAGGTCCAGTGAGAGAGCCTGGAGAGGAGGGGGCTAGACTGTGCAAATAGAACCAAAGAAAGAGACTGAAGGGAGGTTAGCAATGGCTGGGCTCAGCCGCTCACACAGCTCTGCCACATTCCTCAGAACAAACAGCTATTAAAATCCAAGCACACAAAGCCTGTAGCCGGCTTAGTAATGACAAGCGCTGTCAGCACACTATAATTAACATGGGGTGGTATAATTTATAAGGAATGCACTATGCAGTTGAACGCCAACGGGAGGGGGGGCATCTGCTGCTAGCCTGCAGAATCAAAAGTAGCCTCCTCTTTAGATGCAAGCAGCTTTCCTTCCAAATGCTCTTTAATTAATTTTTTTTCACTCCCAGAAGCCTTTTTTGCACACTGAATTCTGTGCAAGGCAAGAGTGTGCCTTGTAGGTGACCCTTAACCTCCCCTCCCCCTCCTGTGTTAATCAAGAAGGGACGTCTCAGCAGATTGTCTTCACTGTACATAATTAAGCAATTCTGAATGCTCAGTGAAACTCAAATGGGATGGCACAGAGCCTGGTAATATGACAGTTAATGGGATAAGACTAGCAGTTACTCTGCCTCTATAATAAGCAAAGGCTTTTTGCTTTCCAACGGAGGGCAGGAAGAGAGGAAGGCAGTCACAAAGGATGACAGAAATGACGACATGGGTTTGTTGAGCACCTCTCTCTGCTTTTGATGATTGGCTCCTGAAAGGAGGCCACACCCTAACCGGAAGAGATGACTTCTTAATTGCCCTTACTCAGTGGTTACACTAAACAGAGGCTTTTTCTTCTGTAGAACCATGAGTTGGTGTGAGAAGAATCCCAGAAAATCACTGTAATGGAAGGCTGTTTTACACGTTTCCCTCTCTGCCTCCTGCAGATCTTTAAGCTAGCTGAAAAGCTGCCTCAATCCTACTACTCTGACGAGGAAGATGCTTAAAAATTCTGTGTGTTGCTTTGCTTTCAGAAGGTGCCTAACACAAGCATTGCCGTAAAAGACTGTTTGCTAGGTCTGTGGTTTTTCTTCCACCCAGAGACATGCCTCTTTACGCCCCGTAAAGGGAAAAGGAAACAGTAGAAGCTTAACTATGAAGCAAAGAAATACAGTGATCCCGTCAACAGTTATTTTTAGCTACATAACCTTTCATTGCAAATTAAACATGCTCATTGGTTCTGTCCGTGGAAGAACTTCATGAGAAAAACCTCTGGGCTGCCTGAGCTGTGGAAAGAGCAGGCTAATGTGGTCTTTAAATGATCCTGCAGAGGAGAAACATCAGACATTCATCTGAGATGCAACCAAGCAGTGCCATACATCTGCACTCCGCCTTGTTGAGACATCATGGGAGCAGAGGCACAGGGAACAACACCACCCCACCCCCCCCACCCCCCCCCCCCACCCCGGTTCTGGAGCTGATCTTAGTGATGACTCAACAACAGTGGTACTCAGCCTTCCTAAATCTGTGACCCTTTAATACAGTTCCTCACATGTTGTGGTGACCCACCCCAACTATAAAATTATTTGCGTTGCTATTTCATAACTATAATTTTGCTACCACTATGAATTGTAATATCTGTGTTTTCCAGTGGTCTTAGAGGATCCTGTGCAAAAGGGCTGGTTGACTCCTAGAGGATCACAATTCACAGGTTAAGAGCTACTACTTTCCACTGAGGTTGTCTGCAGAAAGATACTGTAGAGCAGAATCTCTTGGGTTTAGATTTTCAGGGAGGAAGAGGGGTAATAGCCCAATAGAGTTGGCTTTTCTGAAAGGCTCTGGTTTGTAGTTTGGGTTTATAATTTTGGGCTCTGCTACCGGCTTCCTTGAGTTAGTCCCATTATTTCTTAAAGAAGAAACCAGAGAAATCTTTTAGTGTCTTGAGGTTTTTCTGATTCAAGGGTATCGTGAGAAGCTCGGTAAGCATCCCAAATTCTATTTCCCAGGGGATTATGTTCTTAGATTAAAGATAGCATCTGGCTCCTGAGTGTGTTTGCTCTAGATTCTGCTGGAAATGCAGGTGTTTCCTTGGGAAATAGGCTGAAAACAATGTGAACCCCTCTGTTTTTGAAAGGCATGCCTTGCTGCACTGGAAGCCTTCACTTCCTCCCCATAAGGATGAACATAAGTCCTTTCATTTACATCCATCATATTTTATCTCATATCCAGAAGCCTTTTAATTTCAGCCGAAATCTCAACATATGTTATCTTGTTCCAAAACAGCAAACGGTGGCTTAAAATATACTCATGCATTTCAAGTGCTGACTATCCAAACACACATCCATAGATGTGTGTGTGTGTGTGTGTGTGTGTGAATGTGTGTGTTTCCCTCCTATTCATATGGAACATATTTCAGCAATTTCATAGAGAGTTTTCTTTATTCTTTCTGTTCTTTTAAAGCATGAAAGCACAAAGCAAATGTAAAGAGAATCCAAGAGCATTTTGTAATTCTTGAAAGGTTAATTGATCTATTTATAGACTAAACTGTAAAGCAAAAACCCTCGGCATGACCCTTCAGGGTCACGGTAGTAATAGCAACCCCAATGGAGCCCTGACCAGTCATGAATTACGGTCTGTGATACTGAGAAGGTTGACAGTTCCATCACAGCACTGTTTCAATAGAGAACTCCATATATTTAAAGCGCTGATACTGTTTTCTCTCTAAATGACAGCCTTGACAGATGGGCCTAAAGCACCGCAGACGTTTGAACAAGGAAATAGAGAGGGAGCCTGCTGGAAGCTGGGCTTCATGCAGCCAGCCGAGAATGATGAATAGAGTGTGATTGTGTCTGACAGGTAGTAATATAACTATTCATTCACCACAGAACACCTGGAGCACACTATATTAAATGGTACAAGATGGAGAGATTCTGTGACAAGAATAGGAAGTATGAATCCCAGGCAGAGTTTAGGTTCAGCAATACGAAGGGTCAGAGGTCAAGCAATATAAACTGCCTGGGAGAAGGCTATAATTAAATGATTTGCTTACTAAAGTGCTTCTAATGTTTTGCTAACATGTTGCCAGGATCATTACTTCAGCATGTCTGAACACTTCAAATAAAAGGAGCAGCCTCCCCCACCTTTCTCTCTCTCTTTCTCCTTAGTAACAGGATTATTTCTTTCCCTCTCTGGTCTCATCCTCTCTTTCTGCCTATGCTAGGTCTCCAAAGGAGAGTCCTGAGGAAGACAAGAGAAGGATTTAGTTGCTAGAAGGCCATCTCTCTGAAGGAAAAATGGCTCCCTGACCCAGTGGCATTCTGTGTGGATGATGTAGAGCAGAGGCAGGTTATCGCTGGGTCACAGCCCAGGTGGCTTCCTCCAGGTGTGAGGAGAAGGACAGTGGGCTTCAGAGAGGGACAAGGGCTGTGTCTTCCAATAGTCACCTCTCGCCTCCAGTGACACCTAAGGCACTGAGATGTTACTGAGCAGCAAAGGAATTGTTTTGAAAGCCTTTTGCAGGGATGAGGAGGAGTGGAGTGCGAGGAGTATTGGATGGCGTTCAGAACACCCTCCTCCTACAAGCTTCCAATGCGTCTATGACTGAATATTTCTACACCTGCTTCTGAATTAATTTTTAATTACTTTGTCTGGCTTGTCACGCTCTGAAAGCTTCATTTCTGGAAAGTGTCAGGTCATATAGCACAGCAGAGCTGACACTTTCAGATCTGGCATTTTACGTTATCTATGTGTGAATGCACTGTAGACCACACACATCTACAGAAGTTAATAGAGTACCAAGTTCTGTGTGTGTGAGAAAATATTCACGTATATACTCTCCAATCAGAATCCCCCCATACAGGAGGCTGTTGTGGGGACCAGTTTCCTTCTAAAATCCCTGGGAAGGAACACATTCAGTAGTGACTTTTCCATGGGCACATGTTCATCAGCTGCCACGTTAAATTAGTTTTGCCTGTCACTTTCTTTATTCACAGGATCTTGTGGCATCTAAGGAAGGCAACAAGGCTTCTATCATGGCGCTGAGAATGGGAGGCTGGCCATTTTTGTCTTTTCAAATCTTATGTTTCTCCTCTTGTCTTGGAGGCTGATTTACCTGCTATGAAGATGCTCTGACAGCAAGCTTACTGCTCTGGGAATCTGACTTCACAATTTCAAGTTTGCCTGGCTCATGAAAAATGCATTTCAAACAGGTACGTTCTCTTTGCTCAGCTCGCTGCTGAGTGAGAACATGCAGTTAACGCTTACGAAAGATTTTGTACATGGCCCCTCTGATGAGCTATGAAAAACAAAAGCCAGCTAAAATCCTCTTACCTCACATCTACTTCCCAAGTCTAAATCCTTACCTCTTCCATCCTTGTACACAGACAGCCTCCTTCTTCAATTGGTATTATTCAGGTATTTTAATTTCTATGGGTTACTGAGGTATGGACATACTTATGTCTTAAAGGTACCTACAGATATAAGAATATAACAGCTGGTTAAATATTCTAAACTCATAAAAATGGGTTTTTATGAATTGGGTGAACATGCACAAACTTATTTGGCAAGTGTTTTATACTCAAAATGGAAGTTTATCAGAAAAATCTCTCTCTCTCTGCCTCAGTTAAGATTTCTCTAACACATTAAACTTCCTGTGGACATTTGGTGCGCCAGATTTTTTACAAGCACACAACCAAACGTTTCTCATTCCTGTCTACCTTCTTTAAGAGTAAACTCTATTGACCGAATTGCTCACAGCCCCTGTGTAGCCTTGTATCTAAGGCATATCCCTTTTTCCTCTGGTTGAGAGTCTGCATGTTCCTAGTGCAACCAAGAAGAGGAAGGGGCTGTTTTGCAAAATAAGCAAATTGGATTATTCAGTGTGTAAATAGCACTTGCTCTCTCTTCCCATGTAAATCAGGAAAAGCAATTTGCTTATGTAGGGGAAGAAAAGCCCTGAACTGCTGTTCACAGCTCCCCTATCTTGGCTGGCATTGGGAGTTCATTATAGGCGAGAAAAAGGAATTTGCTAGCATCCATATGGCTGGAGACAGTAATTAACTAATTTGCTTCCATTTTCTACAGCTAAAACAAGGTACTATGAAAACTATTCTGTTGAGTAATTTGAAATCTTGTGTTGTATTCATATTAAGATAAGGATATGAACAACTAGGTTCTAGAGCCTTAGGCGTCCATTAAAAAGAAAACTACATACAACTTTGACCAATATTTTATGATTTGTGTGTAGAAAGAGACAGGCATGTTGACCCTTGTTTTTTGTTGTTGTTGTTTTTAGTGGGGGTGGGGGGAACTTTGGTCAAGGTTATCATGGTTAAACAGGGCAGCATTTGTACACTGAAAAGAATTGCTAATTTTTAAGAACTGGTTTTTGTCTCCTAAGAGTAAACCAGAAATGTGGTTAAAATTAATATAAGCAATTTAGCAGCCTTGGACTCATGCTGATTGGGACTTCTTTAATCATCACTAAGAGTGTGGAATTACGAAGCAGGAGAATTGAAAAGAGTCTTAGCTGGCTTTTCGTGTTCTTCTTCTCCTTTCTTATTCTAAACACGAGCAAGCTGCACTTATGCATTACGGTGCAGCACAGCGGCTGGTTAGAGCAAGAACCCCCATTTGCTTCAGCTTAAATTAGCCTGTTTCACTTGCCATGGCTGGAAACGGGCAAGATGTGAAGGCTGCCCTTGGGGCCGTTACACATCTCTGTGAGGGACCCTGTGGCCTAAGGTTAAAAATGGCTTCGAGAGCGTTTAAAATGTATAATGAGCATATGTAGGAATGATTCATTCATATTCTCATCTATTGTTTTCTTCTTCCAATGGTATCAAAGGTGGGCCTTTTCCCTTCCTACTCTTGTCTCCTTTCAGTCAGGATACTAGCCCTGAATGGTTAAGTGAAGGAAAATGCAGAAAGCATTCAAAAGCTCTGTGTGAGAGTTGTAGTCTCTAAATAGGGGCTCTTCCAAAAAGGAGATTAAAAGATAAGGCAGACAAAAAGAAGACAGGAAAAGAAGAAAATCAGAAAAAGCCAAAAGGAAGTAAGGAGTGGAATGGGGGTGGGATGGAGCAGGAAGCAGGAGGTGACAGAGAAGAGCGTGGATCTCAAGGGCAGATTCTCATGTTTGATGTTGTGAGCAGATTTTGATCAAGAATTAGGATTTTGTCACACACTTCTGGATCAGTGATACTTGCAGCTCTCCCTGTACCAGCTAGGATAGACAGAGTGCTCTAAAGCTGACCACAGGGTCCCGAGGCAGAATGAAGTCAGGTTCTATAAAAACAAACCAAGCATACAGCCAATAAAATGGCGAAATCACACCCTCCCATAGTTTTAATTTATGGAGGCAAATTATAGGGGATCACCTGAAGAAAAAGCGGCTTTAATGAAGCATTGTGTTTAACATTATATTTGAAAGTTGCAAGTGGCATGTTTGGAATGGGGGAGAGGAATAAAAATACTGTAGGAGAGCACCATGCTAGAGCCTGTGGGTAAACATTAGGCTCGAAGATGAACAGCTGTATTTCAGAAGTATTATTGATTGGAATTCTCTCTGCCAGCACTGTTTTAGGACACATCTATAGGATGTATTCTATACAATAGAGGCTCGAAGGCACAGTGGCAGGATCTACCTTGCTTGGCCATCAGGCTTCAATCAGATAATGCCCATGGCAAGGAGTCATTTCATCCTTCTTTGTACTTGGCACAGTGTGGTGGGTGTTTCTGATGCTCCATGCTCATTGCATCTTGTCATTGCCGAGTCTGCTGGCCTTTGAGAGCGTGTATACATTTTCACGTGATGATGTCGCCCTCTCTTTCCTTCCCCTTCCTCTCAAATAGCATTTATTGTCCCAGATCTCGTATTCTACTGGGATCTGAATTTATGTCCATGGATTATAAGCAAGGGGCACTGCCAAAGTCCATAATCAGCTCATTAGCATTCTGCTCATGTGAGCCAGTATGAGTACAGTTTTCAATGGCCTAATGTGACAGGTAATCATAAATTAGTATTTGCTTTAGAACAACAGCGGAGTATACAGCCTGCATGCTGAAGGAGAGCCGGCTCTGTAAGAACTGCAGTTCCCTAATGAAGTGAGAACTCATTAAGCAGATAGCAACCACCTCCTTCACCGAGCTGCAGAAGCCGCAGACAGCCCAAGTGGAAATGTTTCCACAGAACACTGCAGTCAACCAGGAGAAGTTCAGGTTCATTAGCTGTGGCGCAATCTACAGGAATTAGTCAGAGTAATAATTAAATAGTTGCTTGCTAATTTATCATTTTACATTTGTTACTACATTTGCATAATGTGCAGCCCCACCCCATCCCTGGTTACATTAAAATGCTATCATCTATGTGTGAGAAATGAACATGCTGCTTTTTTTTTTCCCCTTCAAAGCCTTGTTTACCTCAGACATTTCAGCTGAAAGCTGGGTCCCCATGTAATATTGTCATTGTGCCGTTTTGACACATAGTACTTAAGAGGCTGTCCTAGGAGAAGCTAACAGCCCAGTCTTGTCCTTAAACAACGAGGTGATGCATTGGATAAAACAGAAACTCATCAGCCAGTATTGCTAATTTAGCCTGCTGTTAGAATGAGCTTTGCATGCAACTTTGCAATTTCAGTATCCAAAAATAACAGAGCCACAGAGTGACATGCAATGGCCTACAAAGGTCAGAAACAGCTTCTCTATGGGCTTGGTGGGGTGCTGGTGCATAATCTGCCTTTCTTGAGGGACAAAGTCATTCTGCCCACTTTTGGCAGGGAAGCAGTTGTATGTAAAGCACTACATTTTTCTTGAATTGGTAGATTAGGCTTTTGAGAAGGAAGTACTTTAAAAAAAATGAAGTCTGTACCAAAGTGTTCTTATAGCCAAATGGTCCAGAGGATGGGGATTGGGATAGACGAGGGGCAGGAAAAACCAAATTAAAATTGGAAGGAGACATCCTGCTGCTACAGGTCCTGGTCCTATCTGGCTTTGTTAATGATGTGGTGATAAATTATTCAGCAGAACACCAGAGAACAAGGACAATTTCTAGGGTTTTAATTAATTATCTTATTGTTATTGATATGAGGTCTCTTTATAATGCAAAACAAGCCAAGGAGTGCTTTATCTGTGTGTTTAGTCCCTTCTTTCAGGGAGAGCTTTGGCCTCAGTAGCAGCCTAGACTCTGAGGATCTTGAGAGGTGGAAACCAAGTGTGAGGCTAATGGCGAAGGAGAATTCTCCTTATCTGTTAATGTTTGGTCAGGGTTAGGAGACAGCTGGAGGTCACAGTCCTTTCTCTCCTCTGCATCCCTGTCAAGACCATTTGTGCCCCTTTTGCTTTTAGCAGCACTAACTAATGAAGTATTTGGCTACCCTGGAGTGCATTGTACACTGTAGAGAGCCGCATGGCAGCACCTTAAAGATGGTGCTGGCTTCTGCCTTTCACCTTCTGACCGGTGAGAGCTCTCTGAGATAAACAACTCCTTGTTTGGCTAAGGCTAAGCTCATGGCTTGCTTCCAGGTGTGGCTTGCTTCCGTGCGCCTGGATCTATTGGCATGGCCCATATGGCGCCCCGTGACTAGCAGTCCAGAGGGTATTTAGCTGGGAGCAGGTTTTCCCCAGGAGAGCAGAGGCAGAAGGAGAGGCAGTAGCAGAGGCAGAAGAAGTTTCAAGGTCCTGAATAAACCACTGAAAGAAGAGCCTGGTGTCGCGTTGTCCTTGCGGGCGAGGGTGCGCGCGACAGTACACAACACCTACCTTCTTGCTATGTTCTGAGAGAAGGTGAAGACGGAAAAACATTAGTGACCAATTAAAAATGAAGATGTGTAAGTTGAGAAGGGAATCAGAGCACATTATGTTCATGACAGAGCAAGCAGGCGATGCCAACTACCATTCAGTGTTAAAATTTCCTCAGGAAGTCAAAAGAGGCTTTATGTAAGGAATCACAGAGCATACATATTACCTCAACTCTGTAGGTAGATTTAGAATAGTAGGATATTAATTTTTAAAAATCTAAAATAATTCCTGAAAGAGCCTGTTCACTGATTTCTATCAAAGGAGGCTATAAGCATGTGGAACCTACTCTGTATCATAGGAGATAGATGCTACCTGGGCTGCCTTGCAGAGTCTGTCACTCCCCTGAACACAGTGATTAGGCCATGTTTGCAGTCAGGACCCAAAAGACAATTAGAATCTCCCTGAGACACTTGTTAGAGTGTATGGGAAAACACTCAGCTTCTAGAGCCTGTACACTGGACGGCTCTGATCCCTGGACTGTCTTTGATGCCATGGAAAGAGCTTATCTAATACAGAATTGAACACAGAGGAGAGCTGAAAGAGATAACAGAGCCAACCAATGTTTCTCTTTCTTGCTTAAGCCAGTGTACTAGTTTTCTAGTGCCTGTATCTAGAAACATGTTGTGGTGATATTTTGTGTATGTTCTAAAAAATAAAACTTTTCAGAGGGCAAAGCCAGCCACTAGTTAGCCATAGAGGCCAGGCAGTGATGGCACATGCCTTTAATTCCAACACTTGGGATCTCATGCCTTTGATTCTAGTACTTGGGAGGTACATACTCCTTTCTTCCCAGCACTAGGGAGATGGAGACAAGAATATTAGGCTGGTGGAGACAGGATCTCAGAGCCATTCAGTCTGAGGATTCTTAGAGACAGGATCTCACCCTCTTTTGGCCTGAGGATTTGGTAGAGGTAAGAAGTCTTTCTAGTGACTGAAGCTGGCTTCTCTGATTTTTTTTTAGCTTTATCTTAATATTAGGCTGTGAGTTTTTATTAAAACCAACTAAGATTCATACTTCAGAATATTATATATTTTAATTATCTAAACCTTTATTTCATGGGGGAAAGAGGTACCATTTGCAGAAGGCATAGTCTATTAACTTATAACCTAGTGCTTTTATTTTGTACCAAAGGTGGCGTATCTGAGCTTTGTTCTTCAATCTGAATGAGTCATGTAAAAGGTGGTGGCTTAGATTAACACTAATCACTAAATGAGTCAATAATACAATATCCGAACAAGTAGATTGTTGAGTTTATTTTGAGAAAGCCAAATCTTAATTGTCTTCATCTTTAACCATTTTAAAATATCCCAAATGGCGTCTGTCTATTGCTTAGCACCATTCTAAGGACCTTCAAGGTTGAGGAAATCAGCTCAAATTTGTCTTCAACTCTACAGACATGGGGAAGCCAATCCATCTGCCCTTCAGAGCTCTTATCAAGCTTCTTGTCTTTACCTATAGCCTCAGGTCATGGACAAATGTTTTGCTTCTTTATTACTATTCTTAGGCTCACTGGAAAAGAAATGGTATGTTTTACTTCCTATTACTGTATCCCCAGACCCAACATAGAACCTAGAGCCGAATATACCTATATGAGATTATATGTGTCTATGTTGTATTGTATATGCTTGAATGGGTCATCTATTCATATTGGACTTCAATTAAACTCATGAAGATGCAGCTTTCTTCAATTTTACATTTTCAACATCGTTTGGATATGGTTGATAATTACATCGTGTAGCTGGCGAGGTGGATTGATAGGTGAGGGCAGCTGCCATTAAGGTTGATGACTGGAATTCTGTCCTGATCACACACATAGAAGGAGAGAGTTGATTTCTAAAAAATTATCTTCTGACCCCCACAAGTGTGTCCTGGCACTGGTACCCCCTACACAATAAATAAGTGTGATAAAGATTATCCTCTCATATCCTATAATGAGAGTACTGATCTTCCAATGGGACATTTAGTTAATGTGCAGCTGAAGGATACTGACTGGGAAATGACAGGGACATGGGTTGAATGCCATCTTAGAAATAAAAAACTTTGAGTACTCCTAGCTAAGCCTGAGCTAGGGGGAACATTCTAAGAAGTGTAATTTGTGTTAGTCTGAGTGTTTTGTGAATGAATACTTTAAAGGGCGAATTCCAATAATTCACTTTTGTTGCTGAGGAAAAAACAATGTTTGAATTAGAGATAAAGAATGTTTAGTGAACTGGTTGGCTGAAAAAAAAAAGGGTATATGTGTTTTCAACAGGATTAACTAGGACAATTTAATAATTTTCAGTTTCCACTTAGAAAATCTGACTAATATTGTTTTCCATAGCTTGGGGATATAGCTCATTTTGTAGAGTGAGTGTTTGTCTAGCTTGTACAAGGTCCTGGGTTTCAACCCTAGTGCTGTATAAGGCAGTTGTGGTGGCATATGCTTATAGTTTAACATCTGGAGATGGAGGCAGGTAGGTTAGGAGTTCAAGGCCAGCCTCAGCTATATTGCAAGTTCATGGCCAGACAATGACACTTGAGATGCTGTCTCAAAAACAGACAAAGCCATTTGATAATCTCATGGAAGTTAGGGATGTATAAGTTAGCCTTTAGTAATAATTTAAACTTCAACTTGAAAATAACCTATGACTATAGATCCTTGTATTTCCTCTTACCTGTCTGCCACCAAAGGGGACTATAACATTGAAACAGGCACTCATTTTGATTCTGGTTTGAAAATGTCATTGGGAGCATGAGTCCTTAGCCTCCCTTGGAAACCCACTCTAGAATTCCTTCCTGTGATAGTCTATATTAAATTAATTTGTAGGTTAAGTCCTTTATCTTTCTATACTCAGGACCCACTAATCCTTGGGTAGGAAATGACCACAGTAAGGGCAATCCCAGGGTAGCAGCATGCCATGTGGGGGATAGTTAGTTGGCATCCGAAAAACAGAGAAATATATTTCACCAACATCGAGTGTGAAACACAGCACAACTCATACTGAATAGAATCAAACATTATTTTATCCTGAAGGCTAGAGTCTTCCAGTTATTGCTCATTAGTTTTAAGTTGACATCCTGGGAGCAATAGAACAAAGGTCAAGATTATTATCTTCAGTAGTTGTAAGATTGAAAGTTAAACATATCTTCGTCTTTTCTAGGCTGGTTCTGTATTTTTATTTTTAATCATGCCCAAATGCTTTCTACAGAAACAGCATTTATTAGCCTCATAAATGTTATGTAATACAGTGATAATAGCCATGTTTTGACAGAGGTAAACTTTTAAGTAGCTGCCACTGACTCTGTAAGCTGTGATTTTGGTCATTGTTGACAAATATAAATTAGGAGGAAGACAGGGTATCTCTCACCACTCAGTCAGCAGCACCAAATCATGGACACACTCAAATTTTATTTCTTGGGGGTTTTGTCTTACTAAGGATTTTCATGACTACTTTGTAAACTTTCCTAAAGGAGAAATTTTAAAAGGAAGCTTGCCTGATTAAATATATTTAGTAGCTGACCAAGTGTTTCAGGGGTTTAAAGCTATTTTTTTTTTTAAATTTACAAATGCACTCTCTTTGGGGATAGGAACCTGGGAGAATGTGAACTGATTTATGTATCACAACATATTTTAAAATAGAAAAATAGCCATGTACAAGATCAACCATTACTGAAGACAGTGTCTCATGTGCAGTCTAATATTTCTTTATGCCACAGCATGGAGATCACAGGGATAACATTTACTTACAATTTGTCTAGTACCCAATACACTTTATAAGTACAAAATTCACTTAGGAAACTGTTGTATGAGGTTTCTGGCCCAGACTTTCCATCTAGCCCTGAGATTTGGACCTACTTGTAGCCCTACTTCTGCTTAGCACCAAATAATCACACAAAGGTTTATATTAATTTTATGATGATCAGCCTAGGGCCCAGCCATATAACTTGCTAACTCTTTACTCTTATACTAACCCATGATTTTTATCCTGTTCAGCCATGTGGCTCAATACCTTTTCTCAGCAGCATTGCAACTTCTTTCTTCTGTGTCTGTTAGAATCTCATTTCACTGGCGTTTCTCTGGCATCTCTGCTCTGCTCTTCCTGTTCCTAGAGTTTTCTTAGTCTGGTAGCCCCGCCCACACTTCCTGTCTGCCTCCAGCCAATCAGCATTTTTTATTAAACCAGTAGGCAGGACAATTATTTACAATGGAACAGAATGCAATTCCACTACAGAAAACAGGTGGCCTGTCTCTCTATTTTGAATTGAGCTCCTCAGTATTTTGAAACATTCACTGTGATGGTTACTGGAAGGTGATCAATTTCATATTAACCAGATATGATGCCTATGCAATTAGTTTGAATTTGATTCTCTAAATTGCAATCATTTCAGTTTATACATTTGCTTCATGTGATAATATTGTGTTGAGAACAGTCTGAAAACTAACCAAGACAACCTTATAATGATTTTTTAAAAGAGAACGTTTATTAACACCAGCTCTAGAAAAAAAATTCCCAGATGATTTAGTTTATGGAAGTCCAGTGTTGGTCCTCACCTTAAAAAGCCCATCTGACTGTTGAGGGTTAATATTTTACACAAACATACTAAGAATATTTAAGCCTGCATTACTGAATTAACCAGCAATGCACCCACCTTTGCTTTGATTTTATAGTACCCCCCTTTTCTGTTTGCTTTTGGGTGGTGTCTTTTATGTGAATTTGCTACAGGGGAAAAAAAAAATCAATGTCTTCATTTCCTTCACTCTACACTTTAGTATTGGCCAAGTGTTGTAATGTCAACCCTTGATCCTAAAATAAGACACACATTACCTGATGTCCTAGGAAAGAAGATGGGGCTTTTGGTCTTAAGAGGTCATCTAAAGGACCCTAGCCAATCAATTCTTGGCTACTCAATTTATCTGCCTTCAAAGGGGAAGGACTGAGTTGAAGCTTTTTCAGATTGGAATCTGTAGTTGCAGAGAATCGAGTATTTTGACCCTGGGATCTCTAGTGCTAAGCCAGTCTTCTACAGTCTGACAGTGCATATTTGTTGAATTTTATAACCTTGATCCTGGTCCTGTTTCCCAGTGAAATGTGCAATCATTTTTGTTTGCTCCTTAAATGCACAACATATGTGGCAAAATAGATTTGCTTCTCAATATGAGGCAAACCACAGGGAATATATATATATATATATATATATATATATATATATATATATATATATATATATATATATATATATATATATATATTGACTGCAGTGGCATCTGCAAGCAGCTGAATGTGCCTTTTACATGGGCAGGCCTGTCTAAATAGGTCACCAGAGCAATGGTAGTTCTTATATTTGTACAAGTAGCTGAGAGGTTCATTTTAGATGTGTTGGTCTCTTAGTTCATTCATTAACTGCTTCTCTAATTATCCCAACCCTTACAGTTGTTTGAATTTACACGAGTGTTCAAACCCAAATCCCAATGCGATAGTGTAGTAGGTAGGCCCGTTGGAAAATGTTTAGGCTATGAAGATTCTGCCCATGTGAATGGGACTGGGGGTTATATATATATATATATATATATATATATATATATATATATATATATATATATATATAAAAGATTCACATAGATGTTATCTTTCTTTGTTCTTCTGATTCTAATATGTGAGGACCAGGTATTTGTTCTTGCTGGAGGATGCAGCATCCTGGTGTCATTTTGGAAGTAAAGAGGCCAGGCACTCATTGACGTTGCCAGTGCTTCTTCGATGTTGGACTTCAAGACTAACAAACTATGAAAAATTAATTCCCACTCTTTATAAATTACCTGTTCTGTGACATCACCTTACTATAGCACAAACAGGCTGACACATTACATTAGTCACTTCATACCAGTAGGTTTAGTAGAGATCTTGTCAGTGCCAATATTTACAAATATTTTCTATCCTTAGCTTGCAGCATTTCCATCTGCCATTGTTACCCACAGGCTTTGGATCTGTCTTCCTCTAACATCACAACTCCAAAAATAATACCTAACCTCTTTAAGGCCTACAATCAATGTCTTCTCTATCTCCTCCATCTCAGTTTCTATCTTCCTCAAGCTTTGGTTCTGTAATCTGTTTATACTGTTCTAATTTCTTTCCTGTTGCTGAGTTAAAACACCAAGACCAAAAGCAACTCAGAGGAGGTAAATATTGAAATCCATTATTGATGAAAATCAGGACAAGAGCTCAAGTAGACGCTTCCTATTGGTTTGCTGAGGTTCATGATCAGCTTGCTTCCTTAAACAGTGCAGGGTCAACTGCCTAGGGAATGGTGCTGCCCACAGTGAGTTGGTACCTCCCCACATCAGTTATCTGTCAAGATAATCCCCACAGACATGCCCACAGGCCAGTTGACCTTGAGCAATCCTATTTTCATTTTGATTGGCTGTGGCTTGTTTGGAATTGACACTTAAGGCTAAAAGTGACATATTCTCAATTCCTTTCATCTTCTTACTTTGCACGCATGCCTAGTAAATTGTCATTTTAGAAAACCCAACCCCGACTAATTCATCTCATGTCTGCTCAGAGGAATATGACAAAACCACAAAACCAAAAGGCAAACTAACAAGCCCTCAACACTCTGCTCCCCGTTCTCATTTTCCACGCCGGCCACTGACCTCAGATTGCCTGCACATTACAGCTTTCACCCTCTTCCATTGCTTAGATGGTTGTTTATGCCTCTTCCTTTTCCCCAAAGTTCCAATGAAGTCTCCTCCATTACCAGTCTCAGCTCTCAAGGATGAGCCCTGTTTGTCTGCACAGAATCATTACTATGTCATCATCTTCATGGCCCCTGTGCCTAGGAATTCCTCTCTTCACACCATTACGAATTTTTCTTACCTACTTCATCATTTATGAACTATGCTATGTTAGTTGTTCACCATTCAGAATTGGTAAATTACTGGAAAATAATACCAATAGTAATATGGAAATTGCATGGGTGAGGAGAAGGTGACAGGTCTACAGAACTCTGCCTTAAGTGCTCAATTATTCCAAAAAGCTAAAAGTGTCCTTAAAAAGTGAAATCTAGCAATGTCTAAAACAGCAGGACAAAAGCTACCCCAAGAGAGGGATTTCACATCATCTTCTAGGGCACGCAAGATAGTTGAAAGTCTGTAGGGATAAAAACGAACAGTGATGAGATCTCCACTAACTCTGACTGACAAGATGTCTCAGCCTCTTTGTGCAGTTTTCCTACAAATAAGGAAGAACCAAATAGAATGAAGCTTTGAAACCACTGATGAGGGACCAAAACAGTGGAGTCCCAGACTTTCTAGTACATTTAGCCAAGTAAAGGCAGCCATTGGTGGCCTTGAACAGAAGACTTTGAGGGAATTCTAGGAGACAATGCCCTAATCCTGAGTCCCAAAGAAATGGGATAAAAGGACTGGAAATGAATGGGGCTAAAGTTTCTAGAAGTCTTAGCACACAAAGAGGTAAAGAAAGGGACAAAGCCTCAAGGAGACAGAGAATTGAGAGTTTTTTTTAAGATGGAAAAATGTACAAAGTATGTGTGTGATGAAAATACCATATTACTATTGGTATTATTTTCCAGTAATTTACCAATTCTGAATGGTGAACAACTAACATAGCATAGTTCATAAATGATGAAGTAGGTAAGAAAAATTCATAATGGTGTGAAGAGAGGAATTCCTAGGCACAGGGGCCATGAAGATGATGACACAGTAATGATTCTGTGCAGACAAACAGGGCTCATCCTTGAGAGCTGAGACTGGTAATGGAGGAGACTTCATTGGAACTTTGGGGAAAAGGAAGAGGCATAAACAACCATCTAAGCAATGGAAGAGGGTGAAAGCTGTAATGTGCAGGCAACCTGAGGTCAGCGGCCGGCATGGAAAATGAGAATGGGGAGCAGAGTGTTGAGGGCTTGTTAGTTTTGTGGTTTTGTCATATTCCTCTGAGCAGACATGAGATGAATTAGTCGGGGTTGGGTTTTCTAAAATGACAATTTACTAGGCATGCGTGCAAAGTAAGAAGATGAAAGGAGTTGAGAATATGTCACTTTTAGCCTTAAATGTCAATTCCAAACAAGCCACAGCCAATCAAAATGAAAATAGGATTGACAGAGTCTTCAGAATACATTCCTTCACTTAACAATGTATCTTTAAATTTTTCTTGTGTAACC
The DNA here is from genome assembly GCA_033318265.1 of Phyllotis vaccarum. Taxonomy (NCBI): domain Eukaryota; kingdom Metazoa; phylum Chordata; class Mammalia; order Rodentia; family Cricetidae; genus Phyllotis; species Phyllotis vaccarum. The sequence goes on along the minus strand of JARWLC010000009.1, from coordinate 34,139,390 downwards.
AAGTTCTTGGCACATGACTGTTACCACCAGTACCTAGGGGGCTGAGGCAGGAGGATTGCAAACTATTGGAGGCTAAGCTGGGCTACACAATGAGTTCCAGTACAGCCTGGCTAGAGTGAGACGCTGTCATATAAACCCAAATAAAACAAAACAATATTCTCCAAACCAAAAGTAATAATACAAAATTTTCCTCCACGTCTTTTAATGGTTTGATAGCTCATTTTTTAGTGTTAAGTAGTATTTCATTGTATAGATGTAATACCTCTCTATACAATGGTGGAAACGATTTTTATTCACCCACCTATTTTTAAAAGATATCTTGGCCACTGCTACTTTGGGGTGATTATGAACAAATCTGCCATGAACAATTGTGTTCAGGCTTTTGTGTGATATAACATCTCAATTTAATGGTTAAATGTCTAGGATTGTGCTGATGTAACAATCCCAACAGCACCAACATTTTGTCAACATTCTGTTTGATCTGTTTTAGGAATTTAGCTATCTATTCTGTATTCAATACTTTATCCTTTCTGTTTTAATTTGTAATTATGTGATGACATGTGAAATCAAACACGGTATTATATTTATATCATCTCTATGTATCTATTTTATTTCTCAGTTTCGTGTCTTTCTACTGTTGAATTTTAAGATCTCTTTATATATTTCATAAACAAGCCCTTTATCATATATAATTTATCAATGATTTTCTCAATTTTCGATTATTTATTAATTGCTTTAACTATATCTTACAGAGTGGCAATTCATTTTAATAAGGTTTAACTTAGTTTTTTTTTTTTTAATAGAGCACACTTTCTGTATTGTGCCCAAAACTTCAGTATTAAGCCCTTGACTTTCTTTTATGTTATTCTCTAGAAGTTTTAATTTTGTCCCATGTAATCTGTTTTTAATTAAATTTCACAAGTTGTGTATGACTCCTCCTCCCTACCTGGCTCTACCTCTTTCTCTTTATATAGATGCCTAACTGTTTTCTTAATGTAGATTCTGTTTATTTTTTTGTTAGTTTACATCTAAGTATTTAATTTTTGAATAGTAGTACAAATGCTACAGTGCTTTAAGTTCCAAATTCAGTGTTGACTGCTAACACATAGTCCATCAATTGACAGCTGTATTTTAGCCAGTGTCCTACAACTGAAGCTGACAGCTGTTATTAATTTCAGGGGTTTTGCTGTGCTTATTCATTCCTTGGAATTTCCTAAATAGGAAGCCGTGTCGTCTATGACCACAGATCATTTCTTTCTCTTTTCAATGTGTTTATCGTTTCCTTTTTATTACATTAGCTGAGAAGGGAGTGGTCCTTGCTTTAGGTCTTTCCATAGCGTGCTTTCTGTTGCTCCACCAACAAAAGCAACTTGAGGAGGAAAGGGCTTATTTCCTCTTACATCTTACAGCCCATCAGTGAGGGAAGCCAAGACAGAAGCTCGGGGCAGGAAGGTGGAGGCAGGAGCTGAAGCAGAAACCACTTAGAAACCTTGCGACTGGTTTGCTTACAGGTTCATGGTCACTACTGTCCTTATTCAGCCAAGACGCCTCCTCCTCCAAGCCTAAGGATGGTACTTCCCACAGTGGGCTAGGCCCTTCTCTATCAATTAGCAATTAAGAATACGGCTTATAAACTTGCCCACAGGTCAGTCTATGGAGGAAAATTTTCAATTGATGTTTGTGCTCCCCAAATGTGTCAAATCGACAACTGAGATTAGCTTTTACAGCCCCAAACCTAAGGAAAAACAGTTATCATTGACTGCATTAGTGATGAGCTTTTAAAAATATAGTACTTTCTATACATACATTTCATACAATGAATCTTGATCATATTAATGTCAATTTTTCTCCCTAATTCTTCCCTCAACTCCTTGTCCCCATCCACCTCCATTGTTTCAACTCTTCTAAATTTATTTGTGTTTTCTCTCTTTCTCTCCATTCACTGAGTCCAGTGTGGGCTGTGAATAGGTGTGGGGCCGTCCATTGGTGCATAGTTGCCCTACGAGTGGACAACCCCCTTAGAGAAAACTGACTTCCTTTCTTTCCCCCAAAGTTATCAACTAAAGGTGGTATCTCCCAGGCAGGGGTGGGGGGTTGTGAGCGTCTCTTCTTTTCATGCCAGATATTTATGGGCTTTTAAAAGAAATGCATTTTTGAATCAAGTGTAAGAAGTTCTTTATTCCTTATCTCATGACAATTTTTTTTTGTTAGTGTTCAGTGTTATCAAACATTTTCCACATCTATTAATAGATTGTATGCTCTTTTATGTCAATGTGATGTGAAGTTAAATGATATTTGAGTACTGAATCAAGCTTTCATATCACCTCCTGGACTTAAGATTGGAAGCTTTTTATGAGTAAGAAATTCCCCAACTTTTGTTCTCACCTAGACTTACCCCTGTGTGCCTGTCATTATCTAAGAATTTCTAAACTCCAAATCTCCTGTGGTGGTTTGAATGAGAACAACTCCCATAGGCTCACTTATTTGAATCCCTGGCTCAAAGTTGGTGGAACTGTCTGGGAAGGCGTGGCCTTGTGGGAGGAGGTGTGTCACTGGGGGTGGGCTTTGAGGTTTAAAATCCCACACTACTTCCGGTTAGCTCTCCTTTGCTCTGCCTTGTGCCTGTACATAAGATGTAAGTTCTCACTTACTACTCCAGTACCATGCTTGCCTGGCTACTGCCTGTTCTTCCCTCCAGGATGGTCATGGACTCACTCTCTGAAGCTGTAATCCCCCATTAAATGCTTTTGTCTCAAAGTTGTTTTAGTCATGGTGCTTTGTCATGTCAACAGAATAGTAACTATGACATTTCCATTAACAAAAATTTTCTCCTGGAATGTTTCTCACCTGAGGACACATAAACTGTGATCACATGGCCTCTTCCGGAGGCAGTTCTTGGCTCTGCAATAATAGAGCCCGGGACTATAGTCACTAGCATTTCTGTGCCTTTGAGACATGATTTTAGAAAAGGCAGAGGCAGATGGCATGCTTGGACTCCCAAACTATTGTACCATGGCATCAATAACTAACAAAAAAGAAACTGTGTAGAGACAGAAGGATTGCAGTATTATAGTCCCCAAGGGAGCATAAAGTTAAAAAAAAATAGTAGTTTCAACCAGAGAGCCAAGAATCTGCTGAACTGTGTAGATCTGTTAGACTGATTTCATCAGGAATGTTCTGTGTGAGACGACCATCGAAGGGAGCCCAAGGTGAGACAATTCTAATTAAGGAGACCATATGTCTCCTAGGGCCATCCCAATCTATACCTACTGCAGATCAACTACATATCTATGTATTTGTTAATTTTCAATGCTTTCCATTTTTAGCACTGTCCCAATTTTAATCATATGATATGGAAATGTCTTTCTGTATGCTGTGAATATCAGTCTTTAAATAAAGGAGCTGTTTTGGCCTATGACAGGCACCCTAGAAGAAGTAGGTGGGAAATCAGAGCATAGGTAGGAGAAGGGTGGAGTCAGACAGATCGAGCCAGCTGTCCAAAGAAGAAACATGTAAGGAACACAGGTGAGCCACGGGTCATGTGGTAGACAAATTAATGGAAATGGGTTGAGTTAAGATGAAATAGTTAGCTAGCAATGTGCCCAAGCCATAGGCCAAACAGCATAAAGTTAATATAAGTGTCTGAGTCATTTTGGAGCCTCAGCAGTGGGGGGCTAAGGGGTATGGGACTCTGGGGTGACAGGTTGGTGGGTCTGGGACCTCTGGCCATCGGGGCCAAGAAACCTTATTGTAACAATCATATGATGTTTTGTTATTTATTTATAACTCACGGGATATTGGCAAACACTGGATAGCAGCTGGAAATGAAATTTACATATGGAAGATTCAAACCATTTTCTTGCTCACTTTAGACTCTTAGGCTGGTAGCTTGAAAGAAATATGGGACTAGAGTATTTTGGACTTTTCCAGGTTCTAAAACCTCCAGGTTACTTGAGGAGGCATAGACTCGCTGTTGGGAAAGGAAAAATAATGACCTATAAGATTCATCAGCGACAGGTGCATAATTGGAAGGTTACTGAATCTGAGAAATTCAACTACATTTTGGAGAACTGATTAATGGGAGGGTATCCAGCTGAAGCCCCAGGCTCCAGCCTAACAATATATTTGATAAGAAATGGGGCTGAAAAGACAGCTACTGGAATTTTTGATGTTGTCGGGCATTTTTATTTCCTTCTGTGGCATCTGGAAAGTTGTTCAAGCCACACACATAAATATCAGCTGGGAGGCATGAGGAGTCTAAGAATTTGAAAAAAAAAGAAATCTCTTCTGGCCTTCATTTACTAAGTTGAATTCAGACAGTGAAACCATATACACCCTTTTAAATCAGAAGTTTTAAATTCTGGTATGTTTTTAAGTTTCTTTTTATTGCACAATACAATATTCACATAGTAGTATATAATACAATATATAATATGCTATATATTCACATAAAATATAAATGCAAATGCAGTTTACAGAAATACAAAAGTATAAATGCATGTCAGGCATTTATACTTTCCGAGGCATTGCTTGCCTATAATCCTATCACTGGAGATAGAGGCAAGATGATCAGAAATTCAATGAAAACTTAAGCCATATAGCAAGTTCATGACCAGCCTGGGCTATATGAATTCTTGTCTCAAAACAAAACAAGAAGTGTAAGTGAAAATACACAAACACACATAGCTGGGTATAAAACACGTATTCCTGCATGTTATATGTATTTACTGAGTTCCATCTTCAATATGGTTGATAAGGCTTCTTTTCAAACATGACCTATATCACTAGACAGCACATGCAACATGGCAGCATTGAGTATCGATATTAGTAGAATAAATTATTTGAGTTTATTTTTGGTTGACATCAAGAAACAGCCGTGAAGAGAGACAAGTGACATTTTGGAAGCCAGTGAGAGCTGAGGGATAAGAAGACCCTTCCTTCTCCCTGAGCAAGGAGCAATTGAAGAGGAGAGAGAGCTGAAAAATTCTGGGAATGGGGTGTAATGGCTTCTCAACTTTCCTAGTGAGCTGGGTACCAGACTTCCCCTCAGGGTGATCGGGTACATCTTTGAAACCCTGACTCCTGAATGTGGAGTTCAAGCTGTGCATCGTGGACAGTTCTCTCAGATAAGGAGGCTTATCATGCTGCAAGCAGGGGAGAATTTTCCCCAGTAGAAGATTCAATGTTGACCTTCAAAAGTACTCTTGGAGAGGGCATGGATTAGTTGGTTTCTGAGACAGGACGGACAGGACCAAAAGAGAGCTGATGATGGGCTCTGCTAAGCAGGCTCATGAGGAAAAAAATCTTCATGTTCTCACATCTTTAGATGTGTATAAGTGGGTGGGTCCTGAGGGGAATGTGCTGCAGCTGGCTTGATTGCTGGGAGCTGAGTGTATTTATCTTCTAACTTCACATTCAATGATTCCATGTTGAAATCTTGAAATCAGCTGTGGTAGAAGCACTTTTGTAATAGAAATAGGCAAATGATGTAAATCAGAGGGGTTTTTTGTTTTTTTGGGGTTTTTTTTTCCCCAAAATTCTTCCCTGGAATTGCTTGTTTCTTATCATAACATCCTTAGGTTCTTGTGCATTGCAGGGATAAATACCCAACAAGAATGGCTTAAACTAGGAAGAATTTACTTTGCTTACCATTTCAGGAGGTTTTAGTCCATCGTGGCAGGGAAGGTGTGGTAAAATAGTTTGCTTATATCATGACAGACAGAAAGCTAAGTAGTGAAGCAACAGGAAGGGGCAGGGCCAGACACACATGCACCAGAGACATGCCCCCCTGACTTTCTCTTTGACCTCTTTCAGGTCACATCCTCCACTATTCCACTAGCTCCCAACAGTTTATTCAAATTTTGACTCCACCCACAGATTAAACTATTCATTAAGTTAGAAGCCTTGTGATTATAATTGTCTCTGAAATAATCTTCAACAGACATATTCACAGGAGTGTTTTACTAATGGCTAATCCATTTTTACATCTAGCCAAATTCACAATCAAAACCATCTATTCTGTATTCTTTGATGATAGAAAAAATAAGTTTCCATGTTGGATTATGTTTTTCATTTCCAGTAAGCTGGCAAACTTTGCTGTCAACTTGCTTTGTTGACAGAGATTGAGATGGCCTTATACAGAGTAATTTAGGGAGATCTGTACTATCAGACTCCAAGGCTCAACATTTAATTCTGAACCTGAAGTGAGAGATTTTCCTCTAGGAATGTCTCAAGTTCCAGAATAATTCTGTTGTGAACTGAGTGCCCTGGATATTTTGTTGCTTCTAAACTGCCAGACTGATTGGCAGGTGAGAAAGTTGTAGAAAAAAAACAGTAGTATTGCCCTTCTGCATTTTCTTGCACGCCTGGGAGTCTGGGGCTGCAGACAGCCTTAAGCCTGTCTCCTAGGAGATATATTCTGAAGTTCAAAACTGTTTAAAGAAACTCAAAGCCCTAGATAGTCTGATAAATTAAATTTGAGGCCCATCAAATTTTGCCAGGACTTTAGTCCCAAAGTATGTACTGATCTGTACATAGCTATTGACTATGATATTGATATTGTTGTTTAAATACTGAAACCAATAAACAAACCACCCTCACACGGACAATACACCAGTTAACTTTCTTAGAACAAATTTACAGAACAGTGATGGTTAGTTTTATTTGCCAACTTGACACACGCTGGCGTCATTTGGGAAGACGCCATCTTAACTGAGGGATCGACGCCATCAGATTACCTGTAGGCAAGACTGTGGGGCATTTCCCTGATTAATGATTGATAGGTGAGGCCCAGCCTGGAGAGCAAGGCCACAAGCAGTACTCTTCCATGACCTCCGCTGCAGTCTCTGACTCCAGATTTCTTCTTTGAGTTACTTTTTGACTTTCTTGCATAAAGGGCTGTGATCAGGGCGTGTAAACCAAACAAGCCCTTTCCTCACCAAATTGATTTTGGTTACGGTTTTATCACAGCAACAGAAAGCAAAATAGGCAAGCACCCAGAATAATTACAGGATTTTTAATATAATAAGACACTGTATGTGTTTGATATGAAGAGGAAAACTGTATATGTTGTTTATGAGAGGTAAAAATCAATTTGAAATGATACATTAAGCAACAAGCGTTATATATGGTTGCATCTGGGGGTTGGAAGTAGTAGGGCGACTACCACACTGAAGACCTGAAATTGCTTGATGAATCTGGGATTTCTATGGAATAATTTGATGTAATTTGCTTCTGCATACAGACATTACAACATGTAAGTGCTATTGAAGGCCCTCAGAGCTGTGGAGATGGGACTATTCACAATTGTTGTTAACTTTACCAATCTGTGTGTTCTTGGCTGGAAAAATGTCATGATTCTGTGAACTTTCTTACTTGATAAGGTCTCCAGTGCTGGGACAGGCGGATTTCAAAGTTGGCAACTAGCTGTTATTTTTGCCTTCCGTTAACCCATATGAAGTAGTTCCAGACTTGGAAGAGATAAGGGAACCTGGGATAGGGGTGGATAGAGACCATGGCCTGTTTGAAGTATCTGTATTTATGCACCCAGGCATTTATCTTCTCTACCTGTTGTAAAACATGTTTTAAGGGAGATTTAAAAATGGAAGCTATAATACATTCAAAATAAGAAGGGTGAAATGAAGCAATAAGGAACAATAAGATGAGGAATATTAGTGAGCCACAGCTCCTGAACACGGTCTGTGCGTCCATGGGAGGTGCAGCAGGCAGCTATCTGTTCCCCAGGAACCAGCACTACAGGCAAAACATGATTGGTTCCATGTCTAGAATGCCCATAAAACTAACACAAAAACAATTGCTTGGAAAAAGCCAAGCTATTCCTGCCAGTAAGGACGATTTCTCCTCTGGGTGCTTTTATAGAGTACGCTATAAAGCACTGAGCATCCTTCTCCACTGAAGGCTTAGTGCAGAAGAGCCACGGTTTGTGTCAGGCTCCTGTCATATCTTTCCATGTACACTGATGACTCACACCAAAAATGTCATTTCCAGGGAAGTGTCCTGTGATACAACATGCAGAGTTTTCTCATAATTTAGATTAATGTGGATGCAGACTGTAGAGTTTTTAGTAAGATGAGTAGATGACAGAATGGATAGAGTCAATATACCCTATGGAAAATTATTCACAATAATCCAAGTGAGCTTCTCTAACATGTTTGGATTACAGAGACTCTGAATTACAGTATTGTATTTCATTTGATCTTACTGCTAATACTTAGAGTTGAACAGCAAATAAAAAGATTTACAAAACAGTAAATTAGGATTCAAATATTTTTATAATTTGCTCAAGGTTATTTAGTTACAATTAATTGCTGGTATAGTCATCATCTTTGAGTTTGGGGCATAGCAGCAGGACACACCAGAGAGCACCATGCTATGCTGACAGCACACAGACTGTTTTCCAGTTGTGTTTCTTATAGACTCTAACTAGAATCTAGCAACATAGGAGAAAGATGCTGCCTATGACAACTGCTGTATATCCATTCTTTATGGATCCTGCCGTGCACTCTGAAATGTCAGACTTCCAGGCATTTACTATAATGATGGTTTATTATGAAGCAGCATTATAAAAATTGAAAGTCCATATCATCTGCATACAATATAGTAATGGCTCATGAAGGTAGCTTGTAAACAAACAAAAGTGTGCTCTAGTAGAGAAGTTTCTGCACAAAGACCCACGACCAACAGCAACAAAAGAACCAAAAATGATTAGTTATTCAATCTGAAGCCTTTGACTTTATTCACAAATCTAAATTACAGGAGGGTGAAAGCTGAAGCTGTCCTAAGAGGCTGGAAGGAGCCCGGGAGAACAGAGAGAATTGAGATATTTGAAGATTTAGTTTCAGAGGTCTTTGGAAGAAACACATTGAGCTCTTGAGTTGTGTAGTCATGTTAACCAGAGAGGTCAGAGTGATTTGGGTTTGAAATAGTCTCAAAGAACCCTGGTATGAGAACAATGGAGTGGGGTAATAAGAAAGCAGGGAGGGGATGTCTGGGGGGGGGGGACGACCCACCAGCCAGGAGCAATGGGAACCTGCTGTGCTCAGAACCCAACGTGGCTACTGGTGAGCAGAGGGGGGGGGGGGAGGTCTTCCATTGCAAGTGAGAGTCACAGCCAGCCTGTGGAGTCTCTTGTCACCAGAGTCACCCGAAGCTTTCAAATGAATTTTGTCTATCAAGGCAGATTAAGAGTTGGAGTTATCTAATAGTCACTTGAAAGCAAATTAAATTGAACTGAAATAAGCTCCATTTGTACAACATCGTTTTTTGAAAAGGATCAGTAAATAGGCAGAAATAGCTAAATGGACTGTAGAAAATGAAACATGAGGGCTAAGGGAAAGCGAGGGTGACCTTTCTCCTGACCACTGCCATAGCTCGGTGAATCGGGAAGTGAGTTCGGAGAGTGACAAATGGGGTAGGGCAGAGAACTGGATAGGAGTCAGGCCGGAGCCTTTGGGGTGGGGGTTTCTGAAACGCAATACCTGGAAGTGGAGAGATTGGCTTTCACATGTCTTTGTCTATTCAGGTTGTTGTAACAGAATACTACAGGCCAGATGGTTTAAACAAAAGAAATTTATTGCTCACAGTTTTAGAAGGCAAGGAGTATAAGTCAGGATTTAATAGATTTCATGACCTGGTTTATAAATCCTAAAAATGGCAAAAAGAAAAAGAAAACTCTTTTATAAGGGCTGGGACCTTATAATCCAGCTTCATTTGCAGTCTACATCTAAATATCCTCACAGTGCCTACACAGTTTCAGGATGTCACTTGAGGAGGGACCAGCCTGTAGGACCCACCTACAAGGGCATGGTGAATGGTTTTGAGGGCTGAGTATTTCAAAGTTCTCCTTGTGAATTCCATCCCCCGAGAGCTCATAATTTTGAAGTACTAACTTCCACTGCTGCAAATGAAAACACATTTGCAAATAGGGTTGTTGCAGACAATCAGTTAAGATGATGACCCGGTGGGGTAGGCCTTACTCCTGCATAATTACTATCTTTATTATTTTTTGCTTAAAGAAAATTTGGATACACACGCACACACACAGAATGCCTTGTAAAAGATCAAAGTTATATTGTTACAAGCCAAGAAACCAGAAAGAACAGAGAGAGAACTAGAATATGCCCATTCCAGTTTCTTCAAAGAGTTATGAACTCTTGAACAGTGGGACAGTCAACATACGTGCTTAAACTACTCAGTTTATGATACTTTTTACCACAGCTTCAGGAAACAAGTTCAGGCTCCCATGGAAACTCCTGCAGGAGCCCCCAGCTTTCCCATCTTCCCAAAAGGGTCAGAAGGGGACTTATCGGCATGTATAGGGACGTGGGTAAGATAAGAGGTATCTAGTGTGGGGCTGTGGATGACAGACATTAGGCTCTTCATATGCAAAAGCCTATGTGTGTGTGTGTGTGTGTGTGTGTGTGTGTGTGTGTGTGTGTGTGTGTGTGTAGGGGTGGTTATGGAGAGTAAGATATCCAGAGGAAGCTGTGAGAACTAAGGGTTGAGATTTTGGGGAAGCTGTCCCACCAATATAGGATGTCTCAGAAGTGCTGAATGGGCAAAGATAGTATTTTTCAGGAAATGTGGAGGCTGGCATCCTGCCTATAGATCCTTTGGTTTACTGAGGTACTTTGATTCCACCTTAATATTTGTTTAACTAATGAGTGTCTTAGCGTTTCTATTGCTGTGGAGAGACACCATGACCACAGCATCTCTTATAAAATTTTAGAAAACATTAATTGGGAATGGCGTATAATTTCAGAGGTCTAGTCCATTATCTTCATGGTGGGACATGGCACATGCAGGCAGACATGGTGCTGGAGAAGGAGCTGAGAGCTCTACATCTTCTCCCTCAGGCAGCAGAAGCAATTGCATAACACACAGGGTGTATCTTGAGAATAGGAGACCCTAACCTGCACACCTACACTCCCCCTTACAGGGACACATTTCCTCCAACAAAGCTACCCCTACTTCAACAAGGCCATACCTCCTAATAGTGCCACTCCCAATGGGGGACCATTTTCTTTCAAAGCACCACAATGATATAGACTATGATAAAGAAATTTAATGATTACACAGAAAACCCACAATGGGTGCAGATGTGGTTTGGAGACAAAGGGGTAAAGAGTCAAGACATTCTTCCCTTCTGTAGAGCTCAGCTCTGCAACTGCCATATTATCAGAAGTTGAACCTACAGATTTACTTTAGATTTATTCTGGACATTTTGCCCATTAATGGGTTTCCCTCTCATATCTTCCAGTCCCCCCTTTGGTAGAGACTTCAAATTTGTTTATTTTGGGGAAGCTATTTCTAGTTAACACCAGAATTTCATTACTATTGCTGTTCCAGAGAGTATGTTTTGGGTTTCCACTGGACTTAAGCCTTTCCGTTGAAACATGCCTTTTAATTATTAATGTCTGGACACCCTAGAAGCATGTGTGTGAAGGTATCAGAGAGGTGGTGTAAAAATATACTCAATAATCACAGGGAAAAGTCAAAGCACATTATCTTTTCAGAATTTATGATACAGCACTCTGTCCCAGCATGGCTGAAAACTTTTACTGCAGGGGGGCGGGGGGGGGTGGATGATTAACTCTTGTCCAAAATATGCGTGTATCCTTTAGGGCCTTGAGAGGTTAGAATGTTACACCTACTGCAGATCAGAAGCAGAGGAAACCAAGATTAAATAGGGCTTGTTCTCCAGAGATGGGAAAACAAATCAGTCTACGGGTGGGAGATTAGAGGCACAGAGACCATTGAAAAAGACGAAATAGCACAGACCAAATGGATATTTGTGTTAACAGTCATTGTTCATATTCTTCCCTACTTGCTCAACAAGTCTGGAAAACACCTATTTCCAGCAAAAGTTCTAGTAGCAGGTTTTAAACACCCACATGGCTAGGCAAAGCTTAAGGCCACTATTGTTTCCCCAAGATAGGTAAAAAGATGAGGTTAAATGGCTCCTTGGTTTCTTGTCAATCTTAAGTGGATCAGTGGTACATGTCTTTCTCTTTCTGCCCAGCTGACTTCTGCTCTTTCCACCGTCAGATAGCCACACAGAGATCCAGCTCTCCTTCCAATGAAAATGTAGGTCTGTTTTGCTCTCCGACCCTCACAGAGATGGATGGAAAGGATGTATGGCAGTCTTTTACATTTCTCAACCAAATACATCTCAGGTTTCTATTGATGAGACAAAATCCCAGGACCAAAGAAACTTGAGGAGGAAAGGGTTTATTCAGTGTACACTTCCACATCACTGTGCATCATGGAAGGAAATCAGGATAGGAACTTAAGCAGGGCAGAAACCTGGAGGCATGAGCTGATGCAGAGGCCATGGAGGCTTGCTGCTTACTGGTTTGTTTCCCATGGCTTGCTCAGTCTGCATACTTATAGGACCCAGAGCTACCAGCTCAAGGTTCAGATCACCCTGCCCATCAATCACTAATTAAGGAAATGCCTTACAGCTGGGGAGCCATCATCTCAACTGAGGTTCCCTCCTTTTAGATAACTTCAGCTTATGTCAAGTTCATATAAGAGTAGCCAGCCCACCCAACTTCCTGACTCTTCAGAGGTGTGACTTGAGAGTTTAACCTTTGCCTGCTACTGTAACAACATGGGAGCATGCATGTGCAACATGCAATTGTAAGGACTGAAGGAGATTATGTACACTTGGACCTGAAAATGAGCCAAGTTATGGTTAACCTTCTAGGCTCACCAAGAAGGGGCTGAATAAGGTCATTTATAAAAATGGAAAGAAAAGAAGATTCTAGAAGTGATTATCATTTACTTAATGATCTCACTTTTCCTGGTGTTCATTTTGGAGTTTGGTCTTAGAATTTTATTTATAGTTGTATTTCACTTCAGAGATAAAGAAAGTTGGAAGGAATGGAGTCCAAGCTGCAATTCCAGTTTTTAATTTTGGTTATTGTTAAAATAGTGGAAGGAAGTTCCTCTTAACTCATCCCACTGTTGACTGGTTGTTGGGTTAGACAGCATTTTTATTCCATTTATTATTGTGTGTGTGTGTGTGTGTGTGTGTGTGTGTGTGTGTGTGGTGTGTACTCTTGCCATGGCTCACATGTGAAAGTCAGAGGACAGCCTGTAGGAGTCGGTTCTCTTCCCCAGTGGGGATTGAACTCAGGTTATTAGGCTTGAGGCAAGTGCCTTAACTCACTAAACCATTTCAATGACCCCGATAATAATTTCACAGTAATGGTATGTATATGTTGTGTGCGTACACACATACACACACACAGACACACATGCACACAAACACAGACACACACAGAGACACACACATGCACACACACATGCACACAAATGCACACACACAGATACACACAGACACACATGCACACACACACACACACACACACACACACACACACACACACACACACACATACGCACACTCCATCCATGGCATGTGTGGAGGTAGCAGAGGACAATTTTTAGGAGTTAGTCTCTCCTTTCACTGTGCTTTCTCGGAATCAAACTCAAGTTATTAGACTTGTATGGAACTTGCTTTTACCTCCTGAACATTCCTGTTGGTTTTGCTTTTATAAAATTTTAACTGACACTTAGTATTTGCACATACTTAATGGGATGTATGTGATGCCCGGGTACATGCATAAAATGCATAGTGATCAAATCTAAATAGTTAGCATGTCTGTCTTCCTTACTAATTCTTTTGTCATAGGAACAAGAAAACATTATTTTAGCTATCTGTGTGAATGGAGGTACCTCATTATTGTAAGATGCCTGATAACATCCCTGACTCTGCCCACTCTACACCAGTGGTATATCCTCCCCTCCCCCTACCTAATGGTGACAATTAAAATTACTTTCAGATATCACTAGTTGTCCTCATTGTGGGACAGGAGCACCCCTGGTTGAGAAACTCTTACCCAAGAATAAAGTCGGGGGAGGGGTGCTACAGACACCAGTATATTTAACAATTTTCCAGGTGACTTGAGTTTAGAATCAGACTCAAACAATTTAGAACAGCATAACAGGGAAGCTAAACAGTAACTTACATGATGGCTATTTTGCAAATAAATGAATCCAGAAAGTTGTTGAGAGTAATACTGACCTAAGATTATTTTCATTATCATGTCCATTGGGATGGAAATTATTAGAAAAAGCATATGATTTCTTTTCAATGACCAGAAAATACATTACGAGACATAGGCAATGATGAAGAGTTAACTAAGATACTTAAAAAATAGGAAGGTCACTTACAGATCCATTTTTATTTAATATTATTTAAAAACTTGTTTGCTGTAAATGGTTGCAGAGTCCGTCTCCCAGAACTAAAGTGTACTTTCCTCTAACATTCTCTACGTGTTTCTCTTTGCAATGGGTCAGTGAGTTTAGACATTTAGATGAGTGGATACTTGGCTGGTGTCAGAATATTAGAAGACTCTGAAAACAAACAATTTTATATCTTAAAAAAATAACCAGGACAGGGAAGACCGAGTATGGGACAGTCACTCATTATTAAAGTTTAAAATACTAAACAGTTCTTATTTATCTCTAAGCATGTAACCAGATGAGGTAATGCTTCCCTCCCCAAATATGTTCATGGCGTCGTCTTCTCAAGCTATGTATGTCATGTTTCATGTAAAAGGGACTTTTCATATGTGACTAGTTATAGATCTCAGTGTGCGAGATTACCTGAGTCACTCCCCTCCCCCACCTCAAGTAGCTACAAGGTCCTTATGAAGGAAGATGGAGGTTAAAGACTCAAATATGGAGGTGTAGGGACAGAAGAGAAACAGAGTGGCAACAGGAGAAGCAGTCAGTCTGGCATGGCTGGCTTTGGAGACAAGATGGGTATATGCTTGTTTCTCTTCATTGTAACAAAATAACTACCACCACCCACTCAAGAGAGGACCAGGGTCAGAGGTCAGGCCCTGCCGTTGCCTGGTTCCATTGTTTCCAGAATAGTTGTAAAAGGGAGAGATGGAGGACAGCTGTGCAGAGGTGTCCCTGGGAAGCTGGGAGGACTGAGTATGTGAGAGGAATGGGTAGATACAATCTGTGATCTTATAGAACATGTCTATGTTTGCCTACTTCCTCCTCCAAAGGCCTAGTGGTCCACTCAGCTGTGAATCCATGATGGATTAACCTACTGATGGAGTTAGTGCCCTCAGGATCCAGTCACCTTTCAAGACGTCCCCCATGCTGAGCATGGTTGTACTGAGGAGCAAGCCTTCAACATCCAAATCATAACGAGAGTTATAAAACAAGTAACGTGGGAAAAGACGAGTGACCACTATTGCCTGGAGCTCTCTGAATGAATGAATGAATGAATGAATGAATGAAGCCCCACTCAAAACTTAATCTTACCTTAGTGAGCTCCATTAGACTTCTGACCTTTAGAAACATAGACAATAAATGTGCGTTGTTTGAAGCTACTAAGCTGGTGGGAATTTGTAATAGCCAGCCAATGCCAAGTCTGCTAGTCAGGTTGAGCTCTTCTCAACCTGTGGGTTATGACCCATTTGTGGGGAGTCAAACAACTTTTTCACAGGGGTTGCATCACATATCAGACATCCTGCACATTATATTGTATTATTCACATCAGATTATTTTTAGTAGCAAAATTACAATTATGCAGTGGCAATAAAAAAATTTTATGGTTGGAGGCCACCAACCACAACATGGGGAGCTGTATTAGAGGGGCACAGTGTTAGAAAGGTTGAGAATCACTGGTTTAGAGGGACAGAACTGGTAGCCAATTTATTGCATTGCCTTATGTGATCTGGGCTAGGTAGTCTAAAAGTGACTTTATTATCCCCCAGGCTGGAGTTGCTGAGAATCTAGTTGCTGCTCAGATCTCTACACTAGATGCTTCGGAAGTCCTAGTGTGGCACTGAAGACCTAGAGAATTCCTGGAGAGCTGTTGGTCTTTGGTCCATGTTGAATGGCCAAAGAAATTGGTATCTGACGTCAGAGAAGAAACGGAGTGGCAGCAGCAGAGTAGATGTGCTCACCAGCAAGGGGTCAAGTCCAGCAAGCAAAATGTGGTAGCTTTTCTCTTGGAGCTTTTATAACTGGGCGAGAAACAGAAAGTTAATTTCTCCAGGAAATACCCTTGTGGACCCACACAGAGGAGCCTCTTAGTTGAGTTTAGATCCAATCAAGCTAACAAATTTCATACCAGATATTTTGCTTTCGTTGCCTTCTTTAATCTTTAGAGAATATTCAGAGCCTTTTCCTGGTAAGGTGATATTTATGAAAGCACTTTGAAAAGGAATGTGACTCTATCACTCATAAGATAAAGCAACTACAAATGATACAATTATCCTGTGATAGCAGTTAAATTACAGAGCATCTAGTCTTAGCAATCTCATATTTCCATTGAAAAAATCACATTTTAACTTAAAGATTTATTTATTTTATGAGTGTTCTATCTGCATGTAAGATTTCATGCTAGAAGAGCACATCAGATCCCACTATAGAAGGTTGTGAGCCACTATGTGGTTGCTGGGAATTGAACTCAGGACCACTGGAAGAGCAGTCAGTGCTATTAACCACTGAGCCACCTCTCCAGTCCTGAAAATTGTATTTTGAACATAATGAGTGATGTGAGAAACACATATGAATAATATAGCAGAACTGCAGGATGAGACTAGAGAGATGGCTCAGTGGTAATGAGATCTGGCTGCTCTTCTAGAGGACCAGAGTTCAATTCTCAGCACCCACATTGGGTAGTTTACAATTACGTACTGCTCCAGCTCCAGAGGATCTAATGCCCTCTTGTGTGCCCTCTTGTGTCCCCTCTGGGCACTGCACGTATGTGCTACACACACACACACACACACACACACACACACACACACACACACACACAGAGTAAAACTTCTATAGTTACATTTACAGTAAGAAATTAATTAGAAATATAGATGCTTTCTCAGAAAAAAAATCACCTTTGTAAACATTTTCAAAAAATAAATTGCAAAGAGACTTATAAGTCATCCAACAACATTGCAACCCAAGATAAAAATATTCTCATTTAAAGAATGATCTATACCGGGTGTTGGTGGCATACACCTTTAATCTCAGCACACTGAGAGGCAGAGGCAGGTGAATCTCTGTCAGTTTGGGGCCAAGCCTGGTCTATGAAGTGAGTTCTAGGATAGTCAGGACTATACAGAGAATCCCTGTCACCCCCTGCCCCCAGCCCACCACTACAAAAAAAAGAATGATCTGGATTATTCTTAATAAAACAGACTTAGATATGTATGCCAACATATTTGTATAATAATATTTAAAAATTATAAAGATGCTACAGTGGTGACTGCCATTTGCTGACAATGATCTTGTTTATATTAAATCATCTATTACTAGATCTAATTGATCTTTTTATTTTGACAAAGATGTCATTTCTTTATTGAATGAACTGGTGTGAATGAATAGTAACATACTGTTTGCAGTTACATATTAACTTCCTATATATTGTGTTAAAAGCAGGGATGGAAGTTTTTTCTTGTGTTTTGATCTATTATCCAGTCATACCATCTTATCCATGAGTAGACAATTGCTGTTATTTATGAAAAGCACTAAATTATCTTGTTGTGTTTTGGGGTTTAGTGCTTGACTGCTTTTTTTTTTTTTTTTTTTCTCCCCCGGACAAAATGACATGGATTTTCAAGCTGCAGAGAGTTAGGGCCAACTCCAAAGTCAGAATCAAATGACAAATGAATGGCCAGTACATGGCAATCCTTTCCCACAATAGTGAGAACAATTCTTTTGGGGGCTCAGAGATAAAAACTGCTAGAGGCTCTGCCTGCTACCTCGTGACACTCACTCATGGTACCAACACACCCTGGCATGAGGAAGCCAAGCAGCCATACAGGCAGGTCACATGAATGAGCTCTTGCCACAGTTCCAGCTGAGGTCTGGCCAATAGTTGGCATCAATCAACAAGCAGAGTAGGGTGAATGAGCCTTCCAGTCGTCCCAGGCTCTATATAGGCTTTGATGTGTCCCTGCTGACAGCAAATGGAGCAGGGCCAAGCTGTCTCTAGCAAACTCAGACCAAGATATGGATTGGGGGGTAAAACAAATGCCACTCTTCTCATCTAGGTGAGACTGAACATACAATAGCGAACATTTGAAGAGTGTCCATGTTTCTCAACCAAACATGAGTTGCTTTCTCCTTTGGTCTTTCCTGGCTCCTGGATTTGGCCCATTTTTCTAGTCTGATCTCTGCCGCCCTGTCCCTCACACAGCTGCATTCAAATTAAGCAGCTGGTAATTTCCCTCAGCCCTCTCCCTGCAGGGCCCTGCAAGGTTCTGCTCATCTCTGTCCTTCAAAGACTGTGAAAGCCCATGTGATGTACATCTGCTGTCTTCTGTCGTATTGGAGACCTCTGCTCTGGTTCCAGCAGTCTGATTTTCTTTCTGGGAAGCCCCTTTTCATCCTCTATCCAGAAACTTCACATACAAGAAACTTAAGCCTGCCTTAGCCTAAAGCAGGCAAGTGCTTAGCCACTTGCCATATTTCATCTTTTTGTCCAGTGTGATCTAGGCTGAGAACCTGCCCTGAGTTGGCCCAATGACTCAATTCTGGCCTTTTCTGAGGAGAATTTTCTAGTAACACCTGCTGTTGAGCTGTGGCACTGTCAGCCCAGGTCTATTAGCTGTCCAATCTTGAGAGAAAGCGTGACTGAAAGTCTAACCCAGAAGAAGGAAAAACCAAGCATCTATTCACAGCATCATTATAGCACCGGAGGCCAGCCATTCCTAATGACTGGTTCTCTATCTACAACTTCCTAATTTTGTCAACAAAATAATTTCCTTTCTGGATGAAAACTGGGTTATGTAAATTTGATTTTTGTAGCAAAAATGACATCCTTTCTGGACATAATATGGCAAAACCTAGGTGTCTATTTTCAATGGTCTGTACTGTGACTTGTGGGGGGCTGTGTAAAGTAAGGTCAGTGGAGTTCAACTTTACCTACTACTCCACCACTTCTTCAGTGGCATACCTCATAATGTCATTTGACTATGGCAGTTCCTATGGCCATCTTACCATGTTCTAGCTGTGGGCATATCATTGTGAGTTTTCCATGGACAGGAACTACTTGCTTTAACTGGCTATTTAATAAAGGCACTAGGCTTCTGATGTGTATCAATAGCTCTTCTGTTTTTTACCGGTGTATCTAGCATGAGTCTCCTTCCAAGTTGCTGAATGAAATCCTTATTAATCAGCATCCCTAGCTAGACAATACTTCTAGAACAATTAGATGCCAGGCACAAATATTGTTGCAATTAATTCTCAGGATAACACGGGGTGTGAAGCTTTGTCCTTCTCTTTGTACAGGTGTTAAGAAATTCTGTCAAAACAAAACGAGAGAGTTAAGAGAACCATATCCATAGTGTCTCTGCTAGCTAGCTGCAGAATAATGGCTTCACCCAACTCAGATCTCTTTGATCCCGACACTTAGAGCATATGATTTCCACTTTCAGACATGTTCTACACACCTGTTCTGAATCAAGGTAAATTGTTTAGGATAAAAGCTTTGAAATCATAGGAACTCAGTCCTTGAATTAGCGAGACGATGCTGCCCAGGCCATAGAAGCGACTGAGCAGCATTTGCGGATGGGGAGAAGGTGAGGGGGAGCTTGGAAGACATAGCTGTACACCTCCTAGCAAAAGTAAGTGTTCTGAGCTTTGTTCTTCCCACATCAACCACAGTTGTGAAGAAATGACAAGGGGAGAATCTGCAAGAGCTTTGCTAGAAAGTGTTGCAAATTTGGTGGCTGTCAGCCAGGAAAACAAACCCAGCCCTGGTTGTCACAAGTGCAGAACAGAACAAAGAATTTCAGCTGCAGGAGAGGAGAGGCCTGGAAAGAAAAGGCTTGTGAGAAAGGAAATGAAAAATCTAAGCAAGGGGAAATGAGGAGCACGGAGCCTTGGAAGTTTCCAGAAGACCTGTTTAGAGTTTGTATCCATAAATGTAGGGCGATGGGGTATTTGTGGAACTGCAGGAGAGGGCCTGTCCCTGCCCTGGGGAAAAATAGGACCGGGCTCCCTATTAAAATCCTGACAGCTCTTTGGGGGAAACAAGTGCATTCACAGACCATTTGAAAAGGATGACCGTATAATCTAGTTTGCTCTTCTAATTCAATGAAAAATTAAATATTTATTATAGCTTGAAAATGCCTATGAAAAAGGCAGGTTTTAAATTGCACCATCGTTTCCTGCTGGGTTTTCTGTGGAGCCTGTCAGGTGCACTGATTCCCAGCTTGGACTGGGATGGAGAGTTGGGAATGGAAAAGGAGGACTGGGCACCATTAGCTGGGACGTGAGGACATCATTTGTGTTTCAGTTTGATCTAAAACACCACCACCACCATGAAACCCCTTCTCCACTGCTCTTTGGCCTGGTTATGGGGATGCATGAGCGTGTGTAAAATCCCTGCTCCCCTTTCCCACAGGGATCATGCCACTTGCTCACTCATTCCTAGCCCACTAGTCCCTGGAAAGAGGAGATGAACAAATCCAAATCCGATTGGACTGATGCCTGTTGGTACAGTTAGGAAAATGCAAAAGTTAAGTTTTTCTCACTCTTATTTCCACTCAAAAGCAATTCATGCCAACCACATACTTTCCCATGACTGATACATTTGCTTCTGAGCAGGCTGGGTGAACCGAACACGGGTTAACATGCCTTTCATGGCAGAAGCAGTGTACAGCAGTTCAGCCTACTCTCTGGATTGATGGAGGCCTTTCTAACTAACACACTCTGTCTAGAGACCATCCTTTTAACTGATAGGCATTTTGCACATGACTCTCTTAAGGGTATCCAGTAGCAATAAAAAAAACACCTTGAATATTGTTTATATTTTAAATGTAATTTTATGTTTGCTTAGATTTATAATGAATAATGATTAAACTTTATCCATTTAACAAAACATACAGTTTAACTTTACCAAAAGATAAGAAAAACTAAATTATTTATAAGTAAATTTATAATGCTGTGTCATATATGATTTTTATGGAAATCATAACTATACATGTTTAAATATTTGTTAAAATTACCTCCATATAATGTTTGTTTGAATTTCTTGCTTAAAACTCAGTTGGCTCATTTGATCAATTTTCCTGTTTTATTTCTAAATTACAGGCTAGGCTGGGAGATGTTAGGTTTCTATTTGCAATCATTTATCCATAAATAAGATAACACAGATGTTGGCAGTTCAAGGAAGCAGTGAAGACAATTCTTGTCCTTCCTTGGTGGAGGGAGGGTAGGTCCTATTAGAATGATATTAATCTCATTGATGGAGACAGATGAAGAGGGACAATATGTTTCTTCCAATTCTAAGAGGCCTATTCTCAGGGCCCATCCTCCGGCTTCATTCCAGCCTAAATACTCTCAAAAGAATCCACTTCTAAATCACGTCTTCTCTAGGGGCAAGACTTCAGCATCTGGATAGGATGGAGAGGCAGAGACACTCCACTCAGTGAAAATTCATTTGCAGACAAAGGGGCCCGCCCCACTCTCAGAAACCTGCTTGGGGTTTATAGAGGATGTGCATCCTCGGAGGCCACACTCTCCTGGGTAACTCTGCCTTGTACCATAGCATTTCCTCCCAAACACTATCTGCTGCTGGACCTGCACCGAGTGTCAGCTCTCCCTTGCTCGCAGAAGCTTGGCTGTTTTCATTCAGAGGGAGAGTAGCTATCCATCTTTGCAGCGGAGGCCAAAGATGTAGTGGCAGATGGGGCAGAAGAGAGGAGAAGAGAGTTGGCTCTGGAATTACCACCGGGTCCAGTAGCAAACTGGACAAACTGGGATTCCATGTGCAAGTGCGGCTTTCCTAGCAGTGTGGAGACATGTGCTTGCCGGGTAGGAGGAGGGCACATGTCGTATTTAAGTTGGCAAGGAAGGCTATAACTTTTAAATGTCTAGATTGATGTGCGGGACCCATTTATACTTTTGTATTTTCACAATTGCTTAGTTTAGGAGTGACAATCAGGAATCCTCATCAATGTGACCTTAAATATCCATGCTTTTTTCATATCCTTTGCTATAACGATACAAATTAAGCAATTACAGATGGCAAATGTAAACAACTATATACTGAGTACTGGTCAAACCTCAGTGGTTAGCAGGGCTCAGCTGATTGATGAGGCAGCTGACATAGTCTCCAGCGTGGTATTCTCTCTCAGTCAGCTGGCCAAGAAGCCAGAAAAACAGCCTTCCCCTGATATCATTCAGTTTTGCAGCTGTCCTCAGCAGGAGAGAGAACAACACAGCCATTGGAATTCTCAAAGCTTTGCTAATGGCCAGGAGGATCCACTTGATGTATAGTATGGGCCTCCCAAATCACTCTGTTTCAAAAGGAAAATGTGTTATAGTAATTTGGTTCATCAATTCTAAAAAGGTTTCTTCCCCACTCCTGTTATCGTTCACCACATGCCTCATAGGTCGCCCTTTCCAAGAATTTGTCAGATGTCTTGAGAATTTCATTCTTGTAAAGTATGCAGTATTCTGCGTATGCCCAGCAAAACTAGACACAGTCGGTTGTGTTTATGTTTGTACATGCATATACCAACATATGTATGTATGTGATGGTAATTAAAGACAAAGAGGCTATCATTTTGAAAATGGATTGGGATGAATTTGGAGGGATGGGAGGGAGGGGGAAGGAAGGAGAGAAAAGGGAGGGGAAGAAAGTGGCATGATTCTGTTTTAATAAAAATATATTAAAATAAATAAAATTGGAAACATTATACAAGCAGAACTGAACTATACATCTCCTTGTTTTTCTTGATTTTTCCACCTACTATATTTTTAGGGTGTTTGTTTGTTTGTTTTTGTGTTTTGAGACAGGATTTTATTATGAGACCCGTTGGCTTCACATTCATAATCTTCCTACTCACCCTCCTCGGTGTTGGAACTACAGGCATGCACACCTTTACCTGGACTTCAGGTGTTTTAAGAGCTGTTGAACTTGAACAAAATCTATGCCTAGCCACATAGTGACCAGTAGATAAGAATCTTAAACAATTACATTTCATGTCTTCCTTGTTTTAGTATATTGTTTTAATGGTTGTAGAAAATAAGTAATTTGATTAATAATTTTTAAATTTATGACTTATTTGAGGGACCTGGAACTTAAATGAAACCTACCTGGACCTGCTAGTTTTCCACATTAATATCTACTTGCTGGTTTCATCTCCTTCCTTTTTTTATTAGATAGTTATCAAGGTGCCATCTTGCCTGTCACCAGCTAGGAGCAAATAGGCTTCTTTAACATAGTTGTTTTTCAAGTACTTTTCTCATTAATAAATGCTTCCAGAAAACTGACACCTAAACACTAGCTACAAGAAGAAAAAAAAATGGTCAGTATAGGCTTATCTCTATTTCAGCTCATCTGATGTGATTTATTTTCATGATTATTGAAAAATGACTTATTTGTCTGTTATGTTCTCCTGGGGGATATGGAGACAAGTGACTACTCATGCAGATAGGACACCAGCGATGCACCAAAACAATGATCCCATGATAATCCTACGTGGTGAGTCAATGAGTTCCCAGAGTCTCTTTCAGAAGCGTGGGTGAGGAGTATTTTCCAAAAGCATGGGTGACTCACAAAGGCAGTTGCCTCACTGAAAAGTCCACCTCAGCATGGATGTGGACCTAAGAAAGCTGCCCTTTAATTTATAACCAGTTCTACAGGTCAGACTGTCCTTCCTCCAGAATTGCTTACTGCTTATGTAATCCTGGGTAGGGTAAGTTTGAAATCTTGTAAATTTTAGGAACTTCTTGAGACTTGTGAATTGTTTGCTTCCTGGGTCTTAAGGAGCCTCCCTCCAGAAGAAATGTTTTAATTAGGAAGAAACAGCTATACAATGAGTTCTATTGGTTGATCATCATAGAATTTTGAATATCTGAATGAATCATATAGGACTTGCCTCATACTGATTAAGGATATGTGCTATAAGATAAAGCCTGGTCTTCCCCTGGTGACTTCCTTGTCCAGCTCTGATTATGTTAGCTGCTAGATGAATCCAGCAGTAATATTTTGCTGAACTTACTCGTCATTTTTATTTAATTATAAATGTGTTTATAAAGTATTTCCTCAAGTGAAAGGCAAAAGTGAAGGCAAGCTACACAAAGGTGTTCATTGTAAACTTGGAGAAGAATGAATCCTAGACATACTTCTTCCTAGAAATGTCTCTAGACCTGGACTAAGGGACCATCTGTGCCAAGTCATTTTTTTCCCTGCTTGTAGAAGGTTCATATGGTGGTGCTGGATATAGAACCACTTTAATATATTAAAGTCTGGGGTTCAAGTTTGGGCTTTGAACTGATTTGTTGGGGTTTTTTTGTTTTACAAAATTTAAATAATCTTTGTTTCACAGAAATAGTCTGTTAAAATGCCATAAGTAGTCTTATTAATGATAAATATACAAAATATTTCTCTCTAGTAAAGTTTTGTCTTGGAAATGTTTTCCAGGACTGTTTTATGGAGAATCTCTTGTTCCCAAAATTCATCTCAAGCTACCTCTGTACCTTCTTATTGGTGTTTTGACATATCTGGCTTTGTGTTTGACAGCACAGAGAGCTCAGTTGTTATTGCTTTTCTGCAATTGCTTCTTGTCATGTTTTATGATACTGTTTCTGGCCAACATTAACATATATATCATGTATATTATTACCAGAAATGGATAAGAAGACAAAGCATATTTTTCATTAAACACACACACACATACACACTGCACTATAGAAGCAGAAATTCTAGGCATGTAGGAGGGTGGTCTTTTACTCTGCTTAATTCAAATGTTCATACCATGTTTATGATACCAGAATTCAGTGGCCGATTTAGGCCAAGCTGACTTCCCATGAAACCTTGAAGGCACAGCTGGGTATTTAAATTCTCTGCTCTTAGAAAAGGATTAGCTGGAGTAAGTCCTTTTCAGATAATCTAACTTTAAAGGTTTGTCTGCTTTAGAAAGAATGATGAACATCAGTAGTCACTGTGACATGGAGAAAACCATAGTTTTCTGACCACACAATGTAAGCAGAGACTATTAATAATAATTAGATTTCCTAAACCACTGACTTGCCTTAGACTGATGAAATGTAACATGTTAACACCAGCATCAAACTAGCTCCTCGCTGCTCATGGGGTGGTCCAGCTACCAGCATCCTCTAGGAGAGGATAGAACTAGAACATTGCAGGCCCTGCCTAGACCTACTAAGGCATCAGCATTAACATAGCAAGGTATCTGTTGGTGAGTGCATGTGTATCAGAACTCAAGAACATTGCCTTAGTGGACCTGAATTTTAGGAAGGAAGAAGCCATGAATTGTTGTACTTTTCATACAAAAATAACAAGACTTAACTAGCAACTTCTTCATTTGTGTGAACCAGCAAGAACCAAAAGATATATATATATATGTGTGTGTGTTTAGTCTTAAACTGGTTGCTACATAAACTGTTTGATACAATTAATTTTGATAAGGCATTCCTCACACAAATGTTCTTATTTAGGAGGCAATCACTGTGAAAATCACTAATAACATTGTACATTTTTCAGGGAAAAGAGTTTATTTTGGTTATACTTCCACATCACAGTCTATCATCAAAAGAAGTCAGGGTAGGAACTCAAGGCAGGAAGCTGGAGGCAGAAAGAAATTGAGGCCATGGAGCTGTTGACTTGGTCCTCGTGGCTTGTTCAGCTTGCTTTCTTACATCATCCAAGACCAGCTGAGCAATCATGGTACCGATGACAGTGAGCTGGGTTTTCCCACACCGATCATAATCAAGAAAACACATGAACCATAGGCTCGCCAGTATCCAATGTGGGGAGGGCATTTTCTCAAGTAAGAGTTACCATTTCCAGATGGCTCTAACTTGCGTCAAATTGATGTGAACCAAGGCAATACAAGCACAGAAAAGAATACTCCAAATACCACCCAGTCAGACATGAAACACCGTGATTGAAAGGCTGCATTCTGGAATTCAATAGACCCATGCTTCAGGATTCACTCCAGCCTGTAAGGACAAGTTCTTAAAGGGTTGCTGTAATTGGGATCTACCTATGGTACAACCCAAAATATAGAGTTGATAGTTGGCTATACAGTTTCTGAAACAAAATATGCCCTATTTATTGATAACTATTGTTAGTAAAAGAAAGTTTATAGTAATTTGAATGTTTATTATTAAATGTAGTTTGTGGATATTATCAGTAAGAGAAATTCAAATTGTGAATGTTATGTCCTCCATTTTCTTTATCTCACTATAATTTTCTTCTTTAAGTCATTCAAGAGTAGTTTATAGATATCAAATCCACTTTTCCTCAACATTTTGGAATGTCTTTCCTAAGAACAAGGACATTTTCTTAAGCAATTAGGGTACTAATCTCAAACTTAACAAGATGTTGTTTTATTTTTGTTTGTTTATTTAGGTTTTTTTTTTTTTTTGTTTTGCTTTGTTTTTTCAAGACAGGGTTTCTCTGTGTAGACCTGTCTCTCCGTGAACTCACTCTGTAGATCAGGCTGGCTTCGAACTCACAGAGATCCTCTTGCCTCTGCCTCCCAAGTTCTAGGGTTAAAAGCATGCACACCAGTGCCCAACGATAAAATGTTATTTTCTAATATGCGGCCAATCTTAAAATTTTGCCTATGGTGCAATATGTCCTATAGATTTTCTTTTATGTCTTTATTATCCCAGGATTCAATCAAAATTGTCCTGTCTCTTCAGTCTTTTGGAATCTTGGAAAGTTCCTTAGACTATGGATTCATAGCTGTGTGTTTCGGACGTAGACGAGCAACTGAGGATTTGGAACAAAAGACCTTCAAAGTTTTAGTGAGTCCAGACTGCTGTTTTGAAGGCTATGAGAAAACTGAGGTGTGTTTGATCCAGTCTCATAATTTAATTGAAGTTACACATTTTGGCAGGTCACCCAGAGCTTTTGATGATGCATTTTAATAAAGGCATTAGGATGAGCAGAAAGCTTGAAGGGCAGATGTGGGAGAGCTGCCCTCCGGCTCTGGTTGAGAGTTGTACCTGCAGAAGATTCCCCACGGCTGCTCAGGAAATGTACTCATTGCCAGAGTCCTCAAAAAGTGGGAAGGTGGAGAAACGAATTCTGATACCCTCTTCCTGTCTCTGTGTCTCTGGCTTGCTGGCTGATTCCCGCTAAGAAGCAAAGACAAAGCAACACAATTCAGGTGATTTAGACACCACCAGCGGCCTCTTATGAAGGAGAGGCACACTCAACGGTACAGGGTGGGTCCAGAAGGGATCAGGGGAGCTGAAGACAGCTGATACATCACGGGAAATGATTAAGAGACAACGGTTCACAAAAGGAAACAAAAGGTCAAAAAGTGTTGAAAGAACATTTTGCAGTGTTGTCAAAGAAATTGTACAGCTAGGTGGGTCCAGTGTAAGAACGCGTTACTTACCAACATGATAGTCCTTAAATCAGGGTAAGGACTTTGGACCTATAGATTATTAAGCAGAGCGCTTCCATGGTCAGATGTGTGCTTTCAAAAACAAAATAGCTGCAGTAGCCATGGGGCAGAACTGTGTCAAAAAAAAGGAAAGTCCCGAATTGAGTGCTGCGGTTTAGGGACGAGATAAAGAAAGAGTCACTAAATCAGATGCTCCTAGGGCAGAGAGCAGGACACAAAAGAGACATTCGGGACCTTTAAAATTAGAAAGAGGAAGGGGTCAAACACGTTTGAGGCTTCATTAATAAGAATTAGTATTATTGATAATGGCAGCAAAGAGATAGCAAATACTTAGCATTTAACACAAAAATTAGAGATCTTGTTAATCTTCAGGGAAACTCACCGAGGCAGGTGTTATTATCACAGATTTAATTACAGGAAATAAAAACGATCGGGCCAATATAATACTAAGTATTGAGGCCGAACACTTGAAGTCACCAGTGACAAACCCCATGAGCTATAGCCGGTAAACTGTTGGGAAGCAAAAGTTTGAATTAAGAGACAGATTTCCCTTGGGGTTGGGAATATGGAAAAGTGCCACAGGGTTGAGGTGAAAGTTGTAGTTATAAAATAGAGACACTGATCTATTCTGACGCTACTGAAGGAAAAAACATCACCTTGTTTTTGGGAAATGCTCCAGACAGACCCAGGACAACTTGAACATTTTTTGATATAATTGGTCTTGGCACATACAGCACTTGTGACCTTCTGGCTGGCTCAAACTTGTCAAGGACACACAACTGACTACTTAGCTGTTGTGATGTTCTCTAGGACTGTGACAGTCACAACAGTTCAGTAGGGATGGAGCTGCCAACTTAACATGTGGTGTATCTGGTTTGCGCTAGGCCGGGTCGGTCAGTATTTTGTCATGTGACTACCATTTACTTCCTATTTGGGGATCAAGTACTTTTGGAGTCCCTAAAGAAAATGGGGTTTTCCTCATGGAGAAATTATTTCAGGAAAACTTTTTAAAGTACTCAAATTATGAGGGATAGACTTTTGAAAGCATTAGTGTTATACAAGATTACCACCAGATCTTTATCAAAATGTAAAGGTTTCTTCTATTAAAGAGTACCAAAATTAGTCTTTCTTAATAGTCTGAAGTAGATGTGTTCTGCATTTTTCATTCAGGGGAACAAAATTAAAAACATTTGCATGTGTAACAGGAATCATTTAAGAAACTATGGAAACCACTAATCTAGCTTAATGCCTTCGATTACTTTGGAAACATTTATTTTATCCCGGGGTTGCTGGCGGTTCTATTATGGTTTACAGACAACAATAGAAGGTTTTATGTTTTATGCTTCATTGCAGCAAAATGGTTCTCAAATATCTGGCCTCAGATAATTGTGAGTCCCAGTGAAGCAACGTATTTTCTGAGACTATGATTTTTTTTTTTAAACCCACCAGAAAGCTTGTAATACAATTTATCCTGGGATCTTTTCTCTAGGATCTCCACAATCTTCTTATGGGCTGTTAATACATACTATATATGGTTGTATTGTATATTATATCTCTTATTAACTCTACTACCATCACTAATGTTTTAATATATAACTGTATGTGCCTCAAGGGAGCAGTTTATGTGTTTTACTGGCAAGGAGCACAAAAAATTCTCCCCGCTGTTTCCTTCTATTATGAATTAATATCCACTACCAGGGGACTACTTATGATATAAAATTGTCATCCTGTGAGTGGTGTAGATGAAATTACCATGGAGAAAAGCTGAGCAGTAACCAGAGAATGAATATGACAACACCTTTTCTGCTCTAAGTGGGAACCCTGGTGTCTTATATTAATTTATGGCAAATAATTTACATTGCTAATTGCTAAGTTTAATAATCCCTAATAACTTTTCAGTCACAGGCTTTTCTTAATACAAAACAATCCTCTGTGCTGAAATGGAATATTCTAATAGCATGGGATTATTTTGTTAGCTCCAAAGGTTATCTCAATCTCTGCAAGAGACGATTCTAGCCAGTAATAGCACCTAGGGGAGGGAGCCTTTTAAGCGATATTGTTGTCTGCATTGCTTTTCATTTTGGCAATAAAGGAGTTAAAGGAGAGAGATTGATTCTTAATGACAGTCCTGAGAGTTGTGTGGTGGTTGCCTGGCAACTGTACCTGTAGAAACTAAATATTGGACATGTATCTGTATTAATCCCCTCTTGTCAAGGCTTGTAGGTGTTTAGTATATTAAGCTTGGGAAATACTTAGAAGCAGAAAAGTTTGCTCATTTGATGATCCTTGGAAATTGCATAAGATCACTGGATGTCAACAAATAAAGGTCAGGAGAGTAAGTGATGTACAGTGCTGTGAATAGGCCTTGAATGAATTTGAGCATCTCTTAAGTGAGTCTGAGCCCAGCCTTGCTGTCCCGGTCTCCCTCTTTTATCTCTTCCAAGGACATATCTCTTCACTTAGAGAACATTTATCGACTATCTTTAATGTGCTAGCATTTGTGGCAGACACAGCCTGGGGCATTTATGTGAGATAAATGGAGTCCCTGGTCCTTTCGTCTAGAGTGGAGACTATCATGAGTGCAGGAAGCATCCAGAAGGAAACATTCTCACTCTACAACCCTCAGAGCACACACACGCCTGAGTATCAGCCATCTTTTGTCTCTTCTGTAGAGATTAAAGTAAGCTGTGACTTATGTCCTATGTTCAACCTACATCTCTGCCCATTCCAAGAGTTCACAGCACTGATCATCACTGTGCTCTATGTCCCTTCATTCACCATCCCTGGGTTCTCACTCTCAGAACCGTTGCTAAGGTTTTGGCTTCATTATGAAATTGCTTTCACTTAATCATTGACATTCCCTCTAATTACACAGAGAAGCTGAAGATAAACAGCTAAAAATGACTTAGGTAATTGATGAGAAAACTCTCTTTGAGAATGAGGAGCACTCCACATTTCTGGAAATGGATATTAGCCTAAAGATGAAATATATTCAATTCTGTTGGTAGTGTATATTATAAGCACATAGTGATATGAAGGGCTACATTTTATTATTCCAGGTTGTTTCATATAGGGACATTTTGTTGTTGATGAATGACATTATCTTAGTAGAATGAGGGAATAAAAAAGGCCTTGCTTTGATCCTGTTACAATAAGTTTCATGCACATTGTAAGATGTTTTAGTGACCACCTAAACACTTGGGCCTTCAGCAGCTGTTTAGCTGGGGTGTTATTTATTTATGTATCATTTTCTCTTTATCCCAAGTCCAATACATTTTGTTATAAGGTTGGGGGAAAACAGAGATGAATCATAGTGTCCCCTCTCCCCTACTTCCCTTTCTTAGGATTTTGTGCAGATTTACTATGGATTTCTATGGATGCAGAGGCCTTAGAGGCAGGAATGTGGCTAGAGACTAACACCCTCAATAGCTTCATGTTCTCAGCTACAACTTGTCAAGAAGGGGTATGTTTATTAACGTATGGTTGAATACAGTGGCATTCGGGAAACTGAAGCAATGTATTATGGAATGGTGATTTGGTGCAGGACTGAGAGCTTGTGTACCTCCGAGGTTGGGCGTGTAAGAATTAAGGACGGAGCAAAGGACACATCGTGAAGTCTCTGCAAAGCTCCTCTGCAGCTTGCCAGAGATGCAGGAAAATGTAGGAGGGGTGGGTACCAGGGCAAGGCTGCTCAGGAGAGCTGTACTAAAGCCAATGGGAAGCTGTCTCTTGCGGGTCCCACTGCTTCTGGGGTTGGTTAACCAAGTGTAGGGTAGGGAGCTTGGGGCACTGATGACAGATACAGGAAAGGCTGAGTGCATGCTGGAACCAACGAGAACAAGCTGGCTTCTATTAGCACCTTTCAGGTGATCTCCACATTTCACTGCTGACATTTACAGAGAGAATGGCTCCAGCTTCACTACATTTTAGTGCCCAGACTGTGTTAAAAAAGGGGGGGGGGGATTCTGGGAAATGTAGTTCCAAATCAATCAGCTTCATGAAGCTAAGCCTTATCCAACGGCCCCCTATAGGCTTATGCAATTCCTTCTTTGGTGAGTTCCTGCTTGGAAGACCCATTAAGCAGGGCCTTGAGGGCAGCACTCTGTTTCCTTCATTTCTTTCCATCACTGTCTTCAACTGAAGATCGTGTATTGGATGCTGGAGGACAGAGGGAAAGAAGGGGAGGCATGGACAGCTAGAATTTCTGCTTTGATCCACATCACCAAATAACTTAGGAGCTTGTAATTTCTCACCAATTTTACTTTCATTCATTAGAGGCCCTCGATCACTTCCACACGAGGCTGGTTGTGTTTATGAGCTTTTCTGTGTCTCAGTTGAATTGAGTTTGTAGTTTAAATTCTCATGGAAACTATGGTTTGTTGCAGAGCAGTGGTGGTGAACACCTTTAATCCCAGCACACTCACACAGGCAGGTGGATCTCTGAGTTCAATTCCAGCCTATGGAGCAAGTTCCAGAATAAATAAGTAAATAAATAAAATATAAAAGAAGGCAAAGCAAAGAACAGACTAAAATATATGGAGAGGTTGTCACTGAGCAGGCAAACAGTCTCTGTCTTTTCTGGTGAGTCAAACTGTAGTAAGAGGTTTCTGGCCTGCACTTTCAGGCCTAGTTGGGCGCCATTTGTAGTAAGAGGTTTCTGGCCTACACTTTTGGGCCTAACCTCAAGGTTTAGGCCCACAGACCCACAGTCCTGCAGAGACACACACAGATGCTTACAATAGTTGTAGGCTGATTGGCTTAAGGCCCAGGCATATAACTTGCTAACTCTTTACCCTTAATCTAACCCATGACTCTTATCCTGTTCAGCCATGGGGGGCTCGGTACCTTTACTTAGAGCAGCATAGTTGTCCTCTGCTTCTTGTGGCTTCTCTCTGGCATTCTGCTCTGTTCTTCCAGTTCCCAGAGTTCTCATAGTCTGGTAGCCCCACCCACACTTCCTGCCTGCCTTTGGCCAATCAGTGCTTTTTATTAAACTCATAGACAGGGACAATTATTTACAATGGAACAACCTAATTCCCCTACATCAAACAGACACGAAGATGTATGATCTACTCTATTTGGCCTCAAAATAACAAAGCCACAGGAAGATTTAATAGTAGCCTAACCATTATTTAGTGGCTGAGAATCATATCAGAATTGGGGTGAATTAATAAAGCTATTCAAGAGATCTAAAGCCTAAGTTCTAGGCCCAGGTTCTACTTTAGACCCTCTAAATAAACACACACATCTTATTTTCCTTGCAATGGGACCATCAGATCAAGCCTCATTTTCTCATTTGTGAATTTTGGTCTGTGTTGAGACCTATGTTCTAGAACAAAGTGGGGTAATGCTGATGAAATCACCTTGGAAGCCATAAAACACCAAGTAGATACCAGTTTTAATACCAGTGACAACAAGAAAATTCTGTAGAATAAAACCACAGACAAGAACAGATTGATAATTGGACACAAAAACATAAATAAGTCTTTAAAACATTTGACTTTTAATTAATTGTGTGTGTGCGCTCTCTCTCTCTCTCTCTCTCTCTCTCTCTCTCTCTCTCTCACACACACACACACACACACACACACACACACATATACACACACATACCTGTGTATATGAGTGTGCTTATGTGTTGGTACTTGGTATGTGAAAGGGAGAGTCTGGCTTACAGAAACTGGTTCTTTACTTCCATCAAGTGGGTTCCTGGGAACTGAATTCGGGCTTCACAACAAGTACCTTTATCTGCTGAGCCATTTTTCAGCCCCCTCAATAATACTTCTTGACCAGTAATAGGTGGTCACATGAGCATCATAATATCCAAACTATGACACTATAGTAGAATCCTGTAGCTTCAAAGGGTGTAAAAACCTGTCTAAAAATTACAGCTTGAATTTCTCAGCAGTATCAGAAATTCTATGTTCTTTAGGCAATGAAGTGTGAGTTCCCTGTGTTTCCCTAGATGAATCTAGGTGCCCCTACCCCCTGAGTTTGTTTCTTGGATTTTCTTCAGCTGTGTGTGTTTTCATAATATCAATAAAGAAGTGGGGCAGGGTAAACACTGGTAACAGCTAGTGGATGGGACAGAGCTGTATAATGTTCAGCTGAAGGGTTGACAGGAAGGGCACACAGCCCCCACTTCAGGTCACAGCTCTGTGACAAATGACTCCATTGCTAATAAAGATAAGCTGAATTGCAGGATGATCTGTCAGAAATATTTCTGCCTTAAAAAAATTGCCATGTGTGTTGGTAGGCGAGGCGGGGGAGTGGAGACCCTAAAATTTGCTCCTATCTGTCAGAAATCACCATCCAGGAGAGTTTTATTATGAGGGAAGTCAGGCCTGAAGCCTTTGCTTTGACCACAGAGGCCAGGGGTGTTTATGTTTCTTTCAAGATATTGAGTCCAGAGTTGAGGTCTGGTATTTGGCTGGTGACTGTTCAAGAGGAGAGATTTGGCTTCTGGCAGAACATAAAGCCAAATGACAACAAAGCTTTCCTTTCAAGCTATCCAAATGAACACATTTCTAATCTGAAATTCAAATACTTGACAACAGAGAGCCTGTGAGCTGGGCTTTGAACAGGAAATTGCTTCATGGTTTTAGCATAATGAATCAGGCAGTTAGACTAAATCCATTTAGTAGGAGAAGAATGCTTTCACATGCTTTGTGAAAGAAAGGGGGAG
Source organism: Phyllotis vaccarum (assembly GCA_033318265.1). Taxonomy (NCBI): domain Eukaryota; kingdom Metazoa; phylum Chordata; class Mammalia; order Rodentia; family Cricetidae; genus Phyllotis; species Phyllotis vaccarum. The sequence continues at coordinate 34,105,247 of JARWLC010000009.1, read as the reverse complement.
GGGGTGAACCTTCTTAATTCCTTAAATTTCTTAGGACTTGCAGGCACAAACGCTGCTCCATACGCATTTTATCTGCTGTGCTCTCTGATTGGTATGTAGAAAGCCGGTATTCAGGCATCATCTGTGTTAGAAGATGCAGCGCCTTGCAATGTTGGAGGAAATGATTGTGAGGGATGCAGGTCAGGGAATTGCTGTCCTTCTTCATATCCCTTGGTGGCGAGTGCATTGCATTTGTAAAACCCTGTTTTAGTCTGTCACTGTTAAATCAGCCATCACCAAGGAAGACTCAGGGAAGAGGAAGCTACAGGCATTCCTGGATCAGACTCTCAGCCCTAAGATAAAAGCAGGCTCAATAAGCAGGGCTAGAGACAATGGACGTACCAACCAGGCCTTCAGCCTGGGGGCAGGGCTAGACAAGCAGAAGATTGTACTGTGAGGAGAACAAGATATTCACATGCTGCAGAAGGGTGGCCATTTAGTAAGTCTGACCCTGAGAGAGCCCGCTGGCATCTCCAGGGAAGGACAGAGATAGACGAAGTGGCAGAAACAAGTTACAGAAGAAAAACCAAAAATAGTTACAATGATAGTGCAAACAAGAAGATAGATAGGGTTGAATCTTGTTTGTAGCAAAAGGGGTGCTCTTCAGGAGCCATAGCAACCACACACCCCTGAGCCTGGGCCCAAGGAGCTATGGCCATTACACGTCTGCTCCTATAGCAGACAGATACATTACAAAGTGTGCCTTTTCTGTGTAACATACCATCACAATGTTTCCCTACTCCTCAATTACATGGAAAAACAAACAAACAAGCAAATAAATAAATGAAATTTCTTTTAAATCATCGTACTTAACTTTCAATCAAGTGGAACAGTAAAGAGATGAAGACTCTTGATATAGACTACATTATAGAGATATTAAAGAAACAAAAAACTCACCCCAAACATGAATGTATGCCAAGCACTTAATGTGTTCTCACAGGGTGGAGAAGGTGGCACACAGATTGGCTAAAATGATTGTGCCTACCTGAATGGACCCGTAACAAACTAAACTGAGAAAAAGTGTTGTTAAAACACATTAGTCTGGCTCTGGAGAAGAATAATAGTCATCCCAGGAGCAAAACTTGAATATTTAGGAGACACTGTGTTTCAATAAGATTTCTTGGTCCCGGGTGGCCAGAGGTCCAGACTCCAGAACAGTTTCTTGTCCAGTGGCTAACTACAAATAGATTAGATATTATAACCGTAATTCTTGCTTGATAGCTGTTTTGTTATATGTAATTACTTTGTTAAAACTGAAACCTTCCTTTTTGATTAGACAGAAAGGGGGAGGTGATGTGGGAATGTCTTTCTGTATGCTGTGAGTATCGATCTTTAAATAAAGGAGCTGTTTTGGCCCATGACAGGCACCATAGAAAAAGTAGGAGGGGAATCAGAATAGGTAGGAAAGGAAGGGTGGAGTCAGAACAGATCAAGCCAGCAGCACAAGAAGAAACATGTAAGGAACTCAGTTGAACCACGGGCCAGGAGGCAGGATAGATTAATGAAACTGGGTTGAGATAAGATGAAGGAGAAAGCTAGCAAGCTGCCTGAGCCATAGGCCAAACAGCATGAACTTAATATGAGTCATTTTTGGGGGACTAAACAGCAGCAGGTGGCTAAGGGGTCTGGCGCTGCAGGTCTGTGGATCTAGACCACTGGCCGCCCGGGACCAGGAAACCTTATTGTAACAACACTGCATCTTGTCAATTGTGCTGAGGTCCCAACCAGATCTAGTCAAAACTTATTCAGACTATACTTAGAGCCAATGAGTATGAGCTGGCCAGAGAGGAGAATCTATCCTGCCAACTAGCTCAAATTATACAGATAAAATGAGGCTGAATTCCAAATCTAAGCTTGTTGCCAGACAACAGACTTCCCTTCAGAAGACTATTCCAGAGTCTAGGGACTGGTGAAACTGGCATGAAAGCAGGTCCCAAGATAATCTTTCTCTCATGCACTGAAGGGATCCCTTTCTCTGAGGCATGGCCTTTCATTCCATGATAAGTATAAGTGAGTCTGGAAGGATCAAAGCCAAGTTGAATTCATGTTTAAGTAGAAAAGACTTATGTGTGCTTCCTTATAGGAGTCACAGAAAGTTCCCAGAAAGATTTCTTGAATATGGATCCAGAAGCTGGGGATATTTCTATAGGCCCCCAAGACTTTTACAGACTCAAGTAGTCTAAATTCCTAACAGATGATGGTGATATGGATGAGGGACATCAGGAAAACCAGAGAGTACCCAAGTCCTTCTAGGACAGAAGGGAGGGAAGGGCGTGTGTCTAGTGAGGCGACTTGGAGTCATATTTAGCTTAAGAGCCCTATTTATGGCTCAATAATTCTTTCAGATTTTATGTTTTATCTTTAAAAAAAGGTTGCATGGTTTATTTTAAATCTTACTATGTGTTGATGTTTGTCTTAATAGAGAAGTGTTTGAAATGATGTACTATCAAACCCCAGTGAGCTTTATCTAGCAATGGCCACCCTCTGTGAGATGCTGAGGATGCCGGGCTCCCTGCCAGTGACTATCATCCAAGTTGACAAGCAGAGACTCAGGTCCAACTCTTGACAAAATCATTATAAAGCAAGTTGCTCAAGACCAAGCTCTGAGTCATTCTTTTGTATTCAGTTTTGATTCAAAACAACTCAAAACAGGCAACTCTAGCTTTCCCATGTTGTCTTTTGAGCATTAAAGGAGCAGAAAGCATGCCAAGGTTACTTTCCTCTTCGTCCTTGTCCCAACTTTAGAGATTGTGCATTCCTTTCAAAATGTTATTGTCTCCTAGAATATAAAGCAGTTGGACACAAATTTCTAACAATAAATGCTAAATAGATTTTTTGTTGTTGTTGTTTCTTACTATGCCTCTTTATAGAAATCCTCTCCAAATGTTCCTTAGAGAATATATTCTCACACACTTCCTTTTGGGTTATCCTTGGACTCAAGTTATCTTGAATTTTAGAAATAGTTGTCATAATTGGATCTTCCAGTTTTAGATTCTGGGTAGATGTTTGAGTATTAAAAGAGAAAAGCATAAAATATGAACTGACCTTATATTTTTTAAAAGTGACATTTAGGTTTCAATATCAAAGTATATCTCGCAGCATACTGGTTAGACTACAGAGTTCTGGAATCAAACCTACCTGTAGGTTTAAATCTATCTGCAGAATGCCTAACATGTGTAAAATGGGACCAACATACCTCATTTCGTGAGATGAGCCATGTAATAAACTCTTTGTACAGGGTTGGCATGCTGTAAATACCCAATAAAGATTGACGAATGAAATAAACATACATTGCACAATTTAAATTTTTTATATTAAATTAAAAAATCACTCAATGAGAATATTTATTTTTGAGGAATTTTTATGTCAGCTCTTCCTCAGAATGCAAGCTCACCAGGTGTTAACTTTGTATCTTAATTATCCAATTGATAGCTGCCTTCTGTGTGCTTTCTCTGACAAACTGTGTCTAAAACAGTCTTCTCCCATCTCAGTGAATAAAAAGCAGGCACATAATCCACGTTTGTCCTCTCTACCATGAACACACTTGTGGCTTGGATATAACTGCTCAATGTTATTATTTTTTTTCTTAACATTTTCACATCTGCAGTCTTCTAATAACTCTGAAGCAGATTAATCTATTAAAAGGTGTGCTCCTAGTGTTCCGTAATTGCCAGTGAAGTCTAATCAGTTAGCAAGAACTACGGAAGAGCCTTCAAGAAAGACTATGAGATAATTAAAACATAAAGGTTATGCAAAAGTAGCAAATCAATAGAGACAGTAAACATGGTTTATCAACAGTTCTGAGAACATTTTCTCAATTCTAAAATGTAAATAGACGTGGGATAGAGCACAGGCTGGGATGATAGATAGGGTCCTTGTAACTGTTTAATTAACTCCAGGTTCCTGCATGTTAAAGGTTGCCTCAGCCCACTGGTTCATATAACAAACTCTCTTAGGATTTCCTTAGCTGCTGTCTGATATGAAGCCCAGGGAGCCTTTCTTTCTTCCAGGGTTAGGTTTTGCCCTGCTCCTCTAGAGACCTTATCAAAACACGGCCCTCTGTTTTTTCTATAAATACACAGATATTTTCAATTTCAGCTAAAATGGTTTGACTTTGTAATCAAGGTTAAAGACACACACACACAGACACACAGAGAGAGACACACACACACCCTAACTAATGAGAGGAGGTTGTTGGAAAGAACTGCATAATTAAAATTATGTATTGAAATTCAGAGGCAGTGTGCATAGAATTTCAAGAGAACCAAGGCCACTCTCTAGATGACTCACTTGCTGCTTTAGTCTTCTGTAATACAGGCTATTTTATAATTAGTCACCAAATTGTGACACTTTAGTTCAAAGTGATAAAAACAGAATAATAAGGAATATTTACATTTGAAGATACTACGCTGAGCCCCCCCCAAAAAGGACAGTGATTTACTGTTCTAAGGTAGACCTTTGAAGTGAAATGTACCTGATGCTTTGCTTGCAATTGTACATTAATTAAAACTATATATAAAGAGGTGTGTGTGTGTGTGTGTGTGTGTGTGTGTATGTGTGTGTGTGTGTGTGTCCCTTCTTTGAAGACATGCAATGTTTATTTAAAAAAAAAAAAAAAACTCTTAGGAGAGCTAAGTGTTATTTAAAAGAAAAATTCTTTTTCCACCCCGCTAGGATTAGGTTTCACACAATTAACTTTATCATTAGTAAATAAAAGAGTTACTTAACCTCCACCCCTGCAGAAGTTCTTGATATTTTGCTTAGTAAAGGGCAAGGAACCCATTATGGCTTATTTATTCCCTTTGTTAAAAGGTTATTTCTGAAGATTGTGATATAGAAACACATAGTCCAGTGTTTGTTAATAAAGATCTATTTACTTCATCGTTTAAAGAGCTGGCTATTGTGTAATGCTCATTAGTGCCACAAACAGGAGACCTTTCCCTGGTGTTCCCACGGGAAAGGCTATCAAGCTGTCAGCGAAGGACTCATTTTCTTTAAATTAAAAATCACTGAGGTGTCCTGGGTAGAGGATATTAAACCCTGTGTAGTCAGGCCATTTTAGTCCATGGTGAGTTGAAAGGGTGCCTATATCCTACACTTATGAAATCAAATGTTTAAAATGCCAGGTACCTATGATTTTGAAAATCCCCTTTTCCGAATAGTTAAGGTTTTCATCCGGAAGAGGATTTGAGCTTGTCCTTTTAAACAATGCTTTAGAGAAGAAATTTAGCACCCCTGCTTGCAACATCCATTTTTCAATAAATCTGTACTTTCTTTGCCCTCTTCCACGTTATCAGTCATCCACATCCCAGAGGAAATGCTTCAGGCTTGAGGTTAAATTAAGGTCCTATCTCCAGTGATTGTCTGGAAAGCTGTCTACAACCTCAAAGGAAAAAAATAAAACTCATCTGCATCCTATACAGCCGAGGGGAAGGGTTCGTTTTGCTTCCCATTGATGTCAGTGGTGGGATTATTGCTTGGCTCTTGAAAATAAAAAGAAAACCACAATCACACTTCATTATAAATTATAAATAGCTTGAACTTCAGTATATTGCCATGATGTTGAAATTGACATGGGACACTGACATCCTATATTCATGCTCCACCCATGAAAAGCTAGGGAAAACATTATCTGTCTCTTCTTGATGGCCTTTGAGGTCATTTGAGAGAAGCGTATTTTATCTGACAGAAACACTACACAATGCAGCATCTTTCTTAGAATCTATAAAACAGAAAAGAACACACCCAATATAAATTAGTTTTCTAAATTGATTTGTCTAAGATATTAAAATTAACCAAGACCAAAAAGAACTAAATTTTCTGACAGAAGCAAAGGTTAAGTGAACGTATTAACAAGTGTGCCCCTACTTTCTTTCCTACTTCCTTAAACTAAATTAAGTTAAATGTTACCATATAAGGAAATATTAGAAAAATATTTGTCTTTATTAAATCTAGCGAAAGAGAAATAATTTCCAGAGGCTTAGGAGTTAAACAAAAGCCAATTAACAAAATGAGAGGAGACTTACAATTATGTACTACAAACTCTCTGAGGGGAAGGGTGCAGGAAAGTACCATGAAGAAGGTACCCAGAGGAAAAATGCTAGCTTGTTTTAAATCAGGGCACCACAGAGGAGGTGGTGAAACTTATATCCTTATTTAGTAAGTATATATTGGCCATATGTTATATGACACACATACTTATAGCGACTGAGAATATATAAACTCTTGATGGACAAACCCATGTTTCCATGGAACTTAGATTTTAAGGGAATAAAACAGACAAATGTGTAAGTATGATTTTTGTAATATAAGGTGTATTACATATAAGAATTCATGTGGATAATGTAATATTTATTCTTTTTGTAAATACCCCTCATGATGGAGTAGGAAGGTTATTTTGTAGAATACTCAGGTTTTACTACTAAGGTGAGCACTGAACACAGAATACAATAGGTAGAGCAAGCAGCCAGCACAAAGGGCTGTTGGATAAGTGTTCAGCAGCACCAGGAATCCCTCCCTAGTGGCTGGCTGAGGAGAGTGGTAGGCTCGGAGCTCTGAGGCATGTTGGAGGTAGATTGTAGATCGCATGATGAGTCCTTTGAAGATTGTGATCAAAGGAGTATTGTGGTCTGTCACCTGCTTTTTGAAATACAACCAACTGTGATGTGTAGCATTGATTAGGAAGCATGGGTAGAAAAGCAGGAAGGAAGACAGGGTACCATTGCTATCACCTAAGGTGACTTGGACCAAGATACTGAGAACACAGAAGGTGAGAAGGAAATTCAGATATATTTTGAAGGAGACAAAAAAATCACATAGAAGTTGAGGGGCTCTAGTCTTGAAGACAGATTGTGCCAGGGATTTGGGAAAATCCAATTATTTGTTTACTGGTATTGGTGTAGTTTTTCAGAAAGAACAGAACTATATAGGTATAAGTAGCTGCTAAGGTAGGAATAAATAGCTGCTAGGTAACCTACATTTGTGATGAGAAATGGTTGTTGGATTCAGTTCCTTGAATATCACTCACTAGTTGGCTTAACAAGAATGAAATCAGTGATATGATGAGGGTGGATTCCTGGTTAGAAGGAACATCAAATGCATTTCAGGAGTTTGGTTTTCAATATGTGTGGGGAAATGGCTGGTAAACAGTAATGTAGAACGATTTTGGTAGAGTTAGATTTATTTTTAAAGTTAGAATATTACAGTGCATTTGTATATTGATCTGTAATAGGAATATTGAGCCAAGTATCTACCAGTTGAAAACCAGAACTTGTTAGTAAATCTTACGGTCTTGGTTGTAAACACATGTAGCAATGATATTAGGTAGGATCATAAGTCTTTAAATCTGTCACTCAACAGTTAACACTGGGTCTATGTTTATTAATCTAAATGCACATTCATACATGGGGGATCATTCACTCTGTAAAGAAAAAATGGAAACATCAAAATCATCACAATTTTAATATTCACTTTCTGTTGATAACAATGATTTCAAAGTAAGGATTGCTAGGCATGCTTGGTCACTGAAGGTGTATGTGAGTGTTGTAGGCCATTAGCCTTTGCATAAAGATGGTCCAGGGTGAGTGGAAGAAAGCGAGGACATTAAAAACTAGTTTTTTCACAGTTTCACCTCAGTGCTGTGGTTTCGTGACCTCTTGGTGAGATCTCTGACACAGTCCAGAATTGCCAACCAGTGTCTTAGTGAGCAGAGCTTGGGATATGGCACTTGCCAACTTCTCACTAGCTCTACAGGCGAGACCCATTGTCTGTGTCCTTTACCAGCATCATCCCTTTGTCTGGAGTACTTTCTTAGACCTCAGAGCACCCGACTCATGGTGCTAAACTATGGCCCATTTATGTGACCTTATGTGGAAGTTATGTTGGCCCAACTTTGAGGCTTTGGTCCATACTGAAGTTATATCCATTCCTAAAAAGCTTTTTAAAGAAAATAAACTCTCATATTTTCACAGCTTTGTGTCCTGTTTTTTATTTTTTATTTTTTACCTCATTAGACTTAAGAACTTCCATTCTGAAGGAAAAATGTATTCATATTTTTTCAGTATTTATAATTGTCCTATGTGTAAAGCTTATTAGCTTTAAAAACAAGCACAATTCTTATGTTTCTGAACCAAGATGGATGGAGTGTGTGATTCTGCTGAGCCTGTCCTTTCTAGGCCTGGAACCAGAAAACAGACATGCGAGTAACCTCAGTTCTGAGAAGCTCAGTGAAAGGATCTCTCTATGGGAGACTGAAGGAGAAAAGGGTTACTTAGTCAATTATGGATCCAGGTGATGTCCAAAAATATGAACACTGCCTAATGCAACCCCATCTTCAGCGTGTGCATATCTTCTTTTCTTTCTTTCATCTTCGTCGCCTGGTTTTAGGATATCTCTGTCTTTCTGTTGCATCCAGCAAAAGCTTCTTTGCATTTCTCAACTTCTAGATTCTGTGCTCTTCTGTGTCCATGGTCTTTACTTGGTTTCAAACACCTAACAGTTATTCACTCTCCTTATGAGCAAGACAAGGGCTTAGTTAATCACTTTAATTCATTGCTTCATTTTCAGATTGAAATTTTTCTTCCTATTTATTATGTGTGTGACACGGTGAGCATTGGTCACAATCTCAGCCATTTTCCACTCTAGTTCCCCTCTGGTGTTTCAGCAGCACTCTGGGTTTTGACTAATACCTGTAGTCAGATGATTTTGCCTACTTAATTGGTTCTCCTTAAGATATCAGCTCAAATATCACTAGAAAGTGCTGGATTTGGCCAGGCCTTATAGTCCCCTGTGATGGCTACACAGCTTGGAAGATCTGGAAAGCAGGTTGAGTATCTATTTCTCCTACTAAACTGTGAGCATCATGAAGGTAGACCAGTTGCTTATTTGGATTAAGAATGATGTCCCTAGCTCCTTGCCGAGTGCTTGGTACTTTGCAGATGCTTAAAAGTAATTGACATTTGATCCATTCAGTGTTTTATTTAGTTATTTACCACTGAACAAAATTCTTATGTTAAACAATCTCAAAGACAAGGCCCTAGCCACCATTTTATCAGTGAAGATCAGAGCAGTAGAGATACATTGAGGAAAAAAAAAATACAGAGTTTGTGGAAGGGATTTCAGGATGGTAGACTTTCAGGAAATTTCTAATCCATACTATCAAATCTATTAAGAACTTAGCAACTCTGGTTTTTTTTTTTTTCTTTATATGATTGAGTTAGCAACTAAGAATATGATGCATATTCCTTCACGTTACCCCTATTAATGTACCTCTGGGGGACCAGACTGGTCTGTGACTGAGTAGACCTTATAAATGTGTTTACTGACCCAACTGAATAGAGTAAATGACCAAATATGCAAGACAGATGGGAGAGATCAGGGAACTTGTGATTTTAAATTTGGGATTGCTTAGATCTGTATTCTGTTTAGATATGTGAGTCTTGTGTAGGAATGCCAATTGTCTGATACTCATTAACACCCTTACTATAGGGGAAAATTCCCTTCCCAGATTATTGGCTTCTCAAATTTTTCTCAAATCATTAGATTTGACTGGTTTTGTTTCATGCCCTCACTGTTGTTTTTGAAATGGTTAGAATTTTTTTAAAAAAATAATGCTAATCTAAGAAGTACAAATGAATCATAGCTTGTAATTAGAAATCACGCCTTTTCTTACAATAATTGTATACTGTATTGTTGATTCAACTTTAATTTTTAAGGCCATATTTTCCCCATAAATCCTCTAGAATGCCTTAGTAACCTGTACTACAGACATTAAAAAAAATAACTAAAACTCAGGTGACTAGTGTATTTTGTGGACGGCTGTGACTTGGTGACAGAGTTTGCTGACAAACCCAGGGCTGTATTTGAAAGGCAGTTGCTACCTGGATAATTATTACTTTCATTTTTATACAAAAATAAGAACGACTTTACCCATGACACTGTACAAACAATAAAAAAATTGTTTTTCTTTTTAAGAAAAATTAACCAAATACAACCATCTCTATCTTGTGCAGTGATTTGATGAACATGGGCCCAGACAGATGAAAGACCACGTGGAGAAGGATAAGCAGACCCTTACTGAAGAAGCAGGTCCCCTGACAGTTTAAAAGAACAAACCACAGATGAATTTCTTTGATGGAAAAGAAGAAGTGAATTACAACCACATGCTTTACTTGAGGAAGATAAATAATGAGATCAGAGTTCACTTTAAAATTCAAATTCTCCCACTTTAGAGAAAGTTTGCCCACGAACTGCTATGAAAGACTCCTGGACACATGAGCTTATTAACACTTTCTTTATTGGTCTTTCTCCTTTGAACACTGGCGTGTGGAAGCAACATTTACTTTCTATTGTGACATCATTTCTTTTAAGCCTCAGCATCTCAAATGCTGGGATGACAGGCACGTACTATCACGCATGCCTGGATGAAAGGTGTGTTATCACATTTGTTTGTATTCTGCTTCCAGGGGCCAAACCCAGGGCCTTGTGCATGCATTCGAATTTATTTATATATTCTTAAATTCGTGTTATGATCGACCTGTATTTATATATAAGCATGCTTTATTAAAAAGAATGCAAACGTTTGCTGCCTGAGTTTCTACATTTATGTTTCTACATTCACAATATGCATATTTCACACACAGTTTTAATTTGTTAGAGAAATAGGAAATTGATACAAGCATTTTAAGAAGGGAAGAGCTTGAGGAGCACCTGAGCATTTACCAAGCCGGTGAATAAATCGAATAAATTAAAATCAAGAAAACTGACATGCAGGAAATCAGAGACATAACCACCACCGCTGAGCCCAAGGGCCTCATGATGAGCTTATCTGAGTTTAAAGACTCAGGAGTCAAATATTGGGGTGAAAAACTTGATAGGTTAAAGAAGCTATGGAGGAACAACCAGCTGACCGTCTCTCCACACGTCCCAGACCAAAAAGATAGCACAGTCTTAAGCCCCTCCCTACTCTTTCCTGTGTGTCCTCTCTTCATATCCTGCCTTCTTTATCGATAATTCCGGGTCAGCTAGTTACTGGCTCCACCCCCCGATTCCAGGTTAACTCTATTGACACAGTCTTGGGGTGTCACAATGAGATCAAACAGCCTGCCACAGTCTCAGATACCTTAAAGGACAAACTTCAGGAAGATGACTGAAGCAGGCTTGTCTGTCTTGTGCCAGCATCAAATCCATTCAAAGTTGCAGGTTCCTCTCATTTGCTGAACCAACCTGAGATTTTTTTTTTTTTTTTTTTTTAAACAGGTGACCTTCCTTGTGGTGATATGCTGTATATATAATAAAGTTTGCCTTAAAATCAGAGGACAGAACCACCCACAAAGTTATCCCTAGAGGCCAGGGAGTGGTGACCCATGCCTTTAATCCCAGCAGTTGAGAGGCAGAGATCCATCTGGATCTCTGTGAGTTCAAGGCCAAACAGAGCAGTGATGGCTCACACCTTAAGTCCCTGTACTTAGGATCCCATGCCTCTGCTCCTTCTGGTACTTTGGAAAGCCTTTAATCCTAGCACTAGGGAAGTTGAACCAGGAAGTGACTTAGCTGGTCAGAGAAAAAGTGATAAGGAGGGAGGAAGCAGGAGTCCAGCCCTTTTCCTGCACTTCCCTTCCCCTTTGGCTGAGGCATTCAGTCTGTGGATTCATGAAAAGCTGGCTGGGTGAGAAGTGGCTGTGGCTTGTTCCTCTGTCTCTCTGATCTTTCAGCTTTTCCCCAATATCTGGCTCCTTTTCTACTATAAGACCAAGTGGAATTTGTGCAATACTTCCTAACCTTAAATCCCAGGGCAGAACACAAAAAGAATAAAACCATTGGTTATCAACAGGCAACTTGAACACAATGTGACTGATTATAGAAATCCTGAGTCGTGTCTTCTTTCCCAGGGAAATCCTTTCCCTCACTTCGGGCAGTACATGCCGCAATGTAGCCCTAATCAATTTTCTCCGAGTCCCCCGACTCATTAAAAACCTACTATCGTCACCACTTTTCTGATAGCACCGAAGGAAAGGAAGTTTTATTTGGGCTTGAAGTTAAGAGTGCAGACCATCAAGGCAGAGAGGGATGAACAGTAATACTCCGCTCACTTTCTTCTTGTTTCCTTTTTATTCAGTTTAGGACATTAGTCATGGCATGGAGCCACCTATATTCTGGGTGAGCCTTTCTTCTTTATTAAGCCTCTTATGGATACACTAAGATGTGTCTCTTCTAGTAGATTTTAAATCCAGTCAAATTGACAGAAAAGATTATCACACCTGAGTCCTAAAGGCCATTTTTGTTTTCTGCTTTATTTTTGGAATCTGAAAATATCATTTAGAATATTAGTATTTCCAGTGAATCGTGTTATACCTTCCTACTGCTAGTTTTCTTATGAGAAAAAGACCTTCCTGGTCTTTTGTGTTTGGCTGTGTGACCTGCATAGAACATGGGATGTAGGGGAGAAATGGTACAGCCACACAGTGGCAGTTCTAACCAGAGGTATTTACAACCAATGCTCTCTGTTCTTCCCCTTGTCAAAAAGAGTTGTTTATCCTATATCAGGTCTGGATCCCAGAACAACAACAACAAAAATGTGGCAAAGAACCCAACCCAACCTGGAATGGGGTAGCATGGACAGGAAAATAAACCACCTGTTATAAAACACTAGGAATCTGAGGCTAGTCATTCGACAGCTGGACAGAACAGTGGCTGCTCTTCCTGTATCAGGGTTCATGCTTCAGTGTCCAAGCTCTAAATGCACGCCTTCCCCCTCCCAATCTAGTACTTATTATTTTTCTTTGAGAATAAGCATTGCATGAGGGCTGGGATGACATAGAGGGTGGGCCTATGCCCCAGCAGTCTTACTGTGCTGGAGGAAAATTACTGATCTGAACACCGTCACTCTTCCATATGGCACACAAGCCACCACCATCCATGATTAGCTGTCCACATGTTCCACACAGCAGTGTATAGCTCCCACATTAGAGACAAACACACTGTCCAGTCACTGGGAGAAAGGAGACATGGAAGTTTGTTGTGGCCACTCAGTGTACCATTTTAATATGTGATTTTCAATCTGTCCAGATTTCAGGGAACTTTATTGACTTAAAACTTCTTTTTTCTAAGACAGGTGTGGAAGCACCACTTTTAATACCAGCACTTGGGAAGCAGAGGCAGGAGAATCTTTGAGTTTGAAGCCAGTCTGGTGTACAGAGTGAGTCCCAGGATGGCCAAAGCTACACAGATAAACCATGTCTCAAAAACAAAGAAAAGTCTTTTTCTGCCCTAATCTTGTCTATTTTATTTGTAGTACATAAACATTGTAAAAATAGAGTTTTGTAATAATTCTTTTATTGTTGTGTTAACCCTTACACCATAAAATGATGGTAAAGCCCTTGCTTGTTATACTCTGCACTGCCTTTGCAGAGCCTAAGACAAAGCCTAGCACAGGACAGGAAACACATGCTCCTAGAGTGTATGATAAAGCATTTCCTACCACATTACACACTTTGGTTTATGATTATGCAGAACTGTTTCAACTTTGGCTTGCTTCTTCGAATTCCATTTCCTAAAATACATCTGCTTTATCAACCTTTCCACTAGCTTCCTTTTTCTGTTAGGGCTCAGGTTCTGTCATTGCATTGTATTGGCAGATTGAACTGTGTTGATACGGTTACTCTCTGTCTTTGAATGAGGTGCATATTAGCTAATAAAATAATACATGTAGACGAATGGTCATTTAGTGAGAGTTAGTGGACGTGTTTCTTTATCAGATTGCTCTGTTTTTCTTTGGCTCTATCTTTTTCCCCAGGTTCTGCCATTCAATAGTCTTTTTTGGTTAGAAGATTTATTCATAGATGAGTGCTGAAGGCCAGAAACACTGTGGGCTTTGGGGGCCTGCAGCTGTGATTAATTTGGTCTGACCGTTATTAAACTATACAATATATTTTTGTTGTTAACACAATAGCATCAATATCTAATTTATAGTGTTCCCTTCCCTCCAAATTGGAGGATTTGAAGACATGAGGTCTCCATTTATGCTAGAATCGAGGACAGGGTTGAAACAGCATAACAGCATCCTGCTCTTAACAGAGAGAGTGTGGCTAACAGTTCACCATGCTCCTGTTTTTCTTTATTGCACCTTGTGCTGAACATAAAGAGGTGATGTCAGCCACGCCTATGTAAGAGCATCACCAGTGCAAAGTGGAACCTGCGATTCTATTTCTAGGCAACACAACATCCTTACAGGTGACAGAGTAGGCATTTCCACATCATAGTTACTTTACAGACATTCCATGTTGGCAGACTGTCGACAGATGCTCCTCAGAATACTAAAGAAGGAAGTTGTAAGAGGGACTATTTAGATGCTTTCAAGAGGGAAACCTAACAGTGTTAGAGAAATTCTCAGTTGACTGACAGAAACAAAGTGAATTTTTAATACCATGACTATCAGAAAATTTTACCAATCACTATGTAAACTTGGTGTAATTCCTGAGTTATTTAAAAGAACATTGCATAAAAAACACATTGATCTCAGCCTATGAACCCTTGAGCAGAGGACCCAGATAAGCTGTGTCAAGTTTATCAGCCCAAAGAAATGATAAATATGCATTGTTATAAATCACTAATTTAGAGATGATTTTTATGTGCCCCCCAAAATATATGTTACTCATACTTGTGACAAATGTCAGCCATCAATTATCATTGGTCTTGGATTGGGTTTTTGTTCAAACTGGACCAGTGCATCTACATGATTATTTAACATGCTAGTCCTCTCTGAAACAACTACAAAGAAAGATCTAGATGAGTGTAACAAAGCTATTTAAAACACTAGAAAACAGTATAATTAAAGGAAAGTAGCTAATATAAAATTTCAGAGAGAGGAGATATATTTTTGAATTCATCTGACTACTAACAAGCACTTGTCCAGCTTGAATTACAAACTGAGGGTCTGCCTAGCCTGAGAGCCTCTACCGGGGAAGGCCTAACTTGGGCGGCTCTTATTGGTTACTTGTACTAAGCTCCTATGTTAAAGCCACAGAGGACTTCAGAACATAATTAGCTTTTTCAGGCCATAGTCACTGGACTCTGTGGGTTTGTGTAAGGATAAGGATTGTTGACACTTGAACACAATTGTGAAATGCTTAATATTTTTCTGCTTTTCAGTAAGACTTTGGAATACTAACTATGAAGGAATCCAACCTGAGAATGTCATGGAAAATTTTTTCTTTCTTTTCCTTCCCTCCTTCCTTCCTTCGTTCCTTCATTCCTTCGTTCCTTCGTTCCTTCGTTCGTTCGTTCGTTCCTTCCTTCCTTCCTTCCTTCCTCTCTTCCTTCCTTCCTTCCTCTCTTTGTATGTGTGTGGGGGGAGGTTTAAAGCCAAGGGCAAAACATATAAAAATAACTAAAGGGTAAAAAAGAGCTACTGCCTTCAAATTAATGATTTGAAAGCTTACAGCTGACTTCTCAGCTGAACTGATGTGAGTCCAGTAACAATGGAATGCACTTCTGGGCATTGAATGAGAAAAATAATTTATGGAATTGCTTACCCAGAGAAAATACCCTTCAAGTATATAGGTTAAAAAAATATGTTAAGAAAGTTATTTCCCAGGAAAATGGAACAAGAAAATTTAACACCGTCATATCAGAATTAAAAATATATATATATATATATATATATATATATATATATATATATATATATATTAAAGAAAGGGGAAATAGAAACATGGCAAAGGTAAGAAAGGAATGAAGAACACTGGTCCTAGGGGCAAAAATGAGATGAGACAGACTTCTTAAAAATAATCACTGTAATATAGGAACTTAAATGTGTGTAAAATTCACATTAATGATAACACAGCTCAAATATTTATATATTTGTTATGCTTTAACAAGTAGAAAAGTGAGATGAGGGTAAATGGAGGTAAAATGTTCCCAAACTCTAACATAACCACAGAAATGTTATAAAATTATTCCCTCAAACCGAAACAATTCGAGGGTGTATGCTTTGATTTCTATGGTACCACTAAGAGAACTGTAAGTGTGAGGACCAATATGACTTTTTGTGGGATTCAACTTCCTCTGACACTGCGTTATGTGTGGAAGGTCCTCAAAATGTAGCTTCCCTCATTTTGGGATATACATGTCCCTGTATTCCTAGTTTGGTACCACACATCAGTGTCAGTGATGCACCAGTCAGAACTGAGGTTTTCTCAGATAAAGCCCTCTGCTTGAGATCTGTGATAACAGTTTGGGACTGTCTTTAGACCTTGGAAAAGCTTAGCATCTAGCTCAGGGTTTGAACTGTATTCAGATTCTATGTTACCAAATACAGAATTGAATGGTAGCTTAACTTTCATGGTGATCTAATATTTCTAGAAAGAATTATATAATAAAACCCATCTGTTTCTTCAGCGCTAACCCTGAGACCTGAATTGACTTTTATCACTAGAATTTGAAAGCAATTTGAGACATTATGCTTTGTTTTTACTGAGGACATAAAAGAGTTTAAACAAGCAAACAGGCAGCTTCAGTTGTCAACTTGACACAATCCTAGACATCATCTGGGAAGAGGGGCCTTTGACTGAGATACTGGCTCTGCTGGCCGCTGGGAATTTTCTTAATTGTTAACTGAGTAGGCGGGACCAGCCTATTGTGGGATGTACCACCCAGGCAGGTGAATCTGGACCTGAAATTCGCTGGCAGAGCAAGGCAAGAGGAATGCAAGTCAGGAAGCAACTTTTCCTCACGGGCTTTGCCTCAGTTTCTGTTCCAACCTCTTAAGTTTCAGCTTTAGATTCCCTGGATGATGAACGGTAGCTTGGGAGCCAGTTTAACCCTTTCCTCTCGGAATTTCTCTTGGTCGTGGTTTTTAATCAAAGGAATAGAAAGGCTCCCGGGCTAACGAGAAAGGCAATTTAAAAGATAACACGCGAGTACAACGGAAATATTGTACTTTACCCCAAGTGAAACCGGAAGCGAAAAGGCCAGTGAAGAGCAACTCGTCATCAATATGTACACTGTTCCCTCCTCGCCTTCTTGCCACGCTCTGAAGTTGCTCCGCGTTATGATGACAATGACGTAGTAGCTTCCTTACGCAAAGAGTTCATCTTCCGGTTTGTGGTGATATTTTCTTTTTCTGAAAACATTTCTTGACACCAAAGACATTTTTTGCCTAACCTGGCAGCTAAATTAGCAGCATGCCTTTAGATCGTCTAAGATTGTGTGCACTTAACCCGCTGTCCTAGTGTGCAGTTGACTTGTTTGAAATTGACTTACCTTTAAGAAAGAAGTATAACAAACTTGTCTGCGCTTTGGATTTTCCATGTAATCAGATTTTACAAACCTAAACTAAATCTTAAGTTTTTGAACCTAAATTTAATCTTAAATTATGTACTCTTCTATCCTCCTGACTCAGAGTAATATATGTGTGTATGTGTGTGTGCTGTGGCAATCATTTGTCAAAAGCAAACCACAGGTTGAAAACAATCTCAAACAAAAAACAAATATCCTATAAATGTTGTAAGCAACATGTGGTTATTGGCAGCATTACTTGTTTATGGTTTTGAGCTTTATTATGAATCAGTTGGGTTCAGTAATATCTTGCTTTACAAGATCTAGAGATTTCTGTAAAGTATTCCTTATGTTTTTGCCATATCATGTTTTCTGTGCTATTTAATAAGCTCAGAAACAAAGCCCTCTGTTAAGAATAGGCACAGATACAGACATAGATTAGGCACATTGTGTAGGTAACAGGGACAGACAGGTGGAAAATGGAGAGAAGTAGAGACTCCAAATTAAGCTCTGTCTTTGTTAAAACTAATCCATCAGGAAGTCTGAATTTTCATTCCTTACTGAGCTGTCCATATTGTTTGGTGCCTTCTTTGTAGTTGTCCTTGGTGCATTAACTGATAAACTGTCTTAGGTGACTCACAAATGTGATGTAATAGTTTTTACGCAATGTAGCATGTGTATCTTTCAAATTATAGACAGCTTCCATTTTGGCGCTGGTGATGGGGCTGTCTTGACTGACAGAATAATCTCAGGTGTAGAGCTCAATATAAGTGATGGTAGCACTATTTTTTTTTTTTAATCCACAAGGAAAAGAAGGTAGCCTTATCAAAATAACTTTTCAATGCTGTTGCATTTCCTACCCCCAAGTTTGATTTTTCCCCAGGTTGTTGAAGAACTAGGTGTAGACATGGGAGAAAAGACAAAGCAACTCATAACATTTCTTAGCTGCCAAAGACTATTCAATATTAAGCTGAAAATGTTCTTTTCAGACAGTCCTAATTTTCCTAAGATCAAGGGGCATTTAGAGGCCATTAAGTGGGTAACAATAACCTCATGAATGCTTAGTATCAGCATTTTGTCAATATTATGACATTCACCAAGACATATTTACCAAGATTTCAATTTTTCATTGTTTTTGTTATATGACATTTGTTTATAGTTTTGAGATACTTTTTATTTTTAAATAAAAAATATGAGGTAGAGAAAGATTAAGACTATTATGAACTGGGTATAATGGCACACACCTTTAACTTCAGGTAGAAACACGTAGATCTTTGTGAGTTCAAGGCCAGCCTGGTCTTCTTAGTGAGTTCCAGGACAACCAGAGCTACATAGTGATACTCTGTCAAAAATAAAATAAAATAAAATAAAAAGGGTATTTGGGGATATGATTTAAAAAGATGAAAGCAAAGGCAGCAAATACCATGTATAATTTCTGATTCTACGTGATTATTTGACTCATGTCTAATGTTGCTGATAAGTAATGATTAAATATGTTGATGAGTTGGTAGCTAATTTAACAAAATGACTTTGAATCTACATGTGATAATCAAATATGGGTACAATAATATTAGAGAATATATAATTGCTGTACATCATTGGATCAAAAAACAATAATTTAATGTAAGTCAGAGAGTTGACAAATACTTTAGGTAAAATATTTATCTAAGAGAATAAGTTCTATATCATACTATCACCTTTTAAAAATAATTAATACTTTTTATGTTAGTAACATAATTAGACACAATGAAATATAAGATGAAATTTTTCACAAAACCAAGTTGTATTGATGGTAACAATTTTGTAAAATATTAGAAAAGGTTTGGAAAAAATTTGACAGAAAAACTAAAGATATATTCTACATGATGTTTGGCACAAATATGAAAAATGTCTTGTTTGGAAGAATTACCAAATCTCTACTTAATCTCTTAAAGGGCTACTTGGTAAATACTAGCAATTTTTTGTGATTTAAATTTTTGACATATAGTTTTGATCACTTAAAAAGCTGAAGTAGCTATTTTCAGCTCCTTAATAATAGTTAAAAGTTGAAAGAATTATATTTTAAAAATCTGTCTAACTCATTACTGAACAAATTTAAAGACATTAAAATAAGTTTCACTTAAAAATTTTTAGTTTCAAAGGAAAGACTGATTGGAATAATTGATATTAAGTGCTGTTTTGATAGCAAACCAGTGACTTCTTAATTGACATTAAACAGGAAAAGTTTGTGAAATTATATTAAATTAACATTTACATTAAATTGATAAAGAATAGTTTGGAAGATGAGAAAAGAACTTTCCCATTAGAGGGAATTTCCATTAATAGAGTTGATATTACATGAATTTGATGATAGTAGACAAGAAAGAAAAGATGTCTGACTGCTTACAAAGGAGACTCTGTGTGTGTGTGTGTGTGTGTGTGTGTGTGTGTGAAAGAGAGAGAGAGAAAGAGGGAGAGAGAGAGGGAGAGAGAAGGGAGAGAGAGAGGGAGAGAGAGAGGGAGTAGGGGGGAGGAGAGAGAGATCAGCCTGCAGAGGACTATTACAGACGGTGACAGCTTTGGGAGACTAGATTTTTCTAACAAGGTTGTTGCTGCCGTTGGCAAACTGTGAGCACAAAACCACAAACCGCTGTCTGTTCCAGAGACCAGAGAAAAGTCTGATAAGCTGCACCGTTCAACTGTTCACTGTTATTATGCTTTGAAAAGTGTAGGATTTTTTGTTTTTTGTTTTTGAGGTTTTTTTTTTTGAAATCTTTAAACAGAACTAGAAGTGAGTTAACTAACAGTTTCAACAGGTATGCTGTAATAAAATCATTTGTAAATACCTATTTGATTTTAATATTAATTTCTCAGATTTCTTATAGCAAACTCTTATTAAAATATAAAGTCTCAGAAATTTATCAACCAGTTTACCTGATTATTAAGTTATCAGGTGGCTCTGAATATATTCCTACAGTCATTCCATAGGGTGAGAAAATGGTAGTAGTCCTGGAAAAGGAGGAAAATAGAACCTTGTTTAATCCAGGGCCATTGTGTGCCTGCTGGCATTTGAGAAGCGTAAGTCTGAATCTGTTTTGCAGATTTAGTGGGATTAGGTTCATATTGCTGTTTTCCTATTAGTAGCATTAATATAACAGAAGTGACAGGTAGATTGATCATCCCAAGGACTGATCATTTTGTCACATTGCCAGTTTCAAATAAAAGCTTCTGTATGCCAGATTGTGACTCCAATAGACCAATTAGATGAGCTCACCCATGATTTTCAATCTAAATCTAGTATCAGAAATAGTTACTTATCTAAGAACATGCTTTTGGCTGTGGGGTGAAGACATCAGTGCCACTTACTTCAGATTTCAGTGTTGTGAGTTGATGCTGGTGGCCAGTTTTCTGGAAGAATATGTGCCTAGTGAGGGTTGTATCACCTTCACTGCACAAGGACGTCACGTGGCTGCTGCAATACTAGCATGGTTTCCTTCTGTTTTACCAGTTTGCCCAGCATTTTTAACAAGTCCACAAGTTCTATTTATTTATTTTTCAATGAGTCTGAACCAGTGTCTGTTGGTAACAGATAAGAACATTGACTGATGTAAGTAACCATACATTAAATTATATGGGTTATAATGCATAACGGGCATTCCATAAATGCTTGTTGAATTAATCGAATATGTGAATAAGCCTCTTGATTCTCAAATTCTACATCTTAACATGAGTGTCACTGATAACAAATGAAAGGTTTCACGGAGATCTAGAAATCATTCTTGAGATGCTATGACCAATGATGATCAGCTTGGGATTTTTATAATGCAAATGGCAGAGAGCTACAGGGACACTTTTGTGGGAACAGTCACCTCAAAACTCTTATACTCTGTTCTGTACAATATCCTGGTCAGGAATGTGTGGGTAAAGGCAAATTTAGGAGTAATAAAATATGTGTTTTTTCATGACACACCACCTTACTATCAAGGAGTATGTTTTAAAAGTGGCATTAGTAGCTTTGCTTTAGGAAAACACTTTATCCACGACACATAATTTTTTATCTTAATTCATTCTGGTTTTATTTTGGGTCACTGTGATAAATTATTCTGACAAAGAGCAAGTTAAGGGAGAATGGGTCTATTTCTGCTCACAGTTCCATGGGGTAGGGGATCGAGAGGACAATAACATAAAGTACCTGGTCACATCACATCCACAGTCATGAAGAAAGCAGAGAATGCATGCTTACTACAGGCCTGCTATCTTTCTCTATTCCTAAACAGTCCAAGGTTCTAAAACTGGGGTATATGTAGAAACTACTTTCAGCCTGGGTCATACTCTAACAGTTAATGTAATCATGTGGAGGATGATGCTCTTGTACATTGTAAAAAATTTGGTACTAGAATTGGTTTAATAAAATGCTGATTGGCCAGTAATAGACAACCAGACTGGAAGAATTCTGGGAAAAGGAAAGGCAGCCAGATGCACAGGAAGCAAGTTGAGAATGCTGCATTGAGCAAAGATACCAAGCCAAATGGTACATAGATAAGAATTATGGGTTAATTTAAGTGTAAAAGCTAGATAGTAATATACTTGAGCTCAGTAGCCCATCACTTACTATAAGATTAAGCCTCTGAGTAATTATTTCATAAGCAGCTCTGGGACCTATTGGTGGGACAGAGAAATTTCCAGCTACAATCATGACGATCCCCCACAGACTTATCTGAAGGCCAATTTGATCTGATAGTCATTCAATGAGACTTCTGACTCTAGGGTGTGTCAAGTTGACATGCAAAACTAACCATCATATTTATCAAAGACATGAGGTTTCTGGTCCAACTAGCTCCATGGTCCTGATTCTCCTGTGGCTGCTTTTCCCCTCTAAAAATGACTCAGATGCTTATATTAATTTCATGCTGTTTGTCTTATGGCTCAGGTGTATTGCTAGCTAGACCTTTCATCTTAATTCAACCCATTTCCATTATTCTGTCTTGCCATGTGGCCCGTGGTTTACCTACATCTTGCATCACTAGCGGCTGGATCGTGTCTCTCTGTCTGACTCCACCCTCCTCCTACCTATCCTCTGATTTCCCCACCTCTCTCTGTCTGACTCCGCCCTCCTCCTACCTATCCTCTGATTTCCCTGCCTACTTCTTCTATGGTGCCTGCCATGACCAAAACAGTCACAGCATGCAGAAAGACATTCCCACATCAGACACATTCAGTACAGATATGATTGCTTTTCTAATTGCAAAGAAATGATGTAATGGAGTTTGTAATTCGCTTGTCTTTTTATTTAAATATATTTTCATATATACACGAAGACCTATCATAAACTTACTGCCTCATGTAGCATGTAGTAACTGTTAGAATTGTCCTAGCCTAGCATTTTATTCATTTTACCCACTTTTGTTATTTAAAGAATAGTTACAATAGTAATCACAAGCCACTATAGTTTTTAATAACTGTTCCTTAAGAAAGAATTTTTTTTTTTTAACCAGAGCTTTCTGTAAGTTCTGTCTCCTCACAGAGAGAGCAATGGTTGGTTCTATCAGAGATGCTGATAACTTCCCCAAGATCATGAATGCTCATTGCTGATTAATCTTTTCCATTTTGGAAATACTGTTCATTATGTCATCAGGGGATCCATCTGAAAACTATGAAGCTGGATACTGCCTTGACAGAACTTAAATGTGGGAAGCTAGTAACTAATGACACAACCATTAAATGTGCCACACTGCTGTTGTGGATTATAACTATGGATCGGAGAAAGACCAGAAGTCAGTCTCAACTTGTCGAAAACTAGACTATGTGAACTACTTCAGGGAGACTCAGCGGTAGAGAGGTGGCAGTGTGTAGGTTTAAAAGAGACAAGGGTGCTTGCCTTTCTGGATTTTAATGCCCTAGTTCTTCTGTATTCTTTCCCTTATTAAGGCAAACTCAAGTTGTAAATGGGCAAAATAAAATAAGGACAAAATTTGGCCCCAATTTACTTTGCCATTCAGAAAGAAAATTAAGAATGTAAACTTTAACATAAAATGTTCACCCTGGGCTCAGCCATTAAAGGCTAGCTAGGCTAATAACCAAAAAACCAAAAACCAAAGACAAAAATTTAGTCAATCCTACTAAGATTGCTTATCTGTCTATCTATCTATCTATCTATCTATCTATCTATCTATCTATCTATCTATCTGTTTCTGCTTGCTTGTTTGCTCATTTATTTATTTGCCTGTTAATTTATATTATTTATTTATTTAATTAAAAAGATTGTGTTTCTTTGTTTTGAGGCACAGTTTTTTTGTGTAGTCCTGACCATCCTGGAACTGTCTCTGTAGACCATGCTGGCCTTGACTCAGGGATCTGCCTGCCTCTGCCTCCCAAGTGCTAGAATTAAAAGCAAGATTGCTTGTTTGTATTCAATTTTTATAGAAGAGGAAAATGAACATGGAAAAAAAAGTTGTGATTCTGGGGAGCAACACAGAGTCATCTAGGGCCCATGGGTAGAAGAACATCCTCAGGGAAATAGTACTAACAGTTACAAACCAGCAATCGAGCTGTAACTGGGAGTCAGTCTGAGAAGGTTGGAAGTGGTGGTGAAGGGGCTTTTCCAGGCACTTCCTATTGAAAAGGTCAGCCAATCACAGTTGCTACAGATTCTTCTGTAGAATCTCTGTTCTGCTGGTGGAGACATCTAAGTAGTTACAACTTCAAAAGCATAGTGCCTATGGAAAAACGGATCCTTTCAAGCAGGGAGGATGTGTTAGGGTCTGGGAACAGTTTCAGGTTTGCATCTTTCAAGTGCTTGTCTTCACTTGCTCTTCACAGACAGATTTTACCATAATGTTTTATATATATATATATATATATATATATATATACATATATATATATATATATATATATATATATATATATTCATCGTTAACAAAAGGAAAACCAAACAATCTACAATGGATTAATCATGTTAAATAGATGAACACCCAGAGTCCGCAACCCTCATGAAAATTCAAGCTTCTCAAATGCTGTTTTGTAAAATGTTCCGTGAATCTTACTTTCCAATCAACATCAGTCTAAATGATAGCAATTCTGTGCAAAAAGCAATTTTCAGCTGAGTTTATATGAGTATGTATGTCTGTTTAGCTAAAACATAAATTGCAAAGACTTGATTCTTTGCAGAAAAAAGAGCGAGATGCAGAGAGAAAATGCAGCTGGTGGGCAACTTGAGCAGTTACAGAGAGGATAGAAACAGATTTGTAGAAAATGATTCAAGAGGAAATGGAAGTTTGGAGAAATCCTGCCAACCACTCAGGGCCATTGCTTTTATAATCTCAACTATACTCCCTTTGGCACCTACTCTTCCCTCTGTCCTTTTTAGAGATGCTTTCCAGAGCATCTTGATTTGTAATCCCTTATTCTAAGTATCTCCTCTCTCCCATCTCGTATAACTTTTCTCCAAAGAACTTACCAGCCCCTCACACAACATTAGTTTTAATTATTGCCATTCCCAAATGAAGGCTAGAAGTGCTTGTTTTGTTTACTGTATAGCTCCACACCTTGAAGAGACTAGGTACCCAGAAACACAAATTCTGATGAGTGAGAGGGGGAGAAAGAAGCAGTTTGGAGGCTGTGCAGAGTTCCTTGCACCTGACCTGAGGTGGAAGCAGAATGTGAACGTAGATGCAAGTAGACAAGTAGAGTTGTCATAGTCATGACCATAATGGACTCAGAGGGAAGTTGATTGTTCTGCAAAGAGAACAATTGAGATATATCTTGACCCAACATAAAGTGGTAGAATATCAAAGCAAATACGGTAATGAGAACCACATCCTCTACCAGAGGGCAGAATTCCCATCCTTTGAAGTTTCCTTTTTTCCCCTCTGTCCATCTTCATCACCCACACCTTTACAAGCTTTAATCTGGATAAGACTTGAGATATCTGTCTCTCTCTGCAGGTCATATCTTATGATCTCCCCATTTCAAAATCTTATTTGCACTAAAAAAAAAAAAAAAATCCAGATTCCAGTAGTCTAGAGAAGGAACTTTCTTGACTCCAATGGACTGACTATCTGTATAAGAATGGGCTCTACCCTAGAAACTTGAATTAGGAAGGTGAGAAAACCATCATGCCAACTGCATCCGAGTAATTTTAATTATTGAGCCTTTGAAATAATGTTGATTGACCTATAAATTGGCTACACTGTGAGGACATCCATCGAAAAATGATATCCTCCAACACCATCCAAATGGGGAAAAGTGTCAACTTTGCTTTTAAAAGAAAATGAATTGTGCCCATATATGATACCCACCCCTTCAAAAGAAGAAGAAATGATGACTGTCAATTATTTAGACATTGAAACATACTCAATAGACATTTGTTGAATGACTTGAGATTCTGAATTTCTTTTCCTCTTATCTAATGTGGGATAGAATTACCAAAAATGATCGGGTCTTTTATTTTAATCAAGCAGGTGTGTTGACCTCAAGAATTTGCAAGTATTTCTTTTTTAAGCACTATGACCAAGAGGTGAGGAAAACCTTCCTGACACTATTGTTTAAGATCTTTCTACTGCTTTCGGTGTTAGATCTCAGGCTTCCCATCTTGCAAAGGACTGGAAAAGCTACAATTTCTTCCACTTAGGATTTTTTTTCTTTCTCTAACATGTACTGTTACAGAAATTGTCTTCTCCTTTCCCAAAATCTCAATTTAAATATATCTCTTAGATATTTTGGACTTCTGTGGGTTTTTCTACATTCAGCGTGTATTCAATAAATACATTTTATAATTAGATTTTGGATTCTAAAAGGGAATTGACAAGAATATTTACCATTTATATCTATGTATTTGTACTTTAAAATATCTTCAGCTTATTTACAATTGCAGGTAAGACTTTTTGATAGAAAAGAGCAATTTATTACCATCAACATTTGTAGGAATGTATGTATCTCAGTTCACAGGTTATCAAAAGAAACTGACTGGTGGGGCCAAGTAGAGAGGGTGGCTCCCATTAAAAGCTATGTAGAACATGATATGAATTAAACTTTCATCATGAAGTTCAATTATAGAATTTTTCAACTGAAATCACTAGTGTTTTTTAAGGTTTTAGTTATTATTTGAGAATATATGTACAATGTCTTTTGAGAATATTCATCCTTTATTCTCCCTTCTGGTGGTTTGAAAAACAGCCCCTTACTGGATCATATATTTGAATGCTTGCCTTGTTGGAGAAGGTGTGTCACTGGGGTTGGGCTTTGAGATTTTTAAAAGCCCACACCAGGTCTAGTCCTCCCTTCCCCTCCTCTGCCCTCCCCTCCCCTCTCTTTGTGCTTCCAATTTGCAATAAAGATGTAAGCCTTCAGGTACTGCTCCAATGCCATGCCTGCCTACCTGCCCGCTGCTGTGTTCCTCACCATGGTGGTCATGGACTCACCTTCTGAGACTGAAGGCAAGTCCCTAATTAAATGCTCTATTTTATGAGATTTCTTTGTTTGAAGGACAAAATGATTTAAGGACTAGAGAAATGGCTTAACACTTATGAGTACACATACTGTTCATAAGCTTTGTTCCCAGCACTCAAGCCAAGTGGCTTACAACCACATGTAATTCTGGCTCTGGGGAGGACTTGACACCATCTTCTGGCTCCTAAGG
The DNA here is from genome assembly GCA_033318265.1 of Phyllotis vaccarum. Taxonomy (NCBI): domain Eukaryota; kingdom Metazoa; phylum Chordata; class Mammalia; order Rodentia; family Cricetidae; genus Phyllotis; species Phyllotis vaccarum. The sequence continues at coordinate 34,078,315 of JARWLC010000009.1, read as the reverse complement.
ACACCTACACTCACATACACGTACCCTACTCCTACCACATACATTCAGGTAATTAAAACTAAAAATAAATATATGTATTGTAAAAGAGCAGGATTTGAACATTTGCATTGAGGTTTTCTATACTGCATGACCTTCATATCACCTTTCCTTTTCTTTTGCACATATTTGTTACTGGTCATTTATCTGATTTGCTCATGCACTGAGTGATGAAATATCTGTCTACTGATGGTCCATCACAAAATGCTACATGGGAACACGACAGAAAGTTAAAGCTTAAGGAAGAGACTGCCAAGCTATCCTGGCTTATTTCAGCATGGCTGTTGATAAAAATTCCCTATGAACCAGTGGGACATCCTGACCTAATGCTTTAACAGGGTCTATTTGAAAACTAGATTAATAGATACAGCAGTGTTCAAGGAGGTATCTGTGAAAACCATGTGAGTAGACTAGGAAAGAGTTGATTCCTACAACAGAGATGATGCCCAAATAAACCCAAAGATTTCAATGGACACACTCCTACTGGACATGAAGGACCAACACATTAATGCTAACCAGTCCTACTTGAGAAAAAAATTATTTCAAAACAGTGCTATGCTCTGCTGGCAGTTGGGGGTCAATCACTGTTGGTATTTGAAAGACCTACCAGGGTTCATGTACATTCTCTTTAGAAGTGGTAAAGATATTATGTTGGCACTGTCAGAAATAGATGAAAGCTGACAATTTATATGTTGTTGTTACCACTGCTGTAATTCTTTTGTGATCCTGTCTCAGTGACATTCGGTCTCATTCCTTTCTCTCTTGTGAAATTGTGGCAGGAAAAATAAGCTGTCAAGTGTCAAATGTGGAAAAGTCTGAACTTCTAGGGAGATGAAAGATGTCTTAGGCTATGTCCTCATTTATACATTGTAAAATGCCGTGGGTACAGCCTTATTTAGGAAGCAGCTAAAACAACATTCCACGAAAACTTTATTTCTAGGAAAAGGCATTTCAGGATTGCTATGTTCTAGCTGGCAATGAGACAAGATTGTCTCATCTGGCTCAGATGAGGTCACTCGCCCAATTAAAATGCTAACTCAGAAGCATGTCAGAAAGGCTGTTTCCTTCTATTTTCACCCAAAAGTGACTAATAAAAGGGCTGCTGTTTCCTCTCACTCCCGTGTTAATTTTAATTATTTTTAGTACTTCCCCTGTGCTACATACTTTAGTAAATACTTTGCATGTGTTTTCTCATTTGACCCTTATTCAGCCCTGAGCAGTAGGTGTGGTCTTGCCCCAACTTAAAGGATGAGAAAATTGACTCCGAGAGGTGGAACATTTACTTATTTCAAAGTTAATGAGACCAAAGTGTTGGCAGAACAAAGAATTGATTTTAAGTCTATTTGACTCTAAATCTTAAACTAATACCATAACAAAATTTCCCTTCTTGATGGCCTACAATCTTTATTTTTACCTTGACAGGATGCATTTAGTGAACTAAAATAAAATTTTGACTACCATCAAGTATATAGTTTTAAGTGACTTTCAGACATCTGTAATTATATTAATTTCAGCAAGTCACCGGCTTTAGGGATTTTAATTATAGTTCAGATGATTTTTCTCCGCTAGAGGTACATTTGTTTCTAAACTAACTCACTTCTAAACAAATTAGAATCTGAAATAATCTGATTTTAATTTTTTGTACGTCTCAAACTGTCTTTTTATAAGTACTTTCTAACCACTTATCCATTCAATTTTTTGGGAAAGTAATAGAAGATGTCCAATTTTTCTTTCATTTGATAATTTTTCAAGTATTTTTTAAGAGTCATATTTTATGTTTGCTTCTTTTCTTTTAAAAAATGCTCTAGCCATGTACTTTTTCTTCCTTTCTGATTCCAGTAGTGAATCTTAAATTTCATCTGAGAGGCAGTTGTTAGAAAATCAGTTTTTGTTTTATATTTTTATATCCTGTCAGATATTTCACATCATGCTGTGTCCAGTCTCTTGAATAGTTTCCTTGTCTCTTGGAGGATTTCCATGAACTAGAATGTTGCTAGCAGGCCAAGTTCATGCTTAGGTATCAGGTGGCTTTCTTGCATGCTGTCCACGGCAGGCTCTTTCACCTTTGCTGAGTGGATAAATTCTGGTTATGGAACTCTCAGCCCTCTCACCTGAGTGATAGTGAATTACGTGATCTTTCTCCATGCATTTTCCCCCTCTATTACTTAAAATAATCCCCTGAAGTAGGCATGATTTTTCTCATTAAAGAAGAAAACATTGAAGAGTATAGCACAACACTTGAACTGAAGTCTTACTGATTGTAGTTTTCCTTTATCTCCCTGTCTGAACTGCAGTACACAATAATGAAATATTTTGCCAGTACCTTATGAACTGAGACTAAGCATCTTCTACTAGTTGTACTTTCAAAACTCTGAATTATTTTCTGAAATTAAGCCATTTGATGCACTTCAATACAGATCAAAGTCTCATTTAAAAGCAAAAAATGGTATATGAATTCAATCCATAGCTGCTGTGAAATAATCCTCTTGTACGTAATAAAAATTTGTCACTTGAATTGGCTTAATAAAATGCTGATTGACCAGTAGCCAGGCAGGAAGTAGAAGCAGGGTGTCCAAACTAAGAATGCTGGGAAGGGAAAGGTGTAGTCAAGAAATACCAGACCCAGCAAGCAGGTCATATAAAAATGTGATAACAAGCCATGAACCATGTGGCAAAGCATAAATAGAAATATGGGTTAATTTAAGTGTAAGAATTAACTAGGATTAAGCCTGAGCTAATGGCTGAGCATTTATATTTTATATTAACTTTTGAGTGGTTATTTAGGAACTGGTGGGTGGGAGAGAACCATCTGTTTACACATAGCATTTAATGACTTCAATTTAGGTACAGAGAACAATGAAATGACTTTAAGGCTGAACACACAAATGTTGTTTGTAATTGAAAGCATTGTTTATAAGTATGATAAAGAAACACAACATTTATTTTCTTCTGAGTTACATAGGAACCTGAGGGCAAAACTTCCTAAAACAATGGCGCTCAACCTTTCTAATGCTGTGGCCCTTTAATACAGTTCCTCATGTTGTGGTGACCCTCAGTCATAAAGTTATTTCGTCAAATTTCATAATTGTAATTTTGCTACTGTTAAGAATCATACTATAAATATCTGATATATAGGATATCTGCTATAAGATCCCCTAAAAGATCATTATCCATAGGTTGAGAATCATTGCCTTAAAAGTTTACCTTGTGATCTGAGGATTGTCTTTATCACACTAATGAAGTAACATCACTAGGAATATCCCTTGTCATAGCTGAGTTAGTAAGACTAACAAATGCTATCCTTGCAAGATGTAAGATACCAGCCATGCCCTGGATCAATTGGACAGCTTTCAAGTATTACCTCAGGGCTAAGAATGTGACCTTGGACAAATTACCTTAGCTGTTTCTTTTTTCTTATCAATGAAAGTCACTTAATAAGTGACTACCTTGTTAAGAGATTATAAATATTAGGTGTTATTTATAGATGCAAAAACTGTACAATGCATAATACAAGTTCCAAGTTATAGATGTGGAAACTGTATAATACATAATACAAGTTCCAAAACTGTAAACGTCACATATAAGTACCCATATAAAATGACACATAAAAGTCATATATCATGAGTTGGCATTGACAAACTCTTGTAGGCACTAGTTGGATGAATTTATTCCCCAAGCACATCTCCCTGAATGCCACTCTCACTAAAGAAAGACATCCAAGATGCAGTTTTATAATTACACACATTCACTATACAGAAATCTCAAAAGAGTTCATCTTGAGCTACAAATGCCCGAATATATTATATGTTTGCAGGTCTTAGCATGTTCCTTATATGATGGGTAAAGATATTTGTTTAAAAAATGAGTTAAAAGCAGAGGGAAATTAAATGCATATGATACAGTTTAGATATAAAAAGTACCCCACACACACACACACAGGCCCATGTATTAAAGGCTTGGGAGGTCAGGACCACAGGAAGGAAGTTAGTCCATTTTGAAGATTGCTTTTGAAGATAATAATAAGAGCCCTACCCCTTCCTGTCTGCTGTTACTTCCTATTCACCACAAACCCGTCTTACCAACTGCTTCCTGTCATGTGCTTCTTCACCCCAGATCCAAAGAAAAGGGTTGAGAGCGTAGACATCTCTAGAACCACCAGCCAAGGCACATATTTTTTCTTATAAGTTGAATATAAGTATTTTATCACAGTGACAGACAACTGATAAATATACTCATACTTTAATGTAAAGTGGATGAATACATTTTTTTTTTATTTTTTTTTAGCCTAGAATCTTGGTTGGCATATATCTTTATGTGCACATGTAACGCTTTAAACTGAGCATTTGAGACAGTGGAAGCACCTGTAGAACACAGTTGGAAAATTTCTTCTCCTGGAGCATTTTGAGGGTAAAGGTTTTCCTTGTGTATTGAAAATTACCTTCGAAATAAACATATGCTTGGTTTTCACCCTCTTTGTCTAGCCACAGATATATCATGTCTACATTATTTGATTGGACACAACACCAAACGTCTATAAGCCTGTTCCATCAGGGTGGATATGGATACTAGAGCTATTTTAACAAGCTTACCGAAGAGATGTTCAGAACATTAGGATGCGCAATGAATCTGCCCACACTGTAGTGTGCATTCATTTAATGGTGCCTATTTTTTTTATTATAAACTCTGTTTATTTACTTTCTTCTAATATTAGTTATGTTTATGTGTTTGAATTGTGCAAATCAGATCACGTTGCTTCTGAAAGACAGATGAAAAAGGGCTCCACTGCTCAGTTGCCTCTTCAGAAGCAAATATAATTAATTTTATTAGCTTACAACTGAACCTTCACAAATTAAGAGCGCCAAATATGGGAAGCTGGCTTCAATTATAAGCAGGCAGATGGTTTTATAATTCAGAATATCACCCATGTGGGAGAATTTGGTAGGTGAATAAAATCAGAATTTTAATGACACCATTGCGTTTTATGTGACCACAGATTTAAGTAATTTAAAATGTTTGGCTCTTGGTGACTTGAAGAGGTTAGAGTACTTAGTCTGACTAGAAATCAATTTTGTGTCCGTGGAAAACCATGGAGAAAGAAGCTTTGAATGTAAGTATAAAATCCTCCCAGAAATTTTTACCTATAACATGAGTAATTCCTTGCTGGTAATGGGATCACCTTTGTCTTCAAGCTGTGCCATTTTAAATATCTCTGGTTCACTATTGGTATGCTAAAAACCAGAGCTCAGAAAATAACAAGCACTCCTAAATAATAGTGTAGAAAATAATTCAATTACAACATACTTTAATATAATCAGTTTGTACAAAAACATGTATTAAAATAGACAGACTGTCTCATTAACATTCAGCAGGCATCTCCTTCAGCTGGAACTGAACTTATTTCAGACTCATACATACAGAATTCTTAGATAGATTACAAATACATGGGCACACACAAAATTAAACAGAAAACAGTTCCTACGTGTTTAAGGGATTGAGGTTATTTTAGTGGGTGCATCTGTATTTTTAAAAAAATGATATTTAGTGGCACTGCCTTTCTGGATGTGAATAAATTATAGTTTTTCAGACCATAATTACATTGGTTCATACTTAATGGTTATACTTTATATTACTGAGCCAGTATCAATCAGGATTTTGTAAATTTATGCTTCATTCCCTGTGAGGCATGTTACTGCTCATATGCTTTGGATAATTACACGCATCTATTGCCTTGTATTGCATGGTCAGGAACCACCCTTTTCCTCCACATCTTTCATCTGTCTCAGCATCACACTGTGGTTTCAATCCCCTCCCCAGCTGCCCACTTTTAGCCAATTCTTGTTTTTTCACTGAGTGGTTCTTTCACTTTTCTGTCCACCATCCTTCCCACTCATCAAAACCAGATTGCATTTTGCTGCAGAAGAAAGATGTGTTCAATAAAACTTGGCCAAGAAGATGGTTATTGATACTTGTTTGAAAGGCAGCTGTATTGCTTATGTACCACTGGGCACTGGAACAGGGAGACTGAAATTGCTTGTGATGTCAAGCCCAAAGAAAATCAGATTCCTGGCAACTTAAAAATTAGAAATAAAGTAATCTCTGTGTCCTTTTCACACTTGAGGAACGAGCTGTAAATAAAAGAATGATCCTTGGAGATAGCCTAAAGTATTGCCTATCATTATGGAAAGTGATATTCACGGGATATATTGAAACATTTCTAACCATACTCTTAAACATGTAAGAGTTCGGTTTGGGGCTAATACAATAAATCACCCATTGCTGAATTTAACTTTTACAAAGGTCCTCCATAAAGAGGGAACTGAAGAGGTGCCTCAGTCATCAAGAGTGCTGGCTGCTTTTCCAGAAAGCAGGGTTCAATTCACAGTGCCCACATAGTGACTCACAATCTTCTGTAACTTCAGCTCCACTGAGCCATCTCACTGTCCCTGGGGAATGTTTCATTTTAGGAACAATTTATTTATACAGGTTTGGCTAACCTACATATGGCTTGTTCAAGACTCAAGGCATGACTAAAGGCATAAAGAAAACAAAGGCTCGTAAATACAGTGGGAGCTCAGTAAAGTTCATTGGAAGTGTACAAGCACTGATCAGTTATATGCAGTGTGGCTTGGGACAGGGAGAACTGGGGTGCAACTGGGTGGAATGTCCAGTGGGAAACTGTGGTATGGCAAAAGCAGAGATTTGCTCCCTCTAACCATTCTAACGCATAAGAATACTTTTCTCATGTAAGTTGGGAAGCTTCAGAGGGAACGTGGTGGTGGCCTGAGGGGCTTCCCCTCTAACTGGGAAGCTGGTTTGTGGGTAACTGCGGTTATTCTTGCCTCCTGGTTTCTCCCCTCTCATACCCATTATAATGTCACTGGACATATAAATAAAAATTTCCAGGTAACTTGGCAGATGGGATTGGTTTGGAAGTCTCCCTTACCACTTTCTCAGAGTTAATATATGTCCAGGGGTATTGCAAAGGGATCCAGCAGAGCATGGAACTGGAGCCATCTGGACGATACCTTCAATCCTGGCACTTGAGAGGCAAAGGAGGGTGGAGTTCTGTGAATTTGAGTCTAGCCTGATCTACATAGGGGTAACCTATCTCCAATTAAATAAATAAATACATTTAAAAATAAACAAGAAGCAGACAACCTAAATTTTTAAATCTGCTCCCCCATGAAACCTGTGAGAATGCCCACTGACCAATCACTAGATAACAGTTACATAGTGCAAACATCAAAGAGATAAAAGCTAATAATAATAATAATAATAATAATAATATCAAATATTGGGGACTGGCAAGACTACTCATCAGTTAAGAACATTGGCTCAATTCCTGGCTCCCACATGGCAGCTCATAACTACCTATAACTCCAGTTTCAGGGGATCTGATACCTTCACACAGCCATACATGTAGGCAAACAGGAATGCACAGGAAATAAAAATAAATAAATCATTTTAAAAATTAATAATAATTTCCAAAGTCAGTGACATCAGTGGTTCATATTGCACACGAAACACATCTCACAGATTTGGATCCAGAGGTTATTTAAACAAAACAAAAATTTAAAATCCCCATTAAAAGTTATCATCAGCACCGATTACAACTTTAGGAGAGAAACCAAGTGCATTGGTGATATAAATAATGTGTTATTAAAGTATATCGTTTTCAACAGTAAAATTAAGACATTTGAAGGATGAAACAGTTTGTTACATGGGGACAAAAAGAATGCATACTTATAAAAATTAAATGTGAGCTATTCACAAACGTAAGAATACCTAAAATAAAACCTTAGTTCTGTATGGGGATGGTGTAGCGTCCATGGGGAAGGTGGGATGACCATGGGGAAGATGTAGTGTCTGTAGGGTTGAGGAGGGGAAGGTATCTGCGAGAGTGGGAGCCAAGTTAAGTTTCTGCCCAGAGTGGTCTCAGATGTTCACAAGACTTTGCTATTTTCTCTATACCTTGGTCTTCCTAACAGCTATTATGGCAATCGGCCGTAATAATAAAACTATTTGCTATTGTTATAGGTAAATCCAAACCATATTCTGATGACAGAGACCTAGTTTATATTTGCTGTTATAGTGAATATAAAGAATAGAAGTGAAGGGCCTTAGGGATGGGAGACAATCCTGCAGCCTAGGTCCAGGGCCCTTGTTCTGATCCTGGAGGGTGTCAAAACTGCTCCTGTAGAGCCTCCCTGCAGGCTATTCTCTCTAGACAGAGGAAGGCAATCAGAATTAATCATTTCAGGGCTGGCAGTGAGGTTTGCAGGCTACAATTCTCACTTCATGGTTTTTCCCCTCACGTCTTCTGCTCAGGAGCTGTAAGCATGGTCTTTAAGTTATTTACAATTTGGGAATTTGACTCTTTTAGGCTACAAGAAAAACTATGAAATTAATATTGTCCCCCCTCCCAATAAAATTAAATATATAAACTGGCTTCTGAAGTCAGTTATAATTGAGTGTGCATATTTGAAAAGCAGATCACAGGCACTAAAAATGAGTTTTCACAGTCAGCAGAGCAGACTGGTGAGTTTTTGGTTCTTATTTTTAAATGGCCACAAGAATATTCTTTATTTCTCTTTAAGCCACCAGGAAGCCATCCTCTCTGGCCTAGCATACCTTTTTCTTCCCATAGAAACCCAGGTGGATGCATCACATATGCCCTATAGCTAATTTGTTTTGCAGGAAGAAACCAAAGAACTAGTGAATTGTAGCTGCTTTTTTAAAAAGAGGTTGAGGAAAAATCAATAATAAATTATCTTCCTCTACAGCAGTTTAGAATCTTTGCACAGCCCCTCTGACATGTAGATGGAGTTATAAATTGATTTAGTTGAGGACGCTAAAGAATCTCACGTGCTCTGGACTGCCGGGTGAATGCAGGTTAGCGAAATAAAAATACCCCACCTTGTCAGAGGGCCTTTGTAGGAGCTGCCGAACCTGGCAAGTTATTTTTACAGTTTAATGAGCTAGGCCCCAGCTTCCACAGGGAGACACAGCAAGTGCGGTATTTCATAATTTACTGCTGTAAAATGATCAGGATTCATGTTGTCTATAAAACATGAAAAACCTTCTTCATTCCTTACCAATTAGATCATAGTTACAGCTCACAGTTCCTTTGAGCTTAAAAGAAAAAAAAAAATTAACTGCTAGGCATAAATGAATGCTGTGGTTAAATTAAACCCTTCAACGGCCCAAACAGGCTTGAAAGAAATGCCTTCTGGATGTTATTAACACGCATATTTAAGTGCTATTTTTAAATTTTAACTGCAAGCCATAGCAAGCACAAATGTTTAGAATAGCTATTTTGGCATTGTAGCCTTACGTTCACAGTTTTTCATCTTTACTAATTCTTTCCAATAATTATTTCACCTTTCACTACTTAAAATTTTTTTTTGCAGGTATAGCAAGTCATTTTATGGAAATAATTATATTTGGGGAACAATGATGTCAATGCAATTTTGTCATCAAGAATTCTCTTCAATTATTATCATGTTAGCAGGATTGTGTTCTAGTCTCCAGGAGTACATTAAAATGTGTAGGGATTACAATTAGAACTTAATAACTTTAAATGTTTAGCATATTCGTGCTTATTAAAGTAGGTTCATTATGGAATAATTTAAGCAAACCCATCAAACCACCAATACTAACCAAAATAAAACTGGAGTATTAGCTACGAGAATGTGCAAATGTGGAGCAAGAAGGAAGCCTCGTCAGACACAGAGATGGAGAAACCAAGATTTAGTTTCCTTATTGCCTATTTCATTTACTGTGGCATAGTAATTTGGGTACATAGTGGGTGTGTTTACTAAGGCTACTGTAACAAAATACCCCACTGTAGGCAAGTTGTACAACAGAGGCTAAGATCATACTAGTGAGCTGGATGCTCCAGTGCCAGCCAGTTGAATGAGTGAGAAGAGATGGATAGTTTCAGGGATGGCCTGTGTAAGGAGTGATATTATAGGGGTGATGACAGAGTGTGTGGGCACAGATGGAAAGGCATGTGGAATCTTCTTTTCTTAGTCATTTGTATGTCGGTTGTTGGTTTTCTTGATGGCCGCCATGTTGACTGGAGCAAGATGGAATGGCATCGGAGATTTGACTTCCGTTTCCCTGATGAGTAAGGATATCTTTGCCTGTATTGATTGGCCATCTGCACCTCTTCCTTTCAGATCCATCTGCTTAATTCATTTGCCATTTATTGCTTGAATGATTTCCTTTTTACAGCATAAATTTCCAGTATGCAGGCATTATTTCTGGAGTCTTGGTTGTATTTTATTATCCATGTGTTTCGACATAGTAGTGTGTTGTTTTGATTACTGTAGCTTTATCTTGAGCCACACTATAAATTCTCCAAACCAAACTTCATTTTCAGATTTTTTTTAGTATTATCTTAAGTGTTTTGCTTATATATATATAAACTTTAGAATGACTGGGATTTATATGTATTAACAATATAAATGATTTACTTTTAGATTACATTAAACTTATTGATCAATTTAGAAAAGTTATTTTCGGTCTTTTTAAAAAGTTCTTTTCCTGTTTACATTATGTATCCTTTAATAAAGGGAACAGATTCTGAGAAATGTGTTGTTGATAACCATAAAGTATATTTATATAAGGATGATTATGATTTATCAGACCATATAATTTTGTAGTACAACTGTGGCATATATGGTCAGTTGTTCACTAAAACATTATAATTTTGTGCATGATTGCATTTGGATGTTTTCTAAGAATATGTGGTGATACTTTACATTTTTCCACATGCAAACTTTATGCATACTTTGCTAACAGAATCAGATATTACAAAACTGCTTTTTCTAGCATATAAAGTGATGGGCTTCAAGATGGCATTTTGATGTCATTCTACATTGCTCACATTCAAGCATTCATTAACTTTCCTTGCCCCCCATTCCCTTCCTTCATCAAATAGTGTACTAGTCTTCTTCCTTTTTCAAAATAGTTCCCTTTATGCTTTTATGTCATATATATATAATGCATATGAGATGAAATATGTGAATTTCTAGATCCTGCATATGGGACAAATTATGATATTTAATCTTACTTTTTATGCTGCACCCCTCCCTTGGACTCTCCTCCTTCACACAATCTTCTTATGTTCATATCTCTGTGTGTTGGGGGTCATGAAAGCCTAAGTTTGACATCAGAACCCACTTTCCTCCTTTTATTAAAGATACATTCTTTTTTTTTCATGCAATAGAGTTTGAATACAGTCTCCCCTCCCTTTATTCCTCCAATCCCTCCTCACCTCCCCTTCTTTCCAGATCAACTCCCTGTCTCTCAGTAGAAATGCACAGGCTTCTATGACATGACAAAATAAAATAGTATGAGATAAAACAAAGACCAACATATGGATGCTGGAGAAGAACCGCCAGAGAAAAGTAAAAGAGACGGCTGAAGAGTCAGAGAACCACTCACTCACACTTTCACGAGTCCCATAAACGTGCTTAACTGAGAGCTGTAGTGTACACACGGAGCTGGTGTAGGCCCTGCGTTGGGTGAGCTCTTCTTAATTGTTATAGAGGCCGTGTTCTCCTAGGTGTCCTCTCTATCCCTGTCTCCTCAACTCCTTCTGCCTCTTCTTTCCTGGGCTTCCCTGAGCTCTGAGGGGGGAGATTTGATGGAGACATCTCATTCAAAATGTGTTTTGAAAAAACCAATCTAGTAACACACATACGTAGAATGTAAACATTTAGAGCTTTGAAAAAAGCAGTTAGTGGAAAGACTGTAAGAGCTCGAGGAAACGGAGTACACCAAGGAATGAAGGCCTTCTACACACAAAAGTGACTCACACAACTGTGAGACTGTGGCAATGCGCATAGCGTGCCTAGGACCTGCACAGGTCTAATCAGATGGGGTCCCAGTGCTGAGAGAAGGCACGGACACATGTCCCATCCCTATCTCAGATATTATTTCCAATTGATATCCCCCTGGAAAAAAAAATTCGCCTTTTCTAACAAAGTCTCATTGGGTGCACAAACCACACTTAAGGCTCCCCTGCCCAGCAGTAGATGGCCAATACAGAATTAACTCAATGATATTTGGAGGTTTTATTTATTTGTTTTGCTCATAATGCTTTTTATGTGTTATTTTCTCCTCCTGCTTGCAGGGCCTTTGCTTTTGTTTATATATTATGGTTTCCAGATCTGTGGTTTTTTTTTTTTTTTAAATTACTACTATTTCTATGTGTATGTGTGTGCCTATACACCTGTATATGTTTTGTATATATGCTTTTTGTATATATACATTTTCTTTAGCCTTTTTTTTTCCCATTTGTTTGTTTTGTATTGTTCAGGTCTGTGTGTCTTTATTTTATCTTATTAGGTGCCTTTTTTTTCTGATGAGAGTGAATGAGAAAGGACATAGATTTGGGAAGCTGGGAGGACCTGGGAAGAGTTGGGGGAGAGGAAATTATAATAGAATATATTGTGTGGAAAAACATCTATTTTCAAAAAAGAGGTGGTTATCCCCTGAGGATTGATACCCAAGAATCTGCTCAGTAGGCCCAACATCACACATTCAGCCTCACCTAGGTGCTTATTCCACTAGTTCCAATCTAGCATTTAAGACCTCAAGGATTTGGGAAGAACCAGTGGCCTTCAGGTCATGTTGAGAAGCTGAAGAAGCCGAGTCAGCAAAGGATGATGGCAGTGGTAACAGATGCCGCATCAATGCACTGTCGGGTAAGAGAAGATGGCAAGCAGGTGACAAGGCTATAGATTTCCCCTAGATCTGCCTTGAGGCTGGGCCGCTGCTCCAAGATACTGCTCAGGGTGGGGGAGCAGCTTCCCCTCAGTTAATCCACCCACATCACCAGAGGTGTCTCTTTCAGAAAATTGCAGAGACAATAGCTACTTGATAATTTTGTCAAAAATCTGAGCCTCCAAATATCTGAAATATATTCTAGCTATCTTTTAAATGTGTATATAACTTAACTTGGTTCCCATTTTAAACCATTTATCCTAAACTTTTAAGATATGGTTAAAAAATGTTTGCTTTCAATAGGATTTTCATGGGGGAAAATTGGGGGAAAATAAAATATTTAGTAGTAATGAATGATTAAATACATCATAATTCTTTTCTGTGTTGAAATATTTAACAACAAGGGAGGAAAAGCATACTATCAAGGCCTATGTAATACAGCTGAAAAACATTTTGATTTCATTCTTTCTGAAAATATTTATTGAACATTAATTCAATCCAAAAGACTGTAGTGCCGGGGGCTGACTGTGATAAATAGGATGCATGTGGTTCCTGCCTGGATGGAACATACCATCCCAAGGAATAGCAAATAAATCAATAAAAATGACTGCAAACTTTGATGGAATATGAAGAATATGAAAAGCATGCAGATAACCAATACCCAGTGGTCCAAAAAGGGTTTTGATCGCTATAACAAAAGAAAAGCCAGTAGAGAGATGTAGTAATATGACGAAGAAGGTGAAGACCCATGTAGGCAAGAGTGACAGCATGTGTAAAAGCCTAGGAAGAGACAGACTACAGCCTCACACTCCTGTCAAATTCACAGAAGTTCACAGGACTGAAGCGACTTCATTGCACTGGGGATCTGTGACACCATAGTTTCAATGAGAAGCCAGAAACCCTGAATTTATAGCATTAATGATTTTGCAGGGTTTTGGTGTGAAGGCATTGAGATTCGTTTTTTGTGGTCCTTACTTCTCATGGATGTGCCTGAAGATAATGAGACTGATAAAATTATGTCTCTTTTGAGGAGAAAATCCATAGAAACAACACATCAAAGTAAAGAGATCAGACTCTGAACTATCTAGCAGTTTAAGTGAAAATTATATGTGAGTTCTGGTGGCTGAGTCTGTTCCTACATGCTGGCCATGTCATAATTTGAATCTAGATTCCCCCAGGCTCATGGTTTCAACACTGGCTCTCCAGCTGGTAGTGCGTAGTGTGTTTGGTCAGACCATGAATGTTACCTTAAGAAGTGGGACCTTACTGGTGGAGGTGAGGTTGTGGGGATAGGCCTTTTAAAGTGCTATCTGGACCTTGGTTTTTCATATTGTATGGGTGGTCTGATCCATCCTGATGTGAGCAGCCTCGATCTCATATTCCCATTGCCATGCACTGAGCTGATCTGCCACACCTTCCCCAGCACTATGGACTGAACCCCTAGAAACGATATGAGCTCAAAACAATCCTTGCTCTCCCATTGTTTCTGTCAGGTGTGTTCACAGCCACACGAGAGTAACTAGTACAGCCAACACCTAAGATGTATTGTGGACTAGCTAGAGATTTCTGAACATTTGGATGGGCTCAAAAATGAGAGCAGAAATGGGCAATGTTCAGACTGAGGCTTAACAAAAACTCAGTGTGCGCGTGTGATACTAATTTCAGCGAGGAAGGATGGGATGAGAAGGGTTATCTATGTAGATCAAGCCCTTCATTTAGGTATTTTTTCCTTCATTCCCCTGTGGGGATGCCAGGCAGGAAGTTGGATTTGAAGCTGATGGGGAGGTCTAGGCTGAGGCTAATTTAGGAAGCTGTCAGAGCATTCTTTTAAGTGGTACAAGCAAAGCATAATGAACTATATGTTCTGAGATCTTAATTATAGAGAAGGCATATGGGACCACATGCAAAATATAATGTTACTGGCAGTTTACTCTTGGGGAGGTATGTGATTATGATTGGGTTTATTTATTTGTGACCTTAAATATTTACTGAACATAAAAACAAATATCACATTTTAAAGGTAGTGTCTTGGGACTAGGGATGTAACTGAGCAGTAGAATGCCTGTCTGGCATGCTTAAGGCCCTAAATTCATCAACTCATCACCCACTGCCCTTTCCCCACCCAACACATACACACACACACACACACACACACACACACACACACACACACACACACGTACATGCACACACAATTTAAAACAAATATTTAGAAGTCAGTGTAAACACTGAGAGTCTAAAGTTATTTCCTTGGTTTCTTTAAATAATTATTTCCTTTCTGTCACTCCAGGTATTATATATTAATATGGAAACGATACCTGACACGTACACATCCTGAATTTGATTCTCAGCACTGGAAATTATATATATATATATATATAGAAATGTGACATTTAGGAATGCTGTAGGGACTGAGAGATGGATCAGTGAGCAATAGCACTTGCTATGGAAATGTGAGGACCTGAGTTCAGAAGTCTAAAATCCACATCAGAACATGGGTGTGGCCTGCAACCCCTGCACGGGGGGGGGGGGGGGGGGGGGGGGATAGAACGAGGGAGAGAATGAGACTTGTGACCCTCAACCTCACCAATACACCGTGAGTTTCAGCTTTGCTGAGAGACTTGTTTCACGGAAATAAGGCAGACATCTAACTTGATGACCTTCACACACACACACACACACACACACACACACACACACACATATACACACGCATACACACACACATACACACACACATACACACACACACATACACACACACACATACACACACATACACACATACACACATACACACATACACACACATACACACACATACACACATACACACACATACACACACGTACATACACATACACACATACACATACACACCCACATACACACACACATACACACACACACATACACACACACACATACACACACATACACACATACACATACACACACATACACACATACACACATACACACATACACACACATACACAAATACACACACATACACACACATACACACACATACACACATACACACACACATACACACCCACATACACACATACACACATACACACGCACATGCACACACATACACACACATACACACATACACATACACACACATACACACATACACATACACACATACACACATACACATACACACATACACACGCACATGCACACACATACACACACATACACACACATACACACACACATACACACACATACACACACACATACACACACACACACATACACACACATACACACATACACACATACACACACATACACACACATACACACACATACACACATACACACACATACACACATACACACACATACACACATACACATACACACACATGCACACATACACATACACACACATACACACACACATACACACACATACACACACATACACACACATACACACACATACACACACATACACACACATACACACACACATACACACACACATACACACACACACACACACATACACACACACAGCACGGTACCTTTGGTTTCTCTTGAACGTCTTTCAAGTTTTCTTTAGTTATGATTTTTTTCCCTTCTCCTTTCTGAGTATCCATATCAGATTTTCATTTTCCTTTCTTGCTACCCAGGACATTTCCTCCACCTCTTACTCCAATTCACTAGAGAAGTTACTTTTTAAGATTTGCTGTATAATTTTTATACCTTTGCAATCTTTCCTCATTGCAGCCGATCTGTCCCTTATCACTGCTGCCATTTTAATCTTAGAAATGAATCAAATTCAAACCTACTGGGCTTTAAAAGGACAAGAGGGGTTGGTTTTGTTTTGTTTCTCCTTTCTGTGTTTGTTACTTTACTATCCTCATTTGTCGTGGCTGTCAACCCCGTCTCTTTGGTTTTGGGCTTCTCCCTCTGAAGGAGGCCTCTAGCACTCCACTCCTGGTGATGTTTTTCCCCAGTGGGAGATCAGTTTGAGTTTCCTCAGGTGTAGGGGGGTCATTCTCCTCACTCAGGAGGTGTGACACTGTTTGGGAGAAGTTGGCATTAGGTGTCCATATCACTTGTGTTGTATTTTTCTTGTTGCTGAGGTAAAATCCCCTTGGCAGATAAAGTACAGTGCTCACCCTCAGAAAGAAGCCTCTTTTGCAGCAGAAGGAGATTATTACAGAAAAGGCACAGCCAGTGAATTGGAACAACTGACTGTGGGGTGTCCAGCCCCAGGTGATACATCTCCACACAACTCCTGTACCTAAAGTTCAGGGAACGCAGCAGAAGTAGGCGTGGGGAGATTCTAAGAGCCAGAGGATGAGGAAGTTGACTGTGACATTGTCCCTTTTAGCTGTGATGGGCAAACTATACTGATGTAATCTCAACAACATGGCTGCCTAAACAAAATCAGGAGCATTTCAACAACAGTAGACACTCCAGGATCGATGGGGCAAAGCTCATGGGTCCCCAAACCTAGATGAAAGGCTCCAAGCAATAAACTGCTGCTGAGAGAGGGAAAATTCGTCTTGACCAGGGACGCATACCTGGCTGGTTATCCAATACCAAGTGGTCAGCCCTAAAACCATACATACAAAGGCAGCAGTGAGCAAACTCACAAGTTATATTGACATATTTATTCATGTCTATATACAACGGTTAAAGAAGAAGAGAATCATGAGTTTGGGAAGAGGGTACTTGAGAGGGGTAAATGGAGAAGAAGGTGGGGGGAAATGGTGTAAGTATATTTTAATCAAATAAAAAAGAATAAGTCTATAGAACAATATTATGAATATTCCTGTGTCTATTACTCACATATCTTGTATGCTAGTAAATTGGCTTCAATTTTAAAAACAAAATCTATAAATCTCTCTCTATGTGTATGTATTTACAGGTGAAATCATGATGTAGGGAATGTGTTTCAGAATACTGTTTCAAGACAACTGAGGGCAGGACATATCTATGAAAGAGTGAAGAGAAAATGAGACATGAATGGAAGAATTCTGGAAACTACTGAACACAGACAATGACGACACAGAGGCTTATTAGACCCCTCCACTTACTTTGTGCATATTTGACATTTTATATAATAAAAGCTTTTTATTGTGCATTTATACATTCATTATTCATTTTAAGAAGAATCACAGATGTCTTTCATTCTCTAAACCAAGTATACTTGGCAAATTTCCCTTTTCTCTTAGAAAGACTCAAGAGAGCATTGGTATATAGCATTGCTCTTGAGCAATTGTAGAAAATAAGGGAGTGTTGGCTCCCATGGACCCAGTAACAGATGGTCATGAGCCACCATGTAGGAGCTGGGAATTGAACTCCGGTTCTCTGTAAGTACAATATGTGCTCAACTGCTGTAACCCCTAAACTTTACTTCTTGGGTCCACCCCATATAGTTCTTTCTCTAGTGCTTGCCATGGTAGGTCTTGAAAATCCATTCTTTAGTTGCTTGGGTCCAAGTCTTTGTAGTTTGTGGTGCTTTTTGTCATGCTAGATACAATCTGTCAGGAATTTTTATCAGCTTCATTTGGAGAGTATTATTCTGAGTGAGGTAACACAGACCCCCAAAAATAGACATGGTATATACTCATGTCTACTTTAGACAAAAAGCAAAGAATAACCAGGCTGCAAACCACCACTTCTGAACAGCTAGGTAACAGAAGGAAGTTAAGAGGGGCATTCAGGGATCTCCCTGGGAAAGGGAAATAGAGATCTTATGAGTAAATTGGGATTATAATGGGGAGCAAGGAGATGTGGAAACAAATCATGAGAGAAGGAGATGGTTGAGTGGGAGGAGCAACAGAGAGGGAGAACAAAGAAATAGATATCTTAATAGAGGGAGCCACTGTGGGGTTAGAGAGAAACATGGTGATAAGGAAATCTCCAAGAACCCACAAGATGTCCCTGGTTAGGACTCCAAGCAATAGTAGAGAGGGTACCTAAACAGGACTTCCCTATAATCAAATGAATGACCACCCTAAGTGTCATTAATGAGCCTTCATCCAGCAATGGGTATTATCAGAAGCAGAGATTTATAGCTAAGCACCAGGTCAAGCTCCTGGTTCAGGTGAAGGAAGAGAGAGGAGAGAGCATATAAGCAAAGGGATCAGGATCATGCAGAGGAGACCCACAGAGATGGCTGACCTGAGCTATTGGGAGCTCACTGACTCAGAAACAATCACTGAGGAACCTTCAGAGAAAGGAACTAAACCCTCCAAATGCAAAGAGTTGAACAGCATGGGCAGTTTGTGGAGCCTCTTCTAGTAGGATCAGAGTTTATTTCTGCTGCATGAACTGACATCTCAGAGCCCATTCCCTACAGAGGAACACCTAACTCAGCCTTGATACTGGGGAGAGGAACTCAGTCCTACCTCAACTGGATATGCCAGACCGAACTGACCCTCCTTGGGACTCCTTGCCCTCCTTGGGGAATAGATGGGGGATGGTGTAGGAGGACTGGTAGGAAGGAGCAGTAGCAGATATGGAAAACAAAACAAAACAACCTTTTTAGATAATAAAAAAAGAAATACGCTCAGAATCTGACTCCTGCTAGAATTGTGTCCTTCCCTCAGATAATAGAGGTACTTCTTAGTGCTTCACTACAATCAATCAAGTAGGTTTTGTTTAGAAAAAAAAAAAAGTGTCAAATTATGTTACTTTCCTGCTCCAATCACCCAGAATTACTTCTTTCCTTCAGACTAAGCTCTGCTGTAGTTGTTTTGGAAGCCATGACACCATGACAGAACTCTGTAAGTAGGATAATCTATAAACAACAGATTTTTTTTTTTGAGGGGATGACAATCCAGAAGGTTGAGAAGTCTGGGATCCAGGCACAGCGGATACACTTATGATGAAGTTTTTGGTTCATGGTGTTGCTATAATTTTTTACCTGTGTCTTCTAATTGGAGACTAGTCAAGGTGCTCCCAGCGATGGGAAAGCAATGAACACAGCACCACGCAGCATCTTCCTTGTTTCCTATACTAAATTTAAAGCCAAGAGAAAGTTATAGTTATCATTTGAGAATATCTAAGTGTCATCTTTTATTTTATTATTATTTTTTAATCACACCCTCTTTTCTGCACAGCAGTTAAGGACCGTTTCCACATTTTGAAAGGGTTGGAATAAGAAGGATACTGAAGACAAGAAGGGATTGAAACAAACACTCAAAATATAAAAACCTCCCTCAAGCAGGAGAGCTCACCTTGCAAGCTCAATTTTCCTTCAGATTGCATATAAGAGATGTCATTGGTGCAAACAGTGGTAGGTCAGAGGCAAACTCACACACTGCTGTCTTCAGGAAGCCTTCAACCGAAGACTTTGAAATTCAGAGACATTCTACTCTTATCCCTAGTCTCCATAGAGAGGCAGGGCCTCCTCTGCTGAGTGGGGAACAGCAGGCTTGAGTCTATCCTTCATGTCTGTTTCCAGCTGGAGACGTCAGGCACTTTGATGAGCAGGCTGACACCGCGGTGCATTCGGGAAATGGTGTTTGAGAGACAATAAAGGAGCCCCGGCTTAAACTACATTAAGGGATCACAGGAGTACATCTCGACTATATTTTCAGATCTTTTGATTCAAAGGCACACATTTTCTTATCTCCCAAGGGGCGAGGCCAACCTAGTACAGAATATAGACAGAGCCTGGCAAATAAGGTTGCCAACCACACATCGGAGACAATTAGTGAGGACATGGGAGCTCCTTTGCTGCCTGAGGGCAGGGCAGAAATGGATCATGGAGGAAACCTGGGGTGTGAGAGCTGAGACCCCAGTCTAGACTGAAAAGTAGACGTGTGCCATGGTGTACTGATGGGGTTAACTGCCGTGCTTTGGGTTACCTGGGGAGAAGAAGGACATAGGTTCATAGCCTGCTCACTGCTTTCAGATTTCCACTCAGCACTCTTTCCACAGAGTGAGATTGCTGGGTTACATGGACATGCACAGGTATGAGCAAAAGAAAGGTTCAGTGCAGCCCTTGGAACAGCACCAGCTTTGGCTTGTGTGGGTACAAGTCTCGGACCTACCCAGTCTCATCATACGTGCATCTCATTCAGACGTGCCACTTTCTAAGTCTAATTTAACACACGTATCCACAAAGGACCTATGCTGAACATAATTAATGAAAGCAAATGCTCAAAATGATGGAAAAGAAAAGAAATCTCATGCAGAAAATGAAGGACTTAGGAAGAACTGTTCAGAACAGTTTTCAAATTTTCTACAGCGAACTGTGAAACAGCTTCTCTATCTGAGTTGATTTCCGTAAGCCAGCAATGAACCACCCAGAAGATGGTCTCCCCATCCTTTTCTGTTCTCCATTTCCCAAGAAACTCCTGGAATGACTTCCTTCAGAAATTCTTTGGCTTTCTAGGGATGTATCTCCTCATTTGGCGATGTCTATTTCCCAGCGAAACGTTGATTAGGAAATGATGTGAGTGGAAACGTAATTAATCTTTCCACACATGTGACTGACTGCTAAATAACATATAGGGAAGTGGTCCAAAAGGAAACGCAGTCTGCTTACCTTTATTCTCTTCTTGTTTTTTCCTAAACTCTCCTCAGACTTTCTTGCTTATTAAAGACTGTGTAGGTTTTCTTCCTGGCTCACTTCTACCGTCCCCCTGCAATTTAATTGAACCAATTTCTCACCTTATACACACCTCTCTTGTTGCCTTTTCCTCTTGCAGAAGCGAAGGGAGATAGGTGAGAATTTCTTTGAAGCCATTTCGGCTCCCACGAGAGTGAACACACTATCTCATTATCCAAAGAATCAGAGTTGTGCAGTGTAAACATAGACATGGATGCGAGCTCCAACTCTATGGGCCTTTGGCTTTACCTTTGCTAGTTAAAATTGTGGTTAATTTAATTAACAGATGACACCAGTAAGACCGATGTCAATATCCCTGATATCTTACAGCACGTCCACTCTGAAGTTGCTGTACCTACTCTGAAAGCTGCCTAAGTATTGTTTCTATGGTCATTTTAACTTAATAAGATGTTTTCCAGTAGAATGGATTCATGGCTTGCCCCTCCTTGGGCCTCCGGATTGTATGCAATGGTTTATAGTCAATAAGTCCCTCTCAATACTATAAGACCAGCTCAAACCTCAACTTTTTAAAGGATGAGCCAGCATACCCTGCTTCAGTGGCTTTGTCTCAATAAATCATGAGGCTATTCATTTAGTCATGTAGGTCCTAAATCCAAAAATTATGTTTGGGAACACCCCCTGTCAAATGGATCTCTAAATTCTGCTTGCTGTAGCTCCCAAATGCCCCTTAATCCATTATCTTCTCTTTGGTCCCATAGCTTGCTCATCTCAGATGCTCTCAAATCTAAATGTTTGTTCTGCTCAACCAACAAACTATTTTCCATAAGGGTGCCAGACCATTCATCTAAAAAATACAACTCTTAGGACCCATATTCTATTCACATATACACAATATTCATCCAGCAGTGGTTTTCCTTTCTTTATATGCTCAGTGGCAAAAACCTCAACATGTGGTTGATAGACCTCCCTCCACCAGTTACTACCTGCCTATGTCCCCATCCCTAACCCTTCCCCAGTCTTCTCTCTCCTGACCCAGCCATGCTTCCTTCAGTCCCTCTAACATCTCAGACTCATTTCTGCCATAGGACTTTGTACAGTTCTGACTAAGATGCCCTCACCCCAAGCCTTCCTGATGAACAGATTTATTAGCAGATTTATTCTTCTAGTCCTTCTTAGCTAAGTGCCCTTTATTCAGGACGCTCCTAGTCTAGGTCACTTGAGGGTCTACTCTTCCTACGTTCCCTCTTTAGGCTGCTTGTCTGGCAGTATAGTTGTTACTTGATACATTAATATCATTTTAAGATAATCATGGCTCCTACGAGATATAAACTTTACAATGACAAGACCCGGGATGCCCCTGGTTCTGTCCTAGTACCTACAGCATAGGTGGTACTAACAGTTTACTGGCTGAAGGTCTGGTTAACAATTTTAAAATTTATATTTATAAACCGTGCTTCTGATTTACAGAAGTAGAATTTATGGATTGATTAGTAAGTGATTTTTGAACTTTGATTGGATGTTTTTGTGTGGATGTGCATGAAGTAGAGACACAGGCATTTGTAGTCTAGATGTGATAGGGATGGTGGGAAGTGGGGAGTTACTGTTTTAGAAGTAATATACAGCCTCACAATGCATACTAAAATTTCGATCAACAACAAAACACATACAATAGTAGGCCTATTAGCCTACACCACCTAGTGAGTCTGTCAACATATTAATTTGTGTAGGTACTCTGTGGTGGTCATCTAATCATGAAGTCACCTAACAATATACTTCTAAGAATGTGTTCTTGCCCTTGAGCATCATGTGATTATATTTATTTAGAAAGAGTGGTTGTTCTTTGAAATGTCACTAAATAGAACTATCATCATAAATCTCACTTTTCTAGCCCCCAATTTTCTCTGGAGTAGCTGAGTATGGTCTAAGCCGGTTTCTAGGGGTCTAACTTTTAACGTTGTACTGTGTTTCATGTTTTCTAGTTACCAAGTGGATCCAGATCCTTTGTAATTATCATGATTTGCAGATCTTACCCTTCTACAGACACATCCATGCTTTGTACTTCTTCTATCGGGTTAGTCTTCAGAGATCTAAACTGCAAAGACAAGTTGCTCTCTAGCATGAATAGAGCCGTTGAAGCACTTTTTAGAGGCAACTGATGCCAGAAGTATTTTCTCATATAACTACACACCTGGATTCTCTGAACCAAAGTATACATCTTGTATATGTGCTAATTTCTAATTTGCTACTTCAAGTTAGTTACTTCTTCCAACATTGAGTTACCTATAAATTTGATATCTGCTCTTTAATTTTTAGTCAAACTCTCGATCAATTATTACAAATATGGGTTAGAGACCTCCATGGAGTCACTGCTTGGGCACTCTCAGAAAGCTGATACTAATTAAAAATTATTTTGTGGGTATTTATTTTTAAAAACTATGCTTTTCTGTGGATTTTAATCCAACTATGTGTTAAAGTTACAAAATGTTAGGTTTCCCAGGGTCCAGAGAAATTGTTATTTATTTAACTGAGTGGAATTATTTTCAGACCAGGTATGCTAGCTTGCTTTCTATTGCTAGATAAGACATTCTGTCCAAAAGCAATTAGGAATGAGAGGCTTATTTGGCTCACCTGTTCATGTCATAGTTCTTTATTGGGGGAAGTTAGAGCAGGAACTCAAGGCAAGAAACTGGAGGCAGGAACTGATACAGAAGTCACACTGCTTTCTGGCTTGGTCTTCATGGCTTGCTCAGCCTGCTTTCATATATAACCCAGCACCACCAGCCCAGTGGTGGAAGTGCTCACAATGAGTGCATGTGTGTTGGGGGGAGGCTCCCATAGTAAGAAAATGCCCCACAGGTTCACCTTAGGCCAATCTAATGTAAATGAGTTCTTGTATTAAGTAAACCCATGAGTCAGAGTACCTTAAAACTTCCACCATTCAGCTGTACAGTGTGTAGAGGTTTGCATACTGTGGCCATGATAGGGTATAGATCATCATGTCTGCAACATCCTGCTCTCAAGTTTAAGTGTGATGAGGAGTGATCGTTGGTGAGAGGTTTCTCTGATCCCTTACTATTACTGCCTTTCACAGTTCAGTCTCTTTGCACTACTCCTAGGGAACAGCTATGGTTCTTAAATGTGGTGAGAGGGAACCAGGCATAATCCAGGAAGAAGATGGAAGGGGGCTGGAGAGAAAGGGGACAGGGAGCAGAGGGGGAGGGAAGAGGGAGAAGGGAGGGGAATTGGGGGAGAGAGGGAGGGGAGGAGGAGAGAGTGAGAGTGGGGGAGGGGGAGAGGGAGAGGGGAAGGGAATTGGGGGGAGAGGGAGAGGGAGAGTGGGGAAAGGGGAGAGGGAGAGGGAGCTAGCACTTGCTTTTTAATACCTTACCTGAGGAACACTACTTTATTTGCGATGATATTTTAATATATTTGGGAGGATACTTTAGTATTTTGGAAAACTTTGTTTTCAGTTTGTATTCCATCACTTGTTTTTCTGTGAAAATGACAGAGGTGTGCGTAAAGTGTGCTATATGATAAACTGGACATTAGGATCTGAATTTGAATTGTTAGGTTCTAGAAGTGTCACACTGACAAATTAACTCAATGTTTTTGAGCCTTTTTTTAAAAATATGAAATAATACTTCTTTTTTAAAGACTCTTTAGGCAGATAAAGAACTATCTGTAGCTGTGCTATGAGGAAAATAACACAGTGTGACTGTAAGTCACTAGCCTTATAGAGAACATTGTTACAATGACAACTCTGGAGAATATGAGAAAGTTCTGGGGCTTCGGTGACGGTTGAGTTGGTCAAGTGTTTGTCTTGTAGCTATGAAGATATGAGTCCAATCTCACATAATCCACAAGAAACGGAAAGCTAGGTATGACATGACAGTGCAGGCTTATAACCGCAGGCCTGGAAAGGCAAGATGGCCAGATCCTTAGGCATCACTAATTAGCTAGTACAGCTATACATGGTGAGTACCAGATCAATAACAAACTCTATCTAAAAGCAGGGAACGGGGCATCTGAGGACCAGCAGCTGAGGTAGGCCCTGGCTTCCACCTATACATATGTGCACATGCACTTTCACACAAGAACACACAATAGCATACACACACGCACACACAAGAATGTTCTGAGCCATTTTAATTTACTCTTTAAAGATTTTCGTCAAACCACGAGAGCAAGCAAGCTGTCCAGAACTCACATGTACAGCATTAGTGAAGGCCAGAGAAGACTGCACATGGTCATCTATGTACACATAGACAATCCATACCCGAGAGCAGCATAGCAAGGTCCTGATAGCCCAGAGAGGAAAGATGCAGAAAGTGTATGGAAAACAAGGACAGATCCGAGTGTAACACGACAGAAGACAAATACAACACTTCTATATCAGAGTTTTTCTCTGTCCTGCCAGCCAGCTCCCAAATCACAACATGGAGACTTATTTTTAATTATTAAAGTTTGGCCAGTAGCTTAGGCTTGGTTTTTAGCTAGCTCTTATAACCTAAATTGACCATTTCTATTTCTCCATGTGCTGCTCTGAGACTCGTTTACCTCATCTATGTACTGTCTATCCCGCTTTCCTGCTTCCTCTGTGTCTCCTCTTGTCTCTGCCCTTCTCAGTGTACTCTGGGCCTGCACTGGCCATTCAGCTTTTTATTAAACCAAATTAGAGTGGCACTTCTTCACAATCTACAAAACTATTATTCCATAACATATTTCTCATTCCCAGGAAGAAAGATGTCTTCACCTCATCCATGTTAGAGCAGGCCTGAGACCTGGGACTGAGCTCTTTAGAGTCCTGTGGAATCTGAAGTATGTGAAGGGCTGGAGGAAGAGACCTAGAGAAGGCATCACTTCTGGGGAATGGGAGACGCCTTGCAGGGGCAGAACTGAGTCAGAAGATGGGTAAGACATAGGAGGACAAGGCAAGTGTTGAGAATGAGGGACCTACAGAAACAAAACAAATTCCCCAAGTCAGAAGATGCAAATTGCCTCCCTCCCTACAAAGATCAAGTGCTAGTCATTTATAAACCCCACTGTTTAATATACAGAGAAAGGACAACATGAATAGAAATTCAAGCATCTGAGCCTACTGCTCATGTGAGCCTCCAAACAGCACTATGACCAGTGAAATAAGACTTTTCAAAGCTAGCAGAAGTTGCCAGGCAATAGTCATGCAAAGCAATGATACATGGGTGGGGGAATCAGAAAATAAACTCAGCTATTAGTGGGAGACATTTTTTCAATAAAAGTAAAGCAAGTGAAAGCTATAATGTCACACCTATGACCTAAACTAAATATTTCCAAACAAACATTTGTAAATGGGATTGAAAGTTATCAAATTGGGGTGGGATGGAGAGATGGCTCCATGGTTAAGAGCCCTGACTGTTCTTATAGAGGACCTGAGTTCTATTCTGAGCACCCATATGGCAGCTCATAACTGCCTGTAATTCCAGTTTCAGGGGATCCAATGTCTTCACACATGCATACATGAAGGCAAAGCATAAATGCACCTGGAATAAAAGTAAATAAATTATTTTTAAAAGTTGTCACATCACTGGTTGGTGGTTGCACAGGCCTTTAATCCCATCGCTCAGGAGGCAGAGACTGGTGGATCTCTGTGATTTCTAGTCTAGCCTGGTTTATAGAGTGAATTCCAGGACAGCCAGGGAGGTTTGTCTTAAAAAACCAAAAAAAAAAAAAAAAGTTGTCAAATCAAATTTAGAGAGAGAGAGAGAGAGAGAGAGAGAGAGAGAGAGAGAGAGAGAGAGAGAAACTAGGAAAGGAAATTGAAGAACAATGCGTCATGAACTTAAAATGTATAAGTTAATTACGCAGCGTCCAAGAGAAAAGCCTCAACTGGAAATATAACACAAGAAAGTAAAAGAAAGCAGGAATAGCTAAGACACAGAAAATGAAATAAAAATAAATTGAAAAAAATAGAGAGACACCATGGCTGATGTAAAAGACCACTTCAACACAACCATTGGAAGTTTAAGGAAGAAAAGCAAAATAATAGAATAGAAATTATATTTACATTCAAAATTATAATCTAGTCTGAGAGTAAAAATGACCTTAGTCAAAGAAAAAAAAACTGCTAGCCTGCCAGGTGTCTCAGATGATTAACCAGGGTAGTCAGTTCAGAGCTGTGGTCTAATGAAAAAAAAAAAAAAAAAAAAAAAGAAAGAAAAAAAAAGAAAAAAAAAGAAAAGAAAACCAAAACAAGCAAAAAAAGAAAAAAAAACCAACCAACCAAACAAACAAACAAAAAACACCACCAACAACA
Organism: Phyllotis vaccarum; assembly: GCA_033318265.1. Lineage (NCBI taxonomy): Eukaryota > Metazoa > Chordata > Mammalia > Rodentia > Cricetidae > Phyllotis > Phyllotis vaccarum. The sequence continues at coordinate 34,050,692 of JARWLC010000009.1, read as the reverse complement.
AAAATGAACCTTGATATGAAGAGAAAGAAAGTCTGTTTTGGAGTTCTGGAGAGAGTAAGTTTTTAAACATGACCAGGTTGGCATTAAACACTTTTAACAGTAACATAGATGGTACAATAAACAGACAGTAACAGTTTAAAGACGCTTGGAAGACAAAATATTTGTGAACTAAGAATCCAACTTTCAGTCCAACTGCTGTTCAAACAGCAAGACCAGATAACAAGCTGAGCATCGACACACACACAGGCCTCATCCTAATGACCCAGTCCTACAAAATTTAAGAAATCAAATAACTCCTAAGACAGCCAAGGACTCAGGTAAGGAACACAGGCTTTATCTAACCCATAGAAAGTAGGACAAGCAGCATTGGACAAATTACCCGGGGAGCTGAAATGAAAGTAAATGCAGAGACCAGTGGAAGAAGAGGCCCATGGAAACATCACATACTCTTCTAGAGCAGAAATATCATAAAAGCTAGAATGAGGCCACAGAGCTGTAAAAATCACTGATATGATTTTTATTAATGCTCATAATACACAAACGTACCACAGAAAAAGGACAAAGGAAATGGGGAATAATACCAAAAAGAAAAAATGAAATGAGACCAAACATATCTACTGTGTAAGTAATGCAAAATTAACTTACTTCACATATTTAAAAGCATTCAGACAGATTCACAAAGAAATGTTCTAGTATGTGCTTATTTAAGAGGCATATCCAAAAGTGAGTCAGAGAAGCTAAATAAAGACTGGGCAATGCATTTTATGAGAGCCCAGTATAGCCCCAAAGTTCTGACCTGCAGTCCTCTAGTCCCCCCCAAAATCACACAATTTACAGTTCACATATTTACAAGCTGTTTGGTCTATGGCTTAGGTTATTACTTGCTAATTCTTATACTTTAAGTTGGCCCATATTTCTTAGCTATATTTAATCACTCAGCTTGGTACCTTTTGGTTCAGTGCAGCATTCTCATCCCACTTCCTGGGTCTCACTGTCATCTGTTCCTTTGCTCTTCTGCTTCCCAGAATTCTCCTTGTCTGGTTGCCCCACATCTACTTCCTGTTTAGCTACTTGACCAATCAGCGTTTTATTAAACCAATATTTACAATGACAAATATTTACAGTGTACAACAGCATAGATCCACAGCAGAATACCTGATAGCAAACACGATGAGATTCAGACCTAATGGTGGTGAATGTGGCAGTGACCTTTGGAAAGCAAAGCACCTGGGTTGGCACTGGGCAGACGATGCCTCTAAAATAAAGCCATCCCTAATGACAGGAACTTGGAAGCATTTTTTGCTTCCCTTTCCCCCTTCATATGTAGCCTCTACTTTTCAAATCCACCAGTGGCTCTTGGACATCCTGTAGACATTGAGTTCACTTAAGGAACTTAGCAATACTGTAGCCATGGGATTCTGACTTAATCTGTGGGTGGGGGGAGGGACATATTCACATGTGTATACATGCTTGGGGAAGGAGCACATGCATGTGTATGCATAAGGAGCCACAGGATGGCTTTTTTTTTTTAGACAGAATTTTTCTGTGATTTTGATGCTCGATGATTTGGCTACACTGGCTGGACAGTGAACTCCAGGGATTGGCCTGTCTCCCATCTCTTGTCTCCCCAGTGCTTTTAAAGTGGGTACTGCAAATCCACACTAAGTTTCTCATGATTTTGTAGCAAGCGTTTGACCAACTAAGGAGCCTCCAAAATTAAAAAAGTTTCCCCAATGTTTTCAATGTACTGAGAAGGTTGAAATCCACTGAAATGAGACATCAAAGCAAAAAAGAAAGGAGGTTAGAATTTCCTTTTCTTTTGAGACACAGTCTCATTCTGTAGCTCAGACTAACTTAGAGTTCCTATGTCCTGCTGCATTGTAGTCATGGTGATCTTCCTGCCTTAGCATCCCCAGTGCTTAGATCACAGACAAGTATGAATGATCACCCATAGCACATATTCTTTTTCTTTTAGGAGGGAAGATAACATTCGTAATAGCAAGCCACTAGATAAAATAAAAGAAATGTTCTAGCAACAGGTACACAAGATGAACAACCACAGTGGCATCTTCTCATCATGACTCACAGGTATTCTTAAGTCAGCAGTCAGCTGAGGGCAATGCTGTAAACACACCAGCCACTTTCCCAGAGTGAGACTGAAAAATATGAACAACTAGGAAATGTCTGGGGGGTGGGGGGTTGACTGGTCCTAAAATGCTAAAACACAAGGTCAGAATTGTGATGTGCTGATGTCAGTTAATGAATAGACAGGTGGCTGAGCACAAGAACAGAGAGAAAAAGATGAGTAGAAATGTAAAAGTGTGAAGAAGACACAGAACATGGGAGGAAAGATGGACAGGGTCAAGAGTAACTTTGGATGCTTGGCTCACACGTTAGTTTCTTGTCTCATCACTGTGACTAAACCCTGCTACAAATGACCTAACAGAGGAAGGATTGATTCTGCCTTCAGTGTAGACCTGGTGGGGGAGGCCTGGCTGAGTTTACTTGGGAGCATGTTCACAGGGATCCAGAAATCTTGAGGGGAAACAATAGCAGATCACTCAACTCGAAGTGGGCTGAGCTATGCCATTCAAAGGTTTGCCCCCAAACCCACTCTGCCAGCCATGCTTCCTGCTCTGGCAGATCCAGTGCCTCCGGCTACAGTTCTGCCAACCTGTGTGTGGTTCATACCCACTAGCCAGTATAGAACATTTCATATTTAAGCCATAGCATCGACACAGATGGACATGCTCTCAACGTAAAGGGGAATGAAGAAACCCTAAGAAAAAATACAACCGACTTTGTTTACAATCTGCATGTAGAGACAGTGTTGCAAATTCTAACTTAACAATCCAGTTGTGGAAAAAAAAAAAAAACATGAATAAATTCTGCTATGCTAGATAAGCCTTCTTGAATTACAATAACCTCAATGTCAAAAAATAAAAAAAACAGTGAAAATTGTGACAAGTATTAAGATAAAAAGCTAATTTCATTATTAAATTGATGAGGTAAAATGAGAAAAATAGTCTATCTGATAAATAATGAGCAAAATACCTGAACTATTCACAGAAAAAGTTTAAAAACCTTTATGTTTAAAGCTATTTATGAAACAAAGTCTCCCACTGCCCATTAAGAGCTATGCCCACCCAGATGGGAACTAAATCGAGATGCCAGTTTATCAATAAAACTCGGTTCTTCCATGAACCAAGTTTCTCAATGCTGTTTAAGACTCAAAGAAACAAGAGAACTTTCATCTTCTATAGTTAGTTCTAGGTTTAGGTGTTAACTCTATGCGTTATGGTCCAGAAATGAAGAAAGAGCTCTAAATTTGACAGGCAGTTCACAAGGCACAGGCAGGAATTGCTTGAAGTTCAACTAGCGATCAGATTTATAGTAAAGAGCATTGTGTAGGTGAATCCTGAAGAGAAAAAAGGTCTTTGAATCCATTATGATATTCATGAGAGAAAGGCAAAAAAGGGCTGATGTTTTTTTCAGAAGAATGTCAGTGAATATGATAAAAACATTCATAGAATGAGTAAATATCTTCTCACAATTTCCATTGTAAGAATCAGTGAGGCAGGGAACTCCTGTATAAGCTAAGTCATCAGATGCAATTTTGAAGTGTATATTGGTTTCCTGTTACTATTGTAACATTAGCAAGAAGGTAGTGCTTTGAAACATGAAAACATGATATAGTTGTGTAGCTTAAAGATATCACATGGCTCTCTGACACTGAAGTGATACATCACCAGCCTGACATTCTTTTCTACAAGTACTGGTGATAAATGTTTCCTTGTGTTTTTCCGTTGTAAAGATCCACTATATCTTGTGGCTTGTGGCCCCCTTCCTTTATCTTCAAAGCAAGCAATGCTGAATCTCAAATATTCTTCCTTAGTGACATATGGAATCTAAACTAAACCATCCCATAACTTTACATGTTACCAAGTGTTAGGGACTTGGACATGGATATGTTAGGAAGAGTACACCAAGAAGAGAAGGAACCTCTATACTCTCAATGTTTTATACTTCAGGTTATTTGATGACTACAGAGACCAAAGGCCCCTTTACAAGGGAAGTGTCTCAGACACTTGCTTAACTAAGAGAACAGAGGCAGCATTGCTAATGATAATGGCTTAAATGGACATTATGGGCCTATGGATGTTATGATCAAGAACTGGAAAGAAGCTGTGTCTGCAGAGACTGGCCAGATCTGTAGTGATATGGAGGGGTTGGAATGTAGCAAGTCAAAGACTAATTACTTATCTTGGCTAGCTTTAGCCCCAAGAACATCCCTGTTTTGCCCACTTCTGTATCAGAAATAACTTTCTGTGCCTAATACATCCTAATACATGAAAACCTTTTGAAATCTGTAAGTTTCCACCAATCTCCACACTATTGGATGTCAGTCAGCGAGCATCTGAGACCTATAGAGGAACTTTCCTCATCTTGATAAAACTGCCTCTCTGTTGTGCCCACACATATATTTTAAACTTGCCTTGATTTATGAATTTCTTTTGTTCTGTAAAACTCTAAAATGTCATAAAACTGCTCCATGCTGAACCATGGAATTTGAGGCTACCTAAATCTGTGTCATGGGGCCATGGTCATTCAAAATTATATCTTACTCTCTTTAATAATATGAAAGCTAGAGCTATGGTTTTTGCATTGACAATGTAAAGCAAAAGCAAGCATGCTAGTTTACCATCATAGAGATATCCTTACTAAACATTAATTTCTATGTAAACAGAAGGAACTAGATGAATGACTTCAGAGTGTAAGCCGTTCTTCAAACAATTGTTCTTGATTTTTCAAAAATTTCAATAGGAGCTAGAGAGATGACTCAGAAATTCAGAGCACTAGGAACTTTTCCAGAGGACTAGGGTTTGAGTCTCAGCATCCACATGGCAGTTAACTACCATCTGTAATTTAAGTTCTAGAGGGTCCAGTGCCATTTTTTGAGGGCATCGAGCATACAGATATGCTTGCATGCAAAATACCCATGCACATAAAATTTTCAAAACTAAAATAATTCGTTGACATGAGAGAAAAAAAAATTAACACCAAGTGCAGAACTGAAAATTAAAGAGACAAAAGGGCAGACAGTTAAAGAAGAATGAGTTACTTTTGATTATCAAAATTTAAGGAGAAACTCAGCAAAGTGATACTTTGGAAACTGTAGAATATTAAGTATTGGTTGTATAGTATACAGGTTAGGCCACACCTACATGTGATTCTGAGATGGTGGCTTGAGAAAGCTCTTTTCTGAAAAGACAGTTCTTAAGCTAGGATTTCAGTGTCTTAAGCGTATTGCCAAATAGTGCAGAAGGAGGGGCTGTGTAAGATGGGTGTGAGAAATCCTGTGGAGAAAGAGAGCGAAAAGAGGCCTATGAAAAGGTGTATCACCTAACTTTCAGGAAATGAAGTGCCAAGTGGCTGATGCCTGCTTGAAGTGTCCCTTAGTGCTGTTTGGACCATTGCTTTGTCTGTAGAAACTAGTTGTTAGTTGCCGTGAATGTTTACATTTCAACCATAGGCCAACTACATGTAGTATTGACCTAAGCAACTTAGTAAACTATGACTCTGAGTTTGAGGCCAGCCTGGTCCACATAATGAGTTCCAGATCACCCAAGGCTAAGTGGTAAGACCCTGTCTCAAAAAATGGCCGTATCAACAAACCCAACAAACTTTAAGTCAAATAGCAAAACACTAATATGAATATTAACAACTTTCCTTGTTGTCTATTTTAGATATTGATTTATTGGAAATATTTGGAAGTTGGCTTAAATGCTTCACAACTTAGATTTGTGCCTCTAGTCAAGTCATAGTTCTTTCCTCCTTTTAGGGTTCTCTGAAGCTTTGCTCCTTTTAAAGCAGGTTATAAAGGTGGGTTCTGTGTATTATCTTTTCTTTTCCATACCAATGGAACTTTATGAAATGAAAACACCTGCCATTTCTCACTTAGCTCCAATGCGTGGATCTGGGGATTGGCTGGGAAATTATCTTTCCCAATAAGAGAGAGTCATTTTTAACCTAAATCACATATGCTGCATTGTGGTCATTTCCTGTATGGTATAAAATGGAAGTTTTTCCCACAGCATTCTATTGATGTGTCCTTAAGAATGGAAGGCTTCCCAACCCTGCTCGATGGTGTAACTGATGTCTACACAGCAGCCTGAATGTAACCAGAGGGACAAAGCATACAGGGGTAAACCTTACAAAGCCAAGAAAAATGGTAAAAAGTCACTCTACCTCCTCTGGTGGGCTTTTTCCCCTTGTAGAAGTTTCCTTGTGATTCTAGCATTGTGTGACCTGATGAGCCACACAGCTCCTTACTATTCCAGATGATAGGCAACTGGGTCTTGAAGAACTCTTTATTAAAATGCCCTTAAGTCAGAGACGCATACTTTGAAGTAGAACACTAAGCAGCTGCTTCAGTAAGTTGAAGATCAAAGATGTTGCCATCCCCACGGCCAATGAGAATGAAAACGTGATTTTAGTGCCTAAGTGTTTGGAAAGAAGAAATGGTACCTTGCGGATAAAAGCGAGCGGGAAAGGGAGCAAGGAGGCTGAGGTCCTTTTCTCCTCTGCTACCTGGATCACGAGTTCTTCCAATTGCCTATCAGACCTTGTTTGAATCCGTCTTTTAAAATGTACACCTTTTATTCTACTCATCACTTTCTCTCTCTCTGCTCAACAGCTCACCCCCTTATCTTTACCCTTGAAAGAGAACATGCTGGCTGCCCCCTACAGACAAGCCCTCTGAGGCTCGTGTCAGTGGTCTCTTATTCTTACTACCCTTGTTCTGATACAAACCACCTCACATTAGACTACATTTCTTCCTCATTATTTCCCTGTTCATGCCTGTGGAAAATCTGCCATGGGACTTCAGAATATAAATGCTCACAGCAGCCACTTAGTAAAGCTGTGCATATCCACTTTCGAGAGAGACTATTGATTCACCATGGCTTTGTGTGATGCACATTACCTGTTAGTGAGTGAAAACTTCAAAGACTCCTGGGGTTTTCCTAAATTCTGAACATAGATGGAGAGTTTCTTTTATCACACAGTGGGGAAAAAGGCAGCAAAGATGGGAGAGCCAGGCTGTCCATAGCATGGGTTTACAGATTAGCATCACTGTTAGGTGGGCCTTCTGGGTAGATCTGAGAGGTATCCACCTCCAAGAAGCAGAGAACAGAGGAACTGGCTAATGAAACCCCAGTTTGTTTTTGTTAATGTATCCATCAGAGTATCTGATATTTCCCTCACATTCCAATATGATTATCAGGCCATGTGAGGTAGGAGCTTAGATGTGTGGATAACCTACTTTAATACTCCCTCTCAGAATTAATGGAGAGTGTAGCTTAGGGAGCCACTTCTTTTGAAATGTAGAGGAATTTCCACATCCACCTAGAGGGCACACAGGGAGGTCTTGATGACCACAGCAGAGTCCAGTGCTGATATTACACACCTTGTACTGGATGAAGACACACGCGAATATAAACAGAAGCCCAATGATGTGGCTAAAGGTAGTTCTGTCTTAGATCTGTTCCACAATTCATTTCTGTTCAAATGAAAAAGCACATGGAGAGCTTATGGTTATTTCCTAGGAGAGAACAAAATTTTGGGTGCAAACATTCTCATTAATGTACAGAATACAGAATTCATCATAAAAAATGAACCTCTGTTGTAGGTAGACCTTTCCTTTTTTGTACAATTTTCTTCAACACTTTAGAAGGAAGAATAAATGATAGTGAGAAAGAGAAAGTATAAGGAAAGCAGCTGGCCATGCAAATATTTTCAATTATATACTAACTACACATATGTTTTTATGTGCTCACCCACATGAGCTTTCTTTCCTATTTAAAAGCTCCCTTCTCTTGGTATTCTCTCTCACTCCCACCAAAAGAAAACAGCTGTGTGAAGACAAAGGTTGCTAAGTGGCACCTTTGTCATAAAACAGGCTTAGATCCAGTGCTGAGGTAAATGGTGCAGCCATTACAGAAGGCCTTGTGGCAGTCAGCTCATTCTGAAGTAGGTGCCTCAGTTGACTGGCAGTCTGCTAGTTCCCTCTTAGGTCATATTTCATCACTTCAATTCCCTTACCACAGTCACCTCCCTCTAACATAACAGCTCCAACACAGAGCTCCATACTTCCATACCAAAGGGCACAATGTTGACCACGTCACCTAGAAGCATGATTATGCTCACTTACCAAAACAGCGGAGAACATTTCAGCTTCTAAAGTGCTTTTGAAGGGAAAGAAATGGCAAACATCAGGTCTCCAATGAAGGGCGCTTTTTCTCTCTCTCTCTTAGGTGTACGTCTTGGCTCCACTATCGGCAATGGTCATCTGCCCTGCTTCCAAGAGATAAACCCTGGCAGTGAATGAAACATGAAGAGTGTTTTCAAACTGGATTTTCCTTTCATTTTCCCTCTTATGATAAACTACTCTTAACAGTGTACAGAGGAACACCTTACTCAGCCTTGACACTGCAGGGAAGGACTGTGTCCTACCTCAACTGGATATGCCAGACTAAAGTGACTCACTTTCAGATTCATTGCCCCCCTTGGGGGAATGGATTGGAGTGTGTGTGGAGGCTTAGGGAGGACTGGGTGGAGGGTAGGGAGGGAGGGAGAGCAGAGGTGGGTATGGAGAAAAAACTTTAAAAAAAGTTCTGTTAGAAACAGCAAGATTGGCTTGAAATGTCAGGGAATTTTGTAGTGGGATTGTGTGATGTTACATTGTAAATAATTGAACTGCCTACTAGTTTAATAAAAACGTTAATTGGCTGAAGGCAGACAGAAAGTGTGGGTGGAGCTACCAGACTGGGAAAATTCTAGAACAGAGCAGAAATGACATGGAGATGCCTTGGTGACACCACAATAAGACACCAGCAGATGCAGAGGAAAGAAGTTGAAATGCTGCTCTGAGAAAAGGTACCGAGCCACATGGCTGAACAAAGTAAGAGTCATGGGTTAGATTAAGAGCAAGAGCTAGCAAGTTATGTGCCTGGGCCCCAGGTCAATCAGCATACAACTAATGCAAGCATCTCTGTGTTCCAGTGGGACTGTGGGACAGTGGGTCTGAAAGTCCAGGACACCAGTCTAGACCAGAAAGTCCGGGCCATGAGGCTAGATTAGAAAGTCCAGGCAAGAAACATAATACTACAGAATTTCCATGTATTTATTCCCCGTAAGAATAATAGTCTCCCTAATATCAACGTCTCCCATGAGAATAAGGTGTGTGTTGGAATCGAAAGTCCAGTGTTCATACGTTGTTAAGATCAAAGTTTGCTGTTTACATGAAGGTTCACTTTGGTTCTGTGCAGTCTATGGCTCTACACCAATATAAAGTGAAGTATTTCTATTGCTATTTTGTCACACAGAGTAATTTCACCTGCCTAAAAATCCTGTGTTGCATCTATTCATCCCCTGCCTGTTTTCCCCAAACCTTTTTATACTGTCAATATGGTTTGTTTTTCTCCAGGACATTCTGTAGTAGAGACTATCTATTATACACCTGTATCCAGATTGGTTTCTTTCATAAAGTAATATAAATTTAAAGTTTTTTCCATATATTTTCATGAAATGATAGCTTATGTCATTTTAAAGACTAGGTAATGTTTCATTGTATAGACATACCACAGTTTATCCACCTATTGAATGACATCTTGGTTATCCTCATATTTTGGCTATTATGAAAAGGTCTTGTAAATATTTAAGTACAGAACTTTTCATTGATAGATATAGGTTTCCAGTTATTTTAGTAAATCCTAGAAAGAGCTACTATTGGGTCATATGGGAAGAGAATACTAGATTTTAGAAGTCACTGTTTTCCCAAGGGACTGTTCCATTTTGCATCCCTAATGTGGGAGATCCTCTTTCTCTCTCTACCTGTTGAGGCAGCAGAAAGGTCCAGAGGGCAAGAGGCTGTAGTGGCAACAGAAAGCTTTGTACATAGCCCATGAGCAAGAATGGAGACAGTTCTCTGGGAGATGGACTTTAGTAAATTAGTTCAAATTTGTTCCAGAGTATAAGGAACATATAGGATCAGGGAGCCTGGGAGGAAACTGTAAATTGCATCAACTGGCAAGACCCGATCAAAAGGCTTTTTATGTGGCAGTAAAGACTTACCAAAATAGCTAGAGAACCTGTCTAATTACCATGTGGGTCATCAAGGGACAAGCATTTGCAGGAAATTGTGTCAAGGGGTCACTCTTGAGATTAATCAGACATCCTGGGCTTAGTTAAAGACAGCCTCCAGATAAGGGCAGGTAGAAAGAAAGCTGCCAGGCATTTCTATACTGCAACCTCTACCATCCAGCAATGACTTTCAACACACTAACACCTATGAAAGTGTCCTAGGTGTTCCATCCTGTTCATTGTTTGTGGTCAGAAGTTTAAGACAGGGTTGTTGAAACATCTCAATACGTTTTTAATTATTAATCCCCTAATAATCAGATGCTGATCATCTTTTGATGTGTGTATTTTCCATTTGCATGGTATTCACTGTATAGCCATGGATGACTTTGAACTTTATATTTTCATGCTTCCCCTTCCTGAGTTCTCAGTTATGTGTTATGTGGATACAGGGATTGACATGCTTGGTGAGCACCCACCAACTGAGCAACAGTTCTAGTCCCTGTGAGTTACTTGTAGTGAGATGTCTACTCAGATGTTTTGGTAATTTTTAAATTATTTATCATATATGCTTTTTGAAAACACTTTGCCCTCCCATGTGGCTTGCCTCTTCAGCCCTTCAGTTATCCTTAGTAACAAAACAATTCTTCATTGCTCATGTGTTCTAAAAGCCCATCACTGGGGCTCACCTGCATGATTTCACCTGGAATTGTATGAAGGTCGGCATCATCCATGTTTTGGTTGTTGAGCAGTGCTAGAATGTTTTGCTTACTTCAGCTACTGTTTTTTGTTTTCTGTTTTTTTGAAGACTAGGTAATATCTAAAAGACTAAAGACTGGAGCAAGCAAATAGCCTGGGAACTCCTACCACCCACCACTACAGTATTCCACCTTACAGCTTCCTGGAGTATATAAATTGCCATCATTTCAGTGTGTGAGAATGTTTTATACATCATTAGGTGGCCATGTGACTCTCTGTTTAAAGGCTCTCACATCAGGGAATCAAGGGAAAAATGAGAAGAAGGAAATCATCCCAGTGGAGAGATGTACTCCGTACATGAAATGGGGAAAGGATTTCTGAAGCTCTGCCTGCTTTGGCACTTGTTGTACTACTAAACTCGTCTGAGTTTGTCATTGTCTCCTCCTAAACCTGAATCAATATTCACATACATTCTTCTTTAGTTGTCAGTCTTGTGAGAAGAGATTATTGTTCCTGTTTATCCAAAATAAAATTGAAGATTAAAGTCATTAAGTAAATTACTCAGTGTAAGTCTGGGTTCTTATACCGAGTAATAGAATATACTATAGAATGAACCTCTATCACTCACTATGTATATATATATATATATACACACACACACACACACACACACACATATATATACATATGTGTTTGTGAATGTGCACGCATGCACACACACACACACACACACACACACACACACACACACACACACAGGAATCCTGAAGATGTAGGCCCTAACACCAGAGAAAAGAATGGACTTGTTGGGGGGAAGGGTGGAGAGCAAGCAGCAGGCAAAGTACAAAAGCTTCCTTCTTCAATGCCCTTATATAGGCCTCCAGCAGAAGGTATGGGATTAAGGATGTGTCTCCCCACCTCAAGACCCAGATTAAAATATGTATCTTCCCACCTCCAGATTAAGATTAGAAGTGTATCTTCTAACTTCAGGTTAAACCAACCAACAAACAAAATCATTGGTGGGCCCTCTATTTTTGGATTTTAGTTAATTCCAAATGTAGCTAAATTGACAACCAAGAATAGCCATCACACTCAGTTTAAATAAATTCTACAATGGTAAATCTGTAATTTAATTAAGGTGTTATTATAGACTGAGTGGTTACATCATTTCCCAAACTCATTTCCACCTTCATATGTTTCTCCATGAGAATGACTATATTTGAAGATAGGCTACTCAGCAAATGAGTTTAAATGTTCACATGAATGGTATTCTTATCTTATTATCCAATCAGATGGTGTCCCCACTAGAAATGTACATGTACATGCACTGAAGAAGGACACATGTGAATGTTGAAGATGACTATCAGTTAGCTGGGAAAAGAATTCTTATCAGTGACAAACATGTTGTAATCTTGATGGTGGACTTCCTGTTTCCTGGATTCTAAGGAAATGAATTTCTGTTGTTTCAGTTTCCACTATTCTGTGATGCAGCCTGTGATACTATTCTTGGTTGTCAATTTGACTACATCTGGAATTAACTAAAACCCAAGGGGCTGGGGGCACATGTGAGGAACTTTTTTTCTTAAATAAATCATTTGAGATGGGAAGACCCACTTTTAATCCAGATCTTTTAGGTAAGACGATAAACATTTAATCTAAATATTTTGAGGCGGGAAACCCTCTTTTAATCTGAGCACACCTTCTGTCAGAAGCCTATAGACTTGGAAGAAGGAAGCTTGCTCTCTGTCTGCTTGCTCTTACTCTCCCTGGAAAGTCCATTCCTTCACTGATATTATTGCCCACTTCTTTGGGATTCTGGCATATTTTGAAGACCACCTGAGACAAGCCTCATGGACTGAACAACTGCTAGATTCTTGGACCTTCCATTGATAAAGCCAGCCATTGTTGGACTAGCTGAATCATAGTCTGCAAACTAATCTGATAAATCTCCTCATATAGATGGATTACTAGGTGAGACCATATCTATGTGTGTGTGTGTGTGTGTGTGTGTGTGTGTGTGTGTGTGTATACACATATGTTTGTATATGAGAATATATGTGTGTATTTATATATATATTCTCTAAGTTCTCTTTTGCTAGAAACCCTGACTGATACATAGCATGACCAGACTAATCCAGTCCTTGGTTAGTGGATGGTCAATTTATTTAAATTGCCAAAAATATTAGAAATAAGATGATTTGCAAATAATAAGTATTTCTCATGCTTCTAAAGGCTGCTAAGTCTAGGATCAACAGATCAAGAGCCAAATACCTGGTGAAGGTTTCCTTTTTATATTGTGTTTTTGGTATCCTTATTTGGTGCAAGAACTACTAACTAGCTCTTTGATAAAGACACTAATCCCATTTGTGAGGGTGTTCCCTTTATGACTCAGTACTCACTGAAGGGTCTCACCTACTAATCCATTATGTTGGTGATTTGCTTTCACCATATAGATTTGTGGTTGATACAAAATTCAGACTATAGTTACTTCTGTGTATGAAAACAATATAAATATTTTCTTCTTTAGTTTTTATTCCCCATGTATGTATGTGTATGTTGGCTGTATGTATGTCTGTGAACCATGTGCATGCCTGCTGCCTGCAGAAACCAGAAGAGGGTATCTCAACTCCCGGAACTAGAATTACAGATTGTTGTGAGTCACTTGATGTGACTCTGGGAATTGAACTGTCTGCCAGAAGAATAACAAGTCCTCTTAGCTGCTGAGCCATCTCTCCAGACCTGGTAATATATTTTTTTTATCTATCTGTTTTGTTGATTAAGAACTCTGAAAAGGCTCAAGAGAGAGCGCTGATGTTTCTGTTCTTGAGGTTACAGTCTAATTTGACTGGAACTGAACAGCTGGAGCCCAGCTGGGCATCCCACTTTCTTCATATAGCTCGATGCTGCATGTGGTTTTTCTATGCAAGATTTTGGACTGTCTACCAGCATGACAGACTCAGGGCTATTCATCTGCTAAGATGGTGAATAAGGATGCCAAGAATGAGAACAGAGACAAAGAAACAGAAGCATCAACTTCAGAAAGCATCCAGTGTCTTTTGCATCCTGTTAGTTAGGAGCAAGTTGTAGCCCGATGACCTTGAATGGAAAATAACTAGATTCTGCCGTTTTTTTTTTTTTTTGTTTGTTTTTTTTTTTTTTTTTTTTTTTTTTTTAATGAGGAAGTGTTAAGATTTCAGAAGATAAGTAGTGTGGAAGCTCTTTCATCAGCATCATTGAAAATACATCTGCCACAGATATATTTGATTCCAAAACCATGATTTTCCCAGAGTAATTTGGTGAAGCTAAAATAGAAACCCTATTCACAGGAGGGGTTCAAATATGTAATGCGTATCAAAGAGATAAATCATAATGAGTCTTTTAAGGTAAGCTGAGCTGAGCTTTATTCCACTTTAGGGGATTTAGAATGATAGATATTGTGTCCAGATATATGGCTTTAACTTTCTTACTTAAGTCCTCCTAAGAGAGCATGGTGGCTAGATGCCCCAGTGATGGGATCATCCTTTTGGTCATAATATTGGAAAAATGAAGAGCATAACATTGATATGGAGGAGAACTGACCTACAGTGAAGCAAAGACCATCTTAGATTAGTCTCAGTGTCTTTTCTAGAGCAGAGGATAAACCACTGAGGTATGGATGCTGACCAAATTAGAAATTCGGGGTAAGAGGGAATGATGGTATACAAGAAGATGGTGGATGGCAGGAACTTCATAGACTCTACAGTGGTGCCCTGTGTAGAGCATGTTTGGGTGAAAGCACCTTCAAAGATACTGAAGAGCCAAATTCTCCTGCAGTAACACAGAACAAAGGCAGTGAGGGCAGTGTTTTCCTTACTGAGGTGTTGGCATTCGAGGATAAATCTCACAAGTGATCATCCAAAGGCTGTATTTTATTTGTTCCTACTTTTGGGTAGGGAAAGTTCTCCAAAGATGAACAGTTTTGACAAAGAATGTATTCTTTTACCCTCAGAAAAGGTGAGAATAAATTTGGTGTATTTTGTATTTATATGCTCTGCCCTTATCCTTGAAAATGTCAAAATGGGAAAATAATTTTAAAAAAGGTTAGCCTCAACAGTAAGTACTGAGTTATGGTAAGTATGGAGTTTGGGTAGGGACCTACTGCTGATTGACAGAATAGAGTTTTCTCACAGTGTTATCTCATGAGGCCTATGGAAAGGCATCTAGGCACTTCTTCTCTAAGAGGACAATCCCATCCTAGCCATCAGGTCCTGCCTTCTAACACCCAAATTCCCTACAGCCTGGACACACTTAGGTATAAATTACTTAAGCAAAAATGTTCTTAGGTTGTCTTTAAGAAAAGCCTTTCTGAATTCGCTCTTAGTTCGGGGTTGCACCAGCTTTTCAAGAACGAAGAGCGGAAAAGGAAATGGCAAATCTAATCAATGAGCTTTTGATGTAAGAAACACCACACTTCATGAAAACAACATAGTTCTCTCCCTGGGAATGTACATAAAGAGTTATAATGGCCATCTATGCATGCCCAAAGAACCCTAAAACTTCCCTTGTTTTGCTATCTAATCAACAGTCTCTTCTCTAACTTCCTACAGCTTTCCTGGTTCCCAACCCACGCTGGCGCCATTGTTGACTCTTTTGCTATTGACTTCTCTTGCTGGTTGATGCCACAATAAAATTATTGTTAGTTGCCAATTGTCCTTTCCTTTCTTTTTCCTTTTCAGTTTCTAGATTTTCTGCTCCTAGTAGTAGAAGAATGTGGCATCTTTTGAGCCTGGCACACAAACTTCCCGAGGACACTGGGGAACGCATTAATTCAGAGTGCTGTGGCTTGAAGACATAGCCTTGGAGGCGAGGGTTGCTAATTTTTATTAAATATTTGGAAAAGCAAAAGAGAAAAGTAGATCTATTGGAATATTTCTCTGCCGAGCCTATCACATTTATTCCCACTCATCTTTTATCCTAGAAATTCTTATCAGTCTCTTTGTTTTTGCCCCCAGCCACCTCAGTAATGTCAGGTGATCTGAAAAAGCTTTGCCAACTTAAGTACTGGTGATCTGAGGAAGATTTTATTCTCTATCCGACAAGATTCTCCTCCCTAGCTAGGAAAATGCTTTGGGAAAAAGAACACCATAAAATTAGTGGATTCAATCTCGTCACTCAATGGAGGACCAGCTGACCCAGCCTAATTACTGTGCTTATCATCAAAGCCACTGCCTCTCTAATGCCTTCCTGCTGGTTAACCTGAAGCACTTTTTAATAACCCAACTGCAGGCATTTCCTAAGGAGTATTTCCTTTAGAATTGCTTTTCCTAGAAGAGTCACATTTACAGATTTTTTTTTCCCTCTTGTGTTTCAACGACCTACAGGTTTTGGAGTAGAATTCAGAGCCAAATTAATGAGAAGGCAAGCTGAGTACCAACGTAGGCTGCAGTTCTGAAGGAGAGCTGAAACATCATTGCAATAAATTGGCAAGATGCAAATTGGTTTCCCTCCTTGGTGTCAACCTGTCTATCTGTCTCTGTGGAGCAATTTGGTGAGTCACACATCAGCTTGACACCAGCTCAGTCCCCAAATCAATAATGCATGTTGTTTTGCTTACCAAGAGTGAACGACTTCACTTAATCACCTACAATTTAAAGCCCCAATTTGCGTTCCAAGATATTCTCTCATTTGGAAAATTGCAAAAAGGAAATTGAGAAAGCCAACTGGAAAAAAAGAAAAAAAAAAGGAAAAAAAATGGGTGATACTAAGTGATTCATTAGTTCATCCTTTTAGAGATAATGAACTTAATTCATGACTTCTTACATTAAATTTCTTGTAAATAAAGCCATTGTGTCTGTCTTTTAGCTTTGATAAAAAAGTAACAGAAAATACTTAAAGAAAATATTTCATAAAGGTGTCATGTCATTAGGTTTTATGGAGCAACCATGTTTCAAGTCAACGCTGAATGATGCACAATTTGATCAGTTCTTTGGCATTTTTTCTTGTGGAAAGTGAACTACAAATAGAAGGTATTTAGACAAAATGTTGGTCTTCCAAGACTTCCAGAACATTATGTATGTTCTGATTAAATACTTGTCTTCTTTAACTTTACAAAAACCACATTATTTTGTTGAGACAGAGTCTTATCGTACAGCCCTGAACTTGTGACTTCCTGCCTCAGCCTCTCAAGTGCTATGATTACAGATGTGCACAATCACACCAAACAAGAACCAACCTTCTCACTATTATTTCCCAATGTCCATTATCCTTCAGTTATACTCTAGCAATAATGCTGTTTTTTGGCCGATTAATTATCATTTACAAATTGTCTCCATGCCTTTTCTAATTCATCAAGAAAAATCCTGAGAATTCTGCATCTAATCAAACTGGCATCACTCCATCTCCAGTGGAAGACTGATCAGTTTTGATGATAGTATCAGGCCCTGATCCTCATGGCTGCTCGAATTTGTACATAGTACTTACTGACTCCTCCCAATAACCTATGACATAAATGTGACTAACTCAATTCAAGACACAAAAGTTGAAGCTAAAACACACTTCTTGTCTGCCTATAGTTTCATGGACAATAAGCAACAAAAGTAGAATTTTATTCCAGAGACATCAGTTTGTCTGACATTAGAACACATGCCCCAAAACCTGCATTATCTATCATTCATGTCATTTACTGAGCAAGTGCTCCACATCATGGTCTGCACTGGCCACTGTGATCCTTCCAGGTGGACTGGCCAACATTCAGATATGCTAAAGAGTTGTCTGTACCTGGTCTCATAATCCATGAGTGGAAAACCTAGTTCAAAGTCACACTAACCCTCTCCAAATTACAAATGACTACAGTACTTTCAGATTCCAGTGGCCAACATTTCTCACATATAGGAATTAGCTTCATCTATTACTTTTTAGAGTGTTTACTATAAGCTAGAATTGCCTATATACTACCAATTTATATCTCACTTTGTTGTAAATTATCTCCATAAATATGAGGACTTGAAGACCTGAATTCAAATCTCCAGCACATAAAAAGCTGAGAACACCATAATCCCAGAATTAGAGTTGAGATGGAAACAGATAGATCCAAGAACTTGCTGACCAACCTGACTAGTTGGATAGTTCAGTGACAGCTCATGTCTCAAAGTAATAAGTCAGATAGTGAGAGAGAAAGACAGTAAAGATCTTGCTCCACCCTTTGCATGCCTGTACATGAGTATATGTACAAGGGACAGACAGGTCAACAAAAGGATGATGTGTTCTCAGACTGTAAACAGAAGGAGAGCCTTGCTATGGGGAAAAAAAGAAATTTAATGCCATCACACACTGATGTGTAAAGGAGAATATTTCCATAATGAACTCACAAGCAACAATAACAAGACCTTCACCAGTTGTTAAGGAGCTGCCTGGCTTCTGTAACTAAATGGTTTTGAAAATTATTGACTATGCCCAAATAGCAGACTATTCTAGAGAAATGAGCATTGTCAGTGAAACATGATACAGAGATAAAGGTTGGCTTAGAAAAAAGCATTGAGGGCCTAATTATAATTTCTTAAAACCCCAGAAAGATCATTCAGATTAATACTGAGCAACCTAATGATATTAAGGTCATATTTCACACAAGTAACGTAGGCTGCATTCTGGTAAGAGTCCTGCTTCTTAGGTTCTCAGTAGGAACTCAAGAGTATCGAAGGCCTTTTCTCAAAGGTATTTGTTGCAGTTGCTTTCTTGTAGTGGAGTATAGCACCCAAAATATTGCAGAAAGCCCACAGCATTTTAACAGAAGTATATTAGGAGACACATTCTCAGCACATTAGATAGAGATACACTAAGTCCCACTGAGGGGAGGGATTGATCTCCCGAGGAAGGGGATGTAGAATAAATTCTTAAGGATGGATGAGGAGAGGGAGACTAGAATGGGAGGGTCAAATTGGAAGTTGGGGTGAAAATGTGGGTGAGGAAAAAAATATGGGCCCATAAGGGCCATTTCAGAGGTTGTATAGAAACCTAATACAGTAGAATGTTCCTGCAATATAAAGGTGATCAAAATGAATCACCAAATAATGGGAGACAGAGGCTCAACTTGACAACTTTCATCACCAAATGAAGCTTCCAGAACTGGATAAGTTACATATAATTGAGTTGTTGGTCCAAAGGGCCCAATGGAAACCCCTGAACAACCCAAGTTATTGTCAAGGCTGTTGGTAGTTCTCCATAAACTGACTGCAAGGCCCTATTGGTTAAGACAATACTTACATAATTACTGACCAAGGAGAAGTAGAGTTGGTGCCTACATAGAATCTTTGCCCCTTTGGAGTAGTATTTATGGCACTAGAAGGCATTCTAAATACTACCAAAGGAAAAGGGTAAAAAACAATTCACAAATTTCTTGACCTACAAGAATAATCTGCCTGCCAGATATGATGGTGTAATACTGTCCAGTGTTGCTTGAGGGATAAAAACCTGAGACTAGATAGATGAGGAACCCAGAAGAAAAATCAAATACTGCTATTCTGCTAAAGGAGTGTACCAATAAAATGCCTCCTATTGACATGCTGCTATATTCATAAATCAGTGCCTTGTTCAGCCTTCATCAGAGAAGCTTCGTCATGCAGTAGTTGGGAACAAATACAAAGGCCCATAGCTGGACAATGTAGAGAGTGAGAGATCTTAGAACACCTAGCACTAAAATGCCTTTCTCTATGAAGTTCCACCTCTCAGGGCTCAGGGATCTCTGTGGAAGAGGAGGTAAAATGAGTGTAAGAGCCAGAGAGGATGGAGGACACTGAGGAATCAAGACCTTCTAGACACAATAGATTGACATACATATGAACTCACAGAGACTGAGACACCGTGCACAGGGCCTACACATGTCTGTACCAGATAGGGTCCTAGAATTGAAAGGAAAAGTAAACACAAACCCACATCCCTAAGCCAGAAGCTATCTTCAATTGATATCCACTTGCAAATGAAAAACATTTTCTTCCCTCAAGGGAGTCTATCTAGAGAAACAAACTACTCCTGTCTAAGTTAGGGTTATTACTATTATAATGAAACACCATGACCAAAAAGGAAGTTGATGAAGAAATATTTTACTTGACTTTTATCACCACAGTGTAGTCCCTCACTGACGTCATTAGGACACAAACTCAACCAGAGCAGAAACATGGAGGCAGGAGCTGATGCAGGGGCCACGGAGGGATGCTGCTTCCTGGCTTGCTCAGTCAGCTTTCTTATAGAACCTAGGACTACTATTCCAGGGTGGCCCCACGTACAATGAGCTAGGACTTCTCCCATCAGTTACTAATTCAGAAAATGCCCTACAGGCCTGCCTATAGTCCAATCTTATCAAAGCATTTTCTCAACTGAGGCTCCCTCCTCTCCAGTGACTTTAGCTTGGGACAAGTTGTCATAAGACTAGCCAGCACACCTCCTGAAGGCAGGCCCCATGCCCGGCAGTAGACAGCTAGCACAAAACTAACTCAATGAAATCTTTAAAGATTCTTATAATCTTAAGTCAAGGAGTTTTTGCTTCTTGTTTGTTTGGGATTTTTGTTTGTTTGTGTCACTTCCCCCATACAGGCATATATGTTTTATGGATTTCACTTTGGGATACACACACACACACACATACACACACGCATATATATATGTTTTGTCATATCCTG
This sequence comes from Phyllotis vaccarum, assembly GCA_033318265.1. Classification (NCBI taxonomy): domain Eukaryota; kingdom Metazoa; phylum Chordata; class Mammalia; order Rodentia; family Cricetidae; genus Phyllotis; species Phyllotis vaccarum. The sequence continues at coordinate 34,030,203 of JARWLC010000009.1, read as the reverse complement.
ATTTGTTTGCTTTTGATTCATCTCATTTTATTATTATTCCTTAGATGTCTGTTTTCTAAAGAGAGAAGAAAGGCTGTGTATCTGGATGGGAAGAGAGGTGAGGAGAAATCAGAAGGAGTAGGGGGAGGCAAGACTATAATGAGAAAATAATGTATGAAATACATGTATTTTCAGTAAAAGGGGGGGAAAAGAAACACACTTGGAGACTTACATAGAGAAGCCTCACTCACTCACATTCTAGAATCTAATCCTTTAAGATTTGAAATGATGCTGCAGAAAGATGACATCTTGAAGGTCTTGGCAAGATGTTGGAGTATTTTACATGTGGAAGGGACATGCATGATTGGGGCACGGGGGAGACTGCCTAGATAGTCTTTAGCTTTACTCTCAATGCTTCAACCTTCCCCTCTGGTATTTATAATTCTTTCCCACTGAATGTGGTCGAAAGCCAGGAAATACCAGCTGCAGTATGGCTTCAGTATGGCCTCTTACTTCCCTGGCTTTGCTATAGTACATTGTGACATCTTTCCTTCTAACTCACCTTACTTTGCTCATACTATTTCCTTCCTCCTAGATCTCTTGGTAGGGTGAGAGAAGCTGTTATGTTGTGAGAGATACTCAATGGAGAGGCCCATGTCCAACCCCCTCCCCCAGGAGATCTCTGCCAATCAGTTACAAGGATCTAGGGTTTAGTTTAGTAACCTAGAAGGAAGTCAGTCTTGCCAATAGATGATATTTTTCTCAAGTATGACTTGAGATGACTGTAGCCTTCTCAAGACGAGAGGGAGAAGAATTTACATGTAGAAGAACTCACTTTGTGAGAATGAAATGTATATACTGTGTAACCTGCTAAGTTCTGGGACAACTTGCTACGTAGCAGTCAGTGAAGAGCACTGTTACCCAAAGAATTCTCTTGGGACATGCTCTTCTCAGACTAGGCTGTCCAGCAACTTCTGCTGATTGCATCTCCAGGTAACACAGCCTACATGTTTTGAAGTCCATTTTTCTGGAATTGAAGGTCACTTGCTTCATTTTTTTATTAAAAGGAAAAATCCCATGTTTAAGAAGGAAAAACACACTTCTGCTTTTAGGTTGTCACTGTCCAGCAATCCTGGGACTTGAACCTTAACTTTGGCCCCATATGAGACTTCATATATAGTCTGACTTTCAGTCTCTCTATTTTTATTGTCAGTTATAGTTATTTTTTAGCTATTAAAAAGGTGTCTATTAGTTGGTTATAATAACTGCATAATTGGAAGTTTGTTATAATGGCTTTCATTTAACTAGCTTAGTCAAAAACTTCTAAGGATTGAGGAAATTTACTTTGGGAATAGTGTCTTGTAACACAGTTACCTGACATACTTCCTTGATTTAAAAACATGTGTATGCACATATTTTATAGACAAATAATTACCCTGATTTTCTACTCATAATTGTAGTATAGACTCTTTTTCTTGTAGCATTTAATTTTGACAAGATAGGTTGGGCTGCTTTCTAGGTTTGTGGCCTAGAAGAAAAGCGAGGCTTGGAGATAGAGGCTTAGAAAGTACCAGGCAGGCAAAACATTCGTTCCCCATCTCCCATGTTATCATTTATGAAGTGTGGGAGGTTACATAAAAAAGCATGTGAAATAGTTTGTGAGACTCTAGCTCAATGCCTGGGGCTCAGTAAACACAAACCTTGAGAACAGTTGCGTTGTTATTAATAAGAAGGTAGGAATACCCATAAATATATCAATCTCTACCATTATTAAGACAGATAAGCCCTAAGAATGCATCAGGTCACTATGGCCATGATGAGCCTCTGGGTGACCTTGCAGAGAGCAGTTTCTATGGAGATGTAATTGCTGTTGGGAGGACTGTGCCTAAGTGGGCCCAGAATATATCACAGTGAATGAAAGAATAAATAAGAACTGAATAAACTATCATGTTTCACATCTCCAAAAGAAATTATGGTCTATACCCCAGGTATCCATATACCAATCTTGGGAACCTGATAATTAGTTTATGAGGTAAAGTTTATTTTGCAGATACTGTTAAATGGAGGATCTTAAAATGGGGAGATTATTTGAGATTTCTCAAATGGTAAAAATATGATCATAAAAAGGATAAAAGTGTCAGTTAAAAAATAGAATATTTTACTAGAAGCAAAGATCAAATAATGTAGCCACGAGCCAAGGAATGTAAGCAGCCTATAGGTATTGGAAAAGGTTAAAAAAATGAACTCTACCTTAGACCTTGTATGATGTGGGTGACAGTGTGAAGACTTAGTTTTAATCTCATAAAACCCAACTTTGGTTCCTGTTCTCCAAAACTATAAGAAAAATTGGGTTGTTCTGAATCACTACGTGCCTAGTGATTTGCTACAGCAGTCTGAGGGATAAACCCAGTTTCTGTAATATGGTAGATACTGTCTATCACTTGTAACAGTTACTTTCTCACTTCTGGAGCTAATGCCTGACAAAAGCACCTGAGGAAGCTTTATTTTGCTTGAGAATTTGAGAGGTCAGTTTGCTGTGGCAGGGAAGTCATGGCTTCAGGAGCTCCAGGTAGCTGGTCATAGTGCATCGGGAAACAGAGAAAGGTGAATATTGGTGCTCAGCCCATGGAATGTAACCCACAGTTAGGGAATAGGCCCTCTTTCAGTTAGCCCAGTCTATTTTTATTTATTTTTTATTCCTAGATGATTTTAGGTCCCAAAAAATTGACAATATTAATCACCACATCCACTTCTCGTCACACTGATAGTCAAAATATCACTTTTAAGATGTAACGTTGCCTAACCCCACTTCCCTCCATGGAAAAGGTCTCCATAATTGTTCTAATAGTCTCCAAAGTTATAAGTGAAAAGTTCACGCTATTTTCGACAGTGATCCTCTACAACAGCAGCAAACAACTTATACTCTCCCACAGTATGATAGCACAGAATAAATAAATATTCTCATCCCAAAGGAGAAGAAAGGAAGCATAGCAAGAAATACTGGACCAAGACTAGACTAAAACCCAGCAGCAAAAACATCAATCCTCCATTTCCATCTGGTTCTACATTTGATGAAATCATCTTGCTCTCAGGGGGCTTCCATAGCACTTCATCTGTAGTTCTGCCATTTACAGCACATAGAGCCTCTCGGCTCATTTCCATTGAGCACAGACAGGTCTTCTTGGTGGATGTCTCATGGTCCTGGCTTCTGCAACGTCCTGGAATCTCCAAAGGAACTTAGGCTTCACCTTCCTGGCTCAAACAGTGGCCTCTTAGGTCCTCTTTTCAAGGAATTCAACCCCGAGATACACTGTTAGGCTTATAGTGTTTTCTGGAACATTGGAACAAGCCCAACCAAGCCTCTGTGAACCCCTCACTCTTGTGTTTATCATGTCTGTAAAAAACAGTGTAGCATGTTTGCTTCTGCTAAGTTCTAGTTGGAGATAACAGTCTTTTATTTTCTTCCATAGGACGTTTGATGGGTTGTGTGTCTTGCCCTCAGGACATATTTCCCATTGTCCCAGTGAAGTACAGGAGGTCTCTCTTTAAAGCAATCTTTTTAACCATTAAAGCTTCACCTTCAGTACCAGCCTAGTCTGGGTCTTTAAACTCTCTCCTTATTTAACAGATTGTATATTTTCCACATTATTGTGTGTGTGTGTGTGTGTGTGTGTGTGTGTGTGTGTGTGTGTATGTGTGTGTGTGTGTGTGTGTGTGTGTGTGTGTGTGTGTGTGTGTGTGTGTTTGCCTCACCTGCTGCTGTCTCCCATTATTCCGTACTTGGGTAGGAGTTGTGAACATAAACCATGGCCTAGCTTGAGTACTATTCTTAATAAAGATTTTCTCTTTTAAACACATTAGCTTATTACCTTTGCATTTAGCTTCACTCCAGCTCTTACCCAAGCAGAATACAGTCAGAATCTTTGCCAGAATACAGTGTGAATGGCCTATAGCCTGGTTGCTGATAGAGCTCTTATTTCTTTCTGAAGTCTCATGATCTGGGCCGTTACTGTCCACCTTTCTCTCTGCATTTTGTTTTTGGGACGTCTATGAGCATGACTCATCAAGCTCCTCTTACCTCAGAGCATAATGCTCCAAGCTCCTCCCTCTTGTCCTTGTACCCGTAACAAAGGCCTATGAACCTCAGCATTGGCCCTACTTTCTAGTGCCAATCTTATCAGCCAGCTTGTCAGGTTGCATTCACATTCAGGAAGCACAAGGATACCACACTTACTTCGCTCCGTCTTTTAGTGCATTCCAGGATGCTGACCCAAGGAACGGTTTAACCCACAGTCCCGTGGTGAGTCTTCCAACTCAATTCACCCAAATTAGAAACTCTCACAAACATGACTAGAAGCATATTTTTTCTCAGAGGTGAGACCCGGTGGGAAATCCTAAAATCAGTTAGTCCACAGAGAGGGGTTGTGGGACTTGAGTCTGTCTGTCTAGTTGGCTGGCTGGCTTCCTATTTGTTGATGTGAATGATCTCTGTATGTTTTGGATTTTTTTTTTTTCCTTCCCTGCGACCACCATATTCTGTGAGGACCTTGGGAAATCCTGTCATACAATTTGGATTTTTTGGCCCCTAAAACATGCTTTTTTTCCTTACAAAGTTTCCCCACCTTAATTATTTTACCATAGTCATACAAAAAGTTAGGAATTGAATTGAAAAGAACAAGTGAGATCCAGATCCCAGGTTAGGTACAACACTTGTAATGGGTGACTCAGGTATTTCTGGTACTAAACAGGTACACAAATAATCTTCAAGTGCCCAGTCAACATGGCTGTGATTAGAGCTTAGAACTCTCCTCCACATGTTAGGGGTGCTCAAAATAACTTATGCTGACTGTCTTAGTCCACTTTTGCTGCACTAAATGCTACAGGCTTGGACATTAATAAACAGTATAGATTATTATAAGTGGCACAATATTTTCATGGTTCTGAAGACTGAGAAATTTAAAACAATGTACAAGGAAATGTGATGAGGCAAGGGCATGCATTTTCTGATATGTCTTTTCAGGACAAAATAGAAGGAAAGATGTGATGGTATGTATGTGGAGCTTAATGCTGTTTGCTAAAGTAGACTGCCTCTTTCTCCCAGACTAAACACCTCCCAGAAGCCCTCCCCCCACCTTTTAATGATCTTACCTTGGGGGATGAATTTCATCATATGAATGAGATAGGGGAGGCACATATTCTTAAGCCATAGCTCTGGATGAATTAATAATTCAGAGATTTAAGGTTTTTAAAAACAAACTCTTATTATAAATTGATATCGCTCTCCCTTTCCAGTTTTTCCAAATGCTCATGCAAGAGCCAAATTTCAAAGTCTTTTTTTCCCCTTTGGATTTTTTTAAACCTCCCATGTTTTCTCGAGTAGGAAACAGGAAACTGAAGTTGAGGAATTCCAGTTTATTCCCGAAGAAAGGGCAGTCAAAACAACACATTCCTATGTCTGTCTTCCTTGAAAGAAAACTTGGTCTGAGCAATTCAATTTGCATTGAGATGAAGTAGAAATTCACAGTTTTTTATGCTAGTATAAGGCACTTTGGGGCTATGTCATTACATTTTAAAAAACCAGATTTCTTTAGAGAGTGCTAACAATAAAGATTAAAAGCAATAACTCAGCAAAGTGAATATTGGAAATAGAATTAAAAGGACCAGACAAGTTCTTGCTTAGGAAGAAAAGTCCCGGAGGCTGAGGGACTGTGTTCTCTCTTTGCTCCCCTGACAGTCTTTGAAGATGCAACCATCTCCTTTAATCCCACATTCAAAGAATGCACGGGTGACCATGTGGCCTGCTGTAATAAATTCAAATGGTGTGAAATTCCTCCCAAGAGTGGAGGAAGGACTGACATTGATGTTTTTCTTTAGCCTCTGCATTTCTCTCCTTGAGATGCTTAATTTGAACTCATGACATGATTTATTTATTTTTTCCGTGTAGTCCCCAGGTCACTTGCCACCAAAGAACTCCTCCATCGCCAGAAAAGAGTGGAGATCACCTTTTCCTCAAACATTTTACTTTCTGTTTCAGATGATTATAGGAGATGAACAGCAGATATTCAAATAAATAAATAAATAAATAAATAAATAAATAAATAAGTAAGTAAGTAAGTAAGTAAGTAAATAAATAAATAAATAAATAAATAAATAAATAAAAGAGTCAAGCCAGAGAGATGGTTTAGTGGCTAATAGCACTTGCTGCTCTTATAGAGAACCCAGCTAACAACAATTTGTAACCCCAGAATGAAGGCTTTCAATAACCAAGTCTGGCCTCTGTGGGTACCAGGCACTCACACAGTATAGACACACACATACACACACACATACACACACACACACACACACACACACACACACACACACACACACACACACACACACTTAGGCAAACATTCATACACATAAAACAAAAATAAATGAATCTCCAGCACTGGGGAGGCAGAGGCAGGCAGATCTCTGTGGGTTCAAGGCCAGCCTGGTCTACAGAGTGAGTTCCTGGACAGCCAAGGCTACACACAGAGAAACCCTGTCCTGAAAATCAAAAACAAAACAAAACCCACAAAAATTTAAGATAACTAAAAGATGGGACATTATGTAAGTGTTGAAAACAGATGATCACAAGCTTTATCTTTTCATGATTTCTTCCCTGACCCACGCATTCTACCACTTAGGACTGCATTAGTGAGCTCCATAGAAACTCTCTGAAATTGTTGTTACATCAATATAGTCATTATCAAATCGGACAAGAAAGACATCTTCTCAGAAGAGAAAGAAAATAAGAGTAGTTGATGAAACACATCACTCTAGCTTGAAGCATTTCCTTCCAATTGTAAAAAGGAGTTACCTATTCTGTTAATTTTGGAAACAGAGTGACTTCCTTCAGGGTGCTAAAGGACGCTACAAAAATATACATTATGTCACGCAAGCAGAGATAAGTATAGATCATAATGTTGGTTTTGCTTGGAGCTTTTGCTAGTGGGCTGAAGAGATGTATATCTTTTTGCTAGCTTTACCATAGTCATTTGAGAAGGGCTTGAGGACACAGGTGTGCCTGCATGCCCAGGAACACACGTCTAGTTGAAGGAAACACTTGTTATTGAGAACCTTTGGCTTAGGTTGATTTGTGTTTGCTTTAGTTCGTCCTGGCTTCTAACATGGAATACTTCCAAATAAACATTACAATCTACATTTACAAATATGGTGATAAGTAAGATATGAAACATAGCAGGAAATATATAAAATGGACCACAGCTTCCTAATGACACACTTTTCAAATGCTTTGGATCATAAGTTTGATCTATAAAGAATCAGAACTTTGTATTTGATATTTTTTCCTCTGTGGTCATCATGTGGGTGTAACAGAGACATGCCTATTGTTATTGGGGTTTGCAACTTATGGGCTTCAGTAGGGACCTTACTCTATCCATGGGAGAGAGTCTTTGCCACTCAAAAGATATTAATCTTCTTGAGAATCTACTATAAGCCAGGACTACTGCCAACATTTCTATAGTGTAATATTATGACTTCTTAACTTCATTTAACTATTAATTTATTTATGCAAGTGTTTTGCCTGCATGTATGTAAGTACAGCATGTGCATGCCATGCCCATGGAAGTCAGAAGATAGAATCACATCCAACTGGAGTAACAGATGGTTGATAGCTTTTGTGTGGATGCAGGGTGCTGAACCCAGGTCCTCTGTAAGAGCAGTTAGTGTGCTTACCTGCTGAGCATCTCTCCAGTTCCTGATATTCTGACTTTTAATAAAAACCAAACAACAATAAACTCTTTCTGGCAGTGGATAGAATGGATTGCTCAGGGGACCCAATCAAATCTCGCCTTCAATGCGTAGGCTAATTAGCCTGAAATCTTTCTGTCTCTATATGAGTGGTTCTCAACCTATGGGTTGTAAGCCTCTTTAGGGATTATATATCAGATATTTACATTATAATTCACAACAGTGGCAAAATTGCAGTTATAAAGTAGCAATAAAAATAATTTTATGATTGGGTGTCACCACAGCATAAGGGATTGTATTAAAGGGTCACAGCATTAGGAGGGTTGAGACCCATGGCTCTAGATGATCCCTACCTAGCAGAAGGTACAATTTTTATGCTTTAACCATCCCAGCATCAAAGCCCAGGAACCAGGCCAACCCTTTTGTTCACAGCCCCTCACAATGACTTGAACTTCTTCAGTTGATCAGGTGCCATGTTTTGTTTATCCCAACGGTTTAATGTGTTCTTCCTTCCTGTCTTCTGCCCCTGACTATTACTGTATTTTTGTTACACTGCTCCATGTGGCCTTACCTCCTCTCACACTCCTACAATAAACTCCAGGGTTTGTTTTTTTTTTTTTTTTTTTTTTTTTTTGTCGTCTCTTTTGTGATTCCTTTTATGATCTCTCTTGTCTAAGCATCTCCCAAAAGAATGCCAGGGTCACCTGCTCTGAACCAGGTACTGTCCTTGTCCCCTGAGAGACAGCAATGAGCAGACCATGCTAACTATTGAAACTCACTTCTGAAAGGTGGAGACCGCTCTAATTTATTCTAGGAATAAATATGCCCTGCAAGTGGATGCTAGACATAAGGGGAAATAAGTCAAGATGAAGGGAGTAGAACACTAACAGGAGAGGGCCTATGTCACGTGGGGTGGTCAGAATGGGCCAGAGGAGGAGGAGGTGACATCTGAAATTTGATCAGTCTTTAAAAGTTGGCTTTTCAGTCTCGCTGAACATTTTCAGACCCTTACAACACTTTCAATAAATCCATAGATGTAACAAACATCTGCCAGATGAAAGAAGAAAGAGGGTAAAGACAGGAAACGTGAGTGATAAATCCACACCAATCCAGTTCCAGGACTAATTTATGTTCCAAGAGCATGCGGAGAAAAAAAGTTAAAAAGAAAATCCCCACATGGAGACTCTTTGATGAATCACCAGTAGCTAATTGTCACAGCGCATCCCACAGGCCCGACATATCATTTGAAATCAGGGCGGATTTCAGAAGAGAAATGTTATTGCATTTTAAACAATACCATTAGCCAATCTGATCCCGCTCGCCGCCATGCACTTTGTTACAGCCTTCCAGTCAAAAGATGAATTGCCGGATGGTTCTATTGTCAAAATGACAGCGTGAAAAGAGAAGCATGTGGGTTGTAATAATAATGTGGTACATGTGTAGAAGGTCAGAGAAGCAACAGATTAACATTCCGGGGAGAGATTTCCCCTGGGACACCTCTTGAAAGTATCAAAGGCCAAAGATCAGGACACTGATAATGCGTCTAGCACTGGTGGTGAAATTGTTGTATGTCTTTAGCTTTGCTGTGCTCCTTTCAATTAGTTGATGAAATCTCTCTTCTAGAGGATGAAGAAACCAACCACAGAAACCTGCTTCAGTGCAGATGAGGGAATAGAAATGAGGTTGTGTGGAAAGACGAGTTGCTTACTTCAGATTAATAAAATAAAATGGGACATGTTTCCCAGAGAAGCAGACTAAATAATCCCCTACCCCAGAGATTGAAACCTAACATCTCTAGCATGACATTTCTTCATGGAATTTTAAAGCAATCTGATGCTTGCAACCATTCTGAAAGGTGAGCAGGGGAGTGTGGGTTGGGAGAATCAGGCATTTCTTCCTAAGTTAAATTGGTTGGAGGCAATGGAGGTGAAGATAGGGGAACAGTCAGGCTCTGCAGGCATAAGCATCTGGTTTAAGGTGGATTTTGTAACTTATGGCTGTGGAATTGTCATCATTTTCCCATTTTTAGCATGGGAAAGGATGGGGGCCCAAACACATACAGGACTCTTTGAAAAATGCTGGCTTTTATGAAGCATTTGCTGAGCTATAAGCAGATGGGAATTTACAATTCCATTTGTCACTTTGCTGGAAACATGTACCTCCTTTTCTCTGACTCAATGGCAGATGACTCGAGCGATTTTGTAGGCAGCAAATGGAAACAGCAAATTTTGCTTCTGTTTCAAAGTATAAGCCCTCTTTAATTTGAGTTTGGGTCTCAGGACCTACATCAAACATCTCATAATCACCTACAGTTCCAGTTCTCAAGGATTCAGTGCCCTCCTCTTGCCTCAGCTGGGAATGCTCCCCTTCCCCAATATTCAATACATAAAAATAAAATAATTTTTTAAAAATGGGTGCCTGTTTTGGTTATTGTCAAACATAAAGACCTCAACAAACAAAGAGAATTATCTGGAAATTATAGAAAATATGGAAAATACAAGTGATTTATAAGATGCAAGGTAATAGCCCAGTAGTTATTTGGGGGGCAGTGGTTGAGCATAGTCTGTGAGGTGGGCATGGTCAGGGCTCTGGGTTCTATTACTTGGATGCTGTTGGTGGTAGAGGAGGAGGGGGAGGGGATAAGGAGGAGGGAGAGGAGGATTAGGGGGAGGAGGGGGAGGAGGGGGAGGAGGGGGAGGAGGGGGAGGAGGGGGAGGAGGGGGAGGAGGGGGAGGAGGAGAGGTGGTGGTGTATGAATGTCATTGGGCCCAGTGCAAGGACTTCAAGTCCAGCTCTATTATTAGCTTTGGGTTACCTTCAGCAAGTTATTTAGTCTCTCTAGACTGTCCATTCTTTTCTATAAAATGGGTGAACAGTAGCACCCACCTCATAGAGTTAATGTGAGCATGGCTGAATTTCAAGCTGCTTAGGATAAGGTTTCCTACTGTTGGTAATTCTCAAATTGGGATTCTCATCACTCCAAGTAGATTCTAAGGAAACAAAGCTATTTTCAGATTAAAAAAAAACTTTTGTTATGGTTTGTAATATTTTATTGTTACCTCTTGTGCTGGCTAGGGTTCTTGTCAGCTTGGCACAGGCTGGAGTCATTGGGGAAGAGGAGAGAATGCCAATTGAGAAAATGTCCCCACCATACTGGCGGGCCTGTGGGCAAGCTTGTGAGGTATTTTCTTGATAAATGATTGATAATGTGGGCCCATCCCACAGAGGATAGTGCTGACCCTGGGTGTGTGCCTGTGTGGTTTAAAAAATCAGGCTGAACAAGCCACAGATAGCATGCCAGTAGTCAGCCTTCCTCCGTACTCTTGATTGGCTCTTCTTCAGATCCTGCCTTGAGATTTCTGCCCTGAGTTCCTACCCTGGCTCTTCTTTACAATGGGTGGTGATCAGGATGTGGAGGTTCAAACTCGTTTTTTCTCCAAGGGTTGTTTTTGGTCATGGTGTTTTAACAAATCAATAAAAATCTACAAAAGGTACTTCATCATTCCTGTATGTGCACACTTTGTGTGTGTGTGTGTGTGTGTGTGTGTGTGTGTGTGTGTGTGTGTGTGTGTGTAGGCCAAAAGACAATCTTAGGTGTCACACCCAGATTGTACTAACCTTGCTTTTTTAAACAGGTTCTCTCACTGGTCTGATGCTCACCAAGCTGGTTATTCTGGCTGCCAGCATGTACCAGGGTCCATCCCTCTGTACCCATCAGATGATAGGATTGAAGTCTACGCCACGTGTCTGGAGTTTTTCAATGAGTTCTAACTCAAGTCTTCATACATGTAAGAGAAGCACAGAGTGTGTTATCACTCCATCCCAGTCACAAGGTTTTTGAGGCAGCACTCTAGATAGTCATAGGGAGCTTTAGACTGGACTGACTTAACCTCGAACCGTATTGAAAATGCAGTTTGTCTGTTTTCTGAGTAAAATGCCATCCTGTGCTCTTTAGAACCTCTCAGAGCCTCCAAACAGAAGTTTTATCAAGAAAGCCACAGTTTCCAACTCCATTTTCCTCTCTCTTTCTATTCCAAACTACAGTTCTGCAAAATCAGTCCCATCAAGTAGATAATGTTTTGAGATTCCAAAGAAAATCTCTGTGAAGATATATCTCAGTGAAGATGTACAAATCTAAAAAATAACATCTGACCCCTCTTATGACTTTGATAGTCGATGTTTGGGTGAGTTGTTCAAAGCCACTGAAGCACAAAACCTTGGGCAGAGTGCCTAATCTTTTTCAGGTTCCTGGACAATGATGTCAGCTCTTCTCTGCTCTTGACAGTTATGACCTGCTCCTCTCTGAATCAACAATCAATTGGAAATAGGACAGAGTCTGACTTGGGCCCCAAGGAGAGGCTGTTGGGGGCATGTGATGACTACCAGAGGCAGATGTGGGCTGATGGGCACAGGAAGAGGATTAACAGAGTCAATAGATGTTTGATGAATTTCTCTGCAAAGAGAGGCCTGAAGGACACTGGCAGAAAGGAACAGAGAACCGGTAAATGGCTGGGAGAAAGAGCCAAATGGCCTATTACTGTTGCCTAAGAGACTGTATCTCCCAGGCTGCAGAATGTGCTTCTGCTTAGAAAAGCTTCTGAAAACGCACTTTCTTACCAAAATTCAAAACAGGGCCACAAATCATCTCTAGGAGACAAAAGACAATGAGTAGTGTCAGCACAGAGGAATATATTTTACTTTTCCCTGCCATGAGGAATTATGGCAGGTTGTGACGAGTAGAATATAAAGTAACATAAGTTGCCTGTTGACAACGGAGTTTGAAATTATAAAATGTAAAACCAATATATTTCCTGCACACTATGAAACAGCTGGGGTACTTTTATGGCTTCCAGCGAGATGCCATGTCATCTCTCAAAACCCTATAATTCTGTAAGCACGTTAAGTGCAGTCTGTTATTTATTTTGTTTGTTTATTTGGCTTCAAGTATTTCACAGGCAACACAGAACAGAAACAGATGTAAAGTGAAGGATGAACTCTGGACTGTGTCCATCTTTCCAAACGACCCGTCCTGGCTCCCTTGTTGGGTGGCATAGATTTTACCTTCAAAGTGTGAATACTCCTGAGCAGGACGCCATCTTTTTCTCTGTAGAAAGGGAGGAAAAGGGAGTCATATCAAAGGTGCTGCAGGAGCATTTCTCACATGGCCTCTCCAGAATCCGAGTCAAAATTTAGTCTTTTATGAGCTCGACAGCCGCGGAGTTCAAACACAATCTCTTTAAATGACAGATGGCGATAAGCAAGGCGAACGCTTCCGCTATGATGGTTTATGTGCTAGACATTAGAAGTGTCGTAACTACTGACCCATATTAACGCAGTGCACTGACAGAGTGGAGCCGGTGGAAGTCGGCGCCCAGTCTGCTACCCTAAGCAATAATTAATTTTATTGTCTTCATTTTGGATGCTTAATTTAAGCCCTGTGCGTGTCAATCAGTCAGTACAAAATACTCTGATTGCTTTCAATGGCTTGGCCGTTGTGTTCGTTGGTGTTTACGTTTTACTCACAGATCACATTTTCAATGATTATTTACGGGCTGAACTCCTGTGATAGAGAATTGGCTGGAAATTTAGCGAGGCTCTGACAGAGGGAGCAGTGATGGATCCTGAGTGTGTGGAAGGCTGCTGAGGTTACTGCTCAACAGCAGACAGCTAGAAAGGCCCACAATACAGGCTCTGCCTGGGGCAGGGTGGGGCAGGGCAGAGCTGTGCTACCCTGAGTTGGATTCCTGATGGAAGAAAGAAGCAGACGCTTTTTTTTTTTTTTTTTTTTTTTTTCCTGGTGGGCTTAGGAATTTTGCAAAGCTAAGAATCCCCTTCACACAGCAGTTTGTCAGCTGTCAGCAGTACCCGACACAACAAAATCCCAAGGCTCCGTGTGGGGCTGCCTGCTGCATCTAGCAGAAGTGCCCGCTTGTTTTCAGCTGTAAAGAGGAAACATCAGATGTTGCTTTTCAGACAAAGACCTAGTTTCATGCTTAACACCACAAAGATGACTTGGTTTTCTGTTCTTGGTCGGGGGGGGGGGGGGGGGGGCAGGGAAGGCCCAAAAGGAAAAAAAGAAGAAAAAGGAATAAAACCTTTGTTCCTTTGAAGTAAGAGCAAGCTATGTGAAATGAATTTTAACCAGGTTCCGCCAATATCTATCAGCACACAGCATTTCATATTGTAGATAATAAGAAGCTGGAGAAAAATGACAGGTGAGAGAGAGGGAATTCTGGGGACAAGCGCCTGAGTTTCGAATGTTCGGGTCAGACAAGGCCTGGGGAGGTCTTTTGGGATGGAAGTTGTGAAATTAAAAAAAAAAAAATGCATTAAACCAAGAATTGGAAGTGAGTGTAATTGTTTTTCCTTTAAAGAGGCCCACCCAACTATTGAAAAAACCAAACGAACACCTGCAGCTGGCAAAGAGAGAAGACTTAATTTTAAAAATGGGTGAAATATGCATGGAACTCATATATTATGTGCTCAGAGGGTTTATGAAAACTTCCTGAGGATGAGATAAGGGGGTAAGGATTCCTTTCTGTGTCAATAAGAAACCAAGACTGTAACAAATAAAAAAAAGACATGTCTTCCTCCAAAGACAGATGGTAGAAGGTGCAACGTGGCAGCTTTGGAGGGAAGGAAAGATAGTGTTTGAGAAATCAGCGGTAATAGAATCACAAGGGCTCTGCGGAAGGTTTAGGTGCACCTACCCTTTTGACAGTAATGTTTTTTTCAATTGCTTTATGACACAAGGGAGTTTTAAAAGACTAAGAAAAGCAAATGCGTCCACTCTGGCCGGTGGCAAGAATGACAGGCCAGCACTGGGGTCGGTCCTTAAAGCTGGCTGCTGTTTCTGGAACACAGAAAAGAGAATTTGAAAAGGCAGCAGCAAGTTCAATGAGCTGCTCTAAGACGAGGTGTTTTTTTTTCTTTTCTTTTTTTTTTTTCCCTTGTAAATTCTCTGCCAAGGGAAGTCAGGGTTAGAAAGCATATTGTGTTGAGATTTACTGTATGCTTTAACCACTTCTGTATTTCCCCATGGTTTATCTTGTTCTGTTCTGTACCTGCTTCCCTTGAGTGTTAGCTGTGCAGAAATAAAAACATGCAAGTTAGATAAAGGAGAGGAAGGCAATGTGGTTAAAAGGGCAGCGAGGTGCCAGCAAAGAGTAAGGGCAACAGAAAGTGGGCCCTGGGACTGCTTTGCCAAGATCCTCACCCACAACAGCAGGCATGCACCAGGCTAATCTAAGACTCTTTCCAGGCTCAACACTTTACAAACAAAATGCTTTCTATATTCATCCCAAGGATGAAATCGCCAATGGTACATGCCTAACCTGGAGCAGATTTTTAACTATCACACACAGAGAGCGCTGATGACTTTAATTACATTTTGTTATATTTCCTATTAATCTTGGGATAGAATTGCTGGGGGTTCAGGCTGATGTGGAGGGCACAGGAACTCTGTAAAGTAATTATTGTGGAAGAAAGATTCCATTTTAAAACTTTACTTTCATCTCACACTAGGTATTAGGCCAGTAAAGAGGCTAAACATGTTTGAGTTTTGTTCTTTAAAGCAGATGGCTCTCAACCTGTGCATCTTGACCCCTTGGGGGGTGGCAAATTAGATATTTACATTATGGCTATAACAATAGCAAAATGAGAGTTATGAAGTAGCAATGAAATGTTATGGTGGGTGAGGACCTTATTAAAGGGTAACAGTGTTAGGACGGTTGAAAACCACTGTTTGAGACTGAGTCAAGTTTCTGGGCTCTATCACTTCTGAGTGAAAGGGGGTTTAAGTTGCAGGGTTCTGTAGATGACCTTGACATTCTTGCTTCCTGATATGAGAGAATGTGTAGTTGTAGGAATTCTCTCTCTCTCTCTCTCTCTCTCTCTCTCTCTCTCTCTCTCTCTCTCTCTCTCTCTCTCTCTCTTTCTCTCTTTCCCTCTTTCCCTCCTTCCTTCTTTCCTTCTTTCCTTCCTTCCTTCCTTCCTTCCTTCCTTCCTTCCTTCCTTCCTTCCTTTCTTTCTTCCTTTCCTTTCTTAATATATGGTTTTCTCCTTGGGGCTGGATCACCGCTCCATTACTGGGTTATCATGGAGAGGTTGGCATTCCAAGACTATTCTTCATTCAGGGTGGCTTCAGGCAGGGAATCTTTGTAACACTGACTTAGGAAATGCTGGTGGTCATTATACAGCCGGCTCTGATTTTCATGTGACTGTAGACTTATGGCCCTGCAGCCGTCTTCATGGCTTATATATACAATAACCTTCCTATAAAGTACCACCTGCACATTCATCACAGAACCAAGACCCTCTGATTTGTGTGTTAACATCTGAGTTTAAGTTGAAACCCTTATCAAATCCGTTCTGGACTGCTAAGTCCTTTGAGACTGTCCCGGCAACCTGGTTGGCAGCAAAGAGCAAAGCCAGAAATACAGTAACTTGTACAAACTAAGCCTCTGGGGATATGGCTCCACCTTAGCAAGGAATCCGTATAAGCTGGGGCTGACTCCTGAATAAGCCAAGAAAATGAAACTCCTCCAGGAAAGAGATCCTCGGCAGCCCGCTGGAGGCAATCAGCTACGCATGCGCATGTTGTCCGCCTTCGCTGTCCTTTCCATCCAAACGCTCAGCATCAGACCTTCTCCCACAACAATCCTTCCCCAATAATTAAAAGAAAAGATTGAGGATTTAATGAAAAAAAAAGATAAATAATTACAGCTTTAATCACTTGGCTTATTTGCATGCTGACATTGGATTTGCTGGGGCAGAAAATAGAAACTACCAATTTCTGATGTGCAGAAACACAAAATATAAAAATAATACTCAATCTTAATTGTATGTTTTCATATGCTAATATATACAGCACCAATTTGGAAAAATTAAGCACAGAAGACAATTTTGCGATAATTTATTTTTACATCATCCTCTGTAGAGGAGGAAACTGTTCTAAAAATGGTCGTTTCTCTTCCACTCTCTAAAATTTCTTGAGACTCTCAATAGATGTCAGACTTGTATGTGTGAGCGGGCATACGGAATTATCCTTTCTGGGGATCATTTGTGGATAAAAGAACTCTTATTATTATTGTACATGGTGTTATTGTACATGAATTACTATATGTGGTGTCAACTTCTCTTGTATTTCTGTAGAAGACACCTGGATTGATATAATAAAATTCATTGAATGTATCTGTTAATATAGTAAATGTAATATGTTTATTACCAACATTCTCAGAGCTTAACTTTTTGTCAATATCTTCTTATCAACTGTGGGTTTCCTTATCATTAACATAAAATGTAAGAAAGAGAAAATCTTGACTTGCTTCTAAGCATGAAAAATGTTTGGACACATGCTGAAGCTCCAGATGATACAATACAATCAAATCTGAGATCATATTTAATATTCAAGAATAGAAATATTTTTGAAACTATCTAAATGCATTAAGACATGAGAACTTTTATTTAATTATAAAACTCTATCAGTCCCCCCCACACACACTTGAAAATCTAAACATTCGTCTGCCATCTGAGAGTAATTATTAATGTCATTCACTTTCACTTTCAGAAATGTCCTGCCCTAGGCAATAAATTAAAACCAGTTCACCAGAAAGAGATCAACCAAGGGACACATGGGAAAGGAAAATCTAAAACAAAGAAACAAACAAAACCAGACAACTGTCTCAAGCACCCAATGGCCCGGCATGATAAAGCCAAGGCTTCAATTAGAACGCTGTTAACAATGTAACAAATAGTCACCTTGCTAAAGACAGAAAGCATCTATTACTAGTTATAGACCAGGAAAGAAAGTGTTGAGACATAAAAACGGCAAGAAAAGTACCAACGAGGTCAAGAAAATGTTAAACAAAAAAGTATTGAAGATTGGGAAAATGTTGATGCCCTTTTTGTTAGAGTGAAGGAACAGAAGATTGCCTTGGGCTTTAAAGCGGAGTCACGCTCAATAAACTGCTGTGCTTCGGTTAGATGTCTCAGAAGAATGTTAAAGTACAGTTGGCTACTTTGTTGTTTGATCTTAATTGTGGGCGTGCGTGCGTGCGTGCGTGCGTGCGTGCGTGCGTGCGTGTGTGTGTGTGTGTGTGTGTGTGTGTGCTCACATATAACAAGCACGTGCCATGGCACACATGTGAACAGAGACCATCCCTGGGACCTCGTCCACTCGGCTCGAGGCAGGATCTCTTGGTCATAAATGCCTTTATTAGCGTGGCTGGCCTATGAACTTTTGGGCATTCACCTTCCTCTCGATCTAGGAACACTGAGGTCTAGTTAAATGTTCAGTATGAGAATGTGAACTCGGGTTCTAGAGCTCACACAGTAAGTACTTTACCCACTTCTACCTTCCCAGCACCTATCTTGAAAATTCCTTCTAGTGGCAGCTGAAACACTGTCCGGGTTTCCTGTATTCCACTGTCCAGTGTTACCTTTGGCTGACGTCTGGAAGCCATAGCTCTGTACATCTGTTTTGGTTTCATTGTGTAAAGTGATAAGAGTAAATTTGACCTTTATCCTCCTCTCCCTCCTCCTCCCCCTCCTCCTCCCCCTCCTCCTGCTCCCCCTCCTCCTCCTTCATAAAAGCTGAAAGTCTCACCTTACTTCTTCTGACTTGTATAGTTTCAGAGCAGAGATCTGGCCTCGTTCCCGCTTGGTTTCTTTGTAGCTCTATTTTCTCTGGCTCTTCAGAGGGTTTCCAGGGCTGGGCTGATTTTAAGCAATTAGATGTTCGTGTGACTTTGGAGGGTTTTCTTTAGACTTCATTTTTCTCAGTGTTAATTGATCTTTCAGATCTGTAAGTTTGTAGTTTACAACAGATCCGGATAATTACACATTTAAATATTTTCATATCACCCCTTCCCAAGGCTATATTTACACACCCATCAGCATATTGCTCTAGTGTGATGTATCCCGAGGCTTAGTTCATTTTTCTTTAGTATTTTGCTGGGTTTTTTTACTCTGTTTCTTTTGAATAGTTATTTGATTTTAAATTCACTATTCTTGTCTTCTATAGCATCTATTTGTGAATCTCTTCCTGTACATGTTTTACTTTACTAAAGTTTTAAATCTCTATTTCAGTCTTTTATCAGACATGGATTCCTACAGGATTGACCATGGTTACAGATGTATCTCATCCAATTTTAACAACAGCACCTTACAAAGTGGCAGGTTTCCTCATGGAATTTTTATAATACTTCATTTTGTTCGTTCCCAGTGCCTGGCTCCTCTCCTATCTCACTCCCTAACCACCTTTACTGTTCTTATCTCTACCTTTCAAATCACATGTGTTGTATAAAACCTTCTCAAACCCATGTCTTCCCCTTTTCATGGCCCCCTTTCTAGTGTCCTGACCTTTGCCCATATTCACTCCCACTTGAAAACACACATATAAAAATTAGAAAGTAGGATGTGCATATGAGATACAACCTGTAGTATTTGCCCGGCTTCCAATACAACATTTTCTATTGATATCCATTCTCTTATAGTTTTTGTAATTTTGTGTTTCATTACCGCAATAAAATTTTACCATATGTATGTAATATATTTTTATAATCCATTCATTTGTTGATGGAAACTGAGGGTGATTCCATTTCTTTGCTGCCATGAAGAGAATAGAAATTAACATGAATGAACACCTATCTTGGTGGTAGAATATGAAGCCTTTGTGTATGTAGTCAGGAGTGATATGACTCGATCATCTTTTATAACTCATGTACTAGGTGAGGACTATAATAGCTGTCATTTGTTTTGGACTAAAAATTGTGTTTAAAAATTAAGATGGTTGATATATATAGCCATTTCTGTTTTACAATTTAAAAAAACCACACATACCACTGACTATATTCTTTCATATATGACAGAAATAAGAAAAGGCCTATAGACCCCTGACATAGATGATTATATTAATTAGTTCTTATCTTACCTCTAATTATTACAGACATTTAAGAACTATGCCATTGTGCCAGTTAGGGCAAAATTATGCCACTTAGAGCCCTTTCTTTATCTTTAAAAGTGCATTCTTTTACTTAATATGACAAAGCTAATTTATTTTTAAAACTACTTAAAATTTGTTGTCAGTAAACTACTACTCCTAAATAGATACCCTGCTGTGTTTATTGATCACATTTTCTTTATTTTCTAACTTATTAGAATATTAAGAATATAATAGTGTTTAATAGCGTTAATTTAAATGTGTGAGCAACAGCTCTTCAGGAATAGAGTTTTTCTTAGTTATTTAATATGCCAACCAGATGCACTTCACTGGTATATTTTAGCCAATCCTTGATCTATAGATAAATGATACTAAAGACAGTTAATCATAATTTAGATAATAAATTAAACATGATTTCTGATAATACAAGCAAACAGACAGGCTAGTTAATTTTTTTTTTTTAGACTGATCAATCTTTAGTTTTAGAACAAATGGTTAATTTTCATTTACCAAAGTTGCTGTAGTACTTTCTCAACAAGATGTTTTAATTTTCACATTGAAAGCCAGTCAAGAAGACTCCATTGCAAGTGATCAAAGCACATACTTCATAGGGCAGTTCCCTAAAATGATAAGTAGGACAGCTTTGTGACAAAGAAAGCCGACGTGCGCTTTAATCTCCAGTTCTTGATGCATGGCACACCATGTTACCTTAGCTGAAATGTATTTTGTTCTCCAAGTTTTCATTAAGCGTTTTCTCCTTAAGCACTTTTTATCAGGGAGTGAGCTCTGGGAAAGGGAGTGATTACTAATGGTTTAAGGGCTGCTTTCCTACCCAACACATTTAAAACCAACTGGCTTTCTCATATCTGGCCCTAAACTCTAGTTCATTAATTGAAAGGCAAATGAAGATGAGAAGACTAAAGAAAAATCAAATGTTTCCCACTGATAATTTTGGTATTCATGGTTAGCTACTACACGGAAGGTCACAGAACAGAGGGGAAACCAAGACATCCAGGAAACGTATTTAGAGTTACCTAGGAAACACCAGAAGACAAAATAGAAGACAGTTTTAGATGCTCAAACAAAGCATTTCAGAACAATGTTTTAAAGCAATAGGAAATTTCCTGGCCATCTAAAGTGTATGAGAGATAAAATATTTTCATATTTGTGATGTAAGTCATAGCAAGCTCCAAGCTGCACTTTCTAGGGTTAAACAAAGGGTCGGTGTTCCTTTGGTCTAGTACTTCAGAGCTTGTATAACTCAGAAGGTGGGGGAAAATCCATGATGGTGGTTCTTACTGACTACTGCTAAAGTGGCCATTGTCTGACAATTAAGTGAGTCTACAGCTGACGTGGCCAGATCATTCACAGCTCCAGCTCTTTGCAAAATCTATTAGTCAAAGAGATTCCT
This sequence comes from Phyllotis vaccarum, assembly GCA_033318265.1. NCBI lineage: Eukaryota > Metazoa > Chordata > Mammalia > Rodentia > Cricetidae > Phyllotis > Phyllotis vaccarum. Next base: position 34,009,132 of record JARWLC010000009.1, on the reverse strand, counting down.
AAATAGTGTGGAGTAATGGAGAGAGATTCCTGAATGGTGGACTGTCTTTCCCCCTCACGACATAATCAATTCATGCAACTACTAGATCTGTCTGTCATTTGTCCCTGACATTCTGCCACTAAAGTGAAAATCCTTTTTCCTCTATAGCCAGAGCTTCCTCTATTTTGACTACCCCCAAATCCAGTATATTTATTTTAAGAAAAGTCAATGCTGGTTTTCTCAGTTCCCGCAAGAACTTTGGAAATAAAACCTTTCTAGATATTCTGTGCCTAACAAAGTTACTTGTCAGGGCTTAAAACACAAGGACTGACATTCCTTCTGTGTATAGGGAGTCAAGAGTGTATATGCCATAACTATGTCTTTAATTATTATTAATTTTTTTGGCTGGGGAAATAATCTTGTAATTATTTGAAAACAAAAAACTTACGCACATAGTAATACACAGAGGCACAAACGTACACAAAGGTCCTGGCTGACTTTTGATTACTGACTCATTAACTGGAAGAATAAAACTTCCTCTAGAGTAGGAATTGAAACAGGAATCATACTACAAACCAAGAGATTCCCAAACAGATAAAAAAAAGGTCTAATTCTAAATAAGGGCTAGAGTATGCATCAGAATTCTACCATGACTAGGAAGAGAGATGTCACCAGAGCGACTCAGTCACCTTTCTTCTTATCCCCTCCCCCAAACAAAATCATATTGGCATTTCCTCAGATTCCTTCTTAAGGATAAGGGCCGTAACAATGACAGCTATATTTAATTGAGAAATAAGTCTAGGCCCCTTAAAGGAGAAGGGAGTATGTATTCACTACAAATCAAAGACACGTCTGTACTTGTTACTTTTCTATTATTGTAATAAAATATCACGATCGAGGCCACTTGTAAAGGAAGATGTTATTTGGTTCATGGCTCCAGAGGGTTAAATTCCATGATGTCAGAAGACACGGTGGCAGGAACAGGAAATGGAGGATAACATTGTGGACCACAAGCACTCAGACAGAGAAGATTAAACTCGGAATGCTGAGTCATTTTATTTTTAAAACCTGCATTCTGTTGTTATGGGTTTTCTCGGGTCCCAGACAGCCAGAGATCTGGGACCCACAGCCCTGCCGCCCGAGACCGCCCAGCGGCCCAGCCGCCCAGGTCCCCAAAAATAACTCAGAGGCTTACATTAAGTCCATGCTGTTTGGCCTATGGCTCAGGCACACTGCTAGCTAGCTCTCACATCTTAAATCAACCCATTTCTATTAATCCACGGGCCACGTGGCGGCCCGCAGCTCACCCGTGCTCCTTACATGTCCCTCCTTCGGCGGCTTCCGCGCGGTCTGCCTCTAACTCCGCCCTGCTTCTCTTACCTAAGCTCTGATTTCTCCTCCTACCTATTCTACGTACCTGCCATGGCCCAAACCAGCTCCTTTATTTAAAGATACAGCACTCACAAATGCATTCCCACATTTCCCCCTTTTTCTCTAATCAAAAAGGAAGGTTTCAATTTTAACATAGCAAAATTACATATAACAAAATAGCTATCAAGCAAGAATTATAGTTACAATATCTAGTCTATTTGTATTTAGCAAAATTAAAGAAAATACTCTATCATCTATCTTATCTTTATGAATCTAAAGTTTTATATCTAATATATTTTTCAATGACTAAGAAAAACTGTACATATAACTATCTAATCTTCAACTACATCAAAGACCACAGAAGGATATAATATTTACCCAAGTAAACTAGAAGTGCAAACGACTTCTAAAATCTAGAAAGGACAGAGATGACACCTATCTGCCTGGACAGTCACCCAAAGTTCTTTTATAAAGTTGGGGCAACCATCTTCAGCCTATAGGCCTGGAGTCTCTTTTCATTTCAGTGAAGCAGGAAATCCGCTCTGTCCATTCTGGCACAGTTCATCTGTTGCTTCTCCTTGAGTCCTGAAGAATGTCTGACAGTTTTCTCTGTAAAGCAGGAACCTGAATGATGATCTTGGCTTGCTCTGCCAAAGTCCAGAGGTCATCTTTCTATGGAACTTGCATGTCCGGTTTAAACAGCATACTGTCAAGCAGTCAATATAAAAACAGTTTCTTCTCCAGTGGCTCACCATCACCACAAATAGATGAGATTCTATATGGAGTTTCTTCAATGCCCACCTTCCTGTTGAAGTAAATTAGTGCTGCCAGGAACAGACCTGTCTCACTGTCCAGAAAAGTCTAAGCTCTTAAAACATTTTAAATGCCATATTTTGTAGGTCTTAGAAGTATTTGAAGATTATCTATTTAATTGAAATATATCTTTGTATACTTAAAAATCTTAACTAACCTAACTATAAGTTTGATTATCAAAAGTGACTATTAACCTTTATTTCTTAATTATATACTACAATTTTAAAACAGTTACATGAACATCATACCTTAAACAAGAATAGAAAAACACATACAGCATAACAAAATTGACCTTAAATTTGTATCAATAAACCAAAATCTATACCAATGTAAAGCATTTTGAGATTAACAGCTGATTTCCTGATCTAAGTAAATTCAATAATCTAATTTTTTAAAAAATCATTTATATACCATATCCCCTTTTTCTTCTTAGAAAGAGATTAACTATGACATTAACCATTTATAATGAAAACAAACATCTAGAAATAATATTTGGGGAATTTGGGCGTTGTTTTTCTATTACTACTTCCTGCTGATTAAGGGGCGTTGAAAGTCTCACGGTTGTTGAGGCTGAATCAGTCTGCAGCTCTGAAGCTGTTCTGGCCATCTCTTCTCATCAGAGGTTTTTTCAGGGGGTCTTGGTTGATGAAACCACATTTGCCTGGAAGCAATCCACAGGTTCTCATCTGTGGAGACAGAAACAGAACTCTTCCAAAGCAATAAATCCTTAGACACAAATTTCAAAATCAAAATACCTTTAAAATATACATTCTTGTTTAACTTAGTAGCCTTTGCAATCCATTGTCTTTTTGCAGTTAGCTCATTAACAGTTAAAAAATTAAAAGAAAACACAATAACAACCAAAATCCAGATTTTGTGTCTATTTTCCATCTTTACGTGGCTTATTATAATTTTATTACTCTATTTTTCACTTTAAAAACTTTTTTTAACCTCTTTCTTTTTTCTCTGAAGCCTATGTACCTTTTACAAACATTGTAACCCGTTTACAGGTTTTCTTTTTATCTGAATCTGTTTTATTGTGAATCTTTATTCATCTTCTAACCTTAAGAGCTTTTAAAATACATTCTCCAAAAAGAAGCACAGTTTTTGCAAATTAGGCTGAATCACTAAGTTTTCTTAAACGGACCGTAAACAGAGCACACCTAAGAAAATGCTGCCACGAAGAAAATTTGTTTCTCTTTTGTTCAAAATAAGCAGAAATCTAAAATCAATCACATTACTGAGTCTTTTGTTAGTTTTCAGGAACCCGCCTGATTGTAGCTCACACTGTCTGTCGCCAGCCCGCCGCTGGCGCCATTTTGAGTGTGACCCGGACCATGCTTTGTTTGTACAAAGACCCGCTCCACACACACAATTTGGAAGCTGCCCTGGCTCAATTTATGTGATCTAGAACCCTTTGTAATCTTTCTCAGGCTCTAAGTGGATAATCGGCCCACGTTGGATGCGCCATCTGTTGTAATGGGTTTTCTCGGGTCCCAGACAGCCAGAGATCTGGGACCCACAGCCCTGCCGCCCGAGACCGCCCAGCGGCCCAGCCGCCCAGGTCCCCAAAAATAACTCAGAGGCTTACATTAAGTCCATGCTGTTTGGCCTATGGCTCAGGCACACTGCTAGCTAGCTCTCACATCTTAAATCAACCCATTTCTATTAATCCACGGGCCACGTGGCGGCCCGCAGCTCACCCGTGCTCCTTACATGTCCCTCCTTCGGCGGCTTCCGCGCGGTCTGCCTCTAACTCCGCCCTGCTTCTCTTACCTAAGCTCTGATTTCTCCTCCTACCTATTCTACGTACCTGCCATGGCCCAAACCAGCTCCTTTATTTAAAGATACAGCACTCACAAATGCATTCCCACAGCATTCAGTGACATACTTCCTTCCACAAGGCCATAACTCCTAAACCTCTCAAACTGGGCCATCACTTAGAGACCAGGTGCTCAAATGTCAAAGATTCAGGGTCTATACACACACACACACACACACACACACACACACACACACACACACACACATTTCCCTTTATTGTGGATCTTGTGAATGCTGTATAACTTAGAATACACAATAATAAAAAGTGTTAAAGTAGAACAGAGTTAAGTTTATCACTTCCCCTACTTTATCAAGGATCCTTTGTGGCTCCCCCTCTTCCATATCATTAGCTTCACATCAAGCCTCAATGCACTCAATGGGAAGATCTATCTGTGATCAGCCATGGGGCGTCATAATACCTGACCTGTATTCTGACCAGTGTATTCTTTATTTTGTGTCTTGTAGATATTATATAGTAGTGAGCATCATGGCCGCACATCTTGGAGGAAATAATGAATACATAATGATGCTGGAGAATCAATGGCAATGGGCCTCATACTTTCCATTTTAGCAACAGAATTGAAATGTTGCAAAGTTATAATTTACTGAATATCATATGGACACAAGGGACAGTAGAGATGCCCATCTGTGGACTACATAAAGTTAGCTTTTGTAAAATAGCAATACATCACAGCCTCAGATTCATTCTGCTAGAGCTACATAGATGGGTTGCCTTTGAAAATTCATAATTGCCTTGGAAACAAATGCTAATTCTTAATTCTTGGGGAATAAAATGAGTTAGTGAGGTATAAAGATTACTGTCATAGAGTGAATAGTTCAGAGAATGGTGGTAAGGGGTGGATTTTGAAAGAGAAAATTTAGCACAGAAACCAAAAGGAATTGATTGTTTTCATCACTTCAGAGGCTTCTGAGTAATAGTTTCCCATACTTCTCATGTGATGTTTCCAAAGTGCCAAGAATAAATCAAGAAAATGTCTTAGTTGCATGTCCTTCCCAGGTCCCCAGGCTACATGTGATTCATGTACTAGTCTCATCTCCTGAAGAATGTTTTAGAGACTCCTATAGGGACAACAATTTTTTTTTAACTACATTCAATAAAGTAAAGAGGTACAGAAGGTTTCATCAGATGATGCATCATCAAATGGCTACAAACTGGGAAAATTTATTCATGTTTGAAACACAGAAATCTGTGGCAAGAAAGCTCTATGACAACAAGAGTGTACATCATACCTTTAAAGACATTCTTGATATTCTCTTTGATAATTGTGGGGTTGACAAAACTTTACAGCTTCAAAGAACTTCATCAAAAGGGGACAGTTAATCAATAGAAGGCAAAAAATATATGCATTTTTCAAAAATTCTTTCTTTTTCCCAACAGTGGATTATCTAAGCAAGATAATCAGAAGTGAAATTGTGAGGAGAGAGCAATGATGCAGGTCCTGTGAGTGAGTTGGCTGCAAAGTTAGTCAAGGAAGCAAAGGAGAAAATGTGTTTTGAAGATAGACAAACCAAAGAAAGACAGAAAAGGAGAGAGAGATAGAGAGAGAGAGACAGAGAGAGAGATCTAGAAGGAAGGCAGGAAATGCTAGAAACAGTAGACTACATGAAGAATAATTAAAAAAAAAAACCAAAAAACCCTTGATTGGCACTTTCAACGTAGGCTACTCAGTTGTGGGTAGTACTCTAGTGGACAAAAGCCAGAAGGCTCCATCAGAGCAGCATCAGTATTCTGTAGGAGATATCCATTGTATGTTGGAATCTAAAATCTAACTCAGGATCTTAGTGATCTGAAAGTGATTGCTTTGCTTCAAAAAAGTAACTGATTTTGGATGGTTTCTAATTATTGAAATTCAGACAACCATAGCAGCACTGCTGGATGAAGAAAGTTCGTGAGAATTAAGGACAAAGTTTGGTTCCCAATGCTAAAATTACAGAAATTTTATCATGAAATAAAAGGGGAAAGACACTAAAAATTAATTTCATTAAGTAATAAAACTTATTAAATCTTCAAGAGTATATGAACATCCCAGAACCAAAGAGTTCAAGGGAACCCAACTAATTCCAATAAAACCAGGTTTTGACCAAGGCATATTAAAATAAACAAAAAAATTCTAAAAACATAAAAGGAGGGTATTAACTCACATGTTAGGAAAATGGATTTCCAAGCAGAAACCTTACAGTCAAGAGCAGGAATATGTATAGTCAGTGCTGAAGAAAATTATTGCCAACTAGCAATACTATAGTCAGTAAACTTTTCAGTCAAAGCTAAAGAAAAAGTATTTCCCTGTTAAACAGAAAGTAAGGGCATTCATCAGCACTAGTCAAGCCCTACATGGAACAAGCCCTACAATATAAATGAAAGGATGATAACCAACATCATAAGGTCACAGGAATATTTAAAATTGGCTTAAAGAACAGAAAGTAAAATGAAGAGGATTAAACCTCAACATGAGAGAAAACAACTAAGTCACAAAAATAAATAACAAAAGGTAGAAAACCAAATTCAAAGCAGGTGGAATTGAATTAACCAATTGCAAAAAGAAAATGTATTTTTAGGAATAATCACCTTGCATTTCAATGTACTAAATTAATCAACCAATTGAGTGAATAAAAGAATAAGACTCATCTCTTTACTGTCAGTACGAAACTCTTGAAAGAGAAGGAATGAAAAATGCTATTTTGCAAATAGATATGTAAGGCAAGAAAGAGTGTCTTAGTTAGGGTTTCTAGTGCTGTGGAGAGATACCAAGACCATGACAACTCTTAGGAAAGAAAATATTTAATGAGTGGCTTACATATTCAGAGGTTTAGTCCATTATCATCATGGTGCAACATGATGGAATGCAGTCAGACATGGTGCTGGAGAAGTAGTTAAGTGTCCCACATCTTGACTTGTAGGCAACAAGAAGTGGTCTGAGACACTGGGTGTAGCTTGAGCATAAGACCTCAAAGCCCATTTCCATAGTGACACAATCCCACCAACAAGACCATACCCACTCGAACAAAGCCACAGTTCCTAAGAGTACCATTCCCTTTTGGGGCCACTTTCTTTCCAGCCACCATAAACAGTAAAGGAGACTTTAAATAAAAGAAAATGAAAGGAGACAAGATTATTATATGTTGATGAAAGAATCAGCCATTAAAAAGGTAAGAAAATGATAAGCATTTTCATTTACCATGGGACCATCCAAATACAAAAAGCAAATTTTATTACATGTAAAGAGAGAAATGGCTCTTTGTACAGTAACAAAGACACCTCAGCATCCACTTTCCCTTATGCACTGATCTTTGAGACATGTATCCAACAGAGAAACATCTGTGTTAAACTATACCATAGAGCAAATAGATTAATGGACATTTTTACAGAACATTTTATTGTGCAACAGCAGAATACAGATTCTTCTCAACACCCATGGAACATTGTCTAGGACAGGGAATATATTAAGCTGCATATCAAATCTCAATACATTTTTAAAAACTAAAATTGCATTGTGTATTGTCATGGACAACAATATAGTAAAAATGTAAAATGGAAAGCATAGACAATACATAAAAATGGAATAACATGCTCCTAAATAATCAATAAGCAATGGAAAAAACTAAGACAGAAATGGACATGTTTTATAGACACTAATGACATGACAATACAATATTTACTGAACATACTATTACCCCTTCCAAACAAAGCCATTAAACAAGGACCAAATGTTCAAATACATACACCCATGAGGGTCCTTTCTCATTCAAACCATCACACAAGTCAAGAGTAAATGTAAGTAAATAAATGCATGTATGTAGAGTGGAAGGATTCTAGTTCTTTAGTGCAACAAAGGATGTTCAAAATTGTTATGAGTAATCATATTATTTTATATGTACTTAAAGCTGTATCTAATGCACACTTATGAGAAGGTGTGACACTTGGGATAATAATGCATTCCATAAGAAGCACAAACTATCTAACAAAAATCTCAATATCAGGCATAAAAACCCTTTTGAGTTGTTAAAGACTCCTGGAGTCCTTTGTTGACTCTAGAAGTGGAAGATAAGTTCCTATTGCTGAAAACACACTTTGATTGTCGGACATGAAGAATTTGAGCTGGATCTGACTCAAAAATTCACCTCCCTGAGAACTACCTTTTATATTACCAGAAGGTGCTGTATAATATTCTGAGGGACAAAAACAATCAAAAGGCTGTGATGACTATAAACTACATTTATCAACAAGGCAATGTAGTCCTAAAGAAGCAATAGAGACACCTATGTTTGGCAGTAACCAACAGCTGCCTAATTAGACTGAAGACCTATTCAACAGGAGAGCAGTTACGCCTGGTGCTGGACATCTAGGCAGCCACCTCTGGCTAGATCTTCTAGGTGTACATTTTAAATCTGATCACACAAAGTAGTCACCACCCTAGGGGCCCACAGTGGCTCTTGGTATATTAAAGGACACTGAGGGTATGGTCAATTAGCCAAACTCTCTGAAAATTTTTCACGTAATACTAAATATATTATTTTCTTCTGGAATATGATTTTATGGAAAAATGTAATACTATGCCAACCATGTATTATTTTATCAACTTGACCACAAAGTCTAACAGTAGTTAGCATTTTGGAATTCAAATGTTATCATAGTGTTCCCTGATTATTGTTGATATACAACATTTACAGTATTGAAACATGGCAGAGAGAATATATATATATTCCCCTACCAAAACCACTTACATCTTAGTGAGAAGTGTAAAATTCTTGGTCAGAAACCACACTTATTTTGTGAACTCATTACTCAAAACATATGCATTTCAACTATAATAGAGCTCCTGATATGACTAAGTTTTCATTTTCTCTCATACTTTCCTGCAAAAATTATAGCTATTGCATAATTACTTGTTATGTATTATGATTTCCAAAAGTATGGTGGTATATTTTTCCTAAACAATGTTTAGAAAAGTAGCGGTTAAGCTGTCACAATACAGCTTGACATTTTCAAACAACTGGTTAGACTGAAGAGCTCAGATGTTTTAAAATGTTCTATAAAAAAATGTTAGGAAAAATTTTTACTTTCCTCCCACATTCAATGATAGGAACTAGTTCAGGGGAACTATTTATCAAGTATTTCTTGTTTCACATCACCCATGTTCAAATTTATTTGCTCACAGATATGACAATTGGGAGGGATTTATCTGGAATACTTTTTTTTTTTCAAGTATGTGAGACCTACTAGGTGAGGTAATGATGTGGGAATGTCTTTCTGTATGCTGTGCGTATCAATCTTTAAATAAAGGACTGTTTTGGCCCATGAGAGACACCTTAGAAGAAGTAGGTAGGGAATCAGAATAGTTAGGAGGAGGGTGGAGTCAGGATCAGAGTCAGATCAAGCCAGCTGCCAAAAGGAGCAACATGTAAGGATCCCAGGTGAGCCACGGGCCACGTGACAGACAGATTAATAGAAATGGGTTGAGTTAAGATGAAAGAGCTAGCTAGCAATGTGCCTGAGCCATAGGCCAAACAGCATGAAGTTAATACAAGCATCTGAATCATTTTTGGGGGACTAAGCAGCAGCAGGCGGCTAAGGGGTCTGGGACTGCAGGTCTTTGGGTCTGGACCTATGGCAGCCTAGGGACAGAAACCTTATTTTAACAAGGTAACTTGTGTAAGGGCGCATTGTGACAATGAACTTGAGAGACTGAAGATACCCTTGAGATTTTGTGTTGACTGACTGACTTTAGCAGCCAAGCTAAAGCACCATGGTTGGTTTTCCAATTGTCTTTGGAACAGGGAGGATTTGTTGGTAATTCTTTCCTTGCATTTTCTGCGACTAAGCTTTAATTTCTACTTACACATCCATGCCAAGCAAATTGTACTCCAAGGTTTTTTTTTTAAAATAATGTATGAAATATTTACTGTAGTACAATGTTTTCCTCTACTGTTCCAAAGAGCTTAACGTGACCAAATAAAAATCATCATTCAAATACAAGCCATTTTGAACAGGCCATAAAAATGACTGATTCTATGAACCGTTGAATCAATAAAGTAGAGTCTCCCTCAGGTCCATGGGAATTACATGATAGAGTTTTCCTTTTCATCAATAACTCTGAATGTATCTGTGTTAATAAATGCCTCATATTTCTCATCACAGTCTGTCAGTAAGGGGAGGAGAATTCCAGCCCCCTGACTTTATTCACTAAGAGATGCAATGGACAGAGAACATGGAGTCCTCCCCCGGCAGCTAAGAAGGTGACTCACTAAGGTAAATGAAATTATTTTGAATAAGTGAAAACCAAATTCTACATCTTCCTTATCTTCTATCATTTCATCTTTTCCTAAGTTCATAGGGATATTGTTCGTAATGATTTTCTGTTTTTCTTCTTGCACATTGAATTGTCTATTTTTTTTTTCGGTTCATTCTGCTCATCTTCTTTATCTGTCATAGGTAGAATTTTTTCAGTTAAATCTCATAGATTTTTTTTTTTTTTGGAAAGAAGTCATATAATCAAGACAAATCTAAACAGCCATTCGTTTCTTAGCTTGTGACTTTTAAAAGTCAAATAAATAGTTGTGGCACTTACAAACACACACACACACACACACACACACACACACACACACATACACACACACACATGTTTCCAGGAAAAATAACAACTTTAATATGAAGACAATTTCATTTCATGTGTGAAAGGTGTGAACAATTTAAAACTCATGACAAACAGTATTTTCTAACAACCTTGGTGTGGCGTGTTGACTAGTGACAAATGATTAAGTTTGATAGAAAACAGTACGGGTCAAAATTCTACCTGTACACATACATATAATTACTTTTTAATGAAAGGTGTTCTCGTTGGTTTGGTTGCTATGACAAACAGAATGGCCAAAGGAGACATGGGGAGGATCATTTTAGATAGCATGTTACAGTCTCTTATTGAAGAACACCAGTGTGGGAGCTTAAGGCAGGAACCTGAAAGCAGGAAGTTAAGCAGAGACCATAGAGGAGTGCAGCCCATTGGCTCGCCCTCCTGACCTCTTGCTTGCTCAGTTGCTTTTCTTCTATAGTCTGAGCTCAGCTGCCCAGTTATGGCACCACCTACAGTGGGCTGTGATCTGCTACATCAACTAACAAGTAAGCATGTTCCTAAGAGAACTTTATCTATTGTAAGATGCCATGACTTTAGTGTGTCCCCTACAAATCTGAAATTTGATGTCAAATGAAAAGATAGGGCATTGAGGAGGTGAGTTGGCCATAAGGATTCTTCCCTCTCAAATGAAAGACTGTTAAAAAAAATAAAAAGAAAGAAAGAAGAAAAAAGAAAGCTTCTGGCAGCTGTTACCCAGTCTGCTGTTTCTTCCTGGCCTCCCTCAATGGACTGTAATATGTTAACCAAAAAGCCCCTTACACCTCTGCTTGCTTTGTTTATGGTATTTCAGTATCATCATAGCAACCCTAACTTAGACAAAAACCATCGGCCAAAATAAACATTTTCTCTTCTGAAGTTAATTTATCTCAAATATCACTTACACACCAACACAAAGTGTAATTTTTACACCTTTTTCTTTCAGAATATCTGTCTCCTATAAGTAAATGGTAGTTGATATTGTTGTTAAATTTAATCTAGAAATCTGTCTTATAAATGAAGACTATTATATTATTAAAATTGAACTACTGATTGTTTTTTGTTTTGGTTGTTTGTTTTTGTTAGGTTTTTTTTTTTTTTCTCTGTGCGTGTAACAGCCCTGGCAGCCCTCAAACTTACAAAGACCCTCTTGTCTCTGCCTCCTGAGTGCTGGGATTAAAGGTTTGTGCTACCACTGCCCAGCTAGACTTTATTTTATTTATTCAAGTTCTCTATATCTCTGCTTTTTTCTAGGAATGAGATAAATATTTTAGAGAATTTTAATTTGTTTTATGTTCTGATTTTAACTTGCAATTTTACTTTTTAACAATAGAGCTGAGTTAATATATTTTATTTTTAAATAATAGCTATCCACTAATAAACAGTATAAAAGTTAAATGTAACTTGTGCACTTTGGAACTTATAATTTACTGTTATATGTAGTACAAACCTCATAAAATATGGTTGCTGTTTTTTTTGCTTTAAGAAATTGATATTTTGAAATAATAAAAATCATGAAACCCAAGCACAAAAGGAGTGAAAGGAAAGCTCTTGGATTCTACTCAGTGTCATTCTCTTCAACTTGGATGCTTCCTTCTTAAGTTTCTTTTTGTGGAGGCCATCTGTCGAGAATTTATTTTGGCATTTTGTTATTGTAATTATTATTTTGTATTCTTTCTTACAGTATTTTTTATAATATACAAAACTTTAGTTTGACAAGCATGTTTTGTTTTTCTTGGCAATTTTAGTGAACCTTTTCTTCGTCTGCTGGCTTGCATTGTTTGGTGAGAAACTGATTTCTATTGGCCCCTTGGCTACATATGTCATTTTTTTGTCCAGGGGTGGGGGGGCGGCTAGTACTAATTTTATCTTGAGTTTGCATCCACTGGAAATAACTTGCTTTCCTTTGCATTTATCCTGATAAGTCTTGCTATGTGGTTTTAATTTTTTCATCAGTTTTTGAAACTCTGTAAACATTCTCTTGTTAAATATGATTCCTCTTCCCCTCTTTCATGTTCTCATTCTGGAACTATTTGGAACTATTTCATAGCTCTTACGTCATTTTGCTGCTTTCCAAAAGTTTTTAATTCATCCAGTATTTTCAATTGAATATTTCATGTTCTGAATAACTTTCTTCGCTGTGACCAAAATGATCTCAACTCCAACCAATAAATTCTTCATATTTGATGCAATTGTTTCATTTTCAGTGTTTTCATTTAGTTTGGTTTTTGAGTTGTCCTGTTTCTTCAGGATTTTGTGCACTGTTTCGATTGTAGTTAACTATTTTCCTGTAAGCAGCCAACAGCTGCAGTGCTCGATTCATCTGCGTATTTACTTCTACTGATGGTTTCTTCTCTTGACCATCGATACCACTTTCTAGCTTTGCTGTGTGTTTTATACTCTATAAATGTGTTCCAGATATGAAAAAATAAAATCTAAAGTAATTATCTTTATCCTCAGATAAGCACCTCTTTCTGTCTGTACTGGAGGTGGGATGGTCAGCCTGCTCTATGAGTTAGCTGGGTCTAAAGATTACTACAATTTTTATTTAATTAAATTTTATTTATTTATTTATTTATTTTTATTTTTTTTTATATTTATTCATTTATATCTATCTATCTATCTATCTATCTATTTATTTATTTATTTATTTAGAACCTCATGCATGCTAAACAGCACTCTGCCATTGAGCCACACCCAGTCCCTGTGGCTTTTGTGTTATCCCTTTGACCACTGCATCGGAACATTTGTAGAGTGAGAGTTAGTTTTCCATCCATCAGTACTGGGATTCCACCACAGATATCCTTCGAGAGTCTGTTGATGTCTCACAGCCAACTTAAGAATTTCTAGAGGTATCACCATAATTTATTGCCCAGTTAAAAGATTTCCATTTCATCTTGATCTCTCTTCTCTCTTAGCCTAATTACTTTCTGTACCTAAGGAGATCTGCTGTAACCTTCCCTGTCCCCTCTCCATTCCCTGGAAGCCGACAGGCATAGATTTATGAAAGAGCTTAATCCTTGAAAATGGTTCTCTTTGTCTCCTGTCCTTCTTCAGTCACTGACAGAAAAAGCCTGAAGCTACAGGGCAGGGAGAGATTCCTGTGATCTTTCTGCCATTTTGTATTTAAAAATCCAGATTGTCTGGAGGGGCTTATCTTAGTTGCTTAACTCAGGATTATGTGAACAAGATGGATTTAGAATCTCTTTCTAGAGATAATATCACTCAAGGACTTTCAGAATAAGTTTCTGAAAATTATGTAATTGGCACAGCTTGATCAAATATAGTTTGAATGACATAGTTTTCTTCAGTGGACCAGGATTAAAATATCATTACTAAATACTCTAACATTATTCACTTAGATAGCTTCTTGGTCTAGTGGAACCATGCCATGGGGTGATGCTTGATCCTGTTTATCTTCTTCATTGCTTACTAATGAAGCCTGGGAGTATCATGTGACTCTATTACTTCAATTTTCTTAGTCTGTTATCCACTCTAGGGAAAATGTTAGAATTAATAAGTCTCTAAAGTACTTTAAAACTTTTAAACAAGTACTGTGTAAATCTAAGCAGTCATTACCATACATAGTTTCCATTTAAATATTATTTTTGTAATTCAAAATAACATAATAGAGTTTTCAGTTTTATAACCTTCGTCACCATGTAGGTAAGGGCCAGCTAATGACTTGCAGAGCTAGCCTTTTGGATTCCAAACAAAACACTAATAAAATACAAGCCAGGTTCACTTTAATATCACAGTGCAGTGATCTGAATACATAGGAACTTGCACACAGCTGTTAATGTGTGAGAAGGAAAAACACAATTTGTAGAATTCATGCTAGATCCTCTTCAGTCAACACTAGCCCATGGGTTTGGGTTTGCAATAGTGTCCCCACACTAGCAATCATTAAAGAAGACATCTCTCTTACTATGACAAAATGTGAGGTGGCTGTTGGTCAAAATGCACAATGAGATATCCCTTCTTCCTGAAGTCTAAATTAAGAATGCCTATTTCCCAGCACTGCAGGGCGATTAAGAATACCCCTTTTCAGCGAGTATGCTTCAGCAAGTATTCTGATACCCAGATAATAAATAGTATGCCAGCCTGATGATAAGTCCCTGGAAACATGGTAGTATACGACAGTGTGGAATAAAAGTCTTAGGAGAAATAAGGATGTTTACAAAAGTCATGCCAACCTGTCTTTATTCTCAAAACTATAAGACATGGGGGTCTTGATATTTTCTTATTTTATGAAAAATTATTTCCAAACATTCACTAGGTCAAAAGTAACCAAGCTATTATCCTAGACATTTAGACAAAACTCACATGAGTATCTGCTTATTGATTTATCTGTTTGCACCATAATTATTTATTAGCATCTAAAGGGCTGAATCTTTACCTAGGATCATGGCTACCTCTAACGGTAATATGTGCAGATCTGCATTTGAAACGGTCTTCTCACTGGTAGCAATTTTATAGGCTAATGGCTTGCCAGTTTTTAAAGTATATATGTAGTATGAATGTGGGCTGTGTGTGTGTGTGTGTATGTGTGTGTGTGTGTGTGTGTGTGTGTGTGTGTGTGTGTGTTAGTTGATGAACTCACCTGAAAGGTAGTAGTAACAGTTCTAACAATTTTTAGCATTTTGTGCTTATGTTAAGACCAGAACCTTTAAACTGTTTTTTGTTTGTTTGTTTTTGTTTTTGTTTTGTTTTGTTTTGTTTTTTTCTGCCAGGATCTTTTGAAACCATTGAACTCCTTAAAGAGGAATGAACTTACAGTGGAGACATAGTGGACAGATTTCCTTCAACAGGTGCTTCCACTGACCATAAGAGGCAGAAGATTCTGACAGCACACAGGACAGGGTGACATGCAAACTGGGTCAGCGAGCTTGCATTCTGTTCACATGTCAAATGCCAGAAAAGAATTCACCTCCCGTTTTCTGTGAAGAGGGAGGCGTTCCAGTGCTTTAATTTTGTATTCTGTCTTGCTCGCCCACCAAGCTGTGTCTGCTCTCCTCTGGAGCTCAGAGGCCTAAATGATTCATTTCTGAATATGGAAAAAAACAGAACATGAATAAAGCCAAGGAAATGCTATTGTTAATTCTCAGACACATCATACTCCACATAAAAATCAAATTGGAAATCAAGAAAAAATGACAACACAGGCGAAGAGCAAATTACATTAATTTCTGGTGATCTTTATCTAAGGAGACCAGACAGTTCCTTTCCCAGAAGGAAAAAAAGCCAGAGTGACATGCTGAGAGGCAGCTACCTGAGTGTGTTAGCGGTGGGTCTTGGCTTGATGAGCTGATGATGAGGGCGTAAAAACCAATGCAAGGTTTTCAGACTGCTTCACTGAATAAGCTTTGGTTAAGAACATAGGTGGACACTCAGTTGAAATCAAACTGGAGGAAGAGGAGAGAGAGTTCTAGTTATTGGTGAGCGTGGTCACTTTTGTTGTGATAAAAGCCCAGACAGTTATCCCTAGATACAGTCCTGGGCATTTCCATCACTAAGAAGGTCAATCCATTCTCTGTCTCAGCGAAGAAGTTTTTCACTCTGCTACAGCTGAAATCCCCAGCTGTATAACCTACTCCTCTGTCTCAGAACCATCAAGTCCCAGCCTCAGCTTCTCTCTACCCTCTCAGGAATGGTCAATGCCTTGTGCTGCCCAGCTCAACATATTTATGATACCTTAGAAACCATTTTTTCTGGGGCTGCAGAAATGGCTCAGCAGTTTGGAGCACACATGTTTGCTGTGGGATAATGCTCTTGTACATTGTAAAGATTTGTCACTTGAGTTGGTTTATTTAATGCTGGTTGGTCAGCTGTCAGGCAGGAAGTACAGGTGGGGTGACCATACCAGGAAAATTCTGGGAGAGGAAAGGCAGAGTCAGGAGTCAACATATAGACACAGAGGAAGCAAGATGAAAATGCCTTACTGAAAAAAAGGTACCAAGCCATGTGGGTTAAGTTAAAATATAATAGGTAGTAACAACCCTGAGCTAATGGCTGAGCATTTATAAGTAGTGTTAAGCCTTCAAGTCAATTTTTGGGAAGTGGCAGCTGAGTATTTGAAAGTTGCTGGACAGGCAGCAACTTCTGCCTACACGTGTTGTGTTACTCACAACTTTCTGTGCCTTCTAGAGGATCTGATGACTCCTAGACTCCATGGGCACCTGCAAGCCTCCCTCTGTTGTGGAATATTATTTTAAGATGTGTTACAGTTGTCTATGTGGAACGTTTGTTTAGTGATGCAAAGATGTACGCAACTCTGTGAAGCTGTGTTGCTCTGCCTGTCTAAAATATCTGATTGGTCTAATAAGGAGAAGAACAGCCAGTTGCTAGGCAGGAGAAACGATAGGCGGGGCTGGCGGGCAGAGACAATAAAAAGGAATAGAAACCTTGGAAAAGGAGATCCAGAATAAAGAAAAAACAAGGGTAGGAGGTCTTGGCTGCCCAGCCAGCCACGGAGTAGGAGTGAGAGTAAGATCTACAGAAGAGAAGGAAAAAGGCCAGAGGCAAAAGGTAGATGGGAAAACTGGCTAGAAACAAGACAGGCTAGAGCTGGGCATTCAGAAGTAAGAGTAAGACTCCATGTGTGATTTATTTGGGAGCTGACCAAAGACTAAAGTGTAAAAACAACCAACAACATCTCTCTCTCTCTCTCTCTCTCTTTCTCTCTCTCTCTCTCTCTCTCTCATGCTCGCTTGTACATGTACACACTAAGTAAGTAAATGACAAAGTACAAATCTTAAAAAAAATAGAAAACAGATGTCTTGACCTACCTGCTCTCTCTGGGTACTTCTCTATCCATCCCTCCTTTCAAGTAAAATCATTAAGATAAGTACTTTGTATCTGTTCCTCTGTATTGCTTGACCTTGTCTGGAATCAGGCTCTTCCGTTCCCTTTAAAGCAGACTCACCCACTCCTCTCCTCCTCTTATTGTAACTGCCTAGTTGACTGTTCTCTCTCATCCTGTCTCATCGGCCCCTGGTTGTAGTCTTAGCCTGGCCATTAGTCCATTTCCTCTCTCCTGTCAAGCTTCTTCATTTTAAGCGATGGCTTTCCTGCTGAATATATAAATGTCACTGACCTTAGGACAGAACCGATATTATCATTTATGAATTCAAAAAATTCCACACCCAGGGCTTTGAGCTTGCTAGGTAAATAACTCACCACTGAGCTGCAGGCCTAACCAAAGAGAAAACTTCAAATTCTTCAGTTTCAAACTTGCTTTTGAATGTCTCTTGTCTTCTCTGATGGGCTTGTCACATTGTCACTTGTTGAAATTCAAGAGAC
Source organism: Phyllotis vaccarum (assembly GCA_033318265.1). Classification (NCBI taxonomy): domain Eukaryota; kingdom Metazoa; phylum Chordata; class Mammalia; order Rodentia; family Cricetidae; genus Phyllotis; species Phyllotis vaccarum. The sequence goes on along the minus strand of JARWLC010000009.1, from coordinate 33,991,214 downwards.
TGACTGACTGAATGAATATTCTATGCCCTACTCTATCACAATCACGGCTATAATTACACACGGCCAAACTATAGCCATTTATGTTTGATAGGTCACTATCCCACTGTATATAATTAAATATATCACATTACTAGAATTTGAGTCAGAAACCTGGATACAAAGTGTGAAATGTATGGCTTTTAACTAACAGAATTTCATAGAAAAGTGACTCATAGACTCTAATGAAGACTACATGAGTATACATTTTTTTTCCTGTTTTCGAACTTTCATTTTCTTTAATGTTAATAAGCCTATACGTTAAGCAAAACCCACAAGAAACAAAATATGTACTTAAACAAAGCACAGGTACCAGGACTGGGCTCACCCCCTTCTAGTTCTACCCATGATAAATTCCGCGAGCTTTGTTCCTGTGTTGCCTGAAACCCAGTGTGTTGAAGCAGCTTAATTAACCACCTGATATGTTTATGCTTCTTTCTAAGAGTGACAGTCACTGTTTTCTCATTGCAATTGCTTGGCAACTGATTGTGGCAGAGATGAACTCCAAGTCACGCACAAGATAACTGTGTGGCTTTGCTTGCCCGGCTCTGTTGCTGACCTCCTAGGAAAGCAGAATCTGCCAGAGGTTCCCACTCTCCTCACCACGTCATGGTCCTGAGGTTTGACTTGCTGATTTTCTACCAGGCAAAGGCCGATTTGCTTCCCTCTTTCCTCCCCCTGCCTGTTCTTGTGCTTTCTGTTTATTTAATGAGAAAGTCTATAGCCAGCCTTCTTGTTAGGTTAAAAACCCTAATCAGTCTGGCACAGACACCAATAATATCACAACAGGAACTTGTCCATAGAACAACAAAGTAAATGAACACAACATTACAATTACATAATATTTCATGTCACTCCGATTGTTTTTCAGTTTTTAAACTTCTTCCTGTTCAGGAAAGTGTTCCTTAGTTATAATTTCTAACTTCTTTTGATCCACCTTGCTTCTAAACCTTACAGAAGTTAACATTTTTTTCCTTAGTGGATTATGCAATACCTATGCATTTTGTTATTGCCATTATCCATTTTATCTTCTTTGAGCTGGGGTATGTGTTCCTGAGTTTAACTCTTTCCGTCTTGCACTTGCTAAATACTTTGTGTCTATTCACCAAATAATGTCCAGGAAGTTGGAGGGAGCATGGAGTATGACAGGAAGGACCAAGGAGTAGCAGCATTTCCTGGGGATTTCCAAATTGCAAGTGACACAGATTGAAGCCATACTTGCTTTATCTCTTCTGTCATTCAGCGCACATACTGAGCCCCCTTGGTGTGCAGACTCAACCTCTAGTAGGTTGGGTTGTTACAGCATACTAAATTGTGCCTGATTCCTACAGCTCCGGAACTGGCATGGAAGCGGGGTGAGATAAATAACATAAGCGTAACAACAAGATTAATTATAACATATGATGAAATGCTCTGATAGGAAAAGCAAAATAGAACGGGATAAGGCATCAGAAGGTTGTCGGTGTGAGACGTGTGACGTCAAGGGACACCTTACTATGAAGGTGCAGGTTTTGTAAAGAATTGAAACCAGGAGAGAGGCATCCATGCTGACGTGGCGATGTTCTACACACAGGAAGTTCAGTCCAAAGGCTCCACAGTATCAAGACCTCTGACATGACAAACTGAACTCCAGGAAGAGTGAATGAAAGAGAGAATAGCACAGGAAGATGTGGTAGAGGTAATAAGGTGTGTGTGTGTGTGTGCTGGGGACAGAGGAAAGATACGTATGTTAACGCTCTTTTAAAAAGATTTACTCTGGATTGACATTATGACAATGTTGATGAAGGAAGACTGGTTAAGAGATTATGGCAATAGTATTTATGAGAGACAGGAGTGACACAGACCAGGGCAACATTATTTATTTCTAATAGGTAGTTTATATTCAAGACATATTTGAAAAGTATGGCCAAGAGAATTTCCTGGTTAGATGTGGGTAGATCGTACAGCAAACTGTGCCCTCTCTTTATATAGTGAAGCCCCATCCTTCAATATAGTGATGTATGGACATGGGCACTGTAGGAGGGCGTGTAAATAGAAGGAACAAAGATAGTGATAGAATGTTTTTGTCAGAAACTGCCAAATTGTGAATGACATTGATCCAGCCCAAACTCAGTCTATTGTTTTGTTCATTCGACAAATCCCTATTGAGCCTCTGTGCGAGGAAATCAGATGAGACGAAGTCATGTGGATGAGGCCCTCGTAACAGAACGAATACTGCAGAGAGCAGACAGCAGAGATATTTGTCTCTCTTCTTTGTGATCACACAGGTCATGTGACCATGACCACCACATGCCAGCACGAGATCTCCTCACCAGAACAAAACTATTCTGATACCCTCACGTTATTCTTATAAGCCCCAGAAGTGGGAGAAAATCATCTCCTTATTTACAACCACCCAAATGTGGGTATTTTCAATGTCAGCTGAGTTGACTAACACAGGCTACAAGAAAACAGAGGAGACAAGGGTACGAAGGACTGAGTAGCTCCAAGGTTGTCTTTGCATTCAACTGGGATGGAGATGATAGGAAGAGAAAATGCCAGAGGGAAAACTCAGTCGCTCAGTTCTGGGCATAGTAACTCTGATGTGTATTAGGGAATGGGGGTGATAAGAGGAGGGGAGGGAGGGGGGAAACTGCAGTGGGGATGTAAAGTAAATTTAAAAAGTTTAATTAGTAAAAAGAAAACAAAAACAAAAACAAAAATGTCCTGGGCTTGGAAAAATAGCTCATTGAATAGGACTGCCTACTTTGTGAAAAACATGAAAGCCTTAGTTAAGAACCCTAACATCCACGTGAAAAGTCAGGCTTGGCCACAGTACCTGCAAGACTGTGAGGGGAGGGGATGGGAGGTTCCCTGGGGGTTGTGGGGCACCAGCCAACTATGAGGTTTACTACGTGACCATGCCTTAAGGAAATGAAACAGAGTGTGGTAGAATAGAATATCTGATGTCCTCTTCTGGCCTTTGTATGCCCATGGCCACATGCATCCATATATATGCTGTACTCATATACATTCAAAATAAAATAAGGCAAAATAAGAGCACGTTTGCTAAATTGCTATGTAACTGCAAGGTAAGAGCCTTTTTATTTCTGATAAAGAGTGTCTTATTCATAAATATTAATCCTGATGCTCACTAGGAACTTTCAATCTCTGTATCAGGATGCCTGTCAAAAGCCTTCTCAATAATTCTATTAATGTAAACCTTGATACACACAGGGGTACCAAACTTTTTCCTTTTGTCAACGTAAAAAGCTGGTTTATGACCAGTTCACTAACCTTTAGGTACATAATCTTGCAAAGCATATAATTGTTAAGGCACAGGTGTCAGAATTTCAAAACACACATTTTACTGTACCCATGGCTACTACCATGAAAACCTTTGATTGCAATCATCACAATGATGGCAAGAGTTGCCCAACTCCCTCACCATATGAGGTCAAAAGCTGCCTCTAGACAGGCAAAACTTCTCACTAAGCACTAAGCAACACAGCTCATGAAAAATTCATCTTACTGCCCTTCTCTTCTTGTGATACGACAGATGTAAACCCAGGATCCCCCTCCCATGAGATCCTTCTCATGGCATTTAGGAAATGAACTTGGAAGTGCATGGGCACACACTCACAAGCTGACGGTGTGTTGAGGTTGATGAGAACTTTATAGGTGAAACATGGCTCACGCCTTGGATCAAAGGTGCCAAACATTTTCATGACAGTATCTTTAAATGCAAAAGAGCACTCCGCAGCGTATGCTAAGAGCTCACACTGCTGACAGGGTTATGGGAGATGCCATGGGAATGTTGACTGTGTAGAAAATGGGCTCCTAATTATTCATGGAAATTCAGGAAATAAACATCCACTTTCAAGAAATTGTTTTCAGCTGCTTTAAAGGCAAGTGGCAGCTAAATTACAGTTCGGGGAAGGAGAAGTTTCCATTTTCTAATTTGATGTATTCTCTTGCGTTGTACGACATTATCCAGACTCTGGGCTGCCACATCCTGTCATGCTTCACATACCCAGGCAGAGCACAGCTGAGAAGGCTGGGTGTCCAGTCACCCCATGGGCTGAGTGTGCTGTGAGAGAGCAGTGCCTCAGAATGTGGGGCAATTCTTCAGGCTCTCGTGCTTGTGATTCTCATAAGCGCTTTTGGCTGTACATGCTGTGACTGTTCCCTCCTCACCACCCCCCCACCCGCACACATCCTCTTCTCACAACAAGAAGTAATGTGTATGGAAAGTGCTGGCCCTGCTGAGGGACAACCGCAAACGCATTCTCCCACGGCTTTGCAGGGAAACCAAGACTGGAGGGTTGGAGAAAGAAATGATGTGAGTCAAAACAGCAAGTCCTGGGAGCTTGCACATTGGCCAGGGCCTGTCAATACAATAAATAAGGGGCTGATCCCAAACAGTATAAGAAAGAAGAAAGGAAATTAAGTTTTATTAAAAGAGATAACAGACATGCTATCAGGCAGGCAGCTTCCTATTGCCTGCTGAGTCAAATAATGAGGATTCCCAGATCTGCAGATGATAAAGTGTCAAAAGTGGCTACAGATGCTCAGGGAGAGTTATAAAAGGCTCATTTTACTAGCTCCCCCCCCCCCCGTGTGTGTGTGTGTGTGTGTGTGTGTGTGTGTGTGTGTGTGTGTGTGTGTGTGTGTGTGTGCATATAGAGGACCCAGGTCAATATTAGGAGTTGTCCTCAATGTCTTCTCTCTCTCTTTCTTTCTTTTTTTTTTTTCTTTTTGAGACAAGGCCTCTCACTGGACTTGGAACTTGCCCTTTCAGTTAGACTGGCTGGCCAGCAGGCCCCAAATATTGTCTGTCCAGTCTGTGATCTCTTCCAATCCCAGTGCTGGGTACCAGATGTGCACCCCTCCTCCCAGCTGTCGATCTAAACTCGGTTGCTCATGCTTGAGGAACTAGCTCTTTACTGACCAGGCCATCTCTCCAATGTCATATATGTATTTATGAAACATTTCTTTAAGATAATCCAAGAAATAATCAGATCTGACACTGAGTTGAAAACTATGTAGTGGGCCAGTGAGATGACTCGGTGAATTAAGTAAAGACACTTGCTACCAAGCCCTAGGACCTGAGTTTAATCCCTGGAAGAGAGGGGCCTCCACAAATTGTTCTGTGATCCTTACAAATTCCTGGATGTACACACATACAACACACACACACACACACACACACACACACACACACACACACACACACACACACACACACCATGCACAAATACATGCTTTGCCCCATTTGTTTATTTTTTATTTTTTACTTAACCCTGGCATGTTTTGAGTTATCATGAATAAGAGATACATATTCAAAAGGAAAAATGTTTAAAGCAGCAATTTTATGCATAATTAAGTCAATATTTCTGGTTGAGGTTAATGTTTATTACAAGAAATTTAATTCCTTCTCATTCAGAGCTTATATTACTATCTATTGCCAAGCAAAAAATTTCTAAAATTGTAAGTCATTCTGAAGGCAAATATTAAAAGGGTTTATTATTATTTTTTTGAGTGTAGATGCTTTGCCTGTATGTATGACTATGCACCATTGCATTACTAGTGCCCATGGAGGCCAGAAGGTGCTAGATTCCCTAGAACTGGAGCTATAGACATAAGCTGCTGAATGTTATGTTTGTTGCTAGGACTTGAACCTGCGTCCACTAGCAAAGCAGTCTGTGCTCCTAACCATTGGGTCATTTCTCATCCTTGAAAGCTGACAAAGTCTACTTCAGACAAATCTCCCTTTGCCTTCCAGAGTTTACAGCAAAATGAATTGGTTGAATTAGACAATTTTCAAAACTCTACATGATTCCTCTGGATGCAACAATTGCATCTTTTTAAAAGTCTGAATGGTAAATAATCAAGAATGGAGCAAAATGGGAGATGAAGGGTAAGCCTGTTTAGAGTGGTTCAGCCTCCCCCTCCTGCACAGATGAAAGATGTAGTGTGTGCCTGCTTGCTCCAGGACTTGGGGAAAAACAGACTCGCGGTGACATCTCTCTATACTTCTTTAGCTTAGTGTGAAATGTCCCTAGGTTGCATTAAAAATTGATTTTTTTTCTAAGTAGATTTTCAAATTCAGATATTTTGAACCATGGTTGGCTGATTGCATGGTTCTCAGTGGTGAATCCCTGAATCCTGGTGAAGTGGGAGATTGGCAGGCATGGGAACAGTCAGGGTATATGCACAAACACTCCAATTTCCAGTGTAATAGGTTATCTGGTGTGGAAAGGGCTGCGGCTAGAGTGAGAAATTGGAGAACATTATTATTTGAGGTGTGAGAGCTGAAGGCAGCTGCTTTGGAACTTGAAGTTATTTTTGTGGAACCAAAGAACCGCACTGCATATTCTGCCAAGAATTATGATTGATTCTGAACTCATTTTAAAAAGTTCTCAGAAAGGAAGTCAACTTGTATTTAACATTTACATTGTCTTTAAAACTGGTGGGGCAATAATGCATATAAACTGACAAATCTGGTTATTACATCTACTTTTTACTATAATAAAACACTTTAAAAAGTCAAGATTTTCCCAGTGTCTTGGCATAACATTTTACCTGTTCAACAGAAAACCTTTGACCAGGAGTTATTAAAATTTCTGAGTTTTAGAAATAGAGGGTCTTTTACTTCTTCTAGTAACTGATGGAAGCAGATGCAGAGATCCACAGCCAAGCAGCAGGCTGAGTTCTGGGAGGGAAAAGGGATTATACGAGCAAGGAAGATCAGGATCACAATGTGGAGATCTACAGAGGCAATTGAACCAAACTTATGGGAACTCATGAAGTTTAGATTAATAACTGTGGAGCCAGTCGGGGACCGGACTAGACCCTTTGCATATGGGAGACAGTTGTATAGTTTGGTCTGTTTGAGAAGCCCCTGGCAGTGGGATTACGATGTATTCCTGATGAAAGAGCCAGTTTTTTTTGGAGCTAATTACCTGTGGTGGGACACTTTGCTCAGTCTTAATGTAGGGGGAGGGACTCGATCCCTACCTCAGCCAGGCTTTGCTGACTTCCTGTATGAGGGGATGGAGGGTAGACTGGGTGGGGGGAGGCTGAGGAGGGATGGGAGGGGGATCTGTGGTTGGTATATAAGACGAATAAAAAGTTTCTTAAGTAAACTAAATTTAAAAAAGAAATAGAAGGCTTTAAACAAGTCTCAAATATTTCTAATAATTCTACTTAAGATGGCTCTCTAAATTCACACTTAACCACACTAGTCTTTTAGTGAGAGGATTATGAATGGGGTCCCCTAGCTTGTATGCACAGGTAGGCTGACTAGATTGTTTTGAACAGTCACTCAGCTGCTCCAGGGGATTATGAGTGGGTTAGACCTCAAGATGGCTTTGTAAAGTAGAGGGCTGTGTGGGGAACAGGGATGTAGTATGGGCTGGGTTCTTGCTCTGAACAGTAGAATTTAAGGCACTGGTTCTCAGTCTGTGGGTCATGATCCCTATGCGATTGAACAATCCTTTCACAGGGGTCTCCTAAGACCGTCAGAAAGCACAGATATTTATATCACGATTCATAACAGTAGCAAAAGTATAGTTATAAAGTATCAAAGAAAATAACGTTATGGTTTGGAATCACCACAGCCAGAGGAAGTGTATTAACTGGTTGCAGCATTAGGGAGGTTAGAACTACCAGTCTAAAGCGATGTAGTGAGTGTCTGGAGGGATGATTCTTGTCTGCATCCCAATTTGTAATTCTCCAATAGCAAATATTTCAGATGCCTATGGCATTTGTGGGACTTTCTGATCTTCCTATTTCCCCTTGCTCCATCTAGTGAAAAAAGTTCTTAGCTCAAGATAGATCTCAAATAAGATCTGAGGATGATGGGAACTAAGCGCCCGGTTCTCTTCTTTCTAATGCCCTAATGTGTTTCCGTGTTCTGGAATGCCTCTGCTTAGCATCTAACTTCCCTGCTCCAAACACCCTGGAGAACGGCCATTGCTTCCTTTGCTTCAGTCCCTGTTCTTGCTGAGGAAAGCACACTTGGTAGCTCTACTTGGTTTCTTCCGAACATCATTCTATTTCTTGTTATTCTCTCTTAGAATTTCTCTCTGTGCTCCGTTTTTATTGTGCATGCTAGGGGTCCAACCACAGAGTTCATGAAAGCTAGTCCAGAGGACTACCACTGAGCTACGATTCCAATGTGCTCCTCACCCAATTTCAATGGAAGAGAAGACTAGAGCACAAAGAGTAAGTTTGTCTAGAGCAGAGTACATGACCAGGGAATGAGCTTGTAAGCCATGCCTATTCCATCATCAAACAGGCAGAGGCTTGGGAAGGCAGAGGAAGGAGTTTGGGCACAGCAGAATCAAGGTAATAACCCCTTGACAATCCCAGAAGCGGGAATGTAAATGTATATGTGCCAGTCTCTGACTCAAACATCATAGAGTAATAAAATGACATCGTTGTTTTGGCCTTCAGTGGCCCAGGTCAGTACTCTAGAGAGTATTCACTGGGCAATTTTACACAACTGGACACAGTATGCGAATTGAGATCAAAGATACAGTATCATAAGTTAGACATGCTAAGCTAGCTATACATTGCCTTTTTTTTTAAATATTTTTGGATGTCTCTGTTTTGTGCTCTCCTCCCTACTCAACTGCCACAAACTTTTATCGGGCAGTTAGTTCTTTTAGAAATTCTTATATTAATTGTTTTTATTTGAAACTAAAATATCCTCCACAACTTCATTTTCAGAATATTTGTTCCTTGGGTAGTAAAGCTGCTTTGGCATTGTGTAGAACCTTTAGAAAGTAAAGCTGACTGATACAAGTAGGTTACTAGATGTGTTTCTTATCATCCATCCATCTAAATATCTATCTATCATCTATATATATCAATCTGCGTACCTATCTACTTACCTATTTATCTATCATCCATCCATTAGTCCATCCATCTATCTATACAATCTTTTGTCTATCTATCTATCTATCTATCTATCTATCTATCTATCTATCTATCTATCTATCTATCTGCCTACCTACCTATCTATCTACTTATTCATATTTCTTGTTTTGTTGTATTTATCCGACTGCATATGGGGGCAGAGATCAGTATTGGATGTCCTCTCCAATTGCTCTCTGCTTTATTTTCTGAACCGGAAGCTCATAACTACGATGAGACTGGTTAGCCATCAAGCTATGAGGATCTTCACGTCTCCACCTCTCTAGCTCTGAGATTAAAGCTGTGCACCACAGCTCTTGGGTTTTGATTGTTTTATACTGATGCCAGAGATTCCAACTCAATTCTTCATGTTTGAACAATAAGTGTTTTTCTGCTAGGAGCAGGTCTTCTACAGCTGCAGCCCAACCCCTTGTCTCAGCCTCACTCTCTTCCTGGTCCATCACAGTGTGAACAGCCTGTGCCATGGTGGACTGGATGGTTTTACCATGTTTTCTCCACTATGAGAGACTGAAATCTACTGAACCAAGACCAAAAATAAATCTTTCCTCCCTCAATTTGTATCTTTCGATGACTTCTTTAGTCACCACGACAAAATAGCTAACACTGTGGCATTTCTTTCTGGACTCCTTCAGATAAAAACTAGTCATTACTATAAGTGCTTGGTGCTGAGGGACCTTGCAGAGAAGCCTGTATCATGCATGAGATTAATAATAACTTTGATGCCCTCTCATTGGAAGTCAGTATCCTCTGAGCCAAATGGTCACCTTCATGAAATCAGCTGTGCCTGTTTTTGAAAGTCTAGTTTCTAGGCTTGTGGACTATTGATGTCCCCTCCTAGAAAGAGGGGCTGGGGAAGGTCAATAGACCCTCACCTGAGTATCCAGCCACACCCCATTTATTTGTATGGGATATCACCCTCTGGCCTCTGGATCTAGGAAAGATGCTGGAGCACGTAAGACCATAAAGGAGGCTCCACTTGTGTGGTAATGAGAACGTCAGTATCCACTTTGACAGGTTTTGACATCACCCTGCTCCTTTCAGCAACCACCTACCCATGCTCTGTAGGTAAGCCCAATAAATATTGGTGCTTCAGAGTAAATTTTGGTGGAATTGTCCTTTGTTATTATATTGGAGTCTTAGACTTGAATTGTAGATATTCATGTCCTACTGCAGATAGAAAAATTTAGCAACAAATCTCTAGGGGCTAATGCTTCTTTTATGAAAATCTGAGAGTAGAACAAAGTAGCATGACTTCAAGCTAGTACATTGGTATTCTAAAGTAATTCAATTTTAATTTAACTTTCTTATACTATGACCTGTTAGGCTTTCAAAATGGTAACATGCGAACCCAACTAGTCAGGGGTAATAAATGGCGTACTCTAAAGAGAAAGCAGAAGTTGCTATCTATCATGCATTTCTTCCTTGTTCATCAAGCTTCAGTTCATATCAAATCATTGATCTTAATTTTATTTCAGGATGACAATGGATGTACAGATATTGTCCCCCTCCCATAAATGGTTGAGAATGTGAAGATGGACCAACAGACATGGGATATACCAACAGTGATCCAGGGAACCACTGGTATTTTACTACATCTGGGGAGTAAGATTGTAATCCAATGGCTTCAATTCTGCATTTTCCCCCCTCAGGACTTATTTACAAGTAAATTTATAGTCTTCATTTATTTTTTTAGAATATAACCAGTAAGCAGTACATTTCAGACTGTATGTATCCTGGAAGTTTTATCTGTATCTCACTTGAGGGTAACAGCTTTGATGGCCATCAGCTGGAGGGGGGAGGCTGTTGTTCCGTTGAATAAGCAGAACGTTAGGACACAGGATGTCAGAAGACTGATCTGTCCTTGTTTGTCCTGGTGACCTCCAAGTTTCCTGTACTCTGAATCACTGATCAGATGGCCTGTATGGCTGCTGAGGGGACTGTACCCACCACCTCAGCTTCCTTCTCAGGCTGTTTTTCCTATTTTGACCACATTAACATGTTATTTACTTGATTTCTTTAGCATGTATCAGCATGATCATACATCTAGGCCTTGTGGTAGTCTGTCAATGCCTTTTAACATAACACTGAAAAGAATTTCAAAATTTCACATTAGGACATGTAGCTTGTCTCCAAAAATAGATAAATAAATGAATAAATGAATGAATGAATGAATGAATGAATAAATAAATAAATAAAAAGATTTAGATCAATAGTTTTGGAAAAATACTGTAACAGAATTATTTAGAATTATTTTTACTACTTACCAGTCAAATACCATTGTTGCAATGAGGTTTCTCAGTCCCGGGTGGCCAGAGGTCCAGACCCACAGACCTGTAGCCTCAGACCCCTTACCCACCCACAGCTGCTCAGTCCCCCAGAAATGATCAGACGCTTATATTAAATTCATGCTGTTTGGCCTATGGCTCAGGCACATTGCTAGCTAGCTACATCTTAACTCAACCCATTTTCATTAATCTGTCTGCCACACGGCCCACGGCTCACCTGTGTATTCCTTACATGCTTCTTCTTGGGCGGCTGGCTCGGTCTAGTGGTTAAGATTCAGTGCTCTTAACGCAGCGGCCTAGGTTCGATTCCTAGTAAAAACAAAAAAACAAAAAAACAACAAAAAAAAAAAAACAAAAAAAAAAGAAAAAAGAAAAAGAATGAGACCCTAAGATCCCAACAGCCCCTTATGAATAGGATTGGCCATCCCCCTTCAAGAACTTCAAGAGCCCGGGACCCTAGAGAAACATCTTCAGACCTTATCAACTGACACCTAAATCCCACCACATACCATACATTGCCACTATCATTATCTACTACCTACTTTGTGGAGATACTTAAGCAAATATTAAGATCAGTATAATACTTCTGGTGACACAGCTTTTTTTCTTCAGAGATAAAATTAAAAAGAAAGCTGAGCAATTGCAAATGGATTTCATCTACAAAGATGAGTATCAAGAAAAATTTAGCTCAAGCACCATCTTGTTCTGAATTCAAAGTCTTTTGTTTAGTGAATGTCACCCTTCTCATTCAAAGGCTCAGCTCTGTCTTCAACCTTTATCCATTTGTCAAAAGTCAGGTTGAGTTCCTCATAATCAGACAAAAACCAAACAAAATCATATCATCAAATTTGAGATAACCCTGTGTGCAAACCTGAAAGAAGCTATGTTGGTTTGAATATACCAAATGATGCTCTCATATAAGGATAAAAATTAGTACATTTTCTCAAGATAGACAAATTGATTCATAGTTTATGTCTGAAACCTTTGAGACAGATGGGTAACTCTCCATCCATGTTATATATATTGTACCCATCTATTTTATTTCTCCCTACAGGTTCTAATAAAACAGATAATCCAAACAGCCATGATAGAGATAGGAACAGGTTATCATACTTCAGGCCACAGAGCAACTGACAAGTAGCATGTCCATTCTCTTCGGTCTTTAGCAGGAATGTGCTCTATAATTACCTCTAGATTCTTCCTCCTCCTTCCCTGCACCCCCTGCTCTTCTTGCTAAAATAGAGACTAAGTTTCAATAAAGAGGCAGACGTAAGAGAAGCATTGTAGGAAATCATTGGCTAAATATGTTCTCATAGTGTATCCATATTAGACATACCGCTGGTAACTACTTCTGGAGTTCCTATGATGTGCTATACACATGATGTTTGTGGAAAAACCCCTAAGCACCAGGTTTTTCCTTAACAATAATGGGGTCACATCCTAGAAACAAACTCAGATCTTTAGCCTTTCCCACCCACAGAGCTACCCAAAGTGCTATGATTTCTGCTTAGAAAAAACAGTACAAGTCGGTTCAGAGTTTCTCAAATTTCCAAAGTGGGAAATACTTCCTATTAAGAAAATTAGTTTTCACAGAAGTAAACTAGTTTCTTTGCCTTAGAAGCTGCTGTTAATGAAATACAGGAAAACCTAGGCCTAAGGCTCACCCTAAAAGTAAAGGTATTTCTAACAGGGCACTTAGAAGACATCACACAGCAAATATTTCTTTGATCACCTTTCTTTACTTTGGGTGTTGAAAACATGTAAAAACTGAAGCTCTATTTAGAGGAAAAAGCTGTAAATGGGTTATTTCACCTAAATGAAATGCAAGGCTTCTTTCTATCTGTGTGAGGCAACATTAATTTAATTTAGGAGACTGTTAACCTCGAATGTAACAGATACATAAATCATATTAAAACCACCTTGAAGTTTATAGTGAGCGAAGCTATAGATCCCAAGACCATTTAAAAAGCCCAGCCAAGTGACTTATGCAAAATGTACCCCAGACTGCAAAGAAGGGAATCCAGGTTAATTAAAAGCAAACACTGCCTATCTTCCTCTTTCTTCCTCTCTATAGCTGTCTGTTCATGCAGAGTGTTTCAGAGCAATTTTCTTGACTGTTCTATCAAGATTTTGGCTTTTTTTTTTATGTCTCTCTTTCACAAATACAATCTTCACAAGTTTGGAAGTCACTTGAAAGACCTTAAGCTTGCTTTAAAATATTAGCCAATCTGAAATATTTGATGAGAAGTTTTACAAAATTCTAATTTTGTAGAATTATATCATACCAATGATATCACCCCAAGTTAAAATATTTAAGTGTTTTGGAGCAACCATTATCTCATTTTGTATATGAAACAAGAAATAAATTTAGGACTTAGAAAACTCCAGCAGTACTTGAGATAATACCTATGAGGAATTGCTCTGTTCCTTATGTGTGTGTGTGTTTTTAATTAAAACAAATTAATCATTTGAAAATGTTGTAAAAAAAAAAAAGCACACTTTTCATGTCTATAGCAATGAGATACCACATAACTCTTGTCTTGTGTCTCCTTACTGATTTTCTTCCTATCAAACATAGTAATGATCTTTGCCAATGATGACAAACTGCTTTTATAGGTGGTATCTCTATGTCAATACAGCTTCTGTGTGTGTGCTTTCCATAAGCTTGATGTCTTGCACCATTGAGTTATCATTGCCTGCCATACATAAAAGCCAGAACTCCATCTCTGTGACTAAGAAGAATGTGATAGTAGCAAATGGAGCATCCAACTGTTCCTTTTATCATCACTGCAAGAGCCACGAGGTACTTTGGGAATCTGCTCCGTTCAGATGTGTTGATATTTGGGTTTGGTGTGTCTGATCTGAGTCCCCATCTCACCCTTGGCCTCTCATATCTGTAGACATTGAAAACTGTAGAAAAGTAGCAGAGTCACTTTGATGAGCTGCCATTGCACCTACATATACATCTTGAGAATATTATTATTATTTTAGTTTTGTAAAATAGGGTTTCTCTGTGCGGTCCTGGATGTCTTGGAAATTATTCTGTAGACCAGGCTGTCGTTGAACTCACAGGAATCTGTCTTTTGACTTGCAAATCTTTACCAATCTTTTTTATTTTGTCTTGATGTCTATAGGAAATAGAGGCCAGCTTGAGGGCCACAGTTAGTTTCTGACTCCAGTCAAAGCAAAACAAAACATGCAAAAAAACAACCCCCAAAAGTGCATTCACCCCAAACTTGTAGAAGCAATTTAGGGGAAATTGGAACTAAGGGACCATTGAGAGTAAAACAAAATTAGATTGCTTTGGAACAGAATATAGAAGATAAGATCTACATAAGTAGATATAATAAAATAAGATATAAGTAGATGAGATTGTGTATTTTAGGCATACTATAATCCCAGAAAGGAAGGGCAGAAGGGAAAAAGAAGTGAGTTATCAAAAAGAGGGAAACAACATGAATAATGAGGTTTCCCTGATTGGCCAGTTGAACAAAAACTTGTCAGGTGAACAAGTCTGAGCTGTTTGATCCATGGCAACTCTTAGGTCTCAAGACTCTCTTTAGGAAAGAAGAACAAAGGACATATTTTCTGGATCCTCACTCAGGTATTGCTATTATTTCAAGTCCTACCCAGAGAGTGTTGCTATCCATACGCTAAGCTGTGGGTAACTGCTGGGGCATCTAAAGACACATGGCTCTACTTTACAGATGTTGTGACTAATCTCCATGGTCTATTCCTGGATCCATATATGGGAAGTTAACACAAGTCACTGCTTGAGCTGTGCCAGCAAGCAAAATGTGTGCATCTGGAATTGTGCAAAAAGTGACCTTGTCTTAAGAGTAAATAAAGATGGAAAGTTAGATTACCCAGACAAAATCAGTTGCCTTCTTCTTGGTGTTTCTATAGGTTTTATACATGCCAGTTTTATTTCCTAACCCATTGTACCAAAGTTATTTATATGTATATTTTACTCTCCTCAAAAGATTTTGGAATCTTTAAGTAATGTAGCCTTTCTTCTATTTCTTTGAAGTAGTTGATCTAGTTTAGACCAGTCAACACTGGGTAAATGTTTTAATTCTTCTCTCTCTCTCAAAAAATCCTAATTCAGATAGGAAATCATAGGATCATAGTCAATATAAAAGTATGTGAGTATATTATATACTATCTGGGTATGATATGTAATTAATAGGAAGTTTACTAATTTTTTTAATAAAATACAATTACAAAAGAAGAGCTGGGAAGTTAAAGAGGAAAGAGATATTGACATTATTTTCAAAATTAGAAAATACTTTCATAAATTATGTGGGTATGCTTTTGAACACTGTAAAGATTTGTTCACTTCAATTAGTTTAGTAAAATGCTGAATGACCAATAGCCAGGCAGAAAGTATAAGCAGAAAAACAAGACTAGAAGAATTCTGGGAAAAGGAAGGGCAGAGTCAGGAGTCACTAGCCAGATACAGAGAAAGCAAGATGAGAATGTTTTCCTGAGAGAAGGTATCCAGCCACGTGGCTAAACATAAATAAGAATTATGGGTTAATTTACATGTAGAGCTAGTTAGTAGTAAGTCTGAGCTACCAGCCAAGCGTTTATAACTAATATAAGTGCCTCTGTGCATTTGTTTGGGACTAAACAGCTATGGAACCTGGCAGGGCATATACTTCTGACAACATGTGGTTTGACAAGAATTTACATGTAAAACTTGACAAAAAACTTAAGAAAGGATTCTAGATACAAAAGAACAGAGTCAAGCACTGCTTCTTGGTAGTAGTATATTCTCAGATGGGCTCTGTTTGCTAGAGGCAAGCAGAGGCATGGTATCTTTATGATATGGCTTCCTGATTCAGTGTTAGTAAGAAAAACTGTGGCCCTTTTAAAAGGTCCTGATACCAAACACTTAAATGGGGTTTATGAACAGCAGGTGGCATATTTCATTCTGAGACCCCAAAACATTCCAGAGTTGGAGCGATAACATGGATTTCAGAGTTGAATATAAATGTACATCCACCATGAGACTAGCTTCTCAAGAACCAAGGAATGGGGTAGAGTCAGCTTCCAAGGCAATCATGTGGTCAGAAAAATACAGAGATATACAATAAAAACAAGTCTCTAACTGGTTTACAGTGTGTTAAAAAATATGTGTAGGTTTGGGAGAGTAAATAGAAGGTAAATACAGTCATGAAGAAGAAATATATAGAGTTTTAAAATAATAAAGTAGAGTCTTTAAAAGAAAGTAAAGTAATATTTTTTAAAGCCATGTAAGGTGAAAAATACACAGAGAGTCTGAATACTGTATGTTATTGTATTATCTTTGAATTGTTTAACTGCTGAGAAAGTAGTAGCCACTGCTAAGAGACATTTGATTATAAATGTTGCTGTATTAATCCAATCTATATATTTTGAAAATGCCTTGATTTTACATTTTAAGTCAAAATATATTATTTTGGAGAAGAGATTATGCTTTTGTTTTCACAGGAAATGAGAAGCTGTTGGACTAATTCCAGGTTAAAAAAATCAGATTTGATTGAGGAAGACTCCCTGAAAAATCTCCAATGAAAATGTATGATCCAGGTGATCCAACATTTCAACGTGCCTTTGCTGCAGTTTTCTCTGAGTTCTGCATCCAGAACATCTTCAAAGCTGGTGGCTGAGATGTTCCTACCTTACAGAATACTTCAGTCAGGACTTGACCATAACCCTACATTTTTTGGGGTCCCCCAAACATTGCCAGCAACTCCAGGCAACAGAAAGTAATTTTAAAATACAACATCCACATTTCTAAGAGGTGGGGTGGGTTTTTTCAATGAGTTATGAACAATTGTCATTGTCTAGGGTAGCTGCTTACAAGTTGTTATGGATAATGGCCAGGAAAAAGCAAAACAAAGGAGATTAGATTCAAGGATATTGTTCTAAAAAGATAAGAGAGGATATAAAAATGATAAGATAAAGAGGTAGATTATTAAATTTACTTTAATCCAAAAAATAATTGTTAATTGTACACATTTTACATTCATATGGATTTTGGTATATTGATACAAATTTCAACTTCATTTTGTTATATGTATATTTCTACTCTTGTTTAGGGTATTAGGTTTATATAGCTCATTTAAAATGTAATGCATAAATTAATCAACAGAGATTAATAGTCATCTATAATAGTCAAGCTTATAGTCATGTTAGTTTGGTTTCTTAGGTATAGAAAGATATATTTCAGATGTATAGGTAATCTTCAAACACTTCAATGACCTGCAGAATATGGCATTTAATATGTTTAAAAACCTAAGGCTTTTCATGACAGTGAGACAAGCCTGTTCCTGGCAGCACCAGTTTACTTCAGAGAAGATGACGAACAACAAAGAAACGCTATATGTCGTCTACTTTCTCTCTAGCAAAAGCTAGCCACTGGGAAAGAAACTGCCCTTGCTTCAACTGCTGACAGTACGCTTTCTAATCCAGACAAGCAGAAAACCAAGAAAGTAACTGCTGAGCCTTGCCAAGACAGGTTTACACAGTCCTTCAAAATTTTATACTTTTGAAAATTGTTTGCCAGATATTCTAGGCTTATAGCTAAAGTCAGATGCCTCAACATTGCAGAGGAGCTTTGGGTGACTGTCAAGGTACCTAGATGTCCCTGTCATTAGGTAACATTTCATCCTTCTGGAGTCTTTGATGGAGTTGAAGACTTGGTAGTTATAGTTATAATTTTTAGTTATGATCAAAGTGTAAATTAGTTATAAAACTTTAAACTCACCAAGGTAAGATTGAGTGTTTTCTCTGATTCTGTCAAACACAAATAGACTAAGAATTGTAATCATAATTCTTACTTAGTAACTGATTTTTAGTATATAGTTTTACTTTGTTGATGTTAAAACCTTCCCTTTTGATAAGACAAAAAAGGAAAACTGCTGTGGATAATGCTCTTGTGCATTGTAAAGATTTGTCATTTGACTTGGTCTAATAAAATGCTGACTAGCCATTAGCCAGGCAGAAAGTATAGGCAAGGCAACCAGACTAAAATTCTGGGAAGAAGAAGAGCAGAGTCAGGAGTTGCCAGCCAGACACAGAGGAAGCAAGATGAGACAGCTATCTTAAGAAAAGATATCAAGCCACGTGGCAAAGCATAGATGACAATTATGGGTTAATTTAAGTGTAAGAGCTGAGCATTTATAAATAATATTCACCCTCTAGAGTTAATTATTTGGGAAGTAGCTACCAGGTATTTTGGAATTGCTGTTAGGACAGAAACCTTTGACTACAGAAAGATAACAATTGTACAGTTTAAATACATCTAATTGCAGATTTCAATTTTTGCTTACTGAACAAATTATAAGAAAGAAATAATAATATTTGATAATTAAAAAATAACTACAACTTAATCAGTGATCATTTTGTACTAGACACTGAGCCCTTTGCATTGATAATTCAATTTTTAACATATACCAATGGTATTTATCTAAAATATGGCTTGTTCTTTTCTATCAAATTATTGATATTGTTGGAGGTATAAATATTTCCAGTCTCAAATCCCACAGTAGCCTACCTTTCCCTGTAGCAAGAGGTGGCCATGAAATGCAGAATAGCCTTTGGGTCATGGTGGAAGTTTATTAAAAAGATTTCTGAAAAAGACATGTCTTCTAGATGCAAGTGGATCCTGCTTATGCCTTCTTTATCCTTCTTTTATGGGATGTTGGTGTTATATTTGTAAAACTTTACAAGCACAGCTATGAAAATCACACTGTATGTAGGCACTGTAGGCACTGGCTGTCAAATTCTAGGCTGTGAGAGATAAATACCTAATTCTCTAAGTCACTGTGATAGCATTTCTGCTACTAGTCAGATTTGCTCCTTCACAATTGCTACAGAGTATTAGATTCAATATTGTGACTTTTTGCTGTGAAGACGGCAGTCTCCCTCATCAGTTCACCCTGGAGAATCTGCTTCACGGATATTTATCAGTCAGCTGCTTACTATGTACCAGGAACTAGCCCACCAGGACAAACAAGTAAAACAAGAGCTCTCACTTTCAAGTGCACTTCCAAAACTGTACTGCTTGCTCACCAATTCCTAGAGCTGTAAATTGTAGTTAATTAAACTAAACTAAAAGGATTATTATGTAAACATGAGTCAGGCATAATAGGACGGAAATTCTCTAGATACATTAGTTGAGACTAAATGTATAATTTCTCTTTAATTCAATATTGGGGCAATTTGAAATCAGTATCCTGTGCAGGGAATGTTACAAAGTTGGGAAAGATGAAACTACAAAAATGGGGAAAATACGTAAGTGTAACTCCTCTAAAAAACTGTAGGTTACATTTAAACTAAAAATTTTTAAAATTAAAAAAAAAAATTAACACCTTCTGTGGTCCAGCAATCTTATCCCCTGGGCATATAACCGAAGGAAATGAAATCAGTAGTTGTAGAAACGTATGCACTCCTGAATCTACGATAACACTGTCCACAGTTATATGAAATAAAAATGGCCTAAGAATTTATTGATTGATGGGAAAATATTGAAAAATAATACATGTGTACAATGGAATACTATTCAACTATTTAAAGAGAATAAAATCATATCAGTTGCAACAGCAAGCCAGACAGGACCCACGATAGCTGTATCCGTCCGTCTACTTTCCTCTACAGTTTCTCTTCAGCATGTAGAACAGGGACTTTGGACGGTACCTTCAATCTGAGTTCACATCCAAGTGACTTTTCTCTCTTGCCAAGAAGAGCAAGACTTGGCAGGAAATGAGGCTAAAAAGGCATTTCTCTTTTGGCAGTAGCAAGAGTGTCTTCTAAGAACTGTGGTCAGAGACTAGAATGAAGCCTTTATAGTGAAGAAAAGTTCCTGACTGAGTCTGAAAAACAAAAGTCAAAGCCAGTTACTTTTCTTTATTTTCGCAGTTCTTTTTAGTTTAAATAATTTCTCCTTTTTTCTTTCTTTTAATATGTATATTAAATATATATCTCTCTCTCCATCCATCTATCTATCTATCTATCTATCTATCTATCTATCTATCTATCTTCCCTGAGAAAATAAAGCATACTTTCCAAACACTTAACTAGGTGAACCTGGTTGTTCAAGTAGGCAAATAGTGATTTTGAGAATTAAGAACCATCATACTTACCTTGACCATTGGATAAAAACAAAGATTTGCTTTTCAAGATTTTTATAAGAATTTCATGATAAAGCATGTTATTTTGCTTTATCAAAATCAATATATTCAGATTTTTATAAAACACTGATGTGTTAATGAGGACATTGAAGACTTTTTGGCAGGTAAAAAGTCATTAAAGTAATTAATTCAAACCATGACTTTCCTTATGATTTAGACCCAACAGTTTTCCAGGAGCTGGCATACTGTAAATTCCATGGATAGACAATATGGGTGTTGAAATGCCTTTTGTCCCAGAAGAACATGCCCATGTAGATATTGTATAGATTTGTGGGGTTATTAACTCATCCAAAACACTAATGAGATTTTCTGAAAGGATCTAAATGTGTTTTGGAGTCTTGGTCTACCTGACACCTTCTCCCTCCCTACACAATAGAACGTGTGTTCCATGTAAAAGGGCCTGAGGAGCTTCTGATTCTGTCCTTCTCAGACAGCCTGGCTGGTATAAGGTTGGAGCTTTCATGGGCTAAAGAGGTAACGATAACTGCAAACAGCTCTTCCTCTACATGTATATATGTGTATGTATCATAAATCTCTGTGGTTTGTTTACAGATGCATCTGAAATCATAACTATGTCACAGATTGAATGCCTTGGTAACAATGATGTGTAGTTTAGGACTTCCTTTTTACATACGACAGTGACTGTGATGTGGCATGGGGAGAGTGGAACTGAGAGTCAAGAACCAACCTTCAGAAAGAACTTGTCCACCACACATAAACCCAATAAATACCACGCCAGACAATTCTCTATAGAAATCATAACCCCACCAAGGAGTTTGCTCTAAAAGTCATAATCACAAGAAATATCGGCAAGTGCCTGTAAAGACTGTTATCAATACATTTTTGTATGAAATAAGTCTTATAGGAAAATATGTAGAAAATTAAGTATTCAAAGAGAAGAAATGTAAGCAACAAATCAGAAAGTAAAGGTTATGGTGATGCCATAGCTAGCTGAGGTGGCTGTAGGCAAACAATTAGCAGACGTTCAGCTCTGCTTTCCAAATATTCAGTGTTTGATCACTCGGAAAGATAATGCTCTCTTTGGCGAAGCATGCTCTGCTTTTTTGAATCTCAAAAGGCACTAGTAACCTTCTGATTCAACTTTCTGGACAGAGCTTTCCCAGAGTGGAAATGAAAAAATACAGTGTTCTCTGAAATATATTCTCAGAGCTGCATGATTAAAGCTTTTTCCAATACAAGCAGGTCAGTGCCTAATACTTTTAGTTTTAGCAGAAACCTGGCATTACATAACTTGCTAAGTCAACATCCTTACAATTTTACATGCTAAGTTTGCATTGTCTGAGAAATTATGTCAACTGCTTGTACAAATACAAATATAGGATACAACATTCACGGGGGGTGGGGTTCTCCAAAGTTGGAGTTCACCTGAATACATCAAATACTCCATCTCACTGCAAAACAGTGAGTTTTTGTAAGGTCTTTAATATGAGATAAGGAAAAATATAGTATGTCTAGGGATGTGAATTGGGGAAACCTAGTCCTTTTCACAGAGTGGAAAATAAGAGGGGAACCTGGAATAATGTGTAAGTGGACACAGCATGTTTACAGAAACTGAATAAATGGAAGGAACAGAAAGCAGGGAAGGAAGCAAAACTAGCTAAAAAGAAGTCTCATTGGGAGTCAGATCCAGTCCTTAACCTGGAAAAGCAATTGTGTAGGGGTTTGGTTGGTGCATGCAGTCCATGGGTTTCATAATTGTCCTGCCCCTCTTCCTTTTGGTGCTTTAGTCCTTAATAGTAAAACATTTCTTTCACTTTGACATATCTAGAAAGGTGTTGGGGAGATGGCTCAATAGAAAATGTTGTCCCATGTAGAACTTGACAGGTGTGATGCTACCTGTAATCCAGGATACAGAGATGAAGGATTTCTAGGGCAAGACAGCTAGTTATACCAGCTATAGTCAATGAGCTCAGAGTTTATCTTACAATCTTACCACAGTAAATGAAGTGGAAAACTTCAAGGAAGATACCTAGAGTAAACTTTGGATCTACACATATGTGCTGAGCGTGCAGACATGTGCGCGCATGTGCGCTCACGCGCGCTTACGCGCGCGCGCGCGCACACACACACACACACACACACACACACACCTATACTCCCGTACATATGAACAGGAACACATATATACAGAAATAAAGTGAATTGCCTATACTCTCATACTGTATGAGTTAACTTTTGATGTGATAAAATACCATAACCAAAGCCAACCCATGGAATTGG
Source organism: Phyllotis vaccarum (assembly GCA_033318265.1). Classification (NCBI taxonomy): domain Eukaryota; kingdom Metazoa; phylum Chordata; class Mammalia; order Rodentia; family Cricetidae; genus Phyllotis; species Phyllotis vaccarum. The sequence continues at coordinate 33,968,554 of JARWLC010000009.1, read as the reverse complement.
TTTACAATTCAAAAGGGCTAGGTATTTGTAATGGTAGGAAATAAATGACTGTGGGAGCAGTAAGCTGAGAGATCATATCTCAGCTGCACACAGGAAGCAAAGACAGTAAGCTGGAAGTGAGGAGATGCAATATACTCTCACCCCCCTCATCTGTGACATATTTTCTCCTACAAGGTTTTTATCCTAAATTTCCTTAATGTCCCCAGGCAAAGTCACCCAGTGAGGACCGAAAATTTAATTATGTGAACCTATGGGGGACATTTCATATCATGCATTCAAATTATATCTACTTGCATCTCTTATAGATCAACTATTCAAAAATGTCTGGTCTTAGGATGACAGGGTCATTTTGGGTTTTTTTGAAGAAGGATTGTGCATCTTCTGCCTATAGTATCTGAGAGAAAATAGATAATATCATACATTATTTATCTAGGAAAAGTCAAAGTACCAGCCATTCCTACATAGGAATGAATGCTTGCTGATGAATAGGCTCTGGGAAAGGACTTAGGACTATCTGTGTCACAGTGAAGAGGCACAGAGACCTGAGAGAATAAAAGTAATTAAGTCTCAATGACATAGTAGTTCAGTTATTTAGATTTTCCAAATTGCTTTGCAAAATTTTAACAAATGGCAAACTTTCCTATAGTAGGACATTCCTGTTGGGCCCACCAACCTACAAATAACTACATAGAGACTTATGATTAGTTATGAAAACTTGGTCTTAGCTTAGGCTTTTCTCTAACTAGTTCTTATAACTTAAATATCTATTTCTAATAATCTACATTTGACCATGTGGCTTCCTTACTTCCCCTATGTTTTATATATCCAGGTTGTTTCGTGTCTTACTGCTTCTCTTCTTCCCAGAAGTCCTGCCTAACTCTCCATGCCCAGCTACTGACCATTCAACTCTTTATTAAACCAATCAGAAGGTGCCTTGGCAAAGACACATCTTCACAGTGTAACGAAATATTTCATAACACCTTTCTCAATAGAACACCAACTTAACAGTTTTGCACATATGTAGGAAAACTCAGTGAGAAACTTGTCATTTAAATGTTTGGAGCTTCTGTTTAATTTAAATTTTTAGAAAAAAAAAGAACAGCAAATGAATTCTGCTGTTTGTTTCTCTGTTGATTTTATAGCAGGTGAGAATCCCAAAATAACAGGCAAGTAGGTGGCTCAAAAGAATTTTACTATTTCAGAATACACAAATGACAATATTTTAAAAATGTGGTAGAAGCAAAAAAAAATTAAGAATTCTTTTTAGTGAAAGAAAACAAATAATTTACTACATTTCTAGATCTGTTTTACACTAAACACAAAAAAGTTAAGATCAAAACAAAAAGTTATTTAAAGAAAATGTTCCCTGATCCTTAAGACTGTTTTGTGCCTTAAGAACGTGCTTGTCTTCTGGTGTATCTTTCTGTAATGTGTCAAGTACTATGCATATTTCTGCTTGAATCTCTGGAGATTCTGGTTTATTGCTGTCTATCAGCTGGCAATAGTCTTTTGTGTTCCTAGGTTAAAGACTTATTTCTTTTAAATTTATTTCATTATAATTTTGGAATTCCAATTACTTACTAGGTAAGAATATTCCTGAATTTTCTTAAGTACAAGTGTTAGACTTGTAGATGATGACAAATATCTTTGAGTTTCTATCAAAATCTCCTCAGCAATTTGACTTATTCTTCAGTTTTTAATAACAGTTAAAAATAATTAACTTTTTAAAAATGAGAATGTGTGTGTATCTTAGTGTATGTATGTATGCTATGCAAGAGCAGGTGCCCATGTGCCTAATGAGGCCAGAAGAAGGCACCACATTCCTTGTAGCTGGAATTCTAGGCAGTTGTGAGCCTCCAGACAATGGCTGCTGGGAACTGAACTTGAATTTGTTAGAACAGTGAGCATCTTAAGTGCTAAGTCTTCTAGTTAGGCCTCCAATAGCATTTTGATCTACATTTCCTACACAAGTTGTTCTACTTACTTATCTGGTTTTCAAGGCTTAAAAAAAAAAATTTGCTTGATAAGACACTTACTAAGCTTTTTATTTTGTAGTTACAAATGTATATACTTACAAAAACTTAAAATTCCAGTGTTTAGCTGTATTTCAGTAACATTTCAATAGCTCTCTTTGCCTCTCTCTGTGTTAAGAGCCCATACCAGAAATCCCCATACTTTTGAGACAGATGCAGGAGGATCATGAGTTCTAGGCCAGCTGAGGCTTTATTTTAAGACAAAACAGAAGCAATCATACAACATTATTCCCCAAATTTGTTTCCTATGAAGATCAAGATTTCAGTTAATATTCTTATCTTTTTTTAAGAGTCCATGGGAAACTTTACTCTGATTTTCATAAAAATGAAGTTTCTTATATTTTACAGGTTTTTATTCTTTAAATTTTTTATGTCTTTCAGAGTGCTGTTTTTCTGTTTTTTTTTTTTTTTTTTTTTCATAACCCCTCACATATATGTTGTCTTGTATTTCACCAATCTTTTCTATATGGGGCAAAACAAAGAAATAATAATAAAGCTTTAGAAAGACAAAAATTCCATGTGGGTTTGTGCACACTCCTATTTCTCTGTAAGCAACTGAGAAACTTCCGGATCCTCCCAGATGTCCTGCATTTACTGCCATTCACTTCAGTGACCTTGTGAGTGACCTTCTGAGAGAAATGAGTCTTATTTCCCATTTAGTGATGGTGGTGACATTTGACCTATAGCTTAATGGAAGAGCAACACATTCATCACAAAGGGGTAAAACAGTAGAAAGCATTAGTTTAATTAGCAGAAGACTTTGTCTGAAATATTTGATATCTACAAACTCATAGAACTCAAGGCAATTACTTTCAAATGTATTTTTTTTTTCTGATAAATGTAAGGATAGAGATTACACATATTAGTGGAGTGCCACGTTAGATTTCCACACATTCATGAGTAGAAAGAAGATAGTTTTAGGTTGATAAAATAGTATTCACCTAGTAAAGAATCTGCTCAGAAAAGGAAGTCCTATGTTCACTGTGTTTTCTCGGGTATCAGTGACTCGAGATGAAGTTGATCTTAATGATGAACAAAAGTCTCATTTTCAGTACATATTTAACTGTACTTAAAGATCATATATGTGAACCTTCTGAACAAAAGTAGCACTTATATATATCTACTTGAGATAACGATGGTTTAGATATGAAAGGGTTAAGAAGCCATGCCAAGAAGAGATGCCTCTCTGGTGCTCTCCTACTATTTAGTGTCATTTGCTACTGTTGATAATTAGAATGTAAACTAAAACGCTGTCAAATTAAGCCCCATGGTTCATATTTCTTCCTAAAGTGTTTTCCTCTGACACAAGGAGTGTCAGGCCCCTAAAATATATGTCTCACAGGGTAGATGCCTAGTAGGTATTTCTTGACTGACATGAAAGGTGTTAAGAACAACTCATTGGGAAATACTCTAAACTCTCAGCAGAGACATAGAGGCACAGTGGGACTTTTTAGAGACCTAGATCATGGTGGCCCATCATTCCATTCAATCTACATTATAAGGAAAGAGCCTGATTGAGGTTTTAGTTCAATGATTCTGTGGGGGGAACAATACACCCCCATATATATCCTTAAATATACATATATATGTATATATTTAAGTGGTTGAAGGGAAATGTAACAAATTGAGAGTCATTTGTGGAGGCAAGGGAACCTGATATCTCATACAAGGGACAAGTGTTCACTAAGCTGTGAAGTCCTTAAACATCCTATAATACTTCTGCTACAACATAAGGTGGGAAAATCTTGAGAAAATGTTTCAAATCCTTCATTTACAGAGCATTGTCATTGTAACCATGATGACCATGTCCCTTAAAGAAGGAAAAAACGAACTTGAAGAGTGTCATAACATTTTGGAGTACTGAATCTGAGCCAAGCCTTTTTTCTGCTTCTAAGTATGGAGTCTGCCAGAGTATTACATTGTGTAAGAGTTGGAGAGAAAATGCCAGGAACCGAGAAAGAGGTCTTTTTCCAGCTTTTGTTGACCATGAAAAGATAGAAACACATATCCTCACAGATTGCAGGGCTTCGATAATGGGGAATTTAGAGTACCAGTAACTATGAGACCATTGAGCTTATCAGCGGGATACTAGGCCTAGAGAATGGATTGTAGCAAATGTTGATTGGCTTTGGCGAAAACAGTGAAGGCAGCTCATGGTTTCCTGGAGTGAGGGATAGTTCCTTAGCAACAGAGGAGGCTATGGAGGGAATTATTCCCTAACACAGGAGGGTTGGAATCTGTGGTGACTTCCTGTGGCAAACAGTGAAAGCAAGCCTGGAGCAAATCAGAGATATCATGCCTGACATACTACAACCTCCTAAACAGAGACTTTCCCCCTTGTGATGGACAGGAAGCTGCCTAGAGAGAGATCAGACACTTTCCACACCGACCAGATCCAGAGACTAAATTCACCACTGAGGCTGAGCCTGTTGGGGGTGGCCATGAGCCAAGTGAGATGAGGAAGACAAGGAGAAAGATGAGTGTATAATTGAGTTGAAATTTATTTTATTTTAAAGGATGAAAATGATCAAGTTTTCAAAAGCAAGTGAGAATATATTAAGCCAAAAATGACTGGGAAGTTAGGACCAAGATTTCATTTTCCAAAAGAATTGTCAATATCGCATAAATGGAATGAGCTGTAATGAAAACACCCCATAAGCAGGCTGGCAGGGTGTCAGGGAGAATTGGAAAAGGCATTTCAGTTCTTTATGCTATAGCTTAGGAAGGGCACGAAGTAGGGACTTGTTTCAGCTCTACAACAGAGCATGGCTAAGAGAATTTGCTGAAAAAATAATGTATTAGTTGTAATGTGAAGTTTCTGACCTGTCAAACCAATGGTCCAGACCCGAAGTCCCACAGAAACAAACAGATGCTTATATTAATTAATTCTGCATGGCCTATGGCTCCGGCTTATTGCTAGATAGCTCATGCATCTTAATTCAACTCATTTTCATTAATCTGTCTTGCCACATGGCCCCAAGGCTTACCTATTTCTCCACATCTTGCTTCATGGGCAGCTGGATGGTCTCTTTGTCTGACTCTGCCCTCCTTCCCCTTTATCTATGCTTGGATTTCCCACCTACTTCTAAGACACCCTGCCATAGGTCGAAATAGTTCCTTTATTTACCAATGATATTTACAGCATACAGAAAGACATCTTGCACCAATTAATCAAAATCTACACTTACGTACAGCAAAAGTGATCCAAAATGGCTTTGGAATAAATTTTGGAGATGACTTTCCATTGATAGACAGATCACTTTTATCTACTGAAGCCTCAGTGTCTTCTTCATCTAATATGGAATGTAGTTATACTTAGTTCAGGCATAAATATTGATTGAGAATTATTTATTTTAAAAAACTATCTAATCTTTAGCAAGTACCCCACAAATGGAAGATTCTTTGCCTTTCTATGGATTTTAGATGATAGTTTTGGTCAGAGGTAAAATCAGTTCACACTCACTTCTCTGTTTTGCTCCAGTGAGAGGTGCCAAGACCAAGATGGCTTATGTTTAGGATAACATCATGTAGCTGTACCAAGGGTCAAAGTCTTGCTGAGACACAGAAAAATATACAACATTAGATGTTTTTGCTAGCAGACTGACATTTTTAATGGGAGATCATTATTTAAACTAAGCCTTGTTTGTTTACAGTTCAGGATGAAGATGAAAAAGCACATACTGCTCGCTCCTTCTCAGAATGCCAAAGTAGTTCTTTGTTCAAATAGCTGTCCTTTCTCTCTCTTGGTTGGTGTATATTCCATTTTGTGTTAGTTTGTTTGTTTTTTACATTGAATCGAGTTTGGTGTGATGGGGGAGGGTGCAGGTGCAAGCTAGAAAACCTGGACTCTCACATTCCGCCTTAGGGTCTGTGGTGGTTAGAATGAAAATGCCCAATAGATTTGTATATTTGAATGTGTGGTCCCTAGTTGGTGGCACTACTTGGAAGGAATTAGGAGGTGTGGCATTGTTGGAGGACTTACATCATGGGGGTGGGGCACACTTTGAATTTTCAAAAGCTACAAGCAAGGCCCATTGTACTCTCTGGTTCCTTCTGTTCCTGTTGTTCCAGCTGCTGCCATCGACTGCCTCTACCCTTCCATCATGGACTCTAATCCTCTGGAACCATAAGCTTCAGATAAATTCTCCTTCTATATGTTACCTTGGTCAGGACATTTTATTCACAGCAACAGAAGAAGAGTAATTGATAAAGGACGTCTCACTGAATCTGGAGTTTTGTCAAAGGTGACTGGCCTGCAGATCTTCATTCTTAGCTACCCAGTGCTGGGTTACAGGCACAAGTGAGAATGCCCATCTTTTATATAGTGCTGGGGATTTGAATGCAGATTGACTTTCTTGTAGAACAAGTGCTTTTAACCCTGAGCCATCTCCTTAGCCTCAAAATCTATTTTAATTTAGTTCTGTGTACATGGAATTCTGCCAAGGTTGGGAAGACTGAAATTTATTTAAACTCTAAATATTTCTTTCTAAAGCTCTAGTTTCCCCCCAACTCAGTATTTAGGGTTTGGGGGTTTGTTTTTGTTTGCTTGTTTTTTGATTTTGTTTTTGTTTTCTTTATCTTCCTACTGGTCCAGAAGCCTGGGAAACAGGAGTTCTTGACTGTTCTCCAGCTAGACTATTGATGCTGTACATAAAAATGTTTAGGTATATAAATATCTTCAACTCTCCAAATGTAGGAAAGACGATGGAATATGGAATGGTTTGAAAGGTTTTCACAATGAAGAGTTTATGTGGTTGTCGTATGCTTTCTTGTAGGATGTCCTCTCTTCTTCCAGCTCCACTTTATTCTCTTTTAAAGTCAACTAGATACAGTGTAAAAGCTGACATATTCCATTTCATATCAACAATAAAACAACATCTCTATTGCTCAGCCTAAGGTCTTCCTGTGTGTACTGCAGTGGTGCTGTGCACAATAGTGAGATTTTAGGAAAGAATCTTCCTAAACAAAAAATTCCTCCACATGATAGCCTCAAAAGACTTATGTTAAAATAATAGTTTGTTTTCTTAATGTCTGAAACTATCATTTCCAGTATTATCTCATCACCGTCATCAATAACAACAACAACTCACACACACACACACACACACACACACACACACACACACACACACACACAGAAACGCATGTACATGTATGTACACACATTCTTTTGCCTTCAAGAAAACTTTGCTTAGTAAATATTCACAGGAACCATATATAAAACAAAAACATCATTGGAAATGAAACACAAATAAATGTTCTGACAAAGAGTTGGAAGTAGGAAAAGACAAAAGAATAAGTATTTTACTAAAAGCATGAAACAGAGAGCTGAAGGAAGTGAATGCTGAGTTGATGCTTACCCCAGGAGCCAATCTATTCCATTAATTGCTTTTAATTCTTTTTGTGCCATATAAGCTGATTATACAATCTCTCAGGATCCCCATTATGCTCATTTATGCTTGGAAGTCACTTCACTTCAACTTCAAACAAAAAATTGTACTTTAATTCTAGAATGTTGAAATTTCATTTCCAATCAACTCTATTCATTTCCTTTATGGAAGGTTAATTACACAAAATTGATATACTGGGATGATATTGGTCATCTTTGGATAAGATGCTTGATAGCAAGTTTGTTTCTGAAATATTCTGAAGTACACACATACCCATTCTGGTCTAAGACAGTGAGTTCCAATGTCTGAGAAAACTTAGTCTACCTTTAAAAATCAAAACAGGACCAGAGAGATGGCTCAGTAGAAAAGAAGTGCTTTCTGTGCATCCCTAATGATGTGAGTTTGATCCTCAGAACCCACAATAAGTTGGGTGGCTTTCAACTATAATCCAAATACTCCTATAGCAGGATGGGAGGTTGAGGCAGCAGAATCACCAGGAAGCTAATAGACTAGTGAGCACAGAGTGAGGACCAAGAGCGACCCTGCCTCAACAAGATCACAAGAGAAAACCAACTTTACAAAGTAGTTCTCTGGCTTCCGTGCATACATTTGGGCATGTGTGTGGCCTTTCATGCATGCATAGCTACACACACATACACACACAATGGTAATGGTGATGATGACAATAGTGTTGATAATTTTGAACATTGAGGAAATACAACCAGAACACATCTAACTAGAGAGGCTAACTCCAGGAACCAGCTCTGTGAGTTGGGTGCTAAAATTACCACACAGTAGAGATGTGTTTAAACTTCCTGACATCTATGACTACTTTTTGCATGAATAGGCCCCAAATTCTGCTTGAAGAGTTATCCTATCTTCATTTCCTATGTGCCTACTTGAATGGGCTCATTTTACAGTACCGTAAAATAAAACCACTACCCAGACTAGATGCACTGGAACTTCATGCCTCAACATATAGTGTGATTGTGAATGAACAGGACTTTAAAGAGCTTGCAAGTGACCTTTCACCTACCATGTTGGATACTGAAGAGGCTAGAAGAGATTTACCGATGCAAGGAGAAGATTCAAAGAAGAATGGCGGGCGGGGTATTTGAAAGGGATTGAGATCTTGGCTATCAACAGTGGGCTCTAGATTAGGTCAAACTCCAAGTTTGTCCTTAATCATTTAAGCCTATACATCTCTCTTTTATGTTCTTGACCTTGAGTGGATGGTGTTTTCTGTGCTTATAATAGAAAGAATATTAATCAATGTGCCTAATTTTATTTTTAAAAAGTGAAAAGATAGATGTTTGGACTAACCCAGAGACATTCAGGAAGTGGTAGACATGGATTTTGTTCAAGTCTCTCCCACTCAGAATACCTTATTCTTTCAAGTACAATAGAAGGATGGAGCCAGTGGTTTCCTTTTGACAGGTATGACAATGTTAAGTATCAACTTGACTGGAATATTTTGTCTGATTGGCTGATCTAGTCAAGATGTTGCTATGAAGCTATCTGTGGCTACAATTAACATACACATTTCCAATCAATTGACAAAGTAAAATAAATTATCTCTGTATTATATGTGATCCTCATCCCATTGCCTAAAGGTTGTTTTAAAAGCAAAAGAGTAGGATTTTCCTAGAAAAGACTTCTGTTGCTGAAGACCTTGACACAGAAATCTTGCTGAAGTTTATAGACTTTTCAGCTTTAAGCAGGTGAATTAATTCCTTCAAGTTTCCATCTCCCAAAACAGAAATATTTACTCCTCAATCTGTCTCCATGTCTACACCCTCCACCTTTCAGCTTGTACATAATAGGTCTATTTTGTACTTTATATATACATATTTGATTTGACATAAACATAAAATATCAGTCTTTTTTACTCTCTCTTTCTCATGGTGTATATAATCAATACTGATATCTGAATCATAGAGACCTAGAGATCATAGAGAATGTAGGAAAGGCCCGAATGGGATTGATTTCTTTCCTCCCTCAACAGGTCATCTTCTAGAAAGTAGAAGAAATACAAAGTTCAAGATAAACCCCAGGAAGATGCTTTTTTCTGTCAAAAGCTTCATGAGTTTTGTTTGCTTCACTTGAATAAAAGAGTTAATGAATACTTAAAAAGAGTTCATGTCACAATGCCCCTGTGCATAAGTTTTCAATGTGACCCGACTTTGATAACAGAAGACAAGGAAAGAGCGTTTGTTTGGAAAGGCATGAGATTTCTTTTCTTTCCTATTCCCGTGGCATCTGATTATGATTCAATGCAGGGGTCACGTCTGGAAAGAGGACTGGCCTGCTCAAATTTGACTCTCCCTTGCCATCTCCTGTCATTCTTTCCTGAATTCACAGAATCCACTCCAAAGATGAAGCATTGTTCAGTGCTGTGTGGAGAACAGCTGAATGATCAGTTTGGATTCCCACTGCAACTGTGCTGACATTTGCTAAAATGCCCAAACCCGATGGGATAAATACTTCACAGTTGGCTGAACTCTGAGGAAAGGAGTTTGACAGACTGATAAGGGGGGAGGCCGGTATACCCCTTGGCTTTCAAAGGCTGCAAGAACTTGTCAACTCTATCTTAGTTCCCGAATAATCCTGAAATTCCCACTCCCCAGCAGAGTCTCATTTTCATGCACAGCTCCACTTAACTTCAGAGGCACTGATATTATGGGCATGAGATAAGTCAGATGATTTGCAGCTAGAACTATAAAAGATGTTTCAGAGAGACAATGGGAGAGTGGAGGTTTGGTGGGTTGGAGAATTCTTTTTCTTTCAGTGAGCTATAAAATCTGAAGTGGAGGCACAATGGCTTAATGAGTTTCCGTCTCTGTACTGTGACAAATCTACAATTTGGCCATTGTGAAAGCAATGATATGTTTCGTTAATTTCATATGTTCATTTAATAGAGTGTTTGGAAGGAAGGCATTTCTGCTTTAGAAATTAGAGCAAGGGAAAGCTGATAAAAAGCTTCAAGTTGGTGTTGAGCACTTCCTACAATACGTTAATAACATTCAAGCTCCTTTTTAAACATGAAGACAAGTCTCAAAGCCGTGATTTATCTTCCCAGTAATAATCATAGTAATAGAAGAGGAGAAATCCTCATTTCTCACTCTCCCCACAATCTGTATTCCCAACACACACACACACACACACACACACACGCACATGCACACTATACTTACTTTTTCAAGGTTCTTTTTAAACGTTTTTTAATTTGTATTATCTTATATGTACGAGTATTCTGCTTGTATGTATGTCTGTGAACTATGAGCATGCAGCACCCACTGAGGTCAAAAAAGGACACTGAATTCTCTGGAACTGGGGCTATACACAATTGTAAATTGCCATGTGGGTGCTGGGTATTGAATCTTTGGACCTCTGGAAGAACAGCAAGTGCTCTTAACCACTGAGCCATCTCTCCAGCTCCCACACACTACTTTTTCTTAGTACAGTTGCATGTGGATCCTGTGACCCCCATCATGGCATATTCCTTACACTGCAATACTCTCTTTTATTTCTAAATCCCCTGTGAGAGTGGCTCTTCAGAATCAAGCCACAGAATCCTTGCGCTCTTGATTGCCCTGACAACCATGTTCATTTGGGACTTTCTTAGGTTTTCATAGAAGCCAATCCCAGACAAGGGCTTAAGTGCAACTCACCTATTTGCAATAGGATCCAGGAAGCATGGGATGCCAGCACTCACTGCTTGTTAATCAACCGAAGCTTCCAGAGATAGCCTGCAATGGCAAACCATCATGCACCAGCCTAGAAAGTGCTGAAATGGTGTGGCTACTGCAAACGGGGCTGCCAAAGGTGCCATAGCATCCATGCAGTCTCAGATACTCCTTCCTTCAACAAAATGTGTACCTCAGGTGTTAAGTGCGTTGTCTGCAATCTACACAGCGGATTTGTCAAGCCGCTTGTGGAATGTATCCGTCTGTCATATTTCTCCTGAAACTTGATGATAATAGTCTTACTTGGCTCTGTAGAAAACACCCTGGGTTAGTACAGTAATTCTGTCACAGAGGAGTCTGCAAATCCAGTTTGAAATTTGATGGGAATAGATGTGTTTTCTGAAAAAAAAAAAAAATGTCTTTACTTTCCTCAGTGAAGTCTCTAACCCCGTGCTGTCAAAAAAAAAAAAAAAAAGAAAAGAAAAAAAAAAAACCACCAGGGGAGGAGTAATAATTGTACTGCAGATTAAGTTTGTAGGCCAGATGTGGTGGTATAAACCTGCAATTCCAGAATTTGAGAAGTTGAGAAAGGAAGATTTCAAGTTTGGGCTGGATACGGAGACAGTGTCTCAAAAAAGGAGGAAAAAAAAGAAGGTTGGAGGGAGGGAAAGACGGAGATCGGAGAAAGAGGTTCATACATAAGCAACAGCAGTTCTAAGATAAATCTCAAGGGCCACTGCAGTTTCCTGGAGTGAGGAGGCTGGGCTTGGTCTGCCACCTGTTGTTTTGGGGGATTCCCTCACAGAAGTCTGAGGAAGAAGGAAGGGATGCTTTAGCAGCCCAGTCTTGGCCAGCTTTTTTTGCAGTTGCTAAAGCTGAGGACTTAGGCAGCTCTTGCCTTTGGTAGGGAATACTTTGTGACATTCATTCTCTGCTGGGATCTCTGTTTATTTACTCCCATGAAACTACTAGCCTCGTCCAGAGGAAATATTGGCTGTGTTATTCATCTTACCTCAGAGGAGTGAGGTTGCTGACCTGACGACTGATCCAAGAAGATCTGGGAGGCCTGGGGAATGTACGTAACTGTAAAAACAAACAGCTAGACAGAAGAAGCTCATTTGTTAGCAGCGCTCTTAAGGTCTCACCCTGAAGCTCTAAACGGACTGTGTGCAACATTCTTGCCCCGTGAGCTCAAGGGCACGAAGTGGAAGCTCTATTCCTTACCAAACATTTTCAGGTATAATTTTCCTGTTCAGAGAATGAGAAGCATTTTTCTCACTCGAGACACAATGGCCCTATGGACCCATACAGAACTCTTCAACGTAGACCAGTAGGATAGTCTAGACTTCCAGGAACCCAAACTCCTTGTAGCTATAGAAACAATTTCTTAAATGGGGACTAGGTAGTCTGGGCTATGTGTACATGTGTGTACCTTCTGTGTGAGCTTATGCATACATGTGTGCATAAATGAAAGAGGGAATAAAAGTTTCCCAGAATGCCAGAAATGAAGAACAGTTGTTTGGCTCAGATATGAAAAGAATATAGATTGGTTTGAAGTTTCTTCTGGTACATGGGATGCTGAAGTTTCCCACTTACATTTAACTTACTTTTAGACGTATTCACCATCAGTCCTCAGGTTTCTGTAGCTTGACCTCAAGCTGACCTTTAGATAGACTTGAAGGCAAACAGAGGCCTGAAACTCTATCTGTATGTTCTTTTGTCTTGGGGACTGTAAATCGGGGCATTAGGTGAATAACACAGCTTGGCTTTGTGTCATGAAAAGTAATTTGGGTTGTGGTAAGGGCAGGATTTATGAAGCTGTCTGGCCAGGCTTGGGCAGGATGCCAGCTTACACCTGCTTTGCAGTCAGACCCTGTGCAGTTGCCACACTGCTGAAGCAGCTAAATTCCTTTCACTGGATAGAGGCATTTCTGCAACCATCAAACCCACAGACAGGTAGAAGTAGAAGGCGCAGCAGTGCGTGTGTGTGTGTGTGTGTGTGTGTGTGTGTGTGTGTGTGTGTGTGTGTGTCTGTGTCTGTGTGTGTGTATCTCTCTGTGTGTATCTGTGTGTGTCTGTGTGTTTGTATCTGTTTGTGTGTATCTCTCTGTGTCTGTCTCTCTGTGTGTGTATCTGTGTATATGTCTCTCTGAGTGTATCTGTGTGTATCTGTGTGTGTGTATCTGTGTGTGTATATCTGTGTGTGTGTATCTGTGTGTGTCTGTGTGTTTGTATCTGTGTGTATCTCTCTGTGTATGTATCTGTTTGTGTGTGTCTCTCTGTGTGTATATCTCTGTGTGTGTCTCTCTGTGTGTGTATCTGTGTATATGTCTTTCTGAGTGTATCTGTGTATATCTGTGTGTGTGTCTCACTGAACGGAAAGCAGCTAGTCTTCAGGAAACAAATTCAGTGCTCATTTTTTCTTGTTAACTCTTAAGCAAAACTAACTTCAAAAAAGTGAACCTGAAACCCTGATAGAGCTCAGTGCGTAATTGCCTCTAGTCATGATGACATGTGTTTAATCATTTGGACCCACGTGGTGGAATAAAAGAACTAATTTCTGCAAGTTGCCCTTTGACCTCCACATATGTGCCATGGTATATAGTCCCCTACCCACACTCAAATGAATAAAAATGTGATATTTTTTTTAAGTTTAACTTTATTTATAAAACACTATATCTAAGTTTTTTTCTTTTTCATGAATTAACTTGCAAAGTTTTTGAATTTTATTTTCCAGAAAGGATGAACTGTGGTATAACAAGGAAGGTACCTAATTTGTTATCCAGAGACCCTTGTCAAACTGAGAGTATGTGGGTTGGGACAACTGGCAGTGTTGTCTGAGGCAAATTGGAATAGATGGTAACTCTAATCATGGACAATTTACAGAAGCATACAATGAACCAGCTAAATGACTGTCCTGTTACAAGGCTGCTTTCCTAAGAAATGACAGAAAGGATACTGTCTTTTTGACCATGCTGGACGACCTCCATGAAGCAGATGGCCCAACTGTCACCATGCCAGAGCACAGTGCACAGTGTCTACAGTAAAGTGACTCTGCCTCTTTTATTCACAGTCCTGCCTCTGTCTGAGAAAGAAGAGCAGAAACCCAGCAAACCTTTCTTTCCTCCAGAATAGCTCTTTGGTAGCACGTAGAGCCTCGTCAGCAGCAGCTGAGCATCTGCCCAATTAGGATTGAAGACAGGGCACAAAACAGCCTTCATCTCAGTGCTAATAAACTCTGATATAGATACTTCCTCCTATATTAACTCTGTTTCTCAACTTTCTTGCTACCGGTTATGCTACAGTAACCCCCGCCCCTTTACCATTGATGCTATCATATCAAATTACAGAAATCTTGACATCAGAAAACCACAGGACCTTTTTTTTCTTTTTCTGATAGGACCAGAGACTGTAAATATGAAATTAAGGCACCAACAGGGTTTTGCTTTCTCTAAAAGCTATGAGGGCAAAGCCTTCCTTGTCTCTGACAATTTACAGGGCCCCCCAATTGTACTTAGAATAGTGACAACATAAGTCACTTCCCCGGGTCTTTTTTTCTATGTCTTGACATTATCTTTTGTGTCTTAATGTGATCTTCATTATAAGGCTGTGGGTCACTAGACTTGAAGCCTACCCTAAAATCTAGGATGCTCTCACCTTGTGATTATCTACTGAGTATATTTTCAAAGATCTTTTTAAAAAAATTTTGTGGTGATAAAATCTGAGGGGACACTGGTCACTTCCCGAGAGTTGGGAAACTATGACAACTGTCTTCCTATAAAGTGGCCATTTTATTTCTGCTGATTATATTCACATTCAGGTGATGGTTGGCATGCGCTTCACTCTTCTGTTTGGTTTTTTTTCTTTCCTCTAACTATGGTTACTTCCTCCCCCTCAGCAAATAAACCCACTACAGCTTTCAGCATGGTCTTGAGGATGATTTTCCGTCTCTCTATGTGATCCATCATCCTAGGCTTCTGGATTTGCACACACATACAAATAAATTGATCCAGATGCCATTTGTAACATCGTGATTTCTACCAAAAGATAAGATTCCAGAGATTACCCACACACACAAAAAGAGAACTTGGACCCAGCCTTATTAGAGGCTTACCCAAAAATTAGATGAGCTGGAAACATAGAGAAGACATTTGAGTCAGAATTTTAAATATCTAGCTATATTAATAACCAAAATGTCTTCTGTGCCTAAAAAAATCAATACTGAAAAAAAATTGAATCACTGGCTACAGTACTAAAGACGTCCAATTTTAGACTCAATAATGGCTGGATGTTGCTTCTTAAAAGTGCTACCAGAAATACGAATTCCTGGGGCTGGAGGCGTGGCTCAGTAGTCAAGAGCTTGCTGTTCCTGACTGAAGCTCAGGAAGCTGACAGCTGCCTATAACATTAGCAATAGGCACCCAAGGCTTTATTTTGGTCTCTGAAAAAACCTACACTCATGTGCACATAACACACACACAGACACACACAAACACACACACATGATTGAAAACAAAATAAAATCTCTAAAAAAATATGACTTTCATTTTCTTGTCTTGAGCTTCCCTTGTGACTTAACTTTCTGAGAGTGGCCATGGGCTATTCCCAACTTGCACTCTTTCTTCTTAGGAGACTCCTATTATTAGGAGTACATGCCTATTTCCCTGCAGTTCCAGTGAGTATGTATGCTGGTGCTAAACTCTTGCCTTTCTGGCAGGGTATACAATTCTTTCAAATTATAGGCTTTTGTCATCTACCCAGCTTCAGTCATAGGGTGGAATCAGCGACAGTAACCAAATTATGTAGGTTATTCCTTATTGGAAAGCCTTGGTGATGTTAGATAAGAAAGAAGAATCAATATACCCAAACGTATGCCAAGCATTCATTCCACTTTCTGGATCCAAGCAGGAGCCTTTTTGGACAACTAATAGTGCCACGTCCTGCTGCTAAGACTTTACAGAAATACAGAATTGTAGGAGGTTATGTTGTTCCACTGTAAATAATTGTCCTTGCCTATGAGTTTAATAAAAAGCGCTGATTGGCCAAAGGCAGACAGGAAGTGTGGGCGGGACTACCAGACTAAGAAAACTCTGGGAACTGGAAGAACAGAGCAGAATGTCAGAGAGAAGCCAGAAGATGCAGAGGACAACTATGCAGCTCTGAGAAAAGGTACTGAGCCACATGGCTGAACAGGATAAGAGTCATGGGTTAGATTAAGGGTAAAGAATTAGTAAGTTATATGCCTGGGCCTTAGGACAATCAGCCTAAAACTATTGTAATCATCTGTGTGTCTCTGTGGGTCTGCAGGTCTGTGGATCTAAACCTTGAAACTAGGCCCTAAAGTCCGGGCCAGAAACCTGATACTATGCAAAATGTCTGCTTTGGGTCCACATGCATTGTAATCATGTCTTTCTTTTACACACACCACATTATCCTTTGTTTTTACACAACTGGACAGTCATCTAGGGCTACCATAGCAAACGGCCACAGGCTGGCAGCTTAAACAGCGCCAGCAGCTGTTTTCTGAGGGACTTTCTTCCTCCTTCTTTTTGTGTCTCAGTGCGGCATATCCTAAAAAGACAGAGAGATGGAGGTGGAGAAGAAGAGATGCTAGGAGCGGAGGAGAAGGGGAGGAACGGGGACAAGGAAGGAAGGCCTCTGCTTCTCTTTCTTGTCTTCTAAGGACACCAACCACACTGGATCGGGCCTCACCCTTCTGACCTCCTTTGAAGCCGATTGCCTGCTTAAAGTTGCTACAACTCAGACCCATTGGTTAACGAGACTTCATCATATAAATTGGCTCAGTGCACAATTATGTTCATAACAAAGGCACCAAGGTTCTCTCTTCCCTTTCTTTCCCATTTTGCTGATTTTCCACATACAGGGAGAACTGCGTTCTGACACTGATTAGCTCTGGCATGCGGTGCTGCTTCAGATATTTTTTTCAAGCACAAGATCTAAAATGTTTTCCAGTTTCCAATCCATGAGCTCTCAGAGGTCATATCCTGAGCCCAAACACAGTCAGAATCCTATTAGTCTTCCCCTATCAATTAACCCTACAATTTTTTTCATTTAATTGCCAGGTGTTTTTTCCTTAGGTCAGCAGGCCAACATCGAGACTGCTGCCCCCAAAGAATATTTTCAGCCACAAATGACATGCACACACATATACTCACGCAAATATTTTATGGTACTCTGCATAATTATATCCTTAAGCACATACTGATGTTAGAGCTAAGCACGATTTATGGATACAGTCTCTATCACAGGGCTTTGTTATTGGAATTCCTTTCTCCCATAAGCCAGCATCAATATAGAAAAGACCAGCTGAACACATGTGATTCCTATTAAGTGTAACACGAAATATGACCCTTGAAAAGCAAATTGGTTACTAATTCCCAGAGCCTAGCTTGTTCAAATCCCATTTAAACTAAGTTACTTGTTCAAAGGATACATTTAGAAGTCACAATCTAAGGTTAAAATTAAAATACAACTTAGACTGCTGTGTGCCTAACAAAATCCTTTCTGACTCTTCCTCCACATCCAATGTCAACGTCTTCCATAATTTGTGATGTCATCATTAGCTGGATTCCACATGCACCAGCATGTCAGTACCGTAACTGCTGCACCTGCTGTTTTGCCAATTTGACTTTCAAATCATCCTGCAGAATTAATTTGCTGAGTATCAAAGTATCTCATTGTTCCTATGGTGCAATTAGAAGAGAGTTTTCAGGGAAGAATGAATAGTGTGGATGTCACAGTCACATCTAAAAGACTTCCATTTAGCAGGAAAAGCCATAGTCGACTTCCCAGCTTCTTCCAACTAGCTTAGCTTTCCACGGTGCTGGTAGATCTTGACGTGTTGTTCTTGGCATTACTTTCTCACTGGAACCTTGACAACATCAGCACCTCCATGACTGGGTTAAGTGTACCCTTCTATTTGTGCTCAAAAGTTAATCTCACAGGCGTTCTTTGGAGAGAATACAAAAAATGTGCTTAGTGAGACACAAATAAAGCCCTCGAATATTGTGTGTGTGTGTGTGTGTGTGTACTGCCATGAAATGGTGAAATGCATACTGGGATGGTGTCTAAGTAAAGCACAACCTAAAAGTTGAGCTTAATTAACCTAGTTTTTAAACATTTGGAAGTATATTTTTGCTCAACACTGCAGAAAACAACATGAATTTAGAAGAACTACCAGTTCTGGAATTAGACTTCTGCATTATTCGGGAGCATTAACTTAGAAGTAATTATTGTATCCTTGCTTCATGGATACAGTTCCTCATTGCATCTACCCCACCAAAACTCAAAATGAAGAAGATAACATTTTGAATGTAATACTTGACAGCTTCTATTACGGTTTCTGTCACCTTTTCATATATTTCCTAACTGTGCATACTCCAGAAAAGGGCAAGGAATTAATCAGGTTGCCAAAAGAGTTGGGTTACACAGCATACAGAAAGCACTTCAGCTACATTATTTGCTCAATTTCTGTGGGGAGTTGTGTGATAGCAGCCTCAAACTTAATATGCCTGGCTCTCTTCCACCTGGACTCAGTTCAAACTCATTGCCTGCAGCTCCTTGTATCCAGAGTGGGAAATCAGTCATTATATTAAGAACGGATGGCAAATGATTCTGATCCACATTTTTCAGCCGGTATGTTTCTTAACCTGGAGCCATACCAAATTAGGAAATTCTGCGATTCTGCAAACTGGGCATTAAGAACTGTACTTCAGTCTGAATCCATTTCTGGTTTGAGGAAGCTGACAAGATGATTTTCTTAGAATTTTCTTGGCTACCGTGCCTCTGACAGACATCTCTGACCACATCATCATCTCCCTTTGAATGTCTTTTCTGTTTCCCAGGGTGTGGGAAGATGATGTCAGTTCAGTCGAACTGTCAGGATCTATGTAAATATTGACCTGAATTCTTGCTATGGACATATGTAAATGGAAAGACTATATTCAGCAAAGATAAAAAAATTAGGGATTTTTTCTTTTAAGGAATGCAATGAAAAATGGCTGCCTCGTTGGAAAACATGTCGACTAGCTTGACTATATAAGGACATTGCCAATCAGGACAGCAGCAGGAGAGTTACAATGAGTTCTAAATGAGAATACACTTTTTATGTGTGACATCAACTACTGACATCCAATGCTGGTGAGGACCTGGGAGTGGACTTTGCTGATCATCCAAAGAATTTCTACAACTTTAGAAAAGGAATCTATGTGTAGAAATTCAAAAGAAGGATTACACCCTATGGGCTCAAAATTTAATTTTAAGATACATTTTTAAAAGCACATGAATATGTAAAATTAAGTACATAAACATCTCTATCATCTGAACTCTTTTAAATCATTTTATTACCTGTAAAAATCAGTAGAAAAATCTTGCTATTTATTGCAAATAGAGTGCCTCCTATGCAGAGAATTTGGAATGATCTCTATTTGTCTAGTATCAGTATGGTATGGCTTCCTCTACCATTTACTTAGAAAAGCTAACATAATTAATAAAAATAATAATAAATGATGATAAACAAATGCAAGGATTATGTGCAATGTAACCTTTTCTAAAATTAAATTCTCTATATATGATATGTGCTCTTTATATGTTGACAGATGCTGTATAAAAAAAAATGTATGTGCAGATGAAGCATCAAAGGGGCAGGATAAGAGGGGCATGTGGTGAATAGCATTGATATTTACATCTGTGACTCTGTACTTGAACTTCTTTATGCTTGTTTTTTTGAGATACAGTGTCTCTGTGAAGCTTTGGAGCCTGTTCTGGAACACTCACTCTGTAGACCAGGATGGTCTAAAATTCATGTAGATTCACCGGCCTCTGCCATCTAAATTCTGGGATTCAAGGCATGCATCACGACTGCCTAGCTTATACTTGAAATTCTTAAGATGGGCATGCATCAGCTTTGTAATAATAGGTTTAGAATGTGTACAGATATATATGGATTTGTATATAGAGATACTTTGTAAAAACATATTCATATATTTAACATTGTCCACCCATGAAAAGTGATTCTTTAAAACTCATTGTATTTTTAAGTTAGATTTTTAAATTATTTTACTAACTAATGTAGTCCCAAAAATGGAAGGAGAGAGATCACTGACCCAAATCATCTTGACCAAATTAATTAAAGCAAGCAATTAATAAAAATAAACCTTTTGAAATTTGTGTACATGGGCTATATCTCCCTAAGGAAGGATTTCAGAGGTTAGCATTGAATGTGAAAAAGAGAAGGATTTTATATCTTAGGAATTAAAGGATTTCCAAATGAGAGATTTGGCAGGCAAAATAGTCAGGGTTGCAGAAAAAAACAAAAGCATAACAAGTTATCATAGTGATCTCCTTTAAAAAAACAAGATTTCGAGGTAATCATAACAAGGTGGTCATAACAACAGGTAGTCATAACAACAGGTATTCATGATAACCGTTTGAAACAAAGGTAGGGGTGCACCATGATCATTACAACTTCTTAAAACAAAGACATGATTGCCTTTCCCTGGAAAAGGCAGTATAGAACCATCTGTAGTTAAGGTTACAGGTGGGGGCAGAGACCAATTATTGTATGAATCCTAATTGGTCTTTAATAATAACCCAGAGCTGATATTGAGGGAAAACTGAAAGATCTGACAGAGGGACAAGGCACAGTCACTTCTCAGCTCGCCAACTCCACAAATCCACAGACTGAATAGGAAAGAGAAGAGAACTGCAAGGGGAGAATTCTTGTCTTTCTCACTTTGTACTCCTTTCTCTGCCCAGCCATATCTCTTTCTGTCTTAAACATCCTAGGGCTGAGATGGGAGGTGTGTGTGTTTCTCAAATGCTGGGAGCAGAGGCATGGGATCCCAAGTGCTGTGACTGAAGGTGTGTGCCACCACCACCTGGATCTGTTTCTCTTTTGGACTGGATTAATCTCATGTAGCCCCTTGAAGCCAGAGAGATCTCTGACTTTGCTTCAGAAGTGCACGGATTAAAGGTATGTGACACCAATGCCTGACCCTATTGGCTAACTCTGTGGCTGGCTTTGTCCTCTGATATTCAGGTAATCTTTATTTGATACACACTACATCGCCACAACCAATCCTCGAGAAACAGATTTAATCATAAAAAGAGATGAGCCCAGTTTGTTCCTGCTATAAGATGGCTGTCTTAGATAGGCTTCTACTGCTACGAAAAGATACCATGACCACAGCAATATTATAAGTGAAAAACATATAATTGGAGTGGCTTCTTTACAATTCAGAGATCAGTCCATTATCATTATGGTGGGACATGGTAGCACTCAGTCAGACGTGGTGCTAGAGAAGTAGCCAAGAGTCTTACATCTTGCAAGCAACAAGAAGTGGTCTGAGATACTGGATAGTATCTTGAGCATATCTGAAACCTCAAAACATACCTCCACATTGTCACACTTCCTCCAAAAAGACCATTCTTACACTTACCCAGCCACACCCCCTAAAAGTGACCACTCCTTTCAAGGGTCATTCTCTTTCAAAACCACGACAATAGCTTTTAAGCCTAAGATGGAGGCAGGCTGGCTCACCACCAGTAGATATCCATGGTTATTTTTTTTTTAATACAACCATAGTTTTGGTTAACCTATCTACTACCCTTCCTTTCTCTCTTCTCTACTTAATATTTTAACCCCCGGAATTTTCCACTTTTTTACTTCATGTATATTCTGCTATCCTTCTAATTAATTTTTAAGTTAGGTTGCAAGAGAGTAGGATTCTATATGACTTTTCATACAAGCTTTCATTGGGTTAGCCTTACTCTTCACCACTCCTCCAGGCAAAATATTTGTGGCCTACTGCATCCCATACATTATCTTCCTTCCCTCCATTATATATTTATCAACCCAATTTTCCTTTTCTAATTAGATCAAAGACTTTAGCCAGTATGTTAACAGATCTATTTAAAGTCTTTTCATTCAAAGGTAAGAGAACCTCAAAGTGGTCAGTTGGCATTCTTAATGTTCAGTTCAGTTGAACCATTTGTCTGCCCTCTAGTAAAATTTCTTCCTGTGTAACTTATAGCTCAGTTGAACACAAGGTTGAGGGGACAGGAAAGAAGTAAATGAGTAAGTGGATAACTATATGTTCATAATAACCACGTCTACAAATTAAATTCCAGAAACACCTGGAGTTGGACTAGATACTTTGGGACAGTAGTCTAACCATCATGATAGTTCAATCAGTAACTCTCATTTAAAGTGTAGCAATATGTAAATTTTTTCCATAGAATTCTGTTAGATGTATCAAGGGACTATCTGAACGTGTTCATAAAATGATGGAAAGGAAGGAACACAAAGAAGTAAGTGATCACTTAGGCATGCTAATTTATTTGGTAGTTGATGAGCAAAGGCATGCTTTCGAGTCCAGTAGTATGCCCTCACTACTTAATAGCACATACAAAACTTGTTGACCACTAGACCTGAGCTCAAGACATACAGTTTCAATCTCTACCCTAGCCATCTTCCTTTGGCAGGTTACTTTATGTCTGTGATCCTCATGGGAAACATCTCACAGTTAGACACTAATCTTTGCATTTCCGTTACTTGAATTCATGACATTTTAACAACTTCCAAAAATTGAAATATCATATATGTATCCAGCTGCTATAAATTTTTGCTTTATTTCCAAAGAGCTTGAGGAGTTTACTTCTTTCCAGACAACATGTTTTTCAAAACAAGAACAGCAAAACACAATTTATGCTCCCTTTGGGAGAGGGTCAGTGAGATTTCCCTACAGCAAGATTTTGCATTTGGAATCACATGTATCCTTACAGGGCCTCTGCTCTTTAGAGTTGAGGTAGGTGACCATGACATTTGATATTGAAATTACTGCCTTTGCTCAGTGAAAATGGAACTATTGAACCCATTGTTTGAAGACCTTATGCACCAAGTTTTATTCCGAGGAGTACATAGTCTATGCTTTCCTTATACGTCTCCTAGTAACTTCCAGAAGAAATGTATAAGTTGACTAAATAGTGGAAACTGCAGTGGTGGACACAAGATTTTGGTGCAAAGAAAACAAATCTATTAAGACTCTCCCCCCACCCCAGATGTTCTGAAGGCTTTACTGTGAAACCATCAGAAAACTTACTGTACAATAAAAAACAACCATATTGACTAACAAAATAGAAGAGTCATTTTAATTACCACCCTTCCACTTTTTATCTTAGTCTCAAGTCCAAGTTGTCTAGTGTAATAATGACAAAGATATGGTGTACCTCTAAGTATGCTTGAGAGGCTCTTATAATGATGTATATTGGTGAAGTTGGGGTTATTATCACAACATTGGGGCTATTAAAAATTCTGTGGGGTAAATGTGTGAATCTAAAAAGATAGCACAAGTGAGAAAAGAAGTAGATGCTGCTTGAAAGTATTAAATTATGATCATAGTTCCCAATATTAAATGACATTTGTTAAATATAGCCTTGTATAGTGTTTATCTCTGCAACCAGTGAAATGGGAAAAGATTGCCAGTCGTCTGTGTAAAGAATGTTTGATTTTGAATCAAGACTAGCATTGAAACGTGGGTGCCCATGTCTAATCCTGCTCAGGGAAGTGCAGGGTAGAGACGGGGGAGTTAGATGGAGTGGAAATTTTGGGAACAATTTTGACTGGAGGAGAAGCTAAAGGTAGGAGCACTGTAGACCCTTCAAATATGTAGAACATCAGGGGCTGTCAAATCTTACCATGGATATCTCTCAGAACACATCACATCTGCTTCATCTAAGTCTCAGCCAGAGATGTTAGGAAAGCAGTGTGGCCACCGGATAGGTCAGTGTGAGAAAGATGAGATTGCATTCTCTGAGCCATAGGTCAACAGGAAGTTCCTGAATGTGATGCTTATTCAAAACCAGAAGAACATGGTAGAGAGGATGTTTCTCTGGAGTTTCAGATTACTTGCTTTAGCCTATCTACCTTGCCTGTTGAGGATGGCTGTACTCTAAAACTAAATTTCTAGTAATGAAGAGTAAGAACTTGGATGCTGTTCTTCATGTCACTTCTCATGTAATGATCAACTGTGTCCATCTGCCAACTTAGTTCTTCCTTCACACACACACACACACACACACACACACACACACACACACACACACACACACACACACATACACACACATACACACACACCAGCCTTCTGGATTTTATCATTGTGCCAGGATTATCCAGTTAAACCTAAATGGGCCTTCTGCTTGCAATCATCAATGGCTTCCTTCTCCATTTAGTAGTCTATGTCTCTTTCTTGACTCCAAGACCTTGTATTTCATCCCTTTCTGTCACTCACTCAACCCTGAAGCTGATCTGCAGATCCTGGCTGTCTTTGGACGTGTTCAGTTTTGTTTTTCATCCTTTAGGTGTCCTTTGTTTTCAGGTCTCAGAAAGAAGCTCATCAGAGCACTGACAGGCTCTAGAAGGACTTGGTTTTCTATTACAGCTGTCAGCTGTAGGTCGTCATAGCCATTTCATACCACATTCAAGGATATAGTTAACTATGTTCTACTTTAATACCTGTTGTCTTCCAAGCCACTGCTTTATCCTCAGTTGTGTGTGATCTGTTTTTTCCTTAGAAAGCCTGAAGAAATGTCTGTTCACCCTTCATGGGCATGAACAAACCAAAGAGACAGGCAGGGACACTGAAAGCTCCACCTCCAACATGGGTGACGATTCATGAGCAACACTACATTGCTACCTGCAACTTCCTGTGTACCTTGCAGACAGCTCTGCAGAAGAGGATCTTTATTTTTCCTGGAATTTTCTTGCTGTTTTTAAAACCTTTATGAATATTCCTATGAATCTTGTAACTTTTCTTGTTCCAGAACCTTCCAGCTTCCTTAGTGTCTTTAATAGCCTTTCTTCTGTTTCTAGGAGAGAATGTTCTATTTCAGAAGAAATAGCTACATAACACTAGTATATATCAGAGAGCCTGAAATGAAAGTTTGGGTAGTTTTTTTTTTTTTTTATGAAAAATGAGTAAAGTACAAATATACCATTGAAACAATTTTTCATTCATCTACAACAGTAAAAGTATTCTAAGTATTGTTATGATTGGTAGATTCCCCTAAAAGGCAGTAACTTTTTTCAATTTGTAAGAATGACAGAAGTCTTGAGTTTATTTAATTCTGTCTCTGAGAAGAAGTCTGTTTAATTCACTTTCTAGGAAGTCTGTCACTAGCAGGTGGGCTTTGAGGTCTTAGAAGCTCAAGTCAGTTCTAATGGTTCATAGTCACTTGCCGTGCCTGCTGATCTAGGTGTAGAACTCTCACTTACCTCTCTAGCACCCTGTCTGCCTGTGTGCTGCCATACTTCTACCATGGCAATAATGGAATAAACCTCTGAACTGCAAGCCAGCCCCAATTAACTGCTTTCCTTTAATTAATTGGGCAACTAACAATTTGAGACTGTAGGCTATTTCTTCTTCTTCTCCTCCTCCTCCTCCTCCTCCTCCTCCTTCTTCTTCTTCTTCTTCAGTTATCTAACATTTGGCAGAGGGATGTCCATAAATACTTGTAGAATGATTTTTATATTTTCACTGTTAGTGAATTGGTGAAATTTAAAATAATGACTACTGTGTCTTATGTTTCCAAAACCACATGCAGTTTTCATTAATCTGCTCAGTTTTCAGGCTTTATAAACTGCAGGGCAAAACACTATAGCAATGGGAAATACCCATGCCCTTGTAAAACAAATCATGATAAATAAAGCCCCAAATATAACTAATTTTCTCTTGTGCTCACACTTTTATTCATCTCACATTGATATAGGATTTGATAGCGCTGTAGCATCCTTTCAACTCCCAGCAGGTAAGACCATACAATGAAGAAAGACTCCGAATCTAGGGCACCTGCCAATATGTTAGTTGAGGTTATTCACTTTTTGTTTGAATGATAATAGCATTGACTTCAATGGGTTGTTGTGAGATAGTGTATTAATTTTGTGGTGGTTTGAATAAAAATGGTCCCCATGGGTCCACACGGAGGGGCACTATTAAGAGAAGTAGCTTGCTGGAGCAGGTATGGCTTTGTTGGAAGAAGTGTGTCACTAGGGGTGGGTGTTCAGGTCTGGGAAGCTCAAGCTGGTTTTAGTGGTTCACAGTCACTTCCTGCTGCCTGCTGATCCAGAGGTGGAATTCTCAGCTACCTCTCCAGTACCCTGTCTGCCTGTGTGCTGCCATAATCCTTTCATGACAATAATGTTTAATTATTAAATGTTTCTCTTTATAAGAGTTGGTCTCTCTTCACAACAATAGAAACCCTAAATAAGACAATCATTTTTCTATTGCTGTGCTAAAAGACTGTGATGTAAGAAAAGAATTTATTTTGCCTTATGGACTCAGAGGGAGAGTCTATAATGATGGGGAAACATTGCACCAAGTAGCTGGTACAGAAAGCTGAATGATCCCATTTTCAACTACAAATATGAAGCAGAGAAATCACGGTAAAAGTGGGGTACAGCCATAAACTCTAGGGGCCTGCCACAAGGGTCCATATTCTAAATGTTCCACAACATCCTACAAAGTGCCACCAACTGTGGGCCAGGTATTTAAATACCTGAGCCTATGAGGAACGTTCTCATTCAGACCACCACAGATACAAGATGCTGAGAACATTTTAGAAATACACTGGGGTTCAGAACACTAGAAGAGGGATTGTAAGAAGAAATTTTGAAAACTAAAAAGTGTTGGATGCCACACGTTAACTCTAGACTTCGTGTTAGAGGCAAAGAAAGTGATCTGGGAATGGACTCATCAAGGTTCTGGGCAAGACGGTAAAGGTAGTGAACCTATCCCACAACCTGCTGATGGCAATACTCTAATCTGCATGTGCATTTCCTCACCCTTCGCCCAGACTTTCTGTTTTCGGTAGCATCATTTCGCTCTGGCTCTGAAGGACACTCTGATCCATGACTTGAGACCTAAAGAGTTATTCTTCCTGTGCACTGAAATTGATTGAAATTTACCTGCGAAACCAACTGCTGAAGAAAGATGGCTGGATCATTGCTGACTCCATCAGCAGGCATATATTCTTCCTGCCAAATTTGAGCTTGGGAGGCATAGTCCTAGATATGCTAGCAGGCATCAATTTTCCACATTGTCTAGACAGAAGGCCAAGTGGAGAGCAGCATCCTGGTGAAGTTATCTTAGTGGTACTCAGAGCACCCAGACCTTGAAACTGACATATCTTTACTTAAAAATGTCCCTTCCATGAGTGAGGTTTTCAGTCACTTGCATTGAAGAGAATTCTGATGAATAATACAATGTCAAATATTGTGTTAAACCAATGATTATAGACTATGAAGAAAGTGTGTTACAAACACAGGCACACACACATATGAAACAGCCACTTGAGAGGATGGTTTTTATGTTGCTGCAAATGTTTGTCTCACAATCAGCATCATTTTTGAACAACAAAAGGAAACCAAATTTCCCCTTAATTACTCTTACCTAGAACCTTAGCTAATTAAGAACATAAAATGGAAAGACAAGTTTTTATTTGATTATAAATTTTTCTCTTTGCCCCCCTCCTTTCCAGAAGTTATTATGCAGTATAACAATAATGATGACAAATTAACATATTAATATACATTTTAAAGATTAACTTAAAATATCAGTCAAAGTGCACAAAGTTAGCACTCTCTTCACTGAGAGGAGACAGACCTACTGTGACTCATAAAGACTAATTTTTCTATTTGACAAACCATTTAAGTAGCAAACAATCAGTTTTTGTTAATGAACAATAGAACCTAATGCTTGGGAATCTTATACTGTAAAACCTTGACATATATTAACTCATTGGGCCATACCTATAACTCATTCAGATATATAATCTTATTTCTGAATTATTATTGAGGAAGCGGAGTCACTTCTAGGGTAAATAACTTGCTTTCTCTTTTGCTAGTGCCAAGATGGAAGACTAGCTAGGCCACAGCACCATGTGCCTAAGCACTGCATCCAGAGACAAGGGATAAATGAATGAACAAATAGACCAGTCTTTCCTATTCCCACTTCAGGGGAAACGGGACAATTGGACAGTCTTTGTGACTCTTCAACAGAGCAGCCATATTCTTTTAATTTCTTAGTTATTGTCTAATTTTCAACTAGATGCGTTGTAGAAGTTCTGTTCACAATTTCCAATCTCCCAGGCACAATTCAGTTCAGTGAAAAAACAATTTGCTGAAATGAAAACCTTGCTAAATGTTATCATGGTAAACTGGAGGGCTGAGTGTTTCCTGCGTTGTCTACTAGTACTAGGGGAGTAGTTGAGGCACTGAAGGAACCTGCCTCATTACAGGCACTGATGTCGAGCGCCTATAACATTTGCTGTTGATGTAATTCCAGGCATCGATCTGTGTGTTCCTGGTAAAGATCTTATCTAGAAGCCAGTGAGAGTTCACCCGACCCAGATTTGTCATCTTTAGTATTAGGTGGGATGGGTAGCAGGGTAATCACTAATCTGACATGAATGAACACTTAACTATAATGGCACAGCATTTTCCAGTTGAATTTGCTCCTAAATTTGTGCCTCTCAGTTAGCACAGAAATGCTAATCATGTCTCATAGAGACAGCAATTTAAAAATCAATTTCTGTGTGCATGGAAATATGACATTTAATTCTTGACTTATGTCATAGGTGTGGGAGGGGTTGAATCAACTTCTATCTGAAAATCAGGTGATCCTGTCTCTAATAGAAAAGTATCTTTCCTTCTGCCACAGAAAGCTTGCCCTCCCTTTATAACTATCCCCTTCTGAGTTCATCAAGCATTTTTTGCACCCTTGTACATGAACAGGCATTTACCTCTTAAGACATATTGTCCTGGGTTGGCCATAATGGTAAACATCTGTAATCCCAGCACCCTGGAGGAAAAAGGATCATGATTCCAAGGTTGAAGTGAACCTCAGCTGCACAGCAAGGCCGTACCCCAAAGAGGAAAAAGAAGAGGAGAATGAGGGGGAAGAAGAGGAAAATACCAACAATGCATTGCCAGAGACGCTTCTTTAGAAGCAACAGAAGTGATTCTAGCTTTGTTCATCTCCTTAGATAAAACAGTTCAATCCTGGAGATTGAATAAAGGATTCCCCTACTTTGCTCTTCTGTGTCTGCTTCTCCACACTTCAGCTGTGTCAGCTCTGAGAGCGATGCTGGGTAAACAGAAGCACTTCTTGGCCACTTCTCTTCTACCTGCTCAAGTTTTCAAAACATTTCCTACTATGAGTGTCCTGTGGGTGTGAGTTCCAAATGATCACAGGACACTCTGTAGTTGTCTTTGCCAGAGGGGTAAAGAGCTGTACTGAACACCTCCTTTCCAATATCATGTCCTCAATGACCTCTTTTAAACAAGTTTTTTTTTCTCCTTTCTTATTTTTTAATTTCCCCAGGTGAGATCTGAGTGGGAGATCAATCTTACTGGGCTGTGACTAAGCATCTGTTACCACGTTCTGTGGTCTTTAAACTTTGATTTCTGAAACCCATGTATCATTCTGAAAAAGTCAGCTCCTTGTATCTAGCACTTCTCTTTCCTCTGATAATGCTCCAGTTTGTGTGAGCATTAAAAACTTAAAAGCCTATTTCTATGCAAATGGGGTCATACACTTCCACCTCCTGACATCTCTTTAGTTGCCTGGGCAGGAGGCGCTTCAGCGTCCAATGGATCCACTCACATACTTTATGCCACAGCATCTCTGCCAGTTTGCTCCCGGGGCTGTTAGCCACTGGGAAAGGCTGATATAAGTACATTCTCCTGGCTCTTTCCTCTTAGGAACACCTGTAGTCTGAGCATGCGCAGTTTGCATTTCTCTATCACCTGACGAGTCCTCCTGGTTACTCGATTTTCACATGTGCTCCTTTAGACAAATTTCCTTTACTTTGTCATTGCTATTTTATTCTGTACCCCATATCCAGCCAGTTACAGACTGCCTTCTGTAAACCCTTCCTTAGGGTCTCAGAGGCTTCAACCATATCAGTCACCTTGGCAGCTCCTTTTCCATTTCTCTGCGTCTGGTGGATTGCGCTTCTGCATTCTACGCCATTTACTTTTTCGATCTACCTAGAGCATTGCTTCCTCTGTATGTTTTTACTTTTATGAGCATATTGAGAGTGGGTGTCCACAGGCACTACTATAACTTCATCTGATTAAAATGAGGGCTATCTCAAAATAGTATAGGCAAAAGTTCAGCTTC
This sequence comes from Phyllotis vaccarum, assembly GCA_033318265.1. Classification (NCBI taxonomy): domain Eukaryota; kingdom Metazoa; phylum Chordata; class Mammalia; order Rodentia; family Cricetidae; genus Phyllotis; species Phyllotis vaccarum. Next base: position 33,938,243 of record JARWLC010000009.1, on the reverse strand, counting down.
TATGGAGAGACCAACTGACCATAAGAAAACCATTGCCAATTAGTACATTTGCAACACCAACTCTATCCTTAGGACTCAGGAAACATCAGGGGGGAGGAGGCTGAACAACTGTAAGAGCCAGAGGATGATGACATCTACAGTGAGTCTTCTAAAAATATGGAGAGGGTTTAAGGACTCGGGGGTGGATGTGATCTAGACGCTCCCTCCTATACTATCTAATAAAAATTCCAGTAACTGCATGAGAAACTCCCTTTGAGTTGTTGGTCAGGGTAATATAAGCAATTCCTAAAACAATATAGGCTATTGCTGTTGTCCTTGGCTGAGTCTCAGGGGTAGAAGGTAAGTTCCTATTGCTGAAGACACCTTTTACTTCAGATACAGGACCCAAAGGATATGAGCTGGATTTGATCTGAAAGCTTCCTCCTTAGAGACTAACTTTTATAGTACCAGAAGTCAGAAGTTACTGTACAAGCTTCCAAAAGAGAGAAGAAGGCAACGGTTGTATTTATCTGGGAAGCCTACAAACTAAAAATGCTCAGTGTGGCATGGCATCTTTAAGGGTGCAATAGTGGTATTCACATCTTGGCAGTAACCGACAGTAGCCTAATTGGACTTAAGGATCATTTATCAGGAGAGAATTCATGTCTGATACTGTAAATCTAGGTAACTGTTAGACTTTGTGAGGTCATGGATCTTAGAAGAGAACCCAAACTAGCATATATCCAGACTGAATTCTAAATACTCACTTTTAAACCCATGGATAAGTATAGCCCCCAACTCTCACCAGAAAAGTTTCTATTTGCAACAGAGAACATTATCGAAAACCATAGTTACCAAAATGTAGAGAACAACTGATCATGGGGTGTTCAGCCCCCAATGGACACATCTGCAACACAATACGTGCACATAAGGCTCAGGGAACATCTTCGAAGAGGGGGCAGCAAGAGTGTAAGAGTCAGGAGCAGAAAAGCTACAGTGAGATTGTATCTCTGAGAAATAACAGGGAAACTTTACCCATGATGCCTCAACAATACGGTGCCAAACAAGATCTCAACAATGATTAGGTCAATAGACATGCTAACTTGAAATGGGAAATCTTATGGGGTCCCACCCCTAGACAAAGAACTACAGGCAGCCAAGGGGTGCTAAGAGGAGGAGGTCTCCCCCACGGAGGAGACTCTTAGTTGATATGTGCAACACTGAATGGGCTCATCAGGACACATGTATATGTGCATATGTTTATGAACAAATACATAAACTATATATAGATATACATGTAAAAATAATAATTGAGGAGGATGTTGGGAACTTGGGACAGAGTGAGGAGGGATGGTGGCAGGAATTTGAAGAAGGAAAGGGGATGGAGGAAAACAATGTAATTATATTTTAATTTAAAATGTTAATAGGGAAAAAGAAATCTTCCTTGAATGCCAAAAAAAGTTCAGATTCAAAAGATTCTATCTTAGTTAGGGTTTCTATTGCTATGATGAAACATATTGTCAAAAGTAAGTTGGAGAGGAAAGAGTTCCAGTTTGGCTTACACTTCTATATTGTAGTTCATCACTGGAGGAAGTCAGGACAAGAAGGGTAGACATTTGGAGGAAGGAGCTGATGCAGAAGCCATGGAGGAGTACTGCTTACTGTCTTTCTTCTCTTGGCTTGCCCTAGAGAAGAACCTAGGACTACCAAACCAGGGATGGAAATGCCCACGATGGATTGAGCCTTCCCATATCAATCACTAACTAAGAAAATGTCATACAATCAGATCTCAGGGAGACACTTTCTCAATGAGGTTCCCTTCTTCAGGATGACCCTAGCTTGGGTCAAGCTGACATAAAACTAGCCAACACAGACTCCATTTCTACTAGGAATGCTGAGGCAAATAAAACTACTGAGAACAAGCTGGGGAGACTATATTTAGATAGGGGTTATTGTCATCCGTAAACCTCTGTCAATCTCCTCTTCCTCTTTCAAAATCCCTTTTATCAGACTATCAAAGAGCTATGCTTCTCTGAGGCTTCCTCAGTCGTCACTGTCTTTTCTTTGAATCTGGCCAGTTTTAATCCTGACAGGCTACCTATCCATCACCTCATTGGCATCGTCAAGGCTTGTTTCTGTCTCCCACTCCACAAGCTAAGGTGTCCATAAATTGAAAGCTACATCATTTAATTTGTGTGATGGTTCAATTCTCTGTGTTCATATTCAGAAACTCCTTGGGCTAATAAATCTGATGGGAAAGAAGAGCAGCACAATTTTAAAAGTCCGGTTTGATCAGTGTGGGTTGACATTTACAGTAACAGAGTTGAGCCAGGCTGGGGCAGAGTAGAAAAGAGAGAATCTGCCTCTTTTGTATTTACATTAGAAAGAGATGTCTATTTAGACTGTGATGGATTTTTAAACAACTCTTTAAAATAAATTACTATAGTTGTTAGGTTGATGGTGGAAAATTTTTCCCTTTCAAATTCCATGTTGCATTCTGTTCAAACATAAAGGTTCTATAACCCTTTGCAACACTAAATCTTGGTTAGAAGAAAATTGAAGATATGCTCCAATACATACATTTTATATGCATCATTCCCAAAATTTTGTTTTTGTAATACATTCATTATAAATACAAAAGTTAAAATTTTAAGAAGAGAGATTTAAAAATTCTTGAAGAAAATTACATTTCTCCCATACTCCATATTTAACTATGTTGTATGCACATTCTGCAATGAGAGAGCTGTCTGCACTCATCTTTCCTTCACATGTAAAGTTGGAAGAGTAACAAATTCTGCCCATCATGTATACATTTGCTCCAACTTGTCATGTGTGATGGGTAATCTTGATGGTCAGCTTGTTTTGGTTGAGAATAACCTGGGAGATGCCTAAGGCCCTTCTCTGTATACCTGTGTAGGCATTCCCAGGACTAAGGGGTGAGGGGCCATCCTCACGCAACACTCCATAGACATGAAAAGGGATAAAAGGAAACGGGAGCTGCAGCTCTGGCACAATTTGGACAGCCAAATTGTGACCTGCCGTATCCCACAATGGCCTGCCTGCCATGATAGATGAAAGATCGTGAGTCAGGATGAATCTTTCCTCTCTTAGCTTGTTTGTGTCAAGTATATTTTGTGCTCTGCATCACAGTGATGTAGAACCTGGCTAACATACCACTTCTCTATTTCCATCACTCTTGACATAGATTAAAAGCTCACCAGCTCTGCCTTGGACTCTGTCCTTTTTGCCTTCTTTGATTTTCTCTGGGCACAAAGAGCTATAGCCTGCGGGCTGGGAGTTCTTGCTAACACTCAGGTCTCACTGTTTACAGGACAGAGCTGAAGCGCTGGCGCTCAGCACACAGCCCTGCCTTTGCCCATCTTCCCACTTCTCCATTCTCCTTTCCACCATCGCTATGACGATCTGGTTGTAGTTTCTGAAATCACCAAGATCTTTATCCCTTTTTGTGTGTGTGTGATATTTTATATACCTGATACATATTATAAATAGATATAAATTGTATTCTTCAAATGTATAATTTGAAGAATATGTTACAAATTGTAACAAATATAAACATGTAAATATAAAATAAAAAGTAAATATCTACCAGCATTTTCTCTGTCTTTTCTTTTTGGCACATCTCAAAATCTGGTTTATATACACTTTCACTTGAGAACTTTTGTTACTGTATTTAATATTAATATAACAACAATACAATATTTTATGATAGTATTAAGTGTTTATTTTTTCTATGCTCAAAACAATGTTTGTATCAAATAAGAGAATCTATCCTGTTACTCAGATAGTTTCTGCTCATGCCTCTGAGCAGGCAGTGTATGAAACCATTGTCTTGGTTACACATTTCACTTGTATCTCTTACGAAGACTGGCAAACCCAATAAAGCAGTAGAAGGGACCAGCTGGTCAGGACTCCTAAATTATAGAGAGTCTACCCTGCTGTTTCAGAGGCATGCCTCATCTCCCTTAACAGAGACAGTGGGCAGGCATGCACTGATGGACAGATGTCTGGATCTGGTGGCAATGAAGGACAGAGTTAAATGGGCAAGCTGTGATATACAACACAAACACACACCCACTCTTTCTCCTCTTTCTTCCTCTTATTTTCTTCATTTTCTTGTTGTCTGTAGTTTATGTTTTTGTTTTTGTTTTTTTAAATTTTAGCTTGTCAGCTTTAAGGTCGTTTTTAAGGTTTTGTTTCTTATATTGCTCAGTTAACCCAATTAACAGTGACAATTAAGAATATATATTTATTAATGATTACTGTGTGGTGCTGGACATTTACTTCCATGTCTATTTTAACTATCCCAAAGCCTTCTGAGGTAATTGCTAGCATTCACTTTGTCTTGCATGTGGTATAGCTTATTGAGCTCTAAGGGGCACAGGATGACTCTTTCCCGTGAGCTGACGACAGTGAGATTTAGATCAGCAATGTCAGGCTTTCTCCCCAGTGCTCTACTTTCTTTAAACCACAGACTTCCAAATCTTTCTTTCAGAATCTTGACTTTGACCTGCAGTCCCTTACTGTCCTGCAGGAATGTTCTGATGAGTGCTCTTATGTGAGCCGCAAGTAAAATGTGTAATACACATGATGCTTTTAACTACTGCCTGTTCCATTAGGTATTAGAAACTAGCTCTTCAGCAGCCTGGCTACACTCTGCCTGTAATGCAAGTAGCTGATCTCCTCAGAGGGTCTGGATTCAGTGAATTTTCCTCCAATCAGCACCGTCATTTGGGTGGTGCTATCTCAAGCTGCATCTGTCACACACACCTCTATCTATAAGGATTCCATTTGCTTGAATTTGCATTGCCAATTGTTACTATATGGACAAACATAGTTGGAGCAGACACTGTGCTCTGCCCTGCTTGATCATTTTGCAAGAATGCCATAGTTGGTTTTGCCTTGTAAGTAAGGGGGTGGTGAGAAGATGGCTCTAAAAATGTTCTGTGTTCTGTACGTCAGGGCCAAAATGATTTTTGCTAACTTTTAATTAGAAAATTGCAATTGATATGAGGTACAGAAATATGCATCAAAGTCAAAGCAGGGCTGCAGAGGAGGGGAAAGTGAATGGTAACTAATAAATTCAAAATTGAAAATGGAGCTACCAATTTACGCAGCTGCACAGAATGCACAGGTGTCTCCACGATTCTTTTCTTTGATGCGAGTTTGTCAAGTCATTACTTAATAAAATAGACAAGTGACTGCTTTAGTAAGTATCTAAAAACATTCTGCTCTGCTCAGTGCAGAAGTAGAAAATACTGTTTTGACTTCAGAAAATTTTAATAGAATCTATCAACAACCCAAAGTAAAAGCAGACTGAAATGAATTGGACTTCATTTTGGATAAAAGAAATATTTTGAAGGTCTCTTTGGAGATGTAAGCCGCTTACTTAGGATTCATTTATCATCGTCTATATTAAAAGTATTTATTTTTCTTCCTCATATCCACAACATAATCAGTCTCCATAAAGCAAAGAAAATGTGCTTTTGTCTCCTAGGATCACACATTGGAGCAAACACTCTTGAAAATATTCTCAGAGAGGGATGTGCTTAAACACGCAAGTGACAAAAAGTCTAAGATGTGTTTACCTGGCTCACTGCTGATGATCCTATATTAGATTTTATTGAGAGATGATGAGTGAACATCCTGTCATTAAGAGCTGGGCTAGTGAGGTGCTTAACAGGTAAAGGCTTTTGCTGCCAAGATGAAAGCTCTGAGTTCTAATCCCGAGGCCCATAGGATTGAGAGAGGAACTACTCCTGCAAGTTGTATTCTGACCTATGCCTGTATGCTGTGGCTTACGTGTGCTCTCTCTCTCTCCCTACCATCCCCTACTGTGGGATTATGCTCTTGCAAATTGTAAATATTTGTCACTTCTATTGGTTTAATAAAGTGTTAGTTGGCCAGAAGACAGATAGGAAGTATGGGGGGGGGGTGGCTACTAGACTAAGAAAACTCTGGGAAGAGGAAGAACAGGGCAGGAAGACACAGAGGAAGCAGGATGAGAATGCTGTTCAGAGAAAAGGTACTAAGTCACGTGTCTGATCATGGGTTAGTTTAAGAGTAAGAATTAGCAAGTAATATGCTTGAGCCATAGATCAAACAGCATATAATTAACATAAGATTTTGTATGATTATTTGGGACTGCTGGTCCAGATCTCAGGGCTAGAACAGACCAGAAACTTCTTACTACAATTGCCCCACCCACTAAATACATTTATAATATAATAAATATATTAAATATTTTAAATATAATGAATATATTATATGATATAGTATATTGAATATATTTAACATAATATATTTAATATAATAAAACTAATTTTTTTTAATGATATAAGCAGGGATGGCTGGGGAGTTCAAATCCCCAGCACTTACATAAAAAGCTTGACCATGTGTTCACCTACAACTGTCATGCTGTGGGGGCAGAGATAAGGGGAATTCTGAGGCTTTCTGGTTGCCCGCCTAATTGCAGATTTGGTGAGAGTTAGAGACTGTCTAACTTATCTCATAAGAATAAGGTAGAGAGGAGAAGATATGGACACCAACGTCCTCCTCTGGTCTACACAATGCTTGCATGGGTAGACACATGGCATGCCTGTCCATGCACATAAACCACATGCAAAACACATATACATACATAAGCAGAAATATGTATATATACACTTCCCTCTCTTTTTTTTAGTTTTTTGGGTTGTTTTTTTTTTTTTTTTTTTGGCTAGGAATAAGCTCGATTATCAAAAGGTACTACTTTCCAGGGGAAGCTGTATACACATGAAAGAAGCTGAGAGCATAGTGTGAGAAGAAGCAGCCCAGCAATCATTACTGTCTTTAAACTGCCTTTATTATGGAAAGATTATATTTTTCTTTAATTTTAGGAGATTATTTTGTTGGGTGTAATGACCCGAATTGATAATTGTCATCTTTAAGAACATATTTTGGTGGGAGGGGCTTCTGGCTTTAAAGGTTTCTGTCAATCAGCTGTTACACTAATGGTCCCGCCTTCATTAGTAACTTGGCCTTTCTCTCTTGCAGCTTTCAGTGCTTTTTTTGTTTTGTGTTTTTAATATTTCTTTTTAGGTTTTATTTATTTTAATTATACATACATATTTGTGTGTGTGTGTGTGTGTGTGTGTGTGTGTGTGTGTGTGTTTCCTGAATGCATGTCTGTGTACCATGCATGTGAAGTGCCCACAAAGGACAGAAAAGGTCATCAATTCCCTTGAGAAGATGAACATTGGACATTGGGTGTTAGGAACTGAACTCAGGTCTTCCAGAAAAACAGACAGGGCTATTAACAACTGAGCCAATCATTAAGCCCTAATGTTTAACTATAATATACAGTGGAGAATTTTCTTTTTGTCTTTGTCTATATAATGCTCTGTAGCCTCTTATAATAGAATAGGAATACATCTTTCTTTTGATTTGGAATTTTTCTTCTATGATTTCTTTTTTTTTTCTTTAACAAAAAATAATTCTCTACGCCTTACTATAGTATTCTTTTTTTTTTTTTCTTTTATGTCCATAGCTCAAATGTTAGGTCTTTTTATGGTGTCCCCAGACCCTTCCATGTTCAGCTCATGAGTATGTGTGTGTGTCTTTGCTCACTTACCTTTAATCGCTAATTCAATTTCTCTACTTTGTCTTCCATCCCTTGCCCCTCTTCTACACTCCATTCTGCTCCTGAGGCTTCCACTGAGATTTTTATTTGGTTTACTGGGTTTTGTTTCTGTCTTTGTTTTTCCAGCATCATTTCAGGTTGGGTTTTCTTTAGCAATGTGAACTATGTCTTGGACTTTTCTATGCCCCTCCCTTTTTCTTCCTTGTTACCTCTGAGCTGTTTGAAGGCAGCTCTAACCGTTCTTTAGATCTTTATCTGGAACTTCTTCATGCTGTTTTCATTGGGGACCATTTCTATAGGATTTGGACATTTTTTGAGGAGACATGTTATTTTGGTTTCTCATGGTGTTTTTATTTCTGTGCCGGGATCTGCACATCTGGAATCAATTTGTAAGTGGGGTTTTTCTCTTTCCTTTTCGCGCAAGTCACTTATTTCTTTCAGCAGAGGAGTTTACACCGTTGAAGAGGACGGTAATGGATGGCAGGGTTGAGGTGTCAATTTCCTCTTTTTGTCTGTCATTTAGGGTCGCCCCCCCTCCCCCGTCCCAGGTGGTCTGTTTGTCAGCTACAGCGTAAGACTGTGGTGGCCTGGTAAAAGAGACTGGAACACGTTTCACCTGGCAGTGTGAACTGGTCCTAGGTCTCAGGGCTGATGGGGCAAAGGGAACATCCCAGTCAGGCTACTGGCAAGGCCCTGGAGAGAGAGAGTGGGTGTCAGTCACCGGCAAACACTGGGGTTTGGGGTGATGAGATGATGGTGCAGGTAACTCACCTAGGTCTGAAAGTCATGTGGAGCAGCTGCTCTTGGCCTGTGGACTGGGCTTACACAAGGACATCTTTTTTTCCCACAAACCTTTGCTTATTTGACATTTCTACTTAAATGTCCTCCAACCTATTGCTGCTCCGTTGTACTTCATCTCAGCAAATGCAACTCCATCATAAGTGACCAGGCATCTGATCCTAAAACACATCCATATTCTTTGACTGTCTCTGTGACACAGTCCCAACCCTCCACCATTCCTTACCCTTCAGTTTCTATCTGTAGAAAGGATTCATGGTAGAGATTGCAAAGCAATTTATTTTCCTAGTTTTGATTCACCATATTTTTTTTCCTTTTGTCAATATGGGTAAGTAAATTTAAATTTCTGGGTAGGTATCAAAGTATCAGGAACAGTAATACATTTCATTTCATACATCCATGCATTCGTACATACACAAGCATACATAATGTATCTTGTGTCCCACTGATTCAGAATGACCATTCTAATTTTATAAGCATTCACTGAGATGTATAGGGTTTGGAACTGGGCAAATATTTCAGAGGCTTCCTTAAACCAGCTGTGTGATATTTTTTATCTTTGCATTAATTAGAATAAAATGACTTAAAAAAAAAAAGAACTCACACCGGGAAGCATAATGTAAATGGCATTAATAAATATTAATTCATCAGCAACACTAAAGGGCTAGGCACCATTTTCTCTTGGATGCTGCAAAGTAAGAATGGGCTTGCCGAATTACTCTTCAGGGTTTTCTGCTTTCTTATACAATTTATAAAAACAGATGAAGTTGTGGAGTGACCTGATACTTAGCCAAGGGACTAACATCATTATTACTCACTTAAGCAGGGTCTCAAGTCCCGTTGTCTTTGCAATTACTTCAGAAATGAGAGATGAGAGCATAAAACCAAACCGCTACAGTAAGCCAGCTACAGCTGGAGCCCATTAGCAGCAAGATTGGCTATGCAGAAAACAGCAGTGGGAGGCTGTAGTTATCTCGACTAAAAAGTCAAAGGGAGGTCAAAACATTGGGCTGAATCTGGATCCACAAGCATGGTCGGCAACCCGTTTTGATACTATGTTTCTGCATCCAAGAATCCCAGACCACTCCATTTATTATGGGACTTCCAAGTCCTTGCACATCTATAAATTAAGAAGTGTAAGTCAAAATGGTGAGTGACCTTAAGGATTTGGGATAAAATTACAAAACAAGTATAAAATTGAATCTAATAACCATTAAAGACAGGGCTTAGGTAGAAGTCAATGAAAACAATTTGTAAACGCTTCACTGCTAGGACTGAAGTTTTTCCTAAATTTTATAAATACCAGGTGGCTTAACAGTTACCTTTGAGGAAGCATTAAGCTAGAATATGGCTAATGTAATGTAAGATGTAACCAAAGCCAGAGCCCATGACTGCCAAGAGGATATTTTTTGGCACAAAGTCTATGCATGAGGTAGGTATGGGTAGGAGGCAAATGGGGGTCATGTATGATACTGCCAGGTCCCGTGTGAAATAGATACCAGGCAAGTTACCTTGGCTTATTTTCTCCATCAGGCCAAACAAACGTGTAAGAGCTTAAGGAGAACCACACACCTTCATGTAAGCCAAGGAGTCAGGGGCTAAAGTCTCACTCTTGTAAACACACACACACACACACACACACACACACACTGTTCTGATCACTGCCTGGGGGGATCCTCACTTCAGACAACTGTAGCAGTAAAACAACAAGAAAACCAAACAGAAATAATTTTCTCTTGGGAGTTTAACATTTATGTATTTATATTTATTCATGTGCTCTTTAAATTGGCCATGAAGGCCTTGGAACAAGCCCTGCATCCTACATTCCTAAAAGATGTGCCGCGAGCCCTCCTTCTTGGCCAGCTATAATCACAAAACAAACACACAAGTGCTTAGAATTTTGGAGAAAGCTGGCAAGTCTTCTGCTCTCTTTTCCTGCTGATGAAGCCTCGCTTTCCCTTTGCCAGTCATGGCACTTGAATACTGTACAGTCTACTTTAAAAAAGAAAGAAAAAACTCAACCTTTGCCCAAATGAATTGTGCTCAAAAATCAAAAAATACAATGGGCTCTTCCTAGTATGTTGCTCTGGAAATCTATTACATGACTGGAATCATATCTATATTTATACTTGTTTCCTTATTACACAAGTGAATAAAGTTTCTGTCATGAATCACTTCGGCAAAACATCCTTTAATTGACATTTTGGAGGGAATCTTAATAAACAGTAGTCATTCCTGACGAACCTTTTCCAGCCGCTACTCCCCTCGACCATGTTATCATTTTATGTAAATTAAATTCTAGTAACCTGTATACTGAGAGACCCCTATAATAGTTATTAGGTCATAATAACGTAACAGCAGAGGTACACAGTTGTGGAGAGGCACTTTAACTCTGCACAACATGGGGAGGCAATTGTTATTTGTCTGTAGCTAGAGAATCATATCAGGCTTCCAGCTTAATTGCTGCCATGTTTCCCTTGCACAGGCAAGCAGCAGGACAAAGGGGCCTCAAAGAGCTTTGGCACTGGGCCCATATGAAAGTATGTGTGCACATATTTCAGTGGTGTGTGTTTGTGTGGGTGTTGTGTGTGTACTTATGAAAAAATGCTTCCAGCTTGGTAAATTCCCACTGTAAGACCTGACACCTAAATATACATGAAGGTGAATGTCTCCGCTGCATCCATATCAGAAAGTAAAAGACTTATCTTTTAGTTGCCCAGAAATATCACTTAAGCATTTATCAATGTCATGGGGGAAAAGAGGAACCTAAAATTAATAATCTGTCAATGACTTTACCATTAGACTCCAGGGATCTCACCGCTCAAATACCGCGTGCCCTTTACACACAATGAAAATTTCCTTTCTGTTTTCTTTTTACTTAGTTCATTCCAACACACTGGGGCTGCTTTATTAGGAGGAAATCCCTTCTCCTCCTCCTCCTCCTCCTCCTTCTTCTGTCTCCTCTTCTTTCTCACCTTCTTCCTCTTTAAGAAAACTTGCTTGGGAACCAGTAACTGTGACTTGCAGATATAAGGCGGATTCCCTCTAATGATAGAGTGAAAACCGAATGAAAGAGAGGCAGTGACGATGTAGACTCTAGCTCTTTCTAGAATAAAAAGCTCCAGGCGAAAAGGGCAGAACCAGCCCACGCTTCTGCTGAGGAAAGCGATGGGGGAGGGGCTCCTACTTTGACCTAAGGGGAACTGCAAAGAGAGGAACGAGGTTACCTGACCCCCACACTAGTTTGTAAATGACTACTTTCTTACAGCACAGCTCCACTTTCCACAGCTAACTACCAACTGTACCAGCCGCTAATGCACAGTTCCACCCACAGAAGGGAGGTTACTCGTCTATGGAGATTGCTTCCATTCTAAATCTCCAAATTCCTTATTTCTACCTCAAGCATTACTTCAGTAGGCTAATTCAAAATTATCTTACAGCATTTATTTGGTGCTCTTGCCTTTGTCTTTCAGGCACAAACGTGCAAGCTCCTTTCTAAGCATATTTCATGTTTCCAAGCATATTTCACGTAGGCATTTGTCTTGGCTGCTTTATGCAGATTTTAAAAAGACATTTGCATGCAGAAACTTTAACCACTATTGTGTCTCTTTAGGGACCCACTCAGCAAGAGATAAAAATTGTTCAACCATCACAACCGCCAGCCAAGGCAGCTTTTAACCACACAGCCTTGTCAGGGATTCCTCCTGCTTCTAGAGTACAAGCAGCTTCCTGCCTTACCTGTCTCTGTTTGATGGACTATGTCTTTATGATGCCACAGTTGCATTATGAAAACAGCAACAAAGAAGTGCACAAATGATTAACACAACTGACAGATCTGCACCTCCAAATGAGACTGAGTGTTGGGAATAGGATGCAGGACAATGACATGGGACGGGAAGCAAGGCAGGAAACCAAATCGATGTAACCCATGTGTATCATGGATGCCTTGATTAGCTGGACCGATTCCCTTCACTCATTTCTCCTAACTCCCAACTAGTCAGCCAACTCCAAAGTTAATTCAGAGAGAGAGAGAGAGAGAGAGAGAGAGAGAGAGAGAGAGAGAGAGAGAGAGAGAGAGAGAGAGAGAGAGAAAGAGAGAGAGAGAGAGAGAATCTGTTCATAAGGGAAGCAGCCATTGCTGCTCATTTTTTAAAAAAGCACTTAAGGGTCATTAGTCTCACACTGCAGCAAATGCATTATTCATTTTGCCTTAGCCCAATTTCTCAGCTAAGAATTTTGCAAGAAAACGATACACAGTCCCGTAGAGAGGTGATTGATCAAGCCAGAAGAAACAGAATTTGGGCATCTTGATAAAAATTTTTCCCAGTCTTCCAAGTTAGAATAAATCAATTTTATTTATGTAGTAACACTTGAATACTAACTACCCAATGCCATCAGTCAGGACAAAATTGATGACTATACCTTTAGGTTAATATTACTTGAACATTTCATTCTGAATAATTTATACACATTTCTGTCAGAGTGTCAGTTTGCAATTGTTTATTTGGTCTGAGCAAGTGTGCCGGAACCATAGCTTTTATTAAGCAAAAGATTTTCATGTCTTTATTTTGTGCATTAAAGAAGCCTGCCCTGGCTGGGGGCCTTAATATTATTCTGTAGGAATGCAAACATGAACAATTTTGTGCCTTGCTTTGCCTTGGAATATATATATATGTATAAAGCCTTTTGCTGAATTCTTTGTAGTTTTCAGAGGAAAAGACAGCTAGGATGAAAGGGCTTGTGAAATAAGGTGAGCAGATATTTAATAACAACGCTTACATGTTTTTGAAGAGGCTGTGAGTTGGTTGCATTAGTGGCCACAATAGCTATTCTCACTCTTCAGCCAATAATCAAATCTGTCCACCCGGCTAGTGCTAACAGCACCCTCTCCTTTGGGATGACTTCCGGTGTGTTATTATTCATCTTATAAAAAGCACGATGCATTTTAGACTCACTCCATTTACTACCTGCTGCTTTAGTTTTTATGATAATCACCTTCCCATCGGGCAGATAGCATGGGAACATGCATATGTTCAGACTCCATGACTGCACAGAATGGTTGATGAAGAAGTGTTAGTCAGTCATTTTATGCAAGCAAAAAACAAAACCAAAAATAAATCAGAAAGACTAGGAATCTTAATGCCAGTTGACCTAGTTGTATATTCTTACTTCATTGTGTTTTTACATTAAAGAAGAAAATTTTCCATTTAATACAGGATATTTTATCTGTGATGTATGCACGTATTTGTGTTTATATATGTCTGTGTATTTATGTGCATATTGAGCATATATATATATATATATATATATATATATATATATATATATATGCACACACACACACAGGGTCTCTTCCTTTCTTCTCCTTCCCTGTCTCTCCCACACACATTTATTTACTTTTGAACACTTTTCTCTCAATCCGTTTCCACACAGCTGGGTCTCAAGAGAAGCTCTGACAGCCACCAGGAGGAAACAGCACCTTCTATGAAGTGATGCCTCAGACATAGGAGGAAAAAGATCAAAATGAGACACGAGCGCCAGAGAAATCACCATGCCAGACTTCTGGAATTCCTCTTCTGTGTTTGTAGATATCATTAGCAGAAACCAAAGAGCTTTACGGTTTTATAGACACACACACACACACACACACACACACACACACACACACACAGAGAGAGAGAGAGAGAGAGAGAGAGAGAGAGAGAGAGAGGAGGAGGAATGGATCATAACTCCATTAAGAAGAATATCTTATGATTTGCCTCAGATGCAATTAAGATATGCCTATGAAAGATACATGTATAAAGTATAAAGGTACTGATTTAGAAGTAGCCTATGATTAGCTCTGCTATGACAATCACCTTTGCAGCTTGATCTCTCAAGTCCTGTGAATAATCTATTTGTCAGATCTGTGTTGAATGTCAACTAGTTGGAAGATATTTTCCCAGAAACCATATAATGGCCAAGCTGAGATTAAATTCCCAAATGACCTTGTAATTTAAAATAAGCTAAAAATATACACATTACAATAAATATTATTGTGTGTGCATGTAAAATATATATAAAGTAAAAAAGAAGCAAATTTCATGGTTTCTGCAAGACATACTTTGAGATTACCAAGTCTCTTAATCTTACTTCTTCCACTGTAAGGATATACTGATCAAAACCTACTTGAGGACTAAAGAGTTTACCTCAGCTTACAACTCCCAATCACAGTCCATCACTGAGGCAAGTCCAGGCAGCAACTCAAACAGGAAGCTGGAGGCAGGAACTGAAGTAGAGGCTGCTTACTGATTTAATTCTCAAGGCTCATTCAACTTGCTTTCTAATGCACCCAGGACTACTTGCTCTGGAACGGCACCGCCCCCAGTATCTCCCTGCATCAGTCACTAATCAAAGAATATTCCACAGATCTGGCAACAGCCCAACCTCCCCCCCCCCCCCGGTATGATATATTTATTGATTATTTGGTAGTTTAGTACAATGCACCCCAATCATGGTCACTTCCCATCCTTCCCAGATCCCTCCTCCCACCCTTGTGCTCCCCCCAAATACACTAAGTGATCATTGGAGCATGGTCAAACTCCCAGTGGCCAGTCCCTTAAAGGGAATTGAGTTCTTTTCCATCCCCCTTCAGAAGCCATCAGCTGTGAAGGGCTATACTTCAGCATCCCTATCACAATTTTTAAGGACTCACTTCAATGGCCTCCTGTTTAAACTTTTTATTTTGGGAAGGGAGATAAGTGTTGTTGCAGAAGTCTTCAGTGTCTCTCACTCTCAAGTATGAGTCTGGAGTCACCAATATCACTGCAACAAATGCTTTCTTGCCCATAACATCCAGAAGCAGCATCATGGACCATAGACTTCCATGTGGTTTCCAGTGACTATTTGGACCACAGACCTCATCATGGTCTCAAGCCGCAGCCATGCACCAGTATGGCTTTTGGAAGCAACAAGGACCACAAACATCCAGTCTTAGGAAAGTAGTACCTTAATTGAATGGCCCTCTTCCGAGACATTTCTAAGTTTGTGTTAACAAAAAACCAAGTCAGGACATTATGCGTGATAATTTGGGGGGGGGGCGAGGGTAATTTATTTAGGCATTAAACATAATGCTATGAGGTTGATCAAATTTTATACAACAACATTTTTATAGATAAGTTTGTAGATCCTTTATAAATGCTGTATTGTTAGGTAAGGATTAGCGGTTATTAGAATTATACCAACTTATGCAGCTCAGAAAAGAAAGCGGTATGTATTTATGCTTTTTAAGCTCAGATTGGGGAATAAGTTCCTATCATACTGTGTTAAAAGTAGCTCAACTACATGTAGGCAACATCCATTTGGTATAATCACACTGGTATTATGTACCGTTAGAAAGATGAGGTTTGTTACTGTGTAACAAATATCAGACTATATGATTTATAATGTATGTGCTCCAAATCTTAGTATTACGACATCTCAGTGAACATGTATTTATTGTCAATATTAAGCATATTGCTCTATGAAATGTATTTGACTCTATATCCTTAAATGTAACATAGCCCAAATCATTCAGTTAGTGTAAAACAACAGAGATGTATTTATAAATAAATTTCTTGCCTAATCTTAATTAAGAAGCCACCTACATATGATGTTTATTAAAGTTCAATAGATATTCTTTTTCATTTTTGTGCTGTTGAAGTAACAATTAGAACACTGGCCATTTCCATTGTCATTTCCTAAGTAAACATCATTTTGGAAATTTCAATTTTCTATGGTTCTGATCTACATTATTTCTATGGTTTTGATCTACATGATTTCTGAAATAACCCTAATTATTAGAGGTTGTGCTTTTCTTGATGCTAAGCTTCCACTTTGCATATATCCTCCCTAGATGGACAAAGGAACTTGATGGATATTTTTAGGGATAAAATAAAAACAAAAATATAAGAAAATGCCTCGATGAATCTTACACTCTACTAAATTCCAGCTTTTTTTTCCTGAGCTACAGTTTATTGAGTTACTGGGAAAAAAAAATCTATTGCCAGTGTGATGCTAGTGTTTTCAGATAAATTTCAGTACTATATGGGAAACTGGGGTTATCTAGTAAAGCACAAATTCTAGTTTGTATTTGATGAAAACTCAGAGCCAGATATTGGGGAAAAGCTGAAATATCAGAGAGAGGAAACAGACCACAGTCAATTCTCATCTCTGCCTGACTCAGTGCTCCTACAGAACACCTGAATGTCTGCCTATGCCTGCCTTAAATATTGTCTCCACCCAGCTGTTTCACTTCTGAGTTCAACTCTGCATCATAATCCTAGAATTAGGATTAAAGGTGTGAGCTACTACTGTTTGGTTGTTAGGCTTTGAGCTCACAGAAATACAGAAAGTCTCTCTCTTCTGAGTGACTGAGTGATAGGATTAAAGGCCGGAGTTACCACTTTGTCATCCCTGTGCCAAGATTAAAGGTGTGAGTTACTACTCTCTGAGCCTCATGGCTTGACTGTGGATGATTCTGTCCTCTGACATTCCAGAATGATTTTATTAAATATCAAATATACCACCACAATCTAGGATGATACCAGTCAAAGCTGAAATGATCCAAACATTTCCTGCTGACTCTTCCCATAATTCTCCTGTGTGGTGGGTTTGTAGTGGGTGTAGTTTTAGGTTGCTTGATCATTGGATGTTCTTGGAGCTCCAGAAGTGTGGAAAATAAGAATGTTGATCAGAACATTCAGATTCCCAGCCCAGGGATCATTAAAGCTTTCTGGGGGTCATGATAAGATTGTAAATATCTACAGGACAAGTAGCACCACCTTTATTTATAGGCAGGAAGTTGAGACTCAAAGCTCTTCACTATATAAATAACACTATTAGATGTAAAACACTGTTAGAATGATGCCTTGGTAACAAAGATGCACAAAATGAAGGAAACTTGATACATATAATAAATATAATATAATATAGTATAATAATATATACTGATTACTTCAATTAACTAAAGTATACAATTGGACATAGAGACTTAAATCTAAAAATGATTTAATATATATCCAAGCTTACTCCTTACTCAGAATGGGTCCAAAAATAAAGCAGGAAGAAGTTAATATGCTTTCCATTTATTTCCCATTGTCAAAGTTGATTTATGAAAAGAAAATATTGACTCATTAAAAATTTCCAAAAGAGCAACAGAAATAAAGAATTTGAGGGACGTTACATTCATAATGTTACAGTGAAGAAATTTATCAAATTTCTATTTCTACCATCCGAGATACTTTATAAGTACGTTAGCCCATTCCGGATGCTATAATAAAATTTACTGCATGGGTGGCTGACAGATAATAGAAGTTTATTCTTCACATTTGTGGCTTCAGGAAAGTCCAAGATCAGTGTGTTTCCAGGTTTGGTGTCTAGTGGGGACCTTCATCCCATGTCATTATCTTCCTGAGATGTTGCTTGAAGAAAGAAATAGTTTCTCTTGGATGTCCTCTTAAAAGGCCCTAATCTCACTCATCAGGGACTTGTCCATACGAACTGTTCACCTCTTGTAGTTATGCTTCTAATATTGTAAAAATGTACCCTGAAGAAACGCAACTTAGAAGGACAAAGGAATGGCTCTGTTTACAATTCCAGTTTACAGTTCATCCCTGGAGGGAAAAAAAGGCGGGAGCTTAGAGAAGCATGTCACATCCACAGAGAGTAAATACATGCATGCCTCTTTGTGCTCAGACCGCCACCACCCCTTCCCATGAAATGGCATCACTCACTGTGGGCTAGGTTGGTATAAAGGAGATATTATCCCTCACAGTCATGAACACATCCCAGCTGCTGGGAGCTGGGATCAAGAGTCTGAAGAGCCTGACTCTGAGCCCTAATTAAAAGACCCGTAGAGTCAGTTCCCTTCCCCAACCTTCTTTGACTATGCATCCCTCATTGCGTTTCAGCTCTTTCACAGTCTAAGCCTGACTTCCAATCACAGTCTGAACTCTGAACCCAGAGTGTCCCCAAGACTAAAATTCAAGCATTACTCAGATGGTTCACAACCTGACAGACTTGAATAACAGCAAACAAAGACCCAAACACCTACACAACAAAGACCTGATATTCACACCAAGAAACACCCTAAATATTGTAATCCTAGATACCTAGATCCCAGTGCAAAAACACAAAAATGAACAACAACAAAATAAAACCGATGTGATATCCACCAGAAAGTCAAAACCCCTATTGTAAAATTTCCTTTAAAAAAAGGCAATTTAGCTGAAGCATAAGACAAAGACTTCAAAACAGCAATTATGAATATGTTCAAAGAACATTAGAGAAGATATGAAAAGTGCTTCAATGAAGCTCGTGAAAACATTAACATCTAATGTAACAATAAAATCAACTAAATATAAAAATAGAATTTAATAAAGAATTAGAGTCACTAGAGAAAGGACAAACGGAAACATAAAACTTGGGAAGTCAATAAGAAGCTCAATAAGAAGCCACACCCACTGACTGAATGAAGTAAAGACAGAATTTCAAGCCTTGAAGACCAGGGAAAGAAATGGATCCCTCAGCCAAAGAAAATGCTAAATTGTTAAAAATTCAAGCACAATGGGCTGTAGAAATAGGTCCATCATTAAAGGGAAGGATCTCAACCCAAATGCCAGAACTCCAGGCACAAAGCACCTAAAAGATCCAAGATACTGCGAGAAGACCAAACTTTTGAATTATATGCATAAAAGAAGGTGAAGAAACACAGCCTGGAGACACAGAGAATATTAAAACAAAAAACCAGAAACAAACATAAAACCAGTTGAAGCAAATTTCCCAAATGTAAAGAGCCTCACTAGATTTCCCCGACTGACCAGAATTTCTGCTATGTAGACCAGGTTTACGTTGAACTCACAGAAATCCTTCTGCCCTCAGCTGTCTGTGAGAACTGGGATTAAAGACTTGTGTTACTGAGGACTGATCCTAGGGTGATTTATTTTTACCAAACACGGGCATTGTCGTTCTTCTCAATTCTTCCTGTTGCCCTTCTTCATGATCTGGACTAATGTCTGGGATCATTGGCCTTTTGTAACTTCAGCTGCACTGTAGATATTACTCATATGGTTGAAACATGTTTACAGATTTGTATTTCTTCTCCTGAGGGCATTTAGAGTTATTTCATCTTTTGTTACTATTTGAAAATTTTGGAATCCCGTAAATATCAATAGTTTAATATATTGTTTAATTTGGGGGCATTATTTCTCTCTCAAACTTTTGTCTTCTGAGTCTATGATGTCTTAGTTGTAAACAAATTTAAAACGTTTATCAGATTAAATGTGTGTGTGTGTGTGTGTGTGTGTGTGTGTGTGTGTGTTTCTAGAGGCTGAACCTAGGCAAAATGCACACTAGGTAGGAACTCTAGAACTGAGTACTGAGCTGTATTCCTAGCCTATTTTTCAAGTTTTTTTTTTTTTTCTAGTTATCATTTTAACCTTTAAGTAAAACCTAAGCCATTCTTGTATTTTTAAATTTTCTCATAACTTGTTCATCAGATCTTTATAGAAATGTTAAAATAGTCTAATTTTGTTATCCATTTGTTACAAATCTTTATTTGAATCTTTGTCATGTTTCTGTCATTTGAAATGCCACATTTATCATAAAACTGTTCCCATACACAGCCTGCTCCCAGGCTTTCCATTACAGTTATGAACTGAGAGTTTACACAGTACAAGATTATACTGTTGTGATAACTAGAATATCAAGGTGTCTTTTGATAGACCAAAACCTAGTTTCTCTCCTTTGGTTTACTTTTTAAAATGTCTTTTGACTAATAACATTTATTTTTTTTACATATAAATTTAATAATTTTTAATATCTATATTAAATTTTTTGGAAATTTAATTAGAATTACATTAAATATATAACTTTTGTAGAAATGAATATTTAAAAGGATAAATACTTCAATGTGTTAGATTTCCTGATTATTCTCTCAGTATGTTTGACATTTCTTGTTAGATTTATTCATATATATTTCATATTTTATAAGTGTTGTTTTTGCAGATTCTTTTTTATAGCATTTTAATTGGTTATTTTGGGAAAGCTGTTATTTTATATATGCATTTTTTTTTCTTCTTTCCCTACCCTCTCTGCTTCTCACTGTCTCTATTTCTCTGTCTCCGTCTCTCTGTGTTTGTTTCTCTCTTTCTCGTGTATGTGTGTGTGTGTGTGTGTGTGTGTGTGTGTGTGTGTGTGAGAGAGAGAGAGAGAGAGAGAGAGAGAGAGAGAGAGAGAGAGAGAGAGAGAGAGAGAGAGAGAGAGAGAGAGAGACTATGTAGTATAATCTGGCCTCAAACTTCCTGTGACCATGCTGCCTGCTTCTGCAGGGTAGGATTCCAGACATATACCTGGCTCATATGTTTTGCTCTTACCAAAGCTGGAAACCCGGAGCACACTAACATCATGCAGACAGTTCAGTTCAGCTGATGTTCTTTCTCAGTGCCTCAGTTAGTCTGCCTCTTCTAGGCAATTTAACTGGTCTCTGCTTTTCTAGGCAATTTTTGCTATTTATATAGACGTGGGGAGTTAAGTTACTGGGCCAATGAGGTCTAGTAAATTTGGTCAGTTTTAGGGACTCCCTGAAGCTAATTTGGGTTGTTTACCTCCTATCTTAACGAGCTTTCCTTTACTATTTTGCTTCCCCTTAGGACATCATGTTGCTTTGTCTCCTTGTAAACATAATATTTTAATAAAAGTTTCCCTCTAAGATAGAAGGTTTAAGTCTAGGAGGAAACTGCTACATGTGGGAATTTACCAGCTTCTCATTGTAAATATAGTTTCTTGCCCCCAACATTTTGTAAGCCTATAGTTAGTTGTCTACAAATCCCAAGTTTATTCTTTTCCTTTCCAATAGCAATAAATCTATATTCTTTTCATATTTCCCTTGGTAGGTCTTTAAATGCTTTAAATAGATGAAGACTAGTGGTGACCTTAGAGAGTTTTGTATCCATTTTTAAGATGGAGATTCAGTAGGTCTGGTTGTAGTAGGAAATGCAAGCAAGTTTAAAAACCAAAGCGAAACAAAACAAAAATCACCAACACCGTTAGAAGTCAATCTAACTTTGCACCCTGTGGAGAGGGGGTGAGAAGGTGCGGTGTCGGGTGAGAAGCAAAGGCAGACTTGTTTACTGCAAAGGGCAGATTTGATTAATGCAGATATGGGGCAAACCTATATCCTGATTTTCCATTGGCAGCTACAGACTCCCCTAGCCGTGTTGTCTCTCTCTCATTGGCCTCCAGCATCTTAATGATCACCACGCATCACCAGTCACCAGGCAACAGCGGCAGACTCCCAGCTGGCTCAGCTGGAAGCAGCTAGTCAGCATACCTATGCCCATTACCTGCAACAGGGCAACCAAGGTTTCCCTCAGGCTAGTATTCCCCCTACAAACAGCAACCACAACAAAGCTGGAAACTGAGAACTGGAAAGTATGTTCTGTTCAAGTATGAAACCCAAGTTCCACCCTTGGAATCCACAGTGGAGAGGCAAAATAAAATCCTGAAAGCTATGATTTCCACATTTGCAACACAGCATACTTGTGCCGATGGAGATGATGATGACACTAATACTACTAATAATAAAATAAAAATTTAAAATACTGGTAGCTACCACCAAAATGAAGACAAAACTCACAAACTCACTGTGAGTCACGTTGTATTTTTATTGTAATACATGATGCAGCAAGCTCCCAGTGTAGAGGACCAATTATAATGTAAGTGTGTAGGTACATTCTGAACTGGCACATATGGCCCACATACACTGCAAGCATCCTCATTTTGGTAGAAAAGACTTGGCTATATAAACCGTTTACTTAGTATGAATTCTTACGCATGATTATATTCAAAGCTACTTTCTCATAATTACACTTCACTTTTCCATTAGACCTTAATAGCTGAGGGTCATGGATAGCCTGTGAATTTCTGTATTTTTAGTCTCTTGAAGAGCCTTGGTTCTGATGGAGAAAGTGGAAGAGCTTTCATTTCCCCATCGTATATCTTCAGATTTGCACTGTACTTTCTTAGATGCATAGTATGTGCTACAGATGTTCTTCAGTTTGTTACAAATTTGTTTCAATAATTCCTAAACTGTATTCTGTCAGCCTCTGGCTGACTCATCTGGGAAACTCTTGTGAATATAGACTATTTTCTGCTAGAGTGGTCAGGAGAAAATAAGCTCCTACTTTTTCTAGGAATCTGTAAGAAGATATATAGTATTACTTGTTACAGCAAGTTTGGAGCTTGAATGTGACATTCGATTCAATATTTCTAGTAGTCAGTAGCAAATATGTTAGCTTCTCTTGCTTGAATCAGTTTAAAAGCTATCTTGTAAAATATGTATAGAAAAACTGAGCCCTGCTCCGTAGTATTTCCTCTTACTTCATGTTTCAACCACAGTTCTTTAGCTCATACTAGACTTTTTTTTCACTATCTATAGGAAAGGTGGCTCCATGACTTAGTGACTTGCTTCTTTGGGAGAAGCCTCCTCAATCTGACTGTGGTGCATCCCTTTCTGTAGTGGGAATTCTGTTTTAGAAGGTCAGATGTTTACTTGAGGGTGGGAAGAAGGCTATGCTTATTCGAAATCACCGGTACTAAATTGAGCAAGGGTCCTGGATTGAATCTATGAAGAGGGAAAAATGACTTTAGTTTAAATGAATCAAGACAAAGCATAGTCACATGGTGTCGTTGTTAACTTCTTTGACAAATGTGCCATGATTATATGGATTCTAACCAAAGAAGAGTTGGGAGGAAATGTATATGAATAATCTTTGTAGTATCTTTTCTGCTCTTTCATAAATATAAACTAATCCCCAATGAATAAGAATTTTGACTACTTTAGGTCTAGATTTTGATAAAAGCAACTCTTAGCTTCAATACAACTAAGATTCCAGTGCTTACCAGTTCTCAGAACTCTGTTGGTCACTATTTCAGTCTCCATCAAAGCCCAAGATTTTCATATTCAATGGGCTATGATAATTTTCCCTTTAGCCAGAAGGAGTTAATGTTTGTGAGTATGCAAGTGCATATTTATTTGTGTATCCGTGCATGTGAATATATGCACATGTGAATCATGTTGCATATTACTTTGAAGTATTGAAGGTGCAGGAATAATACTCATGAATGAGCACTACTATATACTCTCCATTGTTTGCATGCTAAGCTCTGTGATAAAAGTTTTATAATCATGACATTATTCATTATTTACACCAGCCTTACAAATTGGGTGCTGTCAGTAACCTTGTTTAAAAATGAATAAACAGGTTTTTAAAAAAAAATAGACCACTTGACCAAATTCACGTAGCTCTGAAGTACAAACACAGGTCTGAGAGACATGAGGGACCACGTGTTAAAGTCCTATTCAATTATGTTTACTTGTGATAATAACAATGCAACTGAAATAATTTATAAATAATTATATTGATGCTTAATTTAATTGTCTGCTTGTTAGGGTCATAAAATTCTAATGACACCATTAGTAAGTGCATGACCTCAGAGAAATCAGCCTACCTATCTAGCTTCCATTTATTCTATCTTTACAACGAAAATACAATTTTACAAGTAATTAATGGCAGTTAAACAGTACGGTGTGTTGAAAATGACCTATTACAATGTTTTCCAAGCTGCAACTGTTGGTTTGAAAGGCCTCATTTTGTAATCAAATTCATCATGGATTTCTGACTCGTAATCCTCCTGTCTCAGCTTTTGAAGTACTGGAATTATAGGTGTATGCAACCAAGCTCAGCTGGGAGATTATTAGTGAACCTAAAGTTCTTCTCTCCACTCTATATTATTACTGCTTTCTTCTTATGCCTCAACAAGGTGGTATTTCTGCACAGGTTGGTTATCCTGAACCAGAACAAATCATTCTGAGTGAAGTAACCCAGGCCCAGAAAGACAAACATAGTATGCACTCACTTACAAGTGGATATTAGAAGATATCACCATTCCTATCAATTTCTACTCATTTTATTTGACATAGTTGTGTAATCATTAAGTTTTGATTAATGACACACCCTTGGTTTCCAGTCTTGCAATGGATGGCTTTTGTTTTGTTTTATTTAATTAAAGAAACTAGCATCCCTATTACTATTCAAATCAAAAGCTAAGGTCTTGACAATGATCTGAAAACAGCCATGAAATAAATGGTAGCTCATGTGTATCCTGTGATCACTAAAATGGAAGTAAATGTCACTTTGAACACCTTCATGAGCATCCCTTACTTTTCCTTTGGGTTTACTTCATCCTTAGTTCTTAAAAATATGTTTTCAAGATGTGAATGTGTTGTTGATATATCTCCTCTTTTTTTTCATGATACTTTGATTTATCTGTTTTGAAAGGTACATACTCCCATCCACAATGGTTTCCATTTACCCTCCCTAGGTGATTTATTGTTGAGTTAGATTTCTTCTAATAGGTGTCACACAGCTTCTCTCTTTCCACATATACAAGTAGTTTTCTTTAGTGTGTGTGTGAGGAGGTGTGCAATGGCCAGGTCATAAGTGATGTGTATACAATTGTTAAGAAAACATAGCACCCAAAGTGAGCATAGTAGTTTACATAATCACTCACAGTGCACAAGGGACCAAGTTACTCTAAACCTTACCTTCATTTTAAATGTCTCAATTCAATGCCTTTCATTTTAAAGTAGAGTTTCCCCCTCTGGAACATCAGCAATGATCACCTGTTCACAAAAGGTGCCATCACTTCTATGGAGTCAGAGTGGCTCTTATAAGAATTTTAATATTATCCTCTTTATAATTCATAACTTCTCTTGCTAAAGAAACGTTTTATGTGTTTTATTAATTTAAATCAAAAACTAAAAGCTTTTTCTATGAGTGTGTGTGTTCATGTGTGTGTGTGTATTTCATATGGCAGACAGTGTCTGCTCTAATTCTTCTGCTCCCCCTTTTACTGAAAAGGTGGCTGGAGAAAATACAAACATGAATAACTATGATTGTATCTCAGTAATACTTTATTTACAAAAATATACCCAAGACTAGATTTAGTGCATAGGTTGCAGTTTTCTGAATGCTGGCTTTGATAATGAAAACTATTGATGGATGTATTGCTAATCTTTCCATTGGCAGAATGGCTAATCATGTTAAGAGACTCACAAGGTACTGTATACACAGCTTCTGCTACAGTACTAATGAATATATAACTGTAGTTTAAAGAATATTTATTCTTTGGGCTAGTTCTTTGTGGATAACAAGAAAATGGACATAAACTTTTCCAACACAATTTTGAATTTGGTAAAAAAGCAATCCAACCTAAGGCTGGAAAGAGGCTCAGTGGCTAAAGTGCTTGCTGTATAAGCATGGAGACTAAACTTCAGGTACCCAGAACACATATAAAAGCTAGGTGAGCATAAAGGCTTGTCTGTAATTCCAATACTCAAGAGCCAGAGACAGGAGATGTCCGAGACAAGCTAACTAACCAGACATCTAAACAGATGGCTCCAACTTCAGTGAAAGACCCTCCTAAAAAAAAGCAAGTGGAGAGTCATTAAGAAGAGATGTAGTGTGTCAAGCCCTGGCTTCTACATCTCTACATATCTCTACACACATCTGCATTCTCCAAAATGCAAACACACATACATACATGCATGTACATTGCATGTGTATATAAATGCCACCAAAATCAATCAAACCTTTATATTGCTATTTTTTAAACAGAAAGTCAAAAAACATAATTTTACTTCATATGAATATGAAAAATTTAAGTAATTTTTGCACTCATACATCAAAGAAGTGTTATTTGAGGTTGGATTTGCTGGCCTTGAAGCTTATTTTTTGATTAAAGTATGTTCCCAGGCTATTTATGTAGGATAAAAATTGTCACAGTCTCTAGTGCTGCCTACTAAGTGTCACCATTGCTAATTTATTGTTTTCTTTTCTAAATTTAAAAGCTGCCCAACATGATGCCAATCTTTTTCATTCAATATCATGTTTTGTTCTGACTACATTCTTTAATGTTGACTTTACATTATTGGATGCACAGAGAAGCTGTACCTTGGAAAGTTAATGAACAATGTTCAGGGACAGAACATTCATAATTTGATAAATGGAAGGAAAAAAAAGAAGAAGCACCAAAGATGGTGAGTTTGGTGCCGTCACTCACTACTTCCCATCTGACTACATAAGCATAAAGTAGGTATGCAGCTGTTCTGGAGAAAGGAGGAATATGGCCTGGGAACTGCTCACTCCTAGCTGCTGGCTTTGACTTATCATCATGTGCTTGCTGCTGTTTATACTTTCCTGAACTATGTGCATCTCCTCTGAGCCACCAAGAACCTCCTGCTCCTCTTACATCTATAATCCAGTCTCCCTTTTACACACACTGCCACTATCTCCTTAATGGGCAGAAAAAGCCTTTCAAAGAGATATCATTCTGCCTTGGATTGTCAAATATTGCTGAGATGTCTGCAAAATTTGCCTTTTGATAAGGTGTATTTATTCATCCAAATTGTGAATTGAGAGTCATAATAATGTCTTCATTCATCCCTCTCATCCTTTCTGACTCCTTCCTTGTTTCTTGTTCCTTCCTTCGTTTACTTAATTGTTCATGAAACATTTTCTCATCTGTGGACCAATTGGCGAGCAGCTGATGAATGTGTGTCAAGTACTGAGCTCAGATAAAATCTACATCTATAATGCAAGTGTTTATTGGTTCCAGCATATATACAGTAAAGAAAAAAGGTAGGTGCCGTGGTGGCTAATCTTGGTTGTTAACTAGACAGACTTGAAGGGTGAACCCCAACTGAAGAATTGCCTCTATCAAATTGGCCTGTGTGAGGGCATTTTCTGGATTGCTAATTGATGTAGGAGAGCCCAGCCCACTGTGGGCAGTGCCTTTCCTAGGCAGGTGGATCCTGGTTTTATAAGAAAGGTATTTGAACCTAAGTAAGCAGGCAGGCTGTTAAGCAGCTTTCCTCTGTGGTTTCTTCTTTAAGAGCCTGCCTTCGCTTTTCTTTCCCTCAGGCTTTTCTTGGTGGTGTTGTCATATCAATCGAAAGTAATCTAGAACAGATAGATAAGCAAGTTAGGCTCTAAAGCCTTAGGATTGATGTGTGGTTTAGGAACTTGTTGACACTACACAATGGCAGTCTGTATACTAGCCAATCAGAATTTACACTTAACATGTGTACCTTTGTATATATATGAAAGTCTAAGAAGCTTGCCATACTGTGCTGTCATGGGTGTGCACCTACTATGGGAAACCAAGGAACTGTGTGTATTGGATGTCTATTTGGCAGTGGAAATAGATGCTTCAGGACATGTTTCACTGGCCATTTTTCCTGAGTTGGGCTTTATGGAACATATATGTGTTGCCAGGAAAATGATAAACAAAGGCGGTCCAGGGAGAGAGGAAAGGCAATATAAATGGGGCATTTATAAAGATCTCAAACCCTCATGTTTGAGGTAGTCCACAGGGCAGTCATCATGGCTGGGGGGATGACTTGAACCAAAACCAGTCTGGCTTTGCAGACTTAGGTCAGCATGCCATCTTCCTGTCGCTGTGACAAAATGGCTAAGACAGACATGTTAGAAGTGTAAAACATTCATTTTGACTTATAACTGTAGAACTTTCGGTCCATGGTCCATGGTCCACCGTTTGGGGCCTACAGTGACACATGGGATTTGGCTTAATAAAGTTGGAGTCGAAACCTGCTTAATTCAAGATGTCTGAGAAACAAGGAGAGCAAGAAGGGGTGGGTGGGGCCTCAACATTCCCTTCCAAAGAACATCCCAATAATGTAACTTATTTCCACTAGCCCCATCTTCTAAAGCTTCACAGATTCCAGAAGTGCCACAGGCTGTAAATTCTTTAGCAAATGGGGTTTGAAGGAATGTTTAAAAATCTGACTGTAAGTTTATAATTGTAATTCACTAATAGTTTAGACTCAGTTCTGTGAGGCAGTGTTAGCCTTGGCTGGAAATTATGATGACTTCGAAACATTTGAACACAGAGAGCCGTTGGTGCTACACATGAGATTTGAATTGAATTGGTATGGAGTGATAGGTTTTTGAAACTGCTCAGATAACCCAGGTGTGCAGAATGGATCATTGAGACCGTCTGCATAGAACAATAGGAAGCCGTTGGCTGCTTTTAAGTAGAAGTAAATCCCATGGTTCTGTTGGTGCGCACAGATTGTCAGCCCTCTAAAAGAGAGCAGGTGGCTGTGAATCAGAGAAAATCTAAAGAAAGCAATAGATGATGTCACTTTGAAGAGTGTGACCTCAAAGTGACATCATCTATTATCCAGATATCCACACAGACACATTCACATCCAGTTTAAACTTAGCATATCCAGAAATTGACTGTAGCTAGGAATTGCCAATTACAGCCATTGACAAAATAAGGCTGCAAAGAAACAATGTGCCGAGGAGATCAGATCAAGGAGCCTTAAAATGAATTTGGTAGAGCATATGAGAGAAGGGAAAAACATCCAGGCTTTGCCTGAGGTGATGAAGTACATGATGCTCCCTCTCACAAATACAGGGACAAGGGAGAAGAAGGTGTTCAGTTCAGGGTATGCTGTATCTGAGGTACTTCTCATTTGTGGTTCAGAGGATTAAACTCAGGGTCTCCTGCACTCCCAGCAAAGGTTCTTTTTACCCCTGAGTTATACTCCGGAGGCCAAGGTTTTCCATATTTAATGTACATCTTGTGATTTGTTGGCCTCCCAGGTTTAGTATGTGGATTAGATAACTGCTTGGGAGTTAGGTTTGCTTGAAACCTGAAGAAGGACTGCGAACATCTTGAAGAATGGGAATGTTCACGCTAGGAGGTGAGATGAGAAGCCAATAGGCTTGAATGGTAGTGGAGAGCCATGATGAAGGGTGGCCCAGGGAAACTTAGGGAGGGAAGGCCAGCTTCTACAGCTGCTCTTTTCTGGGTGCTTTCTTGGGTTGCTCTTGGAGGATTATAGAATCCTCCAAAGTGGTATATGCTCCAAGATGCATAAAATTAGAGTGTGGGAAATACAAGAGACTATGAACCTTTCTGATCCATCCCCAAGTTTTTCCTAATAAAAGGAGTTAGATTCTAATTTTCCATTAATGATAAAGAGGTTACAACCTTTCAAGATAGCATTTCTTACCTTATTCAAAAATATGAAATAGTGCAAATGCTATAGTTATTAAATAATGGCTTTATGTATTACCCTACTCTCCATTCATAATAATTCCAATTGGTTTCACTATTTACATAGAAACTCCCATACTAGGCACTGATGATATAGAGGAAAATAAACCTGGGTCCTTAAAAAATATGTAATGGTAGAGACTGATGTTATCACTACTTGCCTTCAACAAAATGTGCTGGGTGTAGTTAATAGCACGCACCTGTGTCAGGAGCTGCCTGGCTTTTGTCTCCAAATGTGGCTCTGTGAGAGGTAAATGGCAAGAGCCTTCTGAAAGACATTATGTCTAGTCACAGTGATACAGGAAAGGAAATGTGAGGCAAAGCAAGTTTACAAGGTCTCTCAGGCAGCTGGGATGAGCTTGACAGAATTGAGTGTGGGATGAGAGTAAGTCAGGTGTGATAAGATATTATCTTGGTCACCTAGCTAGAGACTGGAGCCATGTCTCTGGGACCTTGTGGTATATCAACCTACAAAGGTAGATGATAAAGCCTCGATCTCCAAAATACTTGTACACACACACACACACACACACACACACACACACACACACACACCCCTCACAATTCAGAAAACTATTAAGTAAAATAAATCAGCCATGAGGCTATCACCATTTCCTTGGAAACCAGTAGAAAGGTTGCGTTATAAGGAAGTAATATGTGAGGTGGGCCTGATGGCCGTGTTATTCAGAGGTATGTGTGGGGAGACTAGAATTTGTGGCTGGCTGGATATAGGATCTGAAGAACAAAGCAATATAACAGAGTTCATAGATTTGATTCAAGTGAAGAGATGGACTCTACAATCATGCCATAGTTCTTGGCCCTGAGAAACAAGCGGGCCAATGTGTTTAGTAAGTATACTCCAAGGAAAAAGGTTTGCAAGAGTGAACAAGAGAATTTGTTCTTCTGGATGAACAAAACTGGAAAGTTCCTCCTATTGCAGTTGACACCTGGGTTAAACAAAACAACAGTCCCTGAACAGAACTCTGTGGCTTCGTTTTCCAACTGTTTGTCATACCCTGTGCTCTAAGGAAGTGGGTGAAATAGGTTCAAAGACTCAGAATGTTGGCTTAAAGCTGTCATATGAAAAAAAAGCCCTTCATTTTGATTAATATAATTGAAGTGTTAAGTATGTATCTGCTAAATTGCAATCAAATCAGTGAAATGTTATTCATTTTTTAAATGAATCTGTCAGAAGTTTTTATGAGTATTCTGCCAACAGTGGGTTGGATTTGCATAACTTAACTGCAGATATTACTATTTTGTAAATGGGTAAACTGAGAGATTGAGAATGCGATCTTTTCCTGAGAAAGTCACATCAAGGTCCC
The DNA here is from genome assembly GCA_033318265.1 of Phyllotis vaccarum. Classification (NCBI taxonomy): domain Eukaryota; kingdom Metazoa; phylum Chordata; class Mammalia; order Rodentia; family Cricetidae; genus Phyllotis; species Phyllotis vaccarum. Next base: position 33,907,334 of record JARWLC010000009.1, on the reverse strand, counting down.
CAGTAAGCCAAAGGTCCCCAGTAAGCCAAAGCGTGTTGTCTCCGGTGACTCCTTTCCAAAGTGGAGCCGATTTAATTATGACTCTAAATCAATGTCTTACAGGTGTCCAGGTAGGTAATGAAAAATTCGCTGGCTTCATTGTGTCCTGAGTCACTACGGGCTTAAGGACCAACTGTAAATACCTCTCAAACCTCGGTGGGGTTCCTTCTGAAGAGATAAAACATGGTTCCAGGCACAGCCAGTTAATAAAGAATGCATGCCTAGTCTCCACTGTGCCAGGGCCAGATACTCTAGGTATATGGCCTTAACCACCTCCAATTTTTTCGGCCGCCACTATTCCTCTCTCCCCTCCCCATCTGTACCCTCATTTTACCCTTCTTGCCATCCAGTCTTTGAAAGTCTTCACAACATTTGGATGCTTGGAAAAAATACTCGGAGCCATTTGAGAAGCATTTTTACTACAGCAAGCAATTTCCCATATGCCAGGAGGATAGCAGTGAAAGGGGGCTAGGCATGGGAGTACACACCTATAAAACCAGTGATCAAGAGGCAGAGACAGTAGGATTGCCCTAAGTTGGATGCTATCTGTGTCTACAATGAGTCCCAGGCCACCTAAAGCTGAATGATAAGATCTTGTCATTAAAAAAATGAAGAAAGAAACAGAGAAGACAATGATGAAGCACATTGTCACACCCTGCCTTCCTCATTACGAGAGTATAGCAGGAGCATAGACAGGTCTACAGTAAGCACAATGTGTGCTTCGAAAGCCAGAATGCCAGGTCTGGGAGACAAGCAGCGGATACTCATCCTACTTAGGGGAATGTGGGTATCTGAAGACTTCTGAGGGGGCTATTTTCCTACTGTCTTCAGAAGTAGAAAAGACAGTAATTAAACACAAACTCTTTTGAGTGAGGTTCTGACCCCAGCTACTCATGGGGGACCACCTGAGGAATGCCAGTGCAAAATATCCAAGGCCTAAAGCACTGTCTAAGTGGTAGGACCTGGGAACCACTGTTCTCTCCAAGGTCCCTATGTGATCCTGTGTGCCAGCTGGCTAGATCTACCATAGACTAAAGCAAGAGGCAAGAGCTCTAATTGGCGGGAAGTCAAATAATGGCCGAGGATAAATACAGTTCCTCTTACGAATGTTGCTAGAATCCTCAAAAGCTCTGCAATGGAGGAGGGAGTGAGACAGAGAAGGGGAGAGAGGGTAACAACCAACCGAAGGCAGGGAAAGTGGGATCAAGCACTGCCTGGTAAGACAAGCAGCGTGTTTAAAGGCCACAAGCAATTGAATAATACATCATCGCTTTCATGCAACTGCACGTTTTTTCTCATTCCCCATGTAAATGTTTTATTCTATTGAAGTAACTACTTTACATTTTTAATGGAGGGCCTTAATTATGATATCAAGCGCAGATGTAATGACTCCATTTAGAGGGCTGGTTTAGAATCTTGTTTGGTAATCCTGTGTTCTGTTTTGCTTTGTTTTTTTTTTTTTTTTTTTTTACACCAAAGCCTCTACATAATAAAAAACTGCACTGTTGAGTACAGAGAAACTCCTGTAGCGTTCGCTTTTCAGTGAATAACAAGAAAAGGGGAACAGTTAGAGACACCACTCTGCCTGGAGAGTTACTGTAGGGAGACTTTAAAATACACTGTTTATCTAGCCCTCACAGCTCTCAGCAGATGGGTAAAGGGGCCTCAGCTCCAAGAGTAAAGTGCTGTGTCTGTCACACAGGAACATGGCTGGAGAACTGCCTGTCACCAATACCCACGTGCTCTCCGGGTGTACTCCATCTACCTAAGTGGAGATGGAGGGGGCTGGGAGAGTAAGGGAGTGTTGAGCAGTTCCATCACTTAATGAACAAGACACTGGTGTGAGCTTTTAGATAGAAGGTATTAAAGTTTTCAGCCTGAATGTAGAGGTTAGCTTTGGCTAAATTCCAACTTTCTGAGGCAACAAAAATAACCTTTGCTTCTTAGTTGTCATGTGCCTTTTAATGAATAGCTCTTGAAACACAATTGTTGAAATGTTCACAATTTACAAACACAGTGCAAGATTCAGAGAGGGGAATTATTAATTTATTGGGTGTTCAAAAATCTCAGAGATATATGGGCCAGGGGGGCAGAATATCAAGTCATGTAAAAAGACAGTGGAATGGGTTTTAGAGGTATTTCCTGGGACTATCAATAAATCCTGGAACAGTTTAAATAATGAAAGATCACAGGAGGAGGGGGAGGGAGGAGGGAGGTGGTTCCCAGGGTAATAGTGTTTGCTCTGTAAGCATGGAAATGTGAGATCAAATCCCTAGCAACTAAGTAGCAGCCACACATAACTGAATATGCCTGTAGCCCTAGCACTGAGGAATGGGGCTTAGGCACAGAAACATGGAAACCCGGAGGACAGACTGAATAGCCAGCCTAGAGGAACTGCATGTTTCCAGTTTAGTAAGTCCATGCCTCAAACCAATAGGACTAGAACAAAGGAGAAGGATGTCTTGTATTCACTCTGTCATCCTGATGGGTCTGCACCTCCATACACGTGTGCACAGACCACACACACACACACACACACACACACACACACACACACACACACACACATTTGTAGAGCAGGGCTATTCCCACAATATTAAGGATTATTAGTTATTGGATGTCTCATAGAGAAAAGCAAACTCTCCAGCCTATTTAAAGGCATGTCTATTAACTGCATCCTTAAATTTATTGGGAGAAATTTATATGCTTTATGGAGTACAGACCACAATGAGAAGGGAACATACAAAAAATAATAATAATAAATATTTTTTAGCTACCACTGTTGTTTGGATGCCAAAACAAGTAGGGCACTACACACTGATATAATCCAAATATCCAACATTGAAATTTTATAAATGCCAATATGATACCAGGAGGAAAGATACCACACCTGGATGTCTAGGATAGGCAGATGTACTAAAAACTTGTAAGAATTGCATTCAGTGTGTACAGGCATTTATGAAACCTGAAGATTTTGCTTTGTAAACTTGAGTCCCATCTTGAAGATCTCATTATGCACACTGAAATAATCCAAAATTTTTTTGAAAACACTGGTTAGGAAAGGATGAGGACCAGTGAGGTTGGGTGAAGAGAGGGTAACAAGGAAGAAAATTATGACATCATAAACATGAAGGAAAATATTGTAATGAAACTGCTATTCTTGTGCATAATTAACATGGGCTAATGAAACAAATGCTAATATAAAAAATGAACCAAGTCTCTTGGGCTAGCATGGGAATTACCCATAATACTTACTCTTATAAGTTAAGCTGGTATCTCCGAGCCTTGGATTCCTCATCTGTAAAATGGGTCTGAAAGCCAAACCAAAAAGATTCTACAAGAAATAGTGATATTAAATGTTAATCTTATAGCATAAAAATAGTTAGTTTAAGGACTCTGAAATATTTCTGGTCCCGATGCATTTCAGATAAGTCGTCCTTAACCTGAATGGCCCAAGTTTGGGTAAATATCTGGCCAATGTGTTCTCAATCACATACTCCAGTATCTGTGGAGATAGATAGAAAATTAAGTCTCACTCACGTCTCCCAAAAGTCTCTGGGGCTTCCAAAGAGGAAACAGACATTTCTTGTGCACGATTCTAAGAAACATGAGCTATGGTGTAGTCTAAAGTTTATGTTCTATCAGAAACTCTCAAATACTTGGCAGCTGCTTCTCAAATAATTGACTTAAGGTTTAATATTATAGTAACTGCTGGGCCAGTAACTCAAGCATATTACTATCTAACTTTTAGGCATAAATAAACCTATAATTCTTATCTATGGTTACCCTCATGACTTAGTACCTTTGTTCAGTCTAGCAGTCTCATCCTGCTTCCTCTGAATCTGGCTTCTCTGTCTTTCCTCTTCTCAGAATTCTCCTAGTCTGGTCACCCCATCTATATTTCCTGCCTGCCTACTGGCCAGTCAGTGTTTTATTAAGCCAGTGCAACTGACAAAACTTTACAGTGTACAAGAGTGTTAGCCTACAGCACTGGGGAGATGGGGAGACATAGTTTTCTTTCTTAGGAATCACATGAGACTCAAAAGACAGCTTTTCCTCCCTTTCTAGGAACATCTTTCTCCTGCTTCCCCAAAGGACAAACCTAGGCCTAAAAGAAGGTAACATACAGCACAGAGCATAGTATAAGCCAGGCTTCTTAGTAGCAAGACACAAAACTCACAAGACCTTACTCTAAAGGAAGGGTACTTTTTGAGATGGTATATGGATTCCCAAAAAAATAAAAAAAGGAGATGTAACATTCCTATCTGCTGGAACTGAGGTAGCTGTGAGGGGCTGAGAAGTGCAAATCACCCAAACTATCATTTCTGCAAGAGTTCTGGCCAGGACAGTTCAGGATGAGCCCCAGGGGCTGGCTGAGCAAACACTGGCTACCACTTCATACTGTCTCCTCGAGGTATTTAATAATGTCATTTCTGTCAAAGTCCTCTTAGCTTGGACCTAAACCAGCCCAAGTAAGCAGTGGGAGAAAAACTGTTGAATATAATTTGGGCAATTAGAACACTTCCTTGGATGGCCTTCAGCTAATAATCAAACATGTATTAAAGTAATTTCAATGCCTTGACTGGGTCTTCATATCAACAAAGAGATCAGTGCTGGGAAAGGACTAAACAGAGAGTCCTTTGTCTCTGGCAGATATCTAGTGCAGTCATTTTAAAATGGGAGCTTAGAAAAGCAGGGAACATTGTCCTCCTTAGTTGGGTGAAGCACTGACTCTGGAGTTAGAGACTGTCTTTGGAGATGAGGTAGTTGTGGGTGTGTGCTCCAAAACTTAGTCCTCTGCCTCTAACACCCTCTGCTCTGAGTGAATATGCCTCCAAGTATTGTAGCTAGCTCATCTCCAGATCTGTCCCTCACTCAGGTGCCTTTGATAAATGTGTTCTTCCCCATAGGTCCCCACAAAGGGATCACTTGAGAAGCTTTTAGGAAGCAAGAAATTATGTAGGAAGAAGATTGCTCTTGAAGCTATAGTTTTGTGTTTTTTTTAAAGTCATAGTATTGGCATAAAAATAGAAACATTGATCAATGGAATTAAATTGGAGACTCAGACATAAATTCACACATCTATGAACACTTATTTTTTTTATATATAAAAAAGCAGAAATAAGCATTCAAATAATGGAAATAATTAGCTTCTTTAACAGGTGGTAATGTTAGCATCTTTAACAGGTGGTCATGTTAGATAATTGCGTGTAGAATCATGCAAACAGATCCATATTTATCAGCTTGTGCAAAACTCAACACCAAATGGATTAAAGACCTTAACATACTAGATACATTGAATCTGATAGAGAAAATGGAGAATAGTGTTAGACTCAATGACACAGGAAAAGACTTTCTGAACAGAACGCTGATAGCAAAGGCACTAAGATTAACAATAAATGAGACCTCATGAAGCAGTAACTCTTATGTATGACAAAGGACACCATCATTTGGACAAAAGGGCAGCCTACAGAATAGAAAAAGATGTTTACTAATTACACATCTGATTAAGGGCTAATGTCAATATCTAAAATACGTAAAGAACTCAAAAATTATACATCAAAAAATAAACCAATTGAAAAAGGAGAGCAGAAATAATGAGCAGTTTCTCACGAAAGAAAACACACACACTCATACACTCACACTTACACTTACACACACACACACACACACACTCACACATACACACACACAAACACACACATAGACTAAAAGAAGTTTTGACATCTTTTAGTATTCAGGAAAGTGCAAATTTAAAATACTTATGAGATTTTACCTTACTCTAGGAAGAATGGCTATATATATTTTACTTATTTCTTTTTAAAGGACTTTCTCTATCCTTCTTCCTTTTTCTTTTCTCTCTCAAGCCTAAATATATTTTTAAATGCTCTATAAACCATTTAGAGGGTTTTAAAAAAAATTTCTTTACTGTTTATCTCTTATCTTTTTCTGTTTCTCACAACACTTTTAGTCTGCTAAGGGGTGACTAGGATTAAAGGCTTGGCTAGGGCAGCTGGATGGTTCCACCCAGCTCCTTAGTCTAACATCATAGAGAATTGAGCATTTCAGCAGAGGCACTGGCAGGAGCCACAATTAGCACCCCAACTCTGGGGAATTTTAGGCTTCGTACTGTAACCAAGTAAAGCACTACCACTTGCTCCTCATCAACCTCATTTAAATGTTTGGCAACAGATTCTCTTAAATGAACCTTGTGTAGGTTTTTGGTGCTAAAACTGGGATAGGAAGCCAAAAAAAACAAAAACAAAAACAAAACAAACAAAAAAAAAACCATGCTTCTGCTCACTGCCAGATAATAGAGTTGACCCAAGAAAACACTGCTACTAAGAAAACATCTTTGACTCTGTTCCCTTTTTGTCTGTAGGAACAGTAACCTTAAATTGATCATATGTGCTTCATGCTTTCTACCAAGGCTCTCCTGAGATTTTTGGAAACCAGCCTTGTTACAACTTATGCTGTAAGCCACAAGTTCTACATTTTGTAGCTCAAGCTGGCAAATCACTGAATCTCTGTACTATGGAGGGCTCTCCTGAGATTTTGGGAACCAGAATTGTTACAACTTATACTCTAAGTCACAAGTTTCACATTTTTGTAGCTCAAGCTGGCATATCACTGAATCTCTGTATTATGGAGGGCTCTCCTGAGATTTTGGGAACCAGAATTGTTACAACTTATACTCTAAGCCACAAGTTCCACATTTTGTAGCTCAAGCTGGCATACCACTAAATCTCTGTACTATGGCCCACTTGAGAGACACAACTCAGAAGCTGTTTTTGGCTCTGTTTCTGTGCTCTATAACCCTTTTAAAGCTTTTTCAGGCTTTGTGAGTGTATATACCCCAAGTTGGAATGCCATCTGTAGTCAGAAGTTTCTGGCCTGTCCAGCCCAAGGTCCAGACCTACAATCCCACAGCTGCTTAGTCCCAAATAATCACACAAAGTCTTATATTAATTGCACGCTGCTTGTCCTATAGCTCAGGCACATTACTTGCTACCTCTTACTCTTAACCTAATTGCAGTGGGATTATGTTCTGTTACATTGTAAATAATTGTTCCACCTACTGGTTTAATAAAAATGCTGACTGGCAGAATGCAGACAGGAAGTGTGGGTGGGGATACCAGGCTAAGAAAACTCAGGGAACAGGAAGTGCAGAGCAGAGACACCACTAGAGATGCCAGAGAGATGTCACAGACACAGAGAAAAGAAGACAACTATGCTGCCCTGAAAAAAGGTACCAAGCCACATGGCTAAACAGATTAATGGAAATAGATTGAGCTAAAATGAAAGAGCTAGCCATCAATATGTTGGAGCCATAGGTCAATCAGCATAAAATTAATATAAACCTTTGTGTAATTATTGGGGCAAAATGGCAGCATGGCTGAGAGTAAGTCCGAAGCCTTGGGCTAGGTCAGAAAGGCTGGGCCAAAAGCTTCATATTACAACTAACCCATGATTAGTATAAAGCAATTTATAGTTTCTCTCTTTGCTTCCTTCTACTGAGCAGACTCAAAGAATGACATAGTCAATTGGGGATGTCTTTCTGTACGCTGCGAATATCATTGGTTAATAAAGGAACTGTTTTGGCCTATGCCAAGGCATCTTAGAAGCAGGTGGGAAATCTGAGCATAGATAAAGGGAACAAGGGCTGAGTTAGAAGAGTTCTGATCCAGCTGCCCAAAGAAACAAGTATAATGGACCACAGGTAAGCCATGTGGAAAGACAGATTAATAGAAATGGGTTAAGGGATGAGAGCTAGCTAGCAATGTCTGAGCCACACTCAGAATAACATGTAATTATTATATGTCTTTGTGTGATTATTTGGGGCTAAGCAGCAGTGGAGCTGCTGGTGGCAGTTTCTGAGAAGGGGATTTTGTCTGGCAAAGTGGCTCCAAGAAGAAATATGTTTGCTGCTAAACCCCAATAACATGAGTTTGATCCCCAGGACCCTGTAGTAGAAGGAGAAAACCAACTCTTTCTACTGAAACACACACACACACACACACACACACACACACACACACACAAACTGAATAAAGATGTTTTAAAAAGACACCTTAAATTTCATTAAGAAATTGGCCACAGGCAAGAATGGCTGACCAAGTGAAATTGAGCCACAGACTGGGATATTAGCTGTACAAGGTTTATAAGAAAAGGTCTATGGAAAGACAGTGTTTGAAGTAAATAGTGCAATAGAAATGGTTTTAGTTTTTTTGTTCTGTTTAGTTTTTTACACAAGAAACAAGCAGAAGTTTGCCCCGTCTTAGTCCAGGTTACTATTACTAGGACGGAACTTCATAATCAAAAGCAAGTTGGGAGAAAAGGGTGGGTTTATCTGGCTTATGCTTCCACATCCATAGTTTATCACTGAAGGAAGTAAGGGCAGGAACTCAAACAGGGCAGAAACCAGAAGGTAAGAGTTGATGCGAAGGCCATGGAGGGGTGCTGCTTACTGGCTTGCTCCACATGCCTTGCTAAGTCTGATTTCTTACACAACCCATGACCACGAGGTCAGGTGTGGCCCCACCCACATGGCCCTCACCAATTGATCACTAATTAAGAAAATGCCCTAAAGGTTTGCCTGTAGCCCAAATTTATGGAGACACTTTCTTAATGAAGACTCCCTCCTCTCAGGTGATTCTAGCTTGAGTTAAGTAAAGCTAACGAGCACACAGGACGCCTTGCTAACTTGACACACGAGTACCTCACTATTGAGAAATATCCTTTCCTTTCCTTGTTTGTTTCCAAGATCATACATTAGTAATGACATCTTACAAACCTAAAAAGTCCCACAGACTTTAAAAGCTCAAAAGTTAAAGATTCAATCTCTTCAAAATAGCCTGTTTCTTTTTTAAAAGTCCAAAGTCTTTTAAAATCATTGTCTCTGCTGTGGGCTTCTATAAAATGGAAAAAAAAAAAAAAAAGTTAATACTTTCTTACTCCAAGTGGGAAGAACTGGGGTACAGTCACAATCTGAACCAAGCAAAACTAGAATCTAACAGCAAGTACCTCAGTATCCAAAGTCTGGATCCACTCACTTACTATATTCTGTCCTCCTCCAAAGGACTTGGGTTACTTCTGTGGCTCCCCCCTCTGTAGCACATACAGTTTGTCTACTAAACTCTAGCTGGCTCCACTGTGCTCCTGTGGACTTCCCTTTGAGCCCTGTGCTGCTGTAGGCTGGGCCTCCAGCCGTCAATAGGTTATGATTTAGGAATTGGCTGCAGCTCAGAATAACAAATTTGTTCCTAGGATTCCTGTGGTGGTTTGAATAGGAATGCCCCCACAGATGTTGGTTTTGCATGAGAACAAACACACACTACCAGTGCCACAGTAGAGTTTATTCAAGGGAGTTGCCAGGTGAGGTCAAAGGCAGAGAAGCAGAAGAAAAAAAGAGACCGTCTTTCAGTCTTTCACATGTTATCTCCTTTTAAGAGAGCAGGTGGGCACAGATTTACATAGTCACACCTAAGGGTGTGCCCTTCCTATGCAGTGTGTTCTGCCGCACCATGTTGGGTTTACCAAGTGGCTGCTACATGCCATCATGTTGGGTTGTCAGACTAGCACGTTTACCACGTCGCTGCAACATGCCAAGAATCCTTCCATCAGACTTACGTGTTTGAATGAGTTAGTCAGTTAACCTTGTTAGAGTAGGTGTGGCTTTGTTGGAGGAAGTGTGTCACTGGAGTGAGCTTTGAGGTCTAAAATGCTCATGCTGGGCCTAGTGTGACAGCCTCTTCCTACTGTCTGCAGATCCGGATGAGGAACTCTCAGCTACCTCTCCAGTACCATGTCTACCTGTGTGCTATCATACTTCTTGCCATGAAAATAATGGACTAAACCTTTGAAATTGTAAGCCAGCCTCATTAATTTTTTCCATTTTTAAGAATTGCCATGGTCATGGTGTCTCTTCAGAGCAATATATATCTTAACCAACATAATTCCCAAGGTCAAAGATTCAAGAAACTTCACATTTTAGAGAATGAAAGACCTAGGGAAAGTCTTTCATTAAAATATTGCTTAATACTTTTGAATAAATGTTAATATTTCTATCTTTTTAATTAAGATAATATGGTAAGAATAAACTGGAAATAAATAAATACAATGTTTGGTTTTCTAATATAATTTGAGCAAAATTATGGTTCTGGTAATAATTTAGATATACTGAAATCCTAAAATCACCATCTCTAACGGCTGGTGTCTTTCCGAACTGCTCTCCATCTTATTTTTTGAGACACAGCCTCTCACTGAAACTAGGGCTCACTGATTCAGGTGGACTAGTTGGCTAGTGAGCCCCCCAAAGGAACTTCTACCTCCCAGTGCTAGAATTACTGATAACATGCCCATCGTTTCTGGGATTCAAACTAGGTTCTCATGCTGGTGTGCCAAGCATTTTGTCAGCTGAGGCAACTCCCAAGTCCCTATAGTTGGTTTTCTAGGATTGAAATCAACACCAAGCAATAATTATATGGACATGTTAGGAACATAAGAGACTACGTCAGGAGCACAATTACTTGAAGGTAAACATGAATAATCATGAGAATAAAAGAAGGTAGATAGATTTATCCAAAATATCCAAGAGCCCATCAAAGAGGGGTAAGACCCTGCTGTATTTAAATGCAACTAAGAGGTAACATCCAATCTGGCAAGGTCATTAGATGAAACCCATTTGCGAGGTGACAGATGAATGCAAGTGTGAATATGGTGTATCAGGAGCACATCACAGACCAAGTTCAAATTCAAATTTGATAGTAACTGAAGGCAGGACAGCAGCTTGCTATGTATAACTGTGACCACTAATGTATCTTCTATGACCCTGGTGACGACCATGCCTCAACTCTCACTCATAAAAATCATTTTCCTATAACTTTCTCTCTGCTTCTGTGAGAATTATTTACAGGATTCTCATGGGAGTCTGTACCTTCCTGGGAGTGTTTAGAAGCGAGCTCATATACTTAAAAGCTCAAAGAATAAGAGCTTTGATGGGTAATGATGTATAAAATCCTCAGTATTTGCTTATACACTCATTTCTTGATTGTACTATAATGGATTATCTAATTTTCAGATTATCCCTGCTCACTGTCTTTGTTTTTAAAAAGGACCATTTCTGCAGAGGCAAGAAAAAGAGAACTTTTTTTTTTTTAAGTTTCAATTTGTTAGCAGTTATGGAAAGGGATTTTTACATATGCCAATAACTAAAGCTCCTTTTTGAAAATATTAGCAGCAGCTATATGCTTCCTTATCTTCACTGAGATTGAAAAAGTATTTTTAAAGCATATTGATAAAATTCATAGGCGTTTGATATTTGTGTGTGTGTTCTATGTATATGTGTGTGCATTCATGAAAACACATGTGGGAGCCAGAATCAAATCCTAAATGTATTCTTCAATTGCTCTATACCTTGTTTTATTTTTTAAATTATTTCACGTGCATTGATGTTTTGCTTGCATGTATGTTTATATGACGGTATTGGATCCTCTAGAACTGGAGTTTAGCAGTTGTGAGTTGCTTTGATGGTCCTGAGAATTGAACCCAGGTCCTTTGGAAGAACAATTAGTGCTCTTAACCACTGAGCAATCTCTCCAGGCCCTGCACTTTTTTAAAAAGACAGTCTTTCACTCAGCATGGAGTTTACTGATTGTCTAGACTGGCTATCAGTCAGCCCCTAGGATTTGCCAGACTCTGCCTCCAAGTGCTGATCTCACAGGTATGAACAGGCATACCCAGCCTTTCCATGGGTGCTGAGGATCTGAACTCTGGTCATTGTGTTTGCACAGAAAACTCTACACACTGAGGCCTCTCCTATTCCCCTTTTTGTGAAACAAGGACTCAGTTGTCCACAAACTTGAAATTCTCTTGTCTCAGCCTCCTAAGTGTGAAAATATGCCACCATAGGTGGACTATCTTTAAAATATACAAACAAAGCTATTAGTGTGTAGCATCTGACATACATAGTTGTAAGGATGTGGTAGGATTGAGCCTTACCTGGGCAATGATCTAAGCATTTGAATAATCAGGATTAAAAAGTTGCTGATAGTATACAAGATGAAACTATAATGGTTTCTCATGCAATTTCATTCACAGCCACACCATGGGCTTTGTTACCTCTTGTATGCACGCTCTCTCTATCTCCCTTGGGGAAAAAAAGATAGATTTAGAGTATATAATAAGATTTTGAACACCTCCATTCTTCAAGAAAATAAAGGGGCCTTCATTAGTTAAAAGGCTTGCCTCAATTCCTTCAAACTTTATCCAGCAAACTCAAGACTCTGAAAATGCATTAAGGTAAGCCAGGCAGAGCTGTGGGAAAAGTATAATGAAATATGAGGTCTGGAAAGGGGACAGTGACCCACTTGCTGGCTGACCTTGAAGGAGCTATTGAGAGGGGAGCCGACAAGCAGTTGAAAGCATGCACATGATTTGTCGAAGTTTATGATTTTTGTCTTCTGAAGATTGTTTCTTGTCAGATCTCATGATGGATGTGTAGCTGTGCATTACAAAATTACTATTCCTCATTGTTTTCCAAAGGGAACCCCCACATTTGCACTTAGATGCTTCAGTGTTATCCACCACATACAAAGCCAAAGCCAGGAACTTTCTTCAAAGATGGCCTTCAGGTCTCTTTCACGGTGTATGACAACTCCACACATCTTTCCAATCAAACCAGACATCTGAGAAATTTTTTCTCCATCTAGCCTCCCCTACTCAGTTCTATGGATACATGTATATTTCTCCCAACATATAGTTGGAATCATTCTACACTTCCTGTGGCCTGGATACAGAAATGCAGGCTCTGAGGTGGACCTTATAAACTTGAGCTTTGCCTTGGTGTAAGACTTGTCACCTGCGTCTCTGCTGGAGGCCATCTACTCCAGCTTATTTTATTTCTGTTCTACTAAGACACTCTGCTTCCTGCTTCCACATCATCTGTTCACACATGGTCTTATTAGATTTTTCTGTGTGCACAGAGGAGGTCTCTTCCACAGAAGTTTATAAACACAACATTGTTTATTGACAAAATCTAGATTACACCTAGAAAAGCAAGCCAGCCATAACCAATTCAATAGATTTGTAGCTTTATATATTAGACCCAGATTCTGAAATGTGCAATTTATCATCCTATTTACAAACACTTATAGAAATGGTCTAGCCTAGAAAGCAGAAAATTGGTGGGAAAAGCTGTCAGCACAGCAAGCAGAAGATCCAGAAGACCCAGAAGACTGGGGGGAAATGGAGAGGTGAGGATGGCTGAAAGCACCCTAGAGACATGTGACTTTGGAACAAGATATGTTGTGTGACCTTTACATATCTTATTATTTTCTCTAAAACTATTCTTTTAAGAGACATGAATCTTGGTGACTTTTCAAATCAGAACAGTTTGGAGGGCTGTGAATTCCTGGACAGAACTGTTATTGAAGGGTCTAGACATATTTTCCAAATGTATATTTTGTTGTCGCCCCTCCCAACGAAGCACACATGTACAGATGAGCTGAAAACACAGTGACAAAAATGTCACGCCGAGCAGAACCGGAAGCAAGGGTGCAGTAAAGTGTTACTGCATGTAAGTGTGTTGACTCCTTCAAGCAAGCCAAGCAAGCGAATGATTCTGGCATTGGTCCCTAATACTCTCCTGCTCTACTTATTTTATTCTTATTTACTCATTTTATTTATGTGTATGAGTGTTTTGCCTGATTTATAGATGGCTGTAAGCTGCCATGTTGGTACTGGGAACTGAACCCAGGTCCTCTGCAAGAGCAACATGTGTTCTTCACTAGTGAGCCTGCTCACCAGCCATCCCATATAAGGTTTACTTATTTTTTATTTTATAGTATGAATGTTCAGTTGGATGTATATATCTATACCAAATGTACCTGGTGTCTTTGGAGGCCATAGAGGGTATTTAATCTCCCTGAAATTTGAGTTATAGGTGGTTATAAGCCACCATGTGGGTGCCAGTATGTCAACACAGATCCTGGACAAGTGTAATAAGTGATTTTTAACCAATAAGTCATCTCTCAAGTTTCTAGTCCCTAATACTACTTCTTGGAAATAAATTTATGTGTGCATCTCTCTCTCTCTCTCTCTCTCTCTCTCTCTCTCTCTCTCTCTCTCTCTCTCTCTCTCTGTGTGTGTGTGTGTGTATGTGTGTGTGTGTGTGTGTGTGTGTGTGTGTGTGTGTGTGTGCGCGCCGTGTGTGGTGGTTACCTCTGGAAGCTGGGGGAGAACATCTGAGCCTCTGGAGCTAAAGTTAAAAGCAGTTGTGAACCCTTTAACCAATGCGAGTTCTGAGATAAAAATATAAAATATAAAATATACCACCACACCCATGCTTGAAAACTGAACATAGATAATAATTTTCAGTCATCTTTTCATGCAGATGCTCTAAGTTGACTTAAGGACAAAGTCTCAGGGACTGCATGGTTTCTGTGAGGTCTCCTGATCTTGAAAATGTCTGTCTTTCTTTCTACATATAAGTTGGCATATTTTGGGGGGGAGGGAGGTACTCTGAATCTCTGAGTGATGGCCAACTCATGAAAGAAATTTTCACATTAGTTCTTGGATAGCAGTATAGCTTCCTGATTTGTTTATCCTGAGTAAGATGTCCCAATTTCCCAGAATCTTGAATTTTATTACACTTTGTTTCTAACATTTATATCATATCACATTTGTTCTCTATGCTCCAATGAAAATAATCTAAGTTTTATTTTAATTTTTAATTATTCATATTCACATGTAAACACTATCATCTATTAATCATTAAAATAATTGAATTTCTAATGTTCAGGAATCCACTACTTACTTTCCAGCTGTGCTTTCTCACTCTCCCTGCCTTGACAGTGGTGACTCACAGCCACGGTGGCATCTCTGCCTTCCTGGGTACACTGATGGCTAATTAATCTGGAATTCTGGATGAGAAGATAGTTCTGGGTTGTCTGTGAATTGTGTTTACTCTCTCCTAGCTCTGCTTCTTGGCATGAGTTTCTTAAACTCACACCCTTTCTTTGTGTGGGATGGTAGTCATTATGCAGTAAGTCAGGAAAACATTCTTCACATTAACCTTTTCCCTAAAGCTAACTGCTTATTATGTTAAAGATTAAGGTATATAATGCTGCATTAAAGGAGCAAAAGGGCTGGATGTGTTGGCACTTGCCTGTGATCCAAGCACTGGGAAGACCAAGGCAGCAGAATTATGAGTTCAGGGCCATCCTGGAAGGCACTATCTCAGGGAAAAGAAAGTAGATATGAACAACTTACTGCTCTTTTTTTCTGTAATTGACCAATCAACCCATTGTCTTTTTTGTAAGCCTCTCAAATGAAACCTGTGATTAAACTCTATGCTAATTTGAGTATTCATCATCCTAAAAAAGGGTATTTATTAGCTTTTTGGCAGAGCCAGGAAGAGTCTCACTCCCAACCTAAGGGTATCTCTCTGATAACTCTGGACCTACAATCTAATGATGTCTTTGCTTTTTAAGGCTTGGAGACTTACAGAGATTATTCATTGGCCAAGGCTTTGAGTTATCATGAGAGGATCCTGAAAGAATGATCTGGCCAGAAGCTTGTACCATCCTACATGAAGTACTTGGTGGGTTTTCTTAGGATCACTAACTTGAGTCAGGGAGAAAGACAGATGCCAGCATTTCAGCTTTCCTTGGCTTGGGTTCTCTCACGGGGCTTTTGTGATTTGTTTCAAACAGGCTTTGCTCTGTAAAACCCTTGACTGTTGCTGCCTCAGTTCTGGTTCATGCCATGTACCCTGCACAGCAGTTGCATTCAAGAGTAAACATCCCCCAATCTACAGTTGGTGGTGTTGTCCTTAGATAATGCCCAAGCTTTTGTATTTGCAGAAAGGCCTTCTATTCACAAGGCGGATGACTCATTTAATACAAGCAAATGGCAATCATAGCTATCTCAACACATCTCTTTAAGCTTTTCCACACAAGCATGGCCAGCCTACATTCTCCATCCTGCTAGCTCCCTTAGGACTGAGAAGGGTTCTCTAAAAAGAAGACAGAAAGCTAATGATTTTAAACCAGTAAATAAGTAGATATAATATGATGTAAAATAACAAACAAGCAAAAAACAAAACAAAAGCCCCACATAAACATTTAAGAAAATGATGACTGAGATGTCATCCGTTTTCCTTAAGATAGAAAAAGTATAAAATAAATATAGTAATTGGAAAGAAGTGAAAATATTTGGGAATACTTAGGGTAAGGGGGGGGGGGTTCACATTCAAAGCTGCTGGTCATAAGTAGAGACGGGCTCTCCTGGAGTCTGGGTCTGCCCCCTTTTACCTGGAGCCAGGTTCTCCTGCACCTCTAACTCAGGGCTGAGCCAAATCCTTAGGCGGCTATGTATGGCCAGTCAGTGTCTGCCTCTCCACAGAGTAGGATGTGAGGATGTGCTGTGAGCTTATTAAGGTGGGAGTGGGAAGCGACAGCAGTGGAGAAGGTCAATATTACATATTCATTCTATTTTAAATAATTGATGATGTTTCCTGTCTCTGCTTACATTAATTGCTCTCAGGTGTTAGAAAATGGCTCGGTGAGCTGCCTTTTAATGTGATTTTTTTAGAAAGACAGTGTGGCTGTTCTCTGGAACTCAAAAAGCGATGTGTACTGTGCAGAACTTTCTAAGTGGGGGTTAATGAAAGGAAAGGGAATGTATACATTGATGCTCTCAACCATGTTTAAGGGAAGAGTGTGCCAACTGCATTTTTATCCAATCCTGGATAGAAAATCACATTTCTTCAGATTCTCATGGTCAGACTAAAGCTGGGAAATCCACTCCATGTGTTCAGAGATATCTCTGATAATTAAGAATGAAATGCATTCTTGAATCCATTCACAGGAGGATGCTTTTCATGGCATACATCTCAAAAGTAATCTTTTACAAGAGATCAGTTCTTCCACTGAACAGGACCTTGTTAGTTACAAAACTGATGCAACACATGGAAAGTTCCTGTGACAATGATTTTGTTTCCTATTGAATCGGTGACAGCTTTACTTAAAGCCATATATTTAATAAAACCATAGTTTTAATAAACTATACAAATGACAGGATGGTTCTAAGTCACATCTTCATTCATGGATGTTTCTATGCTAGATATTTACTTAAAGTAGGAAACTTGCTTCTAAAGAACACACTATAATATATGCTTTCAGAGTGGACACTCATTGAGTTCTGATTTTGTAAACTCAGAGTCATGTTGAATATCAGGAACACAGGTTACTTCATAGAAAGGGCTGGTGCCTTGGGACAATCTCTCGAGTGATTCCATCTAAACACAGTATGTATGTCTGACCTTGGAAGTCTCAAGATTCATTTCAAAGGACCTTGGGGGAAATTCTTCTTCCCCAGAAAACCCACCCAGAAGGAAGAACAAGAGAGTACCAAATAACACTTAAACTTAGAGCTTGTATGCCATTTAAATTTTTTTTAAAAGACAACAGCTATCAAAAAAACTTTGTTCCCAGTAATCTATTTTGACTCATTAAGAAGCAAGTTGTTGTAAAAACCAAATTATTATAAAGCACAAAGAAGTAGGTGGCACTGCAAAGTTAATCTACAGAATGTCATTTTATAGGAGCCCACACAACAATTGCCATGTGCACAAAATATACACGTAGTATTCAGAGACACTGCAAGGTGCGTGGCTGAGTGCAGATAGATGTGCTCAGAGTCATCAAGTCAACATACCAGCTGTTCAGCATTATTTACAATATATTGGCATCTCCACTGACCTAAAGAGCTGAAGAAAATAGCAGGCCATATTTTCAGCTTGGTAAAAGCCTGCAGTGGGGAGCCCTTTTGGAACAATTACAAGCATTTTCTGGGAATGCATTTGCTGATTTAACAAACTGGAGAGGACAAATGTTTAACATGCTGTCGTAATGATGTTCAGATGCTTTTCTTGGTATCCGTTGATCTGAGATAATGTGTTCTTGCCCAATCATGCTACAAAGAAGCAGCAGAAATAAATAAATAAATAGATGTAATGTGATGCGTTCCCACAATAGCTGAGCTGCTGACTGCCCCTGACAGATGGAAAAAAAAAAAAAAAGTCAATATGATGTCTGAGACAGCCCAGGCTCCTCGGTACTGCAGAATAAATTACATGATTTGCCGAATGCTTGGTCCTCACTCAGACATTCAAAAAAAAAAAAAAAAATTGGAAAGATAAAAGCTTGCATTGGCTTCAGATGATATTTACTGCTTGATGGATTTACTACCAGCCCCAGTACAGTCATACTGTATTGAATTATTGGCCTCTATTTAGCTGTGTGTCCGTCGGCGCTGAGTGTCCATTTAAGCATAAGTGAGCTGGAGGCCTGCCAAGCCCCTCTGAGGCTCTGGGTGCAGAAAAAGATGCAAGCTAATGGCCACCAGCTTGAATAACAGGGAGGGTAAGGACATTGAGGCAACAAAGCCCAGCTACAAAGTACTTGCTTATCAATATTAATGCCAAAATAAATATTAATGGAGGCTACCCAGCATAGCAGTTTCGAATGTGGCTTGTTTTCTTTGTGTTTTAACACAAATGGCTGGAAATGACTGTGTGATTTCTCTCTTATTCTCTCCTTCACACCTTCTTTCTTGCTTTGAATCTCAGAAGGAATTTGGAAAAGCCCATTAGCCTGACTTCCACCCGTCATCACAGCGGCATGCTTTTCTAGAAGGTGAGGGAGGCAAATGAAATGCTGACTTTAAGAGGTATGCAGCGTCCAAGAAAATATATGATTAGAATAGCAATGTACAGTGCCGCAGCTATTGTCACAGATTCTGTATTGTGTTACTCTCAGGTTGTTCAATTGAGAAGTAGCAGTTCATACAGAAAAATGTAGGGAAGTGTTATTAACACAGCTTCACAGAAGAAGGTGCCTGCATACAGATAGACGTAGGTAGGAATCTCTGTACTGTCTGCTCAGTTTTACTGCATACCTACAACTTCTCCAAAAAGTACGTTATATTTTTTTTCATGAAATGAAAACTTGTAATACATGAGGGAAGTACAGATGAGTTGGGGTGTAGCCAGGGAGGGTTGAGCAACAAATCCATTACGTTGCTTCTATCTTTAGCCTAATATGCAGGTCACCTGTAGGTTCCCCAATGTGTGCACTATGGGAAAGAGGATGATGAGGAAAGAAACAGTCAAAGAGCTGGTTAGGGTCTGGCAATCATGTCCAGACACATTGCTATATATGAAAGATCAGGAAGGGCAAAGGCACAGGTCTCTAGTGAGGTCCACGAAGACAGTGTGGGGCAATGGCTTCCATTAGGAGCACAATGGAGCCAAATGCTCTGAGAGGGCTGTAGAGAGCATGCCAGGTGACTGACTGTGAGATGTTGGGTTTGTGAGGGTCTCCATGCTCTGACAGAAAAAGCACAGTCATCTAGATTTGAGAAAATGGTTGCAGCTAAACACCCTTTGCTTCACCTTTCATGCAACCCTGAGCAAATCCATGAAATTCTATTGGCTCTGTTCCTTGACCCATAAAAATAGTTCAGAAAACTGCCACAGTAGTAAGTGACTAGTTTAAAAAAGTCAGAGGCTCAGGTGAGTGTGAGAAATGAAAGACACGCATGGTCTCAGCAATTCAAGTGAATTCATGCTTCCATGCATAGAGTCTCTTCATGACACAGCGATGCCGTCCAGCTCTGCCCATTTTGTAGAAGAAAAGTGAAGCAAAGTTTCCTACCCAAGGTCATATAGACAGATCATAGGAACACTTGGAGTGGCCCTTCTGCCAGTCCTCAAGTACCTCTTTGTGGCTGTACAACTCGAAGAATAATTGCCATCCACTCTTGGGATGGCAGGAGTTATCTGTGACCTAGTGGACTCAGTACCCTACCATGAACCTCAACTCAGCTTGCTATGAACAGTCTTCAGGTCTCAGAGTTCCTCACTACTATCTCTCTATTAGATCAGTCCCTATGAGAAGATTGTGGACCCCATAGTTTTTACATAGATGACCTGTGGGTTGGGAACTCCAAGGTTTTGGGAATCACAGATGAAATTGTTCATCCACCTTTAGGCAAAGTAGTCTACATGAGACTGGAGAATAGGGGATATCAGATGCAGGTGATTTTGCCATTTTCTGCTGGGTGATACTCCCACACAGCAGACAACACAACATTCAGCAACCAACTATTTTAGCATGACCAGTTCTGCCACAAGACACTTAAGCACATTCTTTGTATTGCTGTCTCAGAACAAAAGAATCCATAAGGCAAATGGAAATAATCACTGTAGCTCAGATTGACAATAATGGGGAGTAATTGTTATTTTCATCTTGGGGCTTGACATACATTATCTCCCTTCTTTGTCAGAATATTATCACAGAGTTGCTGACATTGTCTCCAGCGTCCACAGATAAGTGAATTTAGATTCCAGGGAGTTAAATCCTAGGTCAGGGTCACACAATGGGTAAGTCAGTAAGCTCAGCTTCAAAGCCCAGATTTTGCTAGTCTCAAAACCAGGTTTCTCCAGCAGGCCTGATAATGTCTCTGGGGTAGGTCCAGGAAATTTTAGTTCCATGATACAAGACTGTATAAACTTCCAGCCACCAATTTTCTCTAACCATATATTCAGAAAGAAAAGATAAACAATAATGCTTTTTATATCTCATCAATTCTTATTTTCTTAAAGTTCAAAGTTTGCTTTTCTACCAAGAATAACTTAAGAGCAGAGGGACCAGTATTTTAGACCTCACCCTACCAAGGGCTATTGTTCAGACTCTGCATTCGTTAAAAAACCATACCATTCCTCATTAGACTCAAGTACAAATAATAAGAATACTATTGCTTTGTTTATAAAGTTGTTAGTAATAATATTGAAGTCATATCCACAGTCGTGGCCCATAAACCTCAATACTTAATGGTTATGATTACCCATATCAAAATAATAAAACCCACTATTGACTTTATAGCAGTGTAATATGGGGCATCCGCCAGTTAGTGCCCTATGATCTGGAGCAGATTGGTATAGATAGATGCATTTATGGTCCTAAAGTGCCAAAAAATCCTACTGTTGATTGCTAGATTAATCTCCAGATTATAAACATTTCAGAACTACAAACACACATGGGATCCCATCATCTTTTAATGAGTAAAAGTGACTTTGAATCTGCCAATCTCTATGAAATCTACTGAATTTAAGAGACACCTTGTTTCTTGGCCAGAGTGGCAGAAGTTCTGATGTATGTTTTGTATGGTCTCAGGACTAAGCAAGCAGAGGACCTCTGCACATCATGCATCTTGACAACAACATGATTTGATGCAGAAGAAAGTGTGTGTGCTGCCTCTGGATATAGCATAGGAAAGACAGCTCTGCATTCTATTAATGAGTGCATTCATTCACTCTAAAGATGTGTTACTACTGCAAGGAAGCTTAGCCTTCTATAGAGGAACTAAGTAAATCATTTTAATAAGCACCTCTAAAAAAGCAAAGCATTGCATTGGCAATCCACACTGCAACAATTGCCTTAATCCCATGCTGTGTGTCTCTATTGTTCAGACATACCTTTGACCAATCAGTTTAGAACCTTCAGGGTTTGTGTGGGGGGGTATTACTTTAGTGCTTCTGAGAAAGTGGACTTAGGCATAGCTCTGAGCATGTGTGATAGTTGTCAAATCAACTATGCTATCTCACCTCCTGCTAGTCACATAATATAGATCAGTTAGAATCTTTCTGTGGTTAGAGTGATCACTGAATGTGTGCATGGAACCCAAGTAAATGGACAAACTAATTAGTCTTCTCTGTGATGGGCCCAGGCACCTGTTTGATGCCTAGGTGAGATTAAAAAAAAAGATCTCAGAAGCGTAGATAGAATAAGGTTATCAAGGTCAAATTGTCATCCTCCACAAGCATAACT
Source organism: Phyllotis vaccarum (assembly GCA_033318265.1). Taxonomy (NCBI): domain Eukaryota; kingdom Metazoa; phylum Chordata; class Mammalia; order Rodentia; family Cricetidae; genus Phyllotis; species Phyllotis vaccarum. Next base: position 33,885,402 of record JARWLC010000009.1, on the reverse strand, counting down.
TTAGCCGCCGAGATGGGAGTCAACTGTAGATGCCTTAGGTCAGAAGAAATGTTGAACTATTTTTTTTAAATAAATTGCTCTGGTATGGATATTTAAAATCCACACATAGAAGAGTTAGTCAAGAGAACACAAAGAAATGGGATAAATGGTCAACCTTCAGATTGGAGTGATTAATAGCAAGGCTCCCTTGGGATCAATCAATACTAAGGCTCCTATTGTCTGGTCTATTTATTAACAACCTGGAAGATGGATAGAGTGACAAGTAGTTGAATTTGTCGATGCCAACGTTGAAAGATTAAGGAAGATAGTGGATTACTATAGAAAATAAACATAGAGAACCATGTATCAAACTAAGATAAAATATCAAAATGAAGAAGAAAAACACAACTTGCATATGCTGAAACATCTTGTGTTCTAAGAAGAAAGAAAAGAAAGAATAAGAGATACCTATTAATTCCAGAAGAATCCTTTTTGAATATTCAAGAGCAGACTCAATTTGATTAAGGACTTTGAGTATCGCTGTGAATAATTTTGTTAATCAGTCAGTACTAAATTAATAAGTGCTCAATCTGGAATAGAAAAAAAAAAGTAAGCTAGCCCCAGCAATGTTGTGAATAGACTATCCCAAGTCTCAATGTTTATCTCCTGTACTGTGTGACAGCTCTCTTGTGGCTTTCCCACCACATGGAACTCCCTCAGACTCATAATTTCCCCCTCCAGCTTCCCTAATTTGAGCCTAGGCATGTGATATCTAAGATAACAGAGGTGTGTTCCTATTTATACCTTTTGTATACAAAACATTCTAAGAGATTTAGAGCCAAGGAATTGCATTGCCCATTTGGTTACTTTTAATTTGAAATGTTCCCTAAAAACTTCAAGATGTAAGTACAAGTAGAATATCAATCACTTATTTTGCTGCTGTGATTACATGTCTGAGAAAGTCAACTCAAAGTGAAGGAAGATTTATTTTGGCTCATGATTTTGGAGGTTTTGGTCCATGGCTTTGTTGCTTCTGAGTGAGTGAAGGGGAGGCAGAGGATCATAGTAGGAGCAAATGGCGGTGTAGGAGGCAGGCAGGAGACACAGTATGGCAGGGGCAGAATATACTCTTCATGGCAAATCCACGTGACCTGCTTCTTTCACTTAGGCCCCAATTCTTCATGTCCATCCCACTATAAGCTCAGCAGCAGGTTGACAGGGTCAAAATCCCATCACCTCTCATTAGTACCTCTTCAACACCAGAGCCTTTGGAGGCTCTTTACATCTAAAGCATAACATGGCCCAACTTGTAGCATTTGCCAACAGGAGCAGGAGCTCCCCTCCCATTTATTAACCCTGAGGACCATTGGGTCTGCAAGCTACTTTTCTTTCTTTGTCCCACTGTGTTGCCTATGAAACACACTGATGGTCCTATTGCAATACTACGGGCTCATGCCATTGTATGTAAGGAGGTGTTTGGGGTTTTAAGAAAATTCAAAAGTCCAGAGAGAGATGATACAGAATACACAGATCTAGAAAGAAGTGTGGCTCCCATGAGTGATATTTGCTTTCCAAGGAACCAGTGTAATTTTAATTGGTGACAGCCAGGACCGCTTTTATGTTAACATCTCCATACTTTCTGGACAATACTCATTATTTCTTTACAAAAGGGATCAAAAGATTAAGACCCATTACAAGGTAATTTAAGAATAATAGAAATTTTAACATTCTCAGTTGCCAGTCTTTTAGAACTGTGTATGTACACATGTGCATATTCACACACACACACACACACACACACACACACACACACACACACACACACTGCATTCATATGTAGCTTTAGTCAGTTCAGTAGCTATAATAAGATTGGTTGGAACAATAGATAGCCACTAGTTTCTTGTGAAAGTCAGGAATCTGAAATTGAAATACTGGTATGATTAGTTTCTATTAAAAGCCTCTTCTCTTGATGTCCACGTATGGGGGGGGGGGAGAGAGGGAGAGGGAGAGAGGGAGAGAGGGAGAGGGAGAGGGAGAGGGAGAGGGAGAGGGAGAGAGGGAGAGGGAGAGGGAGAGGGAGAGGGAGAGGGAGAGGGAGAGGGAGAGAGAGAGGGAGAGGGAGAGGGAGAGGGAGAGAGAGAGAGAGAGAGAGAGAGAGAGAGAGAGAGAGAGAGATCAATCTTTCCCGTTTGTTTTCATAATGGGAACTAATTCCATCATGGGGCCCCCACTGTTATTACCTATTTACCTACAAAAATCTCTTTGCCAAACACCAGTAGGGATTAGCGTTCCCATTCTGTAAATATTAAGAGAGGCAGAAACATTCCACCCCAGTGTGTGTGTGTGTATGTATGTATGTATGCACACACACACACATATACATACAGTCTTATGGTAATGAGACTACACAAGGAAAAACTTGTTAGCTGAGTTATTTCTATAGAAATATTCCTCTACTGGATGGACTTATACCATCTCGATACATGCTAAAGTCCTTTCAAAAGAGGGAACCTCTATTAAGAAAATGTCTCTATAAAATCAGGCTATATGCAAGCCTGTAAGGCATTGTCTGAATTAGTTATTCATGAGGGAGGGCTCAGTTTATTGTAGGTGGGGCCATTTTGGGACTGGCGGTTCTGGGTTCTATAAGAAGGTGTGCTAAGCAAGCCATGGAGAACAAGCCAGTAAGCAGCACCCACCACAGGACCTGTACATCAACTCCTGCCTCCAGGTTCCTCTCTGACTTCCTGAGTTCCTATCCTGAATCCTTTGATGATGAACTGTGAGGCAGAAGTGTAAGCTGAATAAAGCCTTTCCTCTACAACGTGCCTTTTGGTCATGGTGTTTCACCACAGCAATAGAAACCCTAAGACAATCAGATAAACTTTTTCTTTCCTCATATTATATGGTCTATACATTTATCATTATCCAAATCCCAATATAGATAGTAACTAAAATTACTACCTAAGTCTTTACAATAGTAACAGGACTATGGGATGCATACTGAACTCTGTATTTCAGCCATAAAGCCATGTGTACATGGTGAGCTGCACGTGATACAGGAAAACATATTAGTTCAGCAAAGGCACAAGGTTGCTAACTTCTCTAGACTTTAATAATATTACTCACAGACACCCAAAAGATATAATGAAAAAACAAAAGAGCCCATAAGCATGGAAGTTTATAAGCACATCTTCATAATACCGATAGCAGCAGTGTGTGTACCTGTTTTTGCTAAGAGCAGTTCATACTTCTGCAAGATGTCTCTAGGTATATAATCAGATTGGAAGCTTCTCTGTATTGACAACTTTTTAACCATTCCCCAAGATTACTACTTATAACTTCCTAATGAATTGTCAAATATAAATGAACTTGAAGATTTACTTATTAGATGGAAATAATTATTTCAAATAAGTACCACGAGCATAACAATGAGATAGATACATACATAGATTGTAGGCTTTACAAATTGTATTTTATATATGCATATAGATGTATACATACATAGACACATCCTGAAGTTCTGCATGTGTAGCAGAGGGATTTTATAAAGTAGGTCTTGATTGCATCTTGCTGAGAAAATTTCCTCTAAATTAGAGGGTAAATGAAGTTAGAGAGCTCCCCTTAGCATCTTAGGAGATTTGCCATGGCTTTGGAGTTTCAACATGAAAAGTGCCTCTATGCTTGAGTATGAGCCACACAGCTATTTGAAATAGTATGTTATAGAGGGGGAAATCTTCCTCAGCAGAATCATTCATAGTTAAAACGCTAATAAGGTCATTCACCAAAGATAATGAATCTATTATCTATTGAGAGAAATCAAGTTGTCGCCCTATAGCTTATATTTATACTGTTATATATTTATTGAATGAAATCTATATGGAGAACCTATGTTCTCCTATCACCCAGGTGTCTAACTGAATGGTTTCCAAAGTAAACAAAAAATCTCATTGAAATTGTTTCTCGTTTTCATGATCTCACTGGGAAGAGAAAGGCTTTCCTTCAATGGTCTTCTGGAGCTCTGTCATTATGCTGCAGTGAGGTAATTTGCTAAAACAGCTGCCTCTAATGAGGAAACCTTTCCATCTGGCACACCCAGTTCGACACAAACAACCTCCTCAGACGGAGAAAGAGGGAAGAAAAAGCTCTTCCATGGGAAAAAGAATTCTGCTTCTCTAAAGAAGCTCCTTGAACTGCACAAACTGCGCAAAGGTTGAAATGCATTCTGAGGAAATGACCATCTTTTGTTTCTTTCGGTGTACCCATTGGGCTTGCTTTCAAGCTAAAAACACAAAAACCTGGCCTCACTGCTAGTCATGCTCATAACTCATTGCCTCTTATTATACAACAGTTTTGCATAGATTTAAAATTCAAACATCTCTCTCTCTCTCTCTCTCTCTCTCTCTCTCTCTCTCTCTCTCTCTCTCTCTCTCTCTCTCTCTCTCTCTCCCCATCCCTTCCTCCCTCCCTCCCTCCCTCCTAAAAGAATGTGATTGTAACATAACCTGAAACAGAGTCAGTCAGGTAAACATGGTTTGCATAATGTCTGTATTTTCAAACTTCTCTTTCATTGAGAGAAATTACTAGGCTGCTCATGTAAAATGTCATGTTCCATTCAGAAATACTTGATGCCTAACAGGCTCTCAAAGAAAGCATAATTTGAATAATGGAGTGGAGGAAACTGCATCACATAATAATGTTCTTAAATACTGATTATTTGGGTTTTTTTTTTTTATATAAGAATTATTTCTACTTACCAAGTGTCTGTTGCTACTTTCCAATACATACCTGGGCTTAGACTTGGGTGACAGAAATACCAGTAACCTTTATTTCTAATGTTTTGGTTTCTGATTAATTGAGCATACCTTAGTTGAGTTTTCTTTTTCATGAAGTTGAGTAATATCATCTGAACCTTAGAAAACTGGCCACTGTGATTTCACAAGTTCTTCCTATTAGCATAATAGGAGGTTATAATTAAATCTAGACATATGCGAGACTGTATTTAAGAAGTCATAAGGATTAAGCCAGAACTTACTGGGTTTCCCCGGCCCTGATTTTACTGAAATGTTCCATAACCAAAAGCTAAAGAAATGCTCATTAAAATGGAAAGCATTTAAATGGAGATAAATATGCTAGGGATTTGTAATTCCGGTTCATAGATCAATAGGAGATGAATGATGGAGGCAGTGTCTTGGCATGCCTGAGCCTGTGCCAGGGTGTTATCAGCTCTTTGGGGGAGATAACAGCAAGAACTTTAATTTTCTCTGTGACTACAGGGCATAATGTAAAATTAATGTACTTCCTGTCAAGGTTATGGCAAGACATTGTTGTCTAGAAGAGAGAATTGTTTGTTCCCGCCCCCAAACACTTGCTCATACCATGCTAACACATTACTGAGAAACAAATGTCTTTGTCATCATCAATAGTGGCAAGGTGTGGAGGGTGCTTTCAAGTTCTAATTACACAGGGTGGAAGTTCACAGATCTCTGAAACTCAGCCTAAAGACAACAAAAACCACAGAAGTATGTTCAATCATAAATTAAAAATGATCACATGTTATTTAGCTATCTAGCATTAAGGTATTAGTGCATCCAAAGGGAAGTCAAGCAAAGCATGTATGAGCCTTGTTTCCTACATTGGGGAGGTATGAGGAACAGAAAACACAAAGACACCACTTGCTCTAGGCTGTCACTTACTCTAGGATGCTAGTTTTAACTTGCAGGCATTTAAAGACCAGCTAAACTATATGTTGGGTTTTTGTATGTTTTTATGCTGGGTACTAAAATAAGAGATTTGCTCTACAAGCACTCTACTGCTAAGCTAAACCCCCAACCTTTCACACCAGGATGTCCCCCATTTATTAAACATAGATTCTATTCTCATACAATATAATCTCAATACAGTTTCCCACCTCCACTCCTGCCAGGCAGGTCCTTCACTCTGCTCCCATCCAGATCCTTCCCCTCTGTCTCTCATTAGGAAAGAACTAGTTTCTAAGAGAAAACAAAATAAAATATAACGAGATAAAACAAGGCCATCCTATTGAACTCGGATAAGACAAACCAACAAAAATAAATAAATGAACGAACGAATGAATGAATGAATGAATGAATAATAAATAAATAAATAATGAATGAATGAATGAATGAATGATAAATAAATAAATAAGAAAGCTCCAAGAGAAGGCCCCAAATTCCCAAGACCCGCACAGACCAGTGTAGACCCTGTGCTCGCTGCTTCAGTCTGTGCTCACAGGAGATTTGCTCAGTTGATTGGAAAGGCTTTTTCTTTAGGGTCACAACTCAGCTCCCAAATCAAGACACCAAGACTCCTTATAAGTTTTGAATGCTCGGCCTAGCTTAGGTTCATTTCTGGCTAGCTCTTAGATCTAGTTTAAACGAACCTGTTTCTGTTTGTCATTTGCCTTGGGCTTTCTACCTTTCTTTTTTTTTCTCTCTCTATATTTGCCGTTCACTGCTTCTCATGTCTGCTGGCTAGCTGCTGCCTGGTTCCTTGCCCCAGACATCTCCCTCAATCTCTCCTCCATCATCTCTTGACTTTCTTCTCGGAGTCTCGGTTTCCCCTCCTGTTTATTCTCTGTACCTGCTAGCCCTGCCTATCCAGTCTCCTGCTTAGCTATTTGCCATTCAGCTCTTCATTGGCTGTTCAGCTCTTAGGCTGGCAAGGTGAAAAAAATACAGCACATCTTTACATCACTAAACACACATCCTTACACTGTTAAACAAACGCAGCATCAATAAAAGCACTTACAGGTTAAAGTAATACTCTGTGGCATAAACAAATGTTCCGATAATATTCCACAGCGCGGACGTCATTCTCTCCGGGGTGCTCCATCCCCCATCCTTCACCCCACCTCCCGTCCCGTCCCATCCCCTGCCCCGCTCCTTCTTTCTCCTCTTACACTGAGTTCCCTGTCTAAGGCGAGGAATTTAATGGTGGCATCTCATTTAGAGCCGTGTATTTCAAGGTCTCTCTTTATATAATGTCCAGGCTCTGAGTCTCTTTATCTGCTCCATCTGTCTGGCCCTGGGTAACACACCCCATATTCCTTCATCCTCTGAATGTTCTGACAGAGCTAACCTTAGGGCATAAACCCAAAGCAGGAAAGGAACCCCGAGACTCTAATGAGAACACAATGAGTTCCTTGGGGACAGCATATAGGGCTGTTAACCTTCCTAATAAGATGAATTTTAAATGGCGACCCACATTCCCCACCTTGAGTAGGAGAGAAGCCTGGGGGGAGCAAGAGGCAAGTGGAGTTCTTTATAGAACATTGACTAAGCATGTGCAAGGTCCTGGATTAGACCACCAGCGCCGACTTAGAGAGACAATGAAAGAACAGACAGAGAGAACCAAAGGAGACCATTTAAAGACCATTCTAGGAAATACACATTTGCCAAATAAACCAGAAAACTGGAATTAGCAGAAAGGAAGTGAGTTGTAAACATGAAACTATGGTAAAATGCTTGATGTCAAAATCAGTGCCCAGTTGATATTTCTGAGCAGTAATAGAAGGAGAAGGGTCACCATGTCCTAGGTTATTACTCAAAATGTTCTATGATGAATAAAAAGGATCTCTTGTCCATGGCATGTTATTTGCAAAAATAGCTCACTAAAGAAAAACCAATTGTAATTTTTCCACCTCTCTGTACTTAATTCCTCAGTAACCAATAGTGTTGAATATTAATAGACTAGTCATAATTCCAGAGCTTTACGGAGAAGGTGGTGGTTTGAATGTGCAAAATCCCCCAGAGGCTCTGGTATTTGAACACTTGTTCCAGAGAAAATGTGGCATTGCTGGAGGAAGCACTTCACTGGGGTTTTACCATCTTGTTCTCTTTCCAGTTCACTCTTCCTACTCTGAGTTCGCTGTTGAAGACGTGATCTCTCAGCTTCCTGTTCCAGATGGCTGCTGCCATGCCTTCCCCATTATGGACTCATAATAAGCCACAATAAACTCTTTCTTCCATGAGTCACTTCTGGTCATGGTATTTTATCACAGTAGCAAAATGTGACAATACAACAGGCCTTAGAAATAAAAAATTACCTTAATTTTTAAATCAATTATAAAAGAAAGCACAAACTACTCTTAGTTAGGACATTTGTTAATAAGAAAACAGGCCATTTGTCACAACTTTCTAACTTTGCTACGTTTGTTAATCTCAGGGAGCAGTTATCTGGGGAGTTCTTGGCAGGGTCGTTTTACCTTGCCTCACAGTGTATATCAGCCTTCTAAGATGGCTACAACAGAAGACCACCAACTGGATATTTATAAAACAGATTTATAGCTCTGAAGGTTAAAGAGGATGGGTTAAGGTGTTGGCGAAGTTGATTTCATTAAGCATTCTAGTTACTGATAACTGGCCCTTCCCTGTCACTGTCCCCTCTGAGTCCTTGGAAAAAGAACTATCTTGATGTCAATGACTCTTATTTTTAATGACACCAGTTCTATGAGATTAGAACTCCACCCTAATTATCGTATGTAGATTTCATTACATCCTTAGACTCTGAAAATAGTTACTGTGGAGTTTGGGCTTCTTGTATAAATTATGCTCAGAAGTGAGACATTTCATCCAAAGTACTGGTTTAGTAAGGTTTAGGATGGATACGGCTAGCAACCGTATGTCACTCATGAGCTATCTGTACCTATCCTACAGCAAAGGTCCTCCTCCTTCACACGACACTGTTTTCTACATTAGAGGGTACATGCGAGTAAATTCTGGGGTGAAACTCACTTCTGGCCTATAATTACTCTATCAAGCAATCACTGCTTCTCCATAGAGTATAATTTGTTCAAGCAAGATTATATTTGAAGCATCTAAGAGGGAATATGAAGCATTATTATGATAAACAGGACCCTCAGTACAGATGATCAGGAGCCAACTTCCAAATATAGATATACTGTTAAAGTATCTTTCCTCATGTTAGATAGCCATTAGGTAATTAGGCACATTAGACACAGAACTAACTTCCATCAGACTTGGGTTCAGATGACAAGAGTCTCTGTCAACACCCTGCTTTCTACTTGAAGGACATAGAGGACTTTCCATCTTGTAGTTTACCTAAAAACTAAGCCAAATATATATATCCATACACAGTCAAACAATGACAGCACAGAGAACCTAAAGGAAAGTCAGTCTAGTTGTTTAAAAAAAAATTGCTATGAAAAACACAGAATCAGGTTCAATTTCCCTGTCCTTCCTAAAGACCTCTCCAATAGAGGCAGAATGGCATAAAGGGTGAGAATTTGGGTTCAAAGGCTAAGGTGGCAATAGAACACTGGACCTATCGAGTACCCACTGCAAGACATGAGTCAGTTGACCTTCTTTTTTTTTTGTGCACGGATATGTCCAGGCATGTGTGTATGTGCATGTGTTTGTGTCTATGAGTGGGGGTATATGTGAGTGCAGAGACCGGAAGTCAACCTCAGGAGCCATGCTCAATAACACCATCTGCCTCCTTTTAAATAGGATCTTTCATTAGCCTGGAGCTTTATTAGACTTGAAAGGTTGGGCAACTAGTCCTAGAGGTCCTCATGTCTCCACCTATCCATTTCTGGGAGTACATGCCCATGCCATTATACCCAGGATATTTACATGGGTTCCAGAAATTGAGCTCAGGTCCCTCGTATTTAGAAGTTAAATGCTTACTGAGCCATTGTACAAGTCCATTAGTTAAACTTCTGTGCTTCGTTTCTCCATTTGCAAAATGGTCATCATTATTTAGCCTATTTCAATTTAATTATGAGGCTTTAATAAATATGTTATCTCTAATGCAAAATTGTCAATAGAATTGAAAATAGAAAGTGTTTTTTTCTCTTTTATAGATATAAACTGACAAACTTATTTGGTAGTAGAAGTTAAACTGAAATAAAGTGTGTGGAATCTTTTTATAACTTATTAAGTATTAATATTTATAGTTTTGCTACAGAAATATAAAAATGCATTTGATTGCTGTGTGTTGCCATCGAGTGCTGCTGTAGGACTAAGCTTGGGATGTATAGTTATGATGGAATTAATATACCTTTCTAAAACAGGAAAACACAAAGTTGTCTCCCAGGGTTTCAATAAGGGATTATGGGCTCAGAACACTAACTGGCACTTAGCAATTCTCTTTAAGTATTAGCATTTAAAAGACTGCCCTGTGACTAAGTGTTCCATATATAGGAAAGTAAAATTATGACTATACTGTACAGCCTTGAATTTCAAATTACAGAGTTTTTGTATAATTTTCTTCTAGGTAGAGGCAGAGAGCTGGTTTATTCCAATCACATATTGTACAGGTATTAAAAACATTAAATGAATTTTCAGTCATAAAGAATGACAGGTTTGCTCTCCTACCTAATATAATTAAAAAGTATAGAAAATAATACTTTCATATCAGTCAATGAAAATCAGTGATCCAAAAAGGTAGCAAACATGCAAAGTAACCCTATGTTTACCATGCCTTCAAGAGAATTCCAGGTAGAGAGGGGAAGCCTGGGCAGAGCCCAGAACCCTTAAATTGTTAGTGCAGAGCTAAGAGGTCAAGATGAATAGTTTAGAAGACAGAAAACATGCACAGATATATGACTTTGAAGATCACAAACCCCCCACCAAGCATAAATGTACTATCTACATATGCAGACTAAGAAACTGCCTACCTCCGGGTGAATGAATACCTAAAAGAATAAGAGAGAACAGTACAGATAGTTAAAGTTCACAACTGAGCCTGTTCTCATGATCTTGAACGAAGCGGGGAAAAATCAAGATTTATGAGGCAGTGGATAGAATGCACAGAAAGGTCTTTCCTCAGTTGTGGGGAATAATTATCTTTGAGTAAGCATTTCTCTCATCCTGTCCAAAGTATTTTAAAAGCAATTCCCAAAAGACTAAACCTCTTTCCCAGCAACTTAATTAAGTCCCAGAACAAAGCTTAAGAATAAATACAGGAATGTAATGTATCTGGCAACAATAAAGTTAGATATCAACAAATGATTTCTATGATATCTGAACATAAGGCATTACATATATCAAGAAGAAGAGAAATGTAACCCATAATAAGAAACAGCCAATGAAAGCTTACACAGGCTTTTTCCCATTTCTCCTGCTGTGGACAATTAAAAACCTTGGGCTTTATACACAGAACATCCATAAGGGGCCTAAAAAACACAGAGGATAGCAGACCACTTACGGAACTCAGAATTCAATGAATAATATATTAGTGAGTTCCCTGGGTTTTCTTTGTCTGATACATCCTAGACTTGCAGCTGAATAAGTTGGCAGGCAAAAAAAAAAAAAAAAAAAAAAAAAAAAAAACTTCTCAACATCTGCTGGCCGAAATCTAGGATTTCAACAAAAGCCTGCTCTGTCTGAAGAGTCATGAATAGGGGTGGCAAATCAGGACAGAAAATGTTTGGCAAATACCATTACACTCCAGCCGGACATCACAGAAGAAAACTACAATCTCGTCCTACGGATTCCAGCAAAAAGCATGTGTGGAGCCTTATTTCTTCCCCTGTTATTCTGCTATTGTACGCGATTGTTGTGTGATAGTATGAGAGAAGAACAAAATGGGTGCCAGGCTCTTATCCCTGCAAACTAGTCATGAGTCCCATGTTATCAGGAGAGACAATGAGGAGCCAGATAGCTTGTCTCCTGTGGTGGTGATATCGGTATAGTCCCTTCCTCCCTGGGGCCAAAAAAGCAACAAAAACAGACGTGTTAAATAATTTCAACTGAAAATCACTCGCCAAGAACAAGGTGATGATGTGGTGGGTGTGCACATAACTCTGTGAGAATTGTACATTTGTGTCATAGTTTAGCAAACTTGTCATTTGCTCAGTTGATTTTACACAAGTTACTCCAGACTGACAGAAAAATTATTTTAGAAGAACTTAATAACAAAATGGACTAAAATAACCATAAGATAAATTTCTAATTTCTTAAACTTTTTTGCATACTCGGTTACTTTTGTTAAGTTGGATTATTTCAGCGTTTTAAAAGCAATCTTGTTTTTAGATTTTTCTCAAATTATATTATAGTCTGTGGTAGCTCTTCAAATACGCCCGAAGGTTCTAGACGGGCTGGTGGTCACAAGCAAGACTGAGTGTCAACAAAGGACATGCTACCGGGAACCCACATCAGCCCACATTCTTCTGATGTTATTTTCTGGTAAGTGAAATGAATGTGAGTATTTGAAGTGACTCCTGTCTTTGAAAGCGGGTCTTCAACCTGGATGGGAAACTTTTATCCAGTGCCAGACAGGGAAGTGGAAACTGGCTGCCTGAGATGTTTTCACTTGGGAGATTGCAAGCAGATACATGTCCATGGTTCTGAAGTGCCAGCTTCTAGGCACGCTGCCATAATTCAAAGACAGCTAAGAAATGTGAGTTTGGAAAGTGTCGTCTGCCACAAATCTACAATGGTCTTCTCTTTGGTTCAGAAAGTCATGGAGCAGACAAGTCAAAGGAAACTGTGGTCACATACGCATCTTTATAAACTGTATATTTAGAACTATGTTAATAATTACAAAAACCATCATGCTCTTCCCTGATCATACTAATTTAACTGAAAAATACCTGAAATAAAGAGCTGCTTAATTTTAAGAAGCTCTGTTTAATTTTTCCCACTAAGTGCTAATCAGTCCTCCAGAAACCAGGGGTAGAAGTTATAAAGGCTGTAGACAGACATCTATGCTTCTCACCCCAATATTATCTATGACAGCAATCTATATTTTTCAAGACACAAAATAGTGATGTTTGTGTAGAATCAAGATTTGAATTCTGCAGCTTTCCCACCTAAATGTAGCCCACAGCAAGATACAGTGGGTACCATTGCTGCCCTGTTCACTGGTAGACACTTTACTCACAGCAACTTCTTGTATTTTTTGGCTTACCTTCTACTATGGTAAATGGAGCTATGGGCAAACCTGTAAGATCACCTTCCAAGATGACCAGAAAAATGGGACTTCTGAGAATTGATTGAAGGCATAAATGAAGAAGCATTCAGAAATATTTTTAGCAGCTTCAATGATCTCAACTATTATTTTTAGTTCCAATAACAAAATTCACTTCTAGTGATAATAGGTGTGTTTTATTTGAGACAGAGTTCCCATCCAACTCATCCTGAGCAAGTACTTGATATATAGACCAGGCTGGCCTTGAATTTACAGAGATCCTCTTGCCTCTGACTCCTGAATTCTAAGATGGCAGATATGAGCCACCACACCAGGTATAAAACAATAATTTATTACAAAAGCTTTACAACAGAAAAATATGATGATTAATTATAAATATGAAACTCTCATGAAAACAGTTACTTTAATAATCTAATAGTATGTGAGAAGCTGAAAACCGTAACTCTATAGGATAAACAGAAAAGTTTCCAAGGATCACTGAATCTTTGAAGACTTAAAATGTGAGGGCAAAAGAGCCAGGCTGTGACTGTAACAAAAGCCAACAGGCCTGTAAGTATGTGCCCAAACCTCACTGTAATACTTACAGTTTTATCTTGTTCATAAGAAATAAAATTAGCATTGTATCAATCTAATAAGTATTTAGTAGTAGTTGTAGGTTGGTAATCCTGAATTAAAGATAAACTTAGTACTCCTTTGTTAAGAAGAAATAGCCTAGACAAAGTTTGCACCTAAAACACTGATGAGTTAAAATAGACCATTGAAGTCTAAATAGAGACTGTCTTCGTCACAAGGAGAAGGAAGACAAAGCCCATTGTTTATATTCTTTTAGTTTCAGAATTGTTTCATCTACTAGCCCGCTATCACACTGCAGCCCAGTTAGGGGAGAAGTGTGAGAAAGTTTGAGGGGGTAAACCTGCATTTCAGAGATCTGCTTGTGTGTGCCTAAAGTCTCAAGGACTGAGACTGTCTGCTTCTGATGCATTCTAGGCACATCCATAAGCAACTGTGCCAGTGTCCTGCTGCTGACAGACTTTTCATCTCCTTTGTAGCATATACACATTTCACAATTGAGTTATTCCATGTCTGCCTCCTTGTTTAAAGTCCCAAGTGATAAAATCATGTCTGGTCACCTTTGTGTCTTCCCAGCAAGGAACATAGCAACTTTCAAGGTACTGGCATTGGTAATGTTTAGTCTAGTGAACTTAAAGGAGTCATAAAAATGATTGTACTTGGGATTGTCCAAGTACATAGATTTAGCCAGATAAAATAATATGTATTTAGTTTGGTTTTAAAAATTATAGAAACAACCTCAGAAGAAGATATTAGAGTTACCCAGTTTCTGATCAACTGAGGCCCAGCCAATGCTTACTACACAACAGTGCGGGAATAGTCTAACATCTCAGAAAGGAAAAATTTAAGAACATCACCCTTTCCATCCTGAAAGCTCAGGATTTTTCAATCTATTTAAACAAAGCAGCCACAATACCTTTCTGCAATAACCTTCAGTGTATGTATGTTTTTTCCCAGTTTGCTTTATTCTATTATTTTTGATAGAAAACCCCAAGTTAAGTTAGAGATTTATTCCAAAGTCTATTTTCCTGTACGTTTTACTACTAGGAATATATAATTAAAAATTTATCTCTCAATATATAATATTTAAACCAAATAAAATTAAATGAATATTTTTTAATGTTCGTTATTTATATATTCTGGAAAACTATTGGATTCTGCCATTATTTTGATCTTACAATTTCTCTTAAATTGTCTAGCCCTATTTTGATATATCATAGAGTAATGGTTTTTAATTTTGATCATAAAGCGATCTGTGTTCAATGTGTACACAAGTGTGCAGTGAATACCTGCTGTGTATAGAATAAGCCTCTGGGGAATCCATTTATTCTTTTTCCCAAATGTAAATATCAGCCAGACAACTTCGAGGTCAGCAGTGAGCAGTTTACAATTTAGGAATGATTAATGGTATCTTCAGCTATAATTTCAAAATCTAAAAGCTGCCAGGATCTAGGGAATAATGTTATTAGCTGTTAGAACGTTTTCAAGCTGTAGACTGGTCTATAAAGTCTGTGCTGGTGAGTAGAGCTACTGATGCTCAGCTTACTGTTAAATATATTCATTTTCCTAGTAAATATTTTATTATATATGCTGGTAACAAAACAGTAATTCTGATCCTTGAGTTATCTGGAAATAATTAATGCCTGAGGAGACTCAGTGACTTTGAGTGGCTACTTCTTACAGCATGGAATTGTAATGTAGTTCTTTATCACATATAAGGTCTATTTTCTTAAAAGCTGAGCAATGTGTAAATTCAATAGCTTTAGGTTAGGCACCCACAATTTAGTAGGCACACTCGAGAATACTAAACAGACAAGTCAAAGTAAACTGAGTACCAATATTTTTGTTTTTCTGGCTTCAGACTTGAATGACAGCTGTAGTTAGTTCATAGCTCTGTACCTCAGTTGTCTCATCTGAAAAATGGGATGTTGCTCCATCTCAAAGTATAAAATTAGCTTATGTCTTCCAAAAGGCTTCATGTAAAATGCTTAATGACTGTTAACTAATTTACTATGATCTGAAAAACAGTTTCAGTGTTGGGCTTTCAGGATGAGAACAACATAATCCTCTCCCCTCTTAAAATGAGGCAACTCTGCATTCAGGCAAGGGGTCCCAATGTGGTCTTTTTCATCATCCCATGTGGCCAACTACTAAAAGAAAATGCCACGAGATGTATGTTCTAGACTTTAGATTTAGACCATTTGTGTCTTGTGGATGTGTGATTTTTGTTGCTTGCTGAATTGGTCTTAAAGAAGGAATTAATTTGAATAAAGGCGTACGGCCTTCTCACCTGACGTCCAGCAGGCCCTCCAGAGGACAGCTTTTGGGAATTGCTTTCTCTAGTCTGCTGTGGTTGTAATTGGTTTTCGAGGGTTGTTGATTCCCTCTTACAACAAAGTGGCCGGAAAACAATGATTCATTTCTAGCTTCTTCCTGCTTGAGATGAAATCTGAATTGATATGTTCAAATTTAGAAGGTCCATACCTACTTCTAGGCCAACATATCTTTTCATCTCAAGAAAAGCTGTTACTTTTTAACTCTTAGCAAGCCAGTAGCTTGCTAAATTACGCCATCAATTTTACAGTGATAGCTGCCTTTGGACACAGCTCGGGCTGAGGGTGAGCTTCCACTTGACTTTGGAATCCTTTCATTTGCCTTTTTCCTCAATACCTAACTTTGTCTCTCTTCGTGGTAGGAATCCAAGTGTAGCTGGCTTTCACAAACAAAAAGAAGTTACCAGCTTACATGAAAAATAACGAGGGCTGGAGAGACGGCTCAGCTGCTAAGAGCACTGGATGCTCTTCCAGAGGACCTAGGTTTAATGTCCAGCACCCTCACAGTGGCTCACATCTTCTGTAACTTCAATCCCAGTACATTTGACTCCCTCTACTGGGCTCTGCCACCAGGCACGCGTGTAACATACAGACAATATACAAGCCAAGTAGCCATACACATAGAATAAAGTAATAATGACTTTAAAAACTATTGAAATCAAATGCCTTCTAAGGCAGGTTTACCTGGACTCAGTGTTATTGGGGTTGCATAGGTTCCCCCAACAGCATAGAAGTCTTACCATGTTTATACATGCAATGCTAAGCTAACCCATCAGCTTTAATTTCTGTCTGTATCTGGGAAATGGAAGTAATGATCAATTGAAGCCAGGCACAGATGCATGCTGGTAATCCCAGTACTCAGGAATTTGAGACAGGCTTGTCAGCTCAAGGCCAACCTGAGCTACTTAGCAAGATCCTGTATAAGCAACAATAAATGTACTTAATTCATAATTGTGCTGTGAGGAATTACTGAGTTAGTACATGGAAGGCATACTGAACGATGTTCATTGTTTAGCACCTCTTCAGCAAGCCTTAGTGGTCATGAGGATTTAGAGTATGAGGAAACAGAGAAGGAAGAGAGATTGACACTCATGATAGGCATAAGGAGCAAATGGGAACCAGTCTAAAGGAATTCAAGGGTTCCTATAGAACACAGACGACGAAGCTTTGCACTAACCAGCAGGCTTTCCGGCCCTATGTCCACCTGCTATGATTGGCTTTATCCTCTAACAGAGTCCAAAGAATTCAGCACTAGGAGGGATACAAGCCGGGTTGAAGTAAGTAAAGCTCTGTGGATGCCCAGGCTTGCTCTCTGCTTTTAAAACTGGTCAGGCAGGAAAGGGGTGTGGCTTGAGACTTCAGACAATAATCAACTTAAAGAACTTGGGGGTGCATATCTGCCTGAAGTAATAATGACCGTGACACAGGTGAGGAAACCCCACATAAGGTATACGTTCTTTCATAATGTTATTCCTTAAACAGCTCTTTTCTGTGGGAAATTGAATGCTACAGAGGTACAAGCGGGTCTTTGGGCGTGTCAGGAAGGAGGCAGCAACATAAACCGAGTCCCGTGTAGAACCCTGGAAACGTGGCACTAACAAAGACTTCCTGTTCAGCATAGAATACGTGCTGGCAGAGGCGGCATGCAGGGCTGTGGGTGTACTCAGCTGTGCAGAGCTGATTATAGAAGATGAAAGGGCTTGGCAATTCATTTCATCTCACGCTGAAACACTGCTGACAACTGAAAGTGAGGACAGAAGGATTCATTTGTTCAACTTCTGTTTTAAAAAGCAGACTTCAAATGATACCGTGGAGAAAAAGAGGAGACTGTGGTGTAATGCGATGTCTTTTTTTTTCCCCCACAGTAGATGCAACATTTGTGTTTTGTAGATGGTTTTGGAAGGCAAAGGAATTGTCTTTTTTTTTTTTTTAAAATGTGTGTGTGGCTCTCATCAATTTCAATGAACAGGATGGATGGCTGCTTGTTCAATCACTGATCAGAGAGACCATGTCTCCCTAACCTGACAGAGGCTATCATGTCCACTCATAGCTGAGACCCACAATAAGTCAGAATGAAATCCTGTATCAGCATGGTGCTTAAATGCTTCTGAGGAGCACGGTGGGAAAAGACGTTATGCGGGATCTCTGTGCTGAATATGGAAAACTACGTGACACATAATAAATAATCTCTTTTTGATTTTATAATTCTGGCAATTTCAAATTTTACCCCACAAATGCAAATTTTCTCACTTATCTACATTTTTAGATTTGCTTGGATATTTGTAAGAAGATGTCATATTTTGTTTGAAATGAAATGTACCACTATATCAGCATATTTAACGTTTAAAAACGAGGAGTATTTATTTTAGTTCAAAGGCTCATATAAATTGCTATGAGAAAGTGGTCCAAAAGATTTATAAACATGGGTAATTCACCATACTGGTAAATTATTAGTTATTTATGATTAATGCATAAATGCAGATCCAAATGTTAATGGAAGAGATAAAGAAGTAAAGACTCCCTGCAATCATTAAAATTAAAGTATTCATAACCTGAGCACGTCCTTCTCAAGCAATTGCTTTCTTAAGCAATCAGCAAAGTGACGGATGCTTGCTCGTCTCCACCGTCTGTATGAGGACTTCAGTTATTTTTCTCTGTTCTTAATGTGGAGTTTCCTTCCAAGAAAACACCCAGGCAATGAAAATAGAAAAGATTATGGCTCAAATAAACTCGTGGAATCTCATCACACTCACAAATATCTCAACAATATTTTGGGAGCACCTGCTGTGTGTGTGCCAGGTATTATGAATATCTCCCATTGTAACTGTTTTTTTTTTTTTTTTTTTTTTAAGATTAGCTATGAGTAAGAAAGGGGGCCATTTTATAGGGTGTGTGGATATATTTTAAAATATAATAAAAACAATCTGATTAAATTGAAACATATACCTACAATAGGGGGTTTCTATGTGAATTTTTCTGAAGAAGCTGTACTTAAGCACTGAGGTGGGAGAATGAAACGGCTGGTCTTGTAGTCTTGTGAAGGCCACACTTTAAAAATGTGAGTTCCAGAATGAGTTTGGCATTCTTTGGTGTCATAGGGAGGGCTAGAATGATCTGGTGAGGTAGTTCGATAGTAGAGAGGTTTCTGAGCATGCCCAATGCCCTGGATTTTTCCTCTAGCCAAGAGCAGGGAACAGAGAAGTAGTAGCAAGATCAAGAATACAGGGATGGCCCAGCAGCTCTTCGGAGGTTCTGAGAGGGCAAAAAGCTTGCCATCTTCATAGACCAATGGAAAGCTTGGGTAGGTGCTTCCAGTCTGGAGAATGGTGCTGGGGATGGGGATGGCATGAAGACAGCTCAGCGCTGACCCCTCAGTGATCCGGGTTCTGTTTTGGATGGTGCAGAACATTTCTGGTGAGAACTAGAAGGAGGACAGTGATGTCAGCAGTTATCATCATTCAGTAGCTGTTATTTTTCTGGGTTTCTAATTGGAAGATCACGATCCAAGATGATAAAAAAAAAAAAAAAGTCAATCCAAGAACTCTTAAGATTTGTTTGTTTGAGTAACTATCTATCAAAGGCACTCAGATGTCAAATTATGCATTTTTTTTCTTCCAAAACTAATGATACCAAAAACAAGTGTTACTCTTGAGCACACTTGAAAAAGGAGCTGTTATAAGCAGTGGCCCACGCACCAGTGAGTTCTGATTTCAGTACCATCTATTCAAGTAATTATATGACTTAATACTAAGTACATCATTGATTGCTATCAAATATTCAATTATATTTCAAATTGAGTACAGTTTGATTATATGTAGTTTTACATTGAATTGTGTATATCAAACAATTTAAAGTAAAGTCCCTTTTCCATGTAAATTGATGTTTATCATAAAAATATCAAATATAGTCAGGAATATTTAAAATGTAAAATCTTATATCGCCTGTTATAACAATCTGAAGATGTTTAAATAATTAAGTTAATATGTGATGTCAATCACGTGTCATTCAATGAGTTAATTGAAATAATTATCTTTATAATAAAGTTTAATTTTAAGGGATGAATAGTATTGATATTAAGTTGCATCCATAGAGTGGCTCACAACCATTTGTAATTCCAGTTCCAAAGTATCAGACTCCCTTTTCACAGGCGTCAAGCATGCTCATGATGCATATACTTCTGTGCAGGAAAAACACTCACACACATAAAGTACAATAAGAACCAAATCTTCAGAATTCCATTCTTTTTACTGTTGGGTGGTATTCAATTTCTTTTTTCATTTTGTCATTAATAGACCTTCTGATTGATTTCATGTTCTGCTGTGGGGAATAAAATTTATTATGACAATTAGTATCTACATTTTCTTATGGATATATGTTTACATTTTTCCCAGCTGAATACCTAGAAATGGAATTGCTAGTGTTGAGGTTAGATGAATATTCCATTTTGTTTCCAGCTTTCTGCACAATGCATGCTTTTCTTTATATTTAATTTATTGGTGTGTTTACATGTCATAAAATGTTTTTTATATTCAACATGTAGCAACATCTTCCTTTTATTCAGTCATTATTTCTTTTGAATGAACTGTTTAACTCATTTATTGTTAGATGTAATTATGGCTTAATCCTTACTATATTGATATTTGTTCTCAGTTTGCCATCAACTATCTGTTACAGTACTCATCCATGCCTCTCTTCTCTGGGGTATTGATATATTACATTAATACATATTCATAGTCCATATTTACTATCCAATTTTATGTTCTCTTGGCTTTTTATCAGTACTTATTTGTATGTCTCTTTGTTTGTCTGGGTGTGGCTCAGTGATAAATGAAAGATATGCATACTTACCACAGCATCACTTCAGATAAGATTCTACTAAAGAACAAATCCACAAATTAGATAGTGATATCATGTCACTTAGTCTATGACTCATTCCCTGTATTTTCATCAGATGTTTTAATTTTTCATAGTCTATAAATCTCAAGAGACTCCGATTCTAGTAAGAAAAGTTCGAAGAAATGACATGGGTGTGGGCTAGCTCCCTCACCCCACCATTCGCCATCTTGCCATCAGTGTAGATTTGAAGATGAAGAGGCAATGTGAGAAGCTGCCATGAGATTAAGAATCTAAGGAATCCTTCAGTTGCCTGATCCCAGGGAGATTGGAAATGGAATTAAAATACGTATGGGCTTCAGAGAAAATCCTCACACATTTAGGTGAACCTCAAAAGGTCAACAGCTTGTGTTTCAATAAGGATTCCCACATCAAGCTTGAGACAGAGCTAAAACTATACCAGCCTGGCAAGGACTGAAACTCAGTGATGTCTAGCTTCAATCCTTGGGTTCAAGTAATCTATGCTTATGGTAATTATCTGACATTAGCCTCTAAGGAAGAGCATTTTCTAGAAATAAAGCCCTGTCACTTTTACAAACATTTTCATAAGTCACTAAAAAAATTAACAGGTATACAATAAAAAACATGAGAGAGAGAGAGAGGCAGAAGAAGTCATGGACAGTAGATCTAGGTGCCAATCTAGAGGTGGACTGAATAGTCTCTGTGAGTATTGTGAAGAATGGAAGACATGAGTAAGTTGATATAACCCAGAAAACTTAACGTTTATATCACGTAAATTATAGCATTCATAATGAATGTCTGAAATGAAGAGGACACTCTCAAATTCATGAGAAACTAAAATTAAAATTACTTAAGTACATAACAGTGTTGTATTAGTGACCCTGTGGAGCAGAAGAACATTCCTAGAAGGTTGATGGTTACAAAACCACTTTGGGAAAAGATAGAGCAATTTCTTAGAAAACTAAATGTGCCTTTTTCTTAACGCTCCATATTGTAATAACTTTATTAACAGTGACTCCAAATAGGAATTTAATTGTCTGTGAATATAATAGATACAGCATAATCTGTGAAATATTTATGCAATACTCAATAGCAATAGCAGTAAACTTAATATGAGTTGGATTTGCCTTCTCGAAATGGAGATGGAGGAGGTTCCGTTCATAGTGCAACTAAATGTGGCCTAGGTTAGAAATATAGTCGTTAAAAGGTAATCAATTTATAATTGTAGAGTGACGCCTCAGCCATTAAAATTGATGTCTCTGTAAAAGATAGAAATCGGGCCTTTGTTCAAAGCCCAGTACGAAACAAAAACAAAGAAACAAAATGAACAACAAAGACCAAAAACCAAAACATTACCAACAAGGACAACAGATGAAGCAGAAAAGAGCAGCAGAGATAAAGGGATAGACATGGACAGAGAAGATAGAAACTGGGATAGAAACTCGGAGGCAG
The DNA here is from genome assembly GCA_033318265.1 of Phyllotis vaccarum. NCBI lineage: Eukaryota > Metazoa > Chordata > Mammalia > Rodentia > Cricetidae > Phyllotis > Phyllotis vaccarum. Next base: position 33,863,296 of record JARWLC010000009.1, on the reverse strand, counting down.
GAAGGAGCCAAGGTGCAATTGTACAAACCAAGAAATGCCCAGGGCAACAGCAAACACTGGAAGCTAGAAGGGGGAGGGAGGGATCTACCTTGATTTTAGGCTTCTGCCTCTAACCTTGAAAGACAATTTTGTAATGTTTTTGAAACTTGGATGTCCTAGCTATGAGACTTTGTTTTAAACACCCTGAAGCACCACTGCAGCTACCTGGGTGTTTAATGCACAAATCAATTTCAACAGCACAATGTCGGGCAAAAGAAACCTTCTAGTGGAAGAATACCAATGTGTGGTTTACTGAGGAAGCCTAGAAGAGCAAAACTACTCTGTGGCAGAGAAAATTCCAAGACATCATGGTGAGAATAAACATTGTGATTGGTTAAGAAAGGAATGCTGTGTGATGACGCAGTTCTATATCCAAAGGCATCTGTTAGAGTTCCATAGCGCCCTAACCAAAAATGAGGCATGGACACACATGCTTGAATTTCAAAATCCTGCAAATGAAAACTCAGGACTTATATTTTTGGCAGATATAAATTCTCCTGTAATAATAAACTCTGAAACAGAAAAACTGAGCTCTGGATAGTAATACTGAAGTAATTATGGGGAAGTGATTTGATATTCGAAATATAATACATCAAAAAGTAAGATAGAGTGATAAATAATAAGACATATGGATAAATGATAATACAAATATAAATATTACAGAATGACTGGGGGATCCTGTTGGTAGACGTGTGAGTTTCTGTGAAATTCTCTTGACTTTATTCATTTGAGTGTTTTGTAGTCAAGTACAGAGCTTACAAGAACATAAGACAGAGACAAGCTAACTAGGTATGAGTGAAAGAGGAGCTTAGTCAGTGTGAAGTACAGAATTGATGAAAAAAATAAAAACTATAAAAACGGGGCTGGGGATGGCAGTACACACATCTAATTTCAGCACTCAGGATCCAGAGGAAGGTACATTCCTACATTCAAGGCCAGCCTGGTCTACAAAGTGAGTTTGTGTGTTTGTGTGGGTGTCTGTATCTATGTGTCTTTGTGTGTGTGTGTGTGTGTGTGTGTGTGTGTGTGTGTGTGTGTGTGTGTGTGTGTGTGTCTGACTGTCTGTGTGTCTGTATGTGTGTCTATATGTGTCTTTCTATACTGCCCTGGCTGACCTAGAACTCACTATGAACACCAACATGGCTTTAAGCTTACAATAGCCTGCAGGCATGCACGACCACATTTGATACAGGTGCACTTTTTATAAAGAAGGCTGAGCATGCTGCAAATGAAATATTTTGTGTTACAATATGGTTTTCTTGGCCCCGGGCTGCCAGAGGTCCAGACCCACAGACCTGCAGAGCCAGACCCCTAAGCTACCCGCTGCTGCTCAGGCCCCCAAAATGATTCAGATGCTTATATTAACTTCATGCTGTTTGGCCTATGGCTCAGGCACATTGCTAGCTAGCGCCTTCATCTTAACTCAACCCATTTCTATTATTTTGTCTGCCACGTGGCCCGTGGCTCACCTGTGTTCCTTATTTGTTTCTTCTTTGGGCATCAGGCTCAGTCTGTCTCTGACTCCACCCTTCCTTTCCTGCCTTTTCTGATTCCCCACGTACTTCTTCTATGGTGCCTGTCATGGGCCAAAACAGCTCCTTTATTTAAAGATTGATATTCACAGCATACAGAAAGACATTCCACATCAACTTCATCTCCATACGAAGTTAATGCTATGAATTTTAGACAGAGTAAATAAAAGTCTAATTATGTGCAATTAAACTCTTGAGAATAAAGGCAAGAAAATTTCAAAGCCTTTAGCAAAGCTGAACAGACTTCTCAACAGGGGGATAGAAATGAGAAACCAATAGAATACCTCCAAAAGTGAGATGCGTGGCTATTACTAGGTTCCTGTTATGTGTGAGACTGGGGGTAAGCCCTTTCCCAGCATGCCCCCCCCCCCCCAGATAATCTCCACACTTTGCAAATGAGGTGAAATTCAAATTTCTTTAACAAAAGGAAATTGAGGTCTGGAAAGAATTGTTTGCATAAAATCAGACAGCTAATCAGTTGATAAAGGTTTGTTTCCAAACGTGGTCCTATACACCTTGTCGCTCCTTATCTACATTTTCCCTCCATTTCTGTGTGTCCAGGGAGGCTGTGAATCCCAGCATTCTTGGTTTGACAATGTGCCCATCAACTCTCTTAGTCATGACAATATTTTTGGGTTACTGAAAAAAGGAAAGAGAGGCACCTGTAATGTGACACAAATGTCTAATGTTGGAGAACAAGAGGACAGATCACATTGTTGTAGATATGAGAGCCAGGACCGCAGATAGAATCCATGTAACTGACCTCTTTCCCAGTACACTCCAATCTTCTACTCTCCATCTTGACATTGAAGTGGAGGACTGGAATGCTTGTTAGCATCAAATTCTAAAGTTTATATCACTGTAGGAAATTGACAAGGTGATGAGCTGTCACTTTAAGCTAAAAGAATATCATATTTTTAAGAAATATTATTCTTAAGGAAATGTGCTGATGATGGCTACTTTTGGTGGAAACAGCATGCATGTGACCTTCTGTTAGACAACAAACATTACGTCAGCAATGATGATCCTCAAACACTGTAGCAGATGATAAAACATGTCCTAAAAAATAATGTCTAAGGCACAAGTACGTAAGGTTCAGTACATTATTTTAGTATACTGTGTTAACATAAACATTGTGGGATATTTTATGAGTAATAAAGTAGACATGTACAGTCCATAATAATATTACCTTTTATACAGTTTTTCTTTAAATCTGTGTTATATCAATAAAATAAATAATATGTTTATTTAAGTAAAACTAAATTTCATTTGGTATCCTTGAGGGAAAAAATTTGAATATGGCTCCTTAGGAGCATCTAAGTTATGAATAATAAATTATTTTCTGACACTAGCTTGGGGCTTTAACATTTCAGGATTTTATATTAGATGAAAATAAATATTAATTGGAATACTATTTATATTTTTGAACCTCTTCCTTATAGTTGCCTAAATAAGCAAATATTTATTTCTTGATAGACTTGAAAGGGTGTGTTACATAAAGGCGGAGAATATAATTTCCTTAGCACCCTTTTCTTTATATCTAAATCATATAAGTCTTTACAAAGTAGTCATGGTTACCATTATCGATTCTTACATTTAAGTGGAGAGTCTCAAATGAGGAATTGACTAGATCACGCAGGTCTTGGACATGTCTGTGAAGGGGATTTTCTAGTGGAATGTCCCAGCTCATGTGGGCAGCATCGTCACTAGGCCAGGTGATCCTTGACTCTAGAAGGAAGCTAGCTGAGAATATGCTGTCTGGTGAGCCTTCAGACAACATTCATCTGGGGGGTCTACTGGGCTCTTTTTGCTGAGTTCCATGGTTAAAGGTAAAGCCTTGTGGAGGAGCCAGCATGCCAGCCTCCAAGGTCCTGACTGTGTTCCTGCCCCAACTTCCTTCAGTGGCGGCCTGTAACCTAAACATCTAAGGCAAATAAATCCTTTCTTCCTCTATGCTGCCTCTGGTCACAACCATTTATGACAGTGACAGACATGAAACCAGAACCCAAATTTCCTGGGAGCTTTTGACATAATCAGTGCCATATTTGAAAATCATTTGTTTTAAATTTGTGTGTGCATATATATGTTTATGCACACCTATTTATACATACATATACATTTGTAGACCCATGCGTCAATTTATATTTAAAAACACACACTTTTATGTTTCTAGAATATTTGATGGTTAAGCTGAAAGTCCCAGCTTGTTTGTGTCTTATTGGTTTTCTCATATGCCATGAAGCTATATGCACAGTGGCTGGCTATACCAAATCCCCCCAGTCCTTACAGTACTCCCCAGTAGGAGCACTACTGGAATTATTATTCATATTTGAGGTTGAAATGGGGTGCTGTGTACATCATAGCATGCTCTTCCTTATAGCTAAGGTTGTTACTTTCTCTTTTAATGTGTTTTACATTTTCTTCACTTTGTCCAGTAACCAAAACTGGTTACAAAGTTTTTCCCAAATATAATCACAAATTCTTACCTAAAACCACCAAAATTAAAATAAGTTGCAAAAGCAAGCTTACTAACATATAACTTATTATTACACTTTAAGGGCATGTCTTGGAGCTACAGTGATAAATTAAATTATATTACACTACTCAATAAAGAGGAAACTATGTTTTCAAAAGCCCATAAAATTATTTCTAAAATTAAAAATTCAGAAGTTAGGCTTCAATGAATGCCATCAATTAATTTTTATGAAAGAACTAGAGTCATTTTGGGGGAAAAAAAGTTCAATTATGTTCAAAATGAAAATTATATAAATAACCTTATATTATTGAGAAAAATTATTATGATCCGAGAGATAGAACTAGCAGGCTTTTTAGTCTTCAATTAAAAATATCAATCCTCTGGAGTCATCCCTAAATCATTTTCCCGCAGAGGAGAGGAAGTCGGAGACTTCTCCTACTGACTAAATGGTATATGGTGAAGGACGCCCCTTGCTGTTTGTGGTTCCAAGGACCTCAGAGATAATGAGATCTGGAAAAAAAAAACAAACAAACAAAAAACCTTTCATAATAAACAGTTAAGCTCTTCGAAGTTCAAAGTTCTGTCTTGTCCAGTGAACCTGATGGAACTTTCGCACAGTGCGATCAACTTTCCTGGATTCCAGATGCAATGGCAAAGCCCCTCTGCAAGGCTCTTGCTCAATTCTTTCCAATGTGAACGAACAGAGAACCACTGTGTGTTCCCAGGTGCTGCCAGGAAATCTACAAAATGCCATATTGCTCCCTGACTGCTCTATGACAGTCTGGCCAGTAATGCAGAGAGTTAGAAAATTGCAACCTTTTCTCGTCTTCATTTTTACCCCTTATCTGGGAAGTCTTAGAAGGACGTCAACAGGAAGGTACTTCTGTGTTCCAGGCCATTCTGCTCACTCGCCCTGTGTTTTCACTCACCCTGAAAGCATTTGCCATTCACTGAGCATTGAACTAATGTAAGCAGCTAGAAACACGGGAGCCTTGTGGGAAACATTTACGAGCGAGCTGAAAGTGGCCGACTCATTTGTTCCAATCTTCTCAATGGTGCAAATGGTCTGCAGAATCCCAAATACCATAATCGACCTGAAACAAGATGAAATGGACCATTTTCTGTGTAGTTTCACTTTTTATATATAAAGGTGGTGGAAGGATTTGCTGAAATGTGATAGTTGTAATAACAGAGCCACGGAGAAAGGAAAATCAAAACACGCCTGCGCGGCGATGGCATCCCATTACACTCGGAGTACCACACAAATTGGTCCCAGCAGTTTTCTCTTTAATTCAGGATTTATGGAAACATCTGAGATTATAAAATTAACTGAACAAAAACAGATGTTATAATTGAGAGGGGGCCCAGTTCTTGGATGAATACCAGAGCTAAACATTAGTATATGGAGTGGAAACATTTTAACTCGAGTCCCTATCTATCAGTTTACAAGCTGATGTAAATATTCTACATGAAGATAACCATCTAAACAGCTTGGAGAAATGAAATTGTGTTCACATGAGTGGCTCATTTCTCTTCCTTTCAAAAGTAAAGCAATGACCATTAGAATGGCAATTTCTTGAAGTTTCTTAATTAATAATATACAATCCCCCACCTATATTTACAACTCTGAGGACAGAGGCGTGGCTCAGATTTCTCTATCACATGAGGCTTCCATGTTACTCTAGGGTGACTCAGAATAACTTCATTCTCATGTACACTCATGTTTATTGTGGAGGATCACTTCTGGGCAGCTCTTAGCATTTGGTCAGAAAAAAGAAAATGATATTCTGACATCAAAAGGCACTATCTGAAGGTATGAGAAAATATCCTTTCAGACTAGGCTAAACCCAGACATTGTAAAAATCTTGAAAATTATCCCCAGGGGAACAACAACAAAAAAATCCATTTAAAAAAAGGAAGTTTTCTAGTTATATTTCCACATAAAGGCTGGGTGTGGTTGTGCAGTCACTGCACTTTTGGCATGCCTTTGCACAGAGTGTTTATAAGTATGAAAAAATGAGAAACAATCTAAATAGTGTGTTCTTTTTGGCAGTGAAGGACCTTGAAGAGATCGAAAATGCCTTTTTCTGTAAAGCAAGATGTTTCACTGAGTAAAAGGACACAAGGCTTCGGTTCTAAGCATGGGTAAAAGGAGTTTGTAAACACACCCAGAGAAATGTCAGGATAATACCTCCAGGGGACCTTGGCCAAGATTTGTTTATTGGATTTACACAATTGAACCAATCATGATTAAATTGCCTCAGGGCCAAAGTTCAAAGGGATAACAATCAAAATGCATACAACGTGGAACAACCACTGGCCTGTATTAAAATAAATAAGATGTCAATGTAAAGTGCTGTGGCTTTCAATTCTTTACAGCTCGCCTTGTAGAAGGTCATTAGACAAGGATTCGGCTAAATTACACTGAACAAAGAATCCCACAAATAAGGGTCTTCCACAGAAATCTAATTTCTTCTTGAGTTCTTTACAGACACAATGTGGAAACTGTTAGCTGGAGCCCTCCAGCTGATTCATATTTCTATGAAGCTGAATGAGCCATGCTTCCCACACTGTGCCCTAGGGACTGAGGAATCCACAAAATGATAGCATTAGGCAATCATTTGTTTTGCCTACCACAATGATTCACCCAGAAAGTATGTATATAAACCTATTCACAATATTCCTACAATCTAGGGTTTGGTTTTTTTTTTTTTTTTTTTTTTCAAACTTATTAGATGAGAGAACCCTTTTCTAAGTAGAATCTTGTAGAGAGAGTGATCCTTTGGAACACACTTTAGAAGCCCCTTAGTAAGTACACAAGCACTTCCATAGTCTTCTGCCCAAAGGGGAAGAGATGTGGTTGTTTGGTTGATACTATCCTCCAATCCCAATCAGGGTGTTTTCCCTTCCTAACAGACAGCCTTCTCTCCATCTTCATGACTCAAGGCCTTAAAGTGCTTTTCTTTCAAATACTAATGTGATTCTGGTTAAAGAAAGATTCAACATAATCTTGATAATGGAAAAGCTTGCTGATTTTCTCTCACCAGTACATTTGCACTACAACAGTACAGAGAGTTTGAGGTTAAAGAATCGTCTTGAGATATTTAGAATTAATGTGGTGGTTTGGATGAGAATTGGCCCATAAGCTTATGTATTGAGATGCTTGATCCACAGTCAATGGTACTGTTTGGGAATAATTAGGAGGCATGGTCTTATTAGAGGCGGTGTGTCACTGGGGATGCACTCTGAAGTTTCAAAAGTCTGTTATTCCATTAGCTCTTGATGCTTCCTGCTTGTGGATCAGTAGGCAAGCTCTCAGTAACTGTTCCAGCCCCAATGCCATCTTCCTGTTACCACACTCTCTGCCATGATGTTCAAGGACTTGCACTCTAGAATGGAACGGGAACTAAAGGGAAATCCTTTCCCTTATATAAACTGCCTTGGTCATGGTGTCTTATCACAGCAGTAGAAAAATATCTAAGAGACACAAGAAAAGAAGACAATGTTTGGAAGATTAATGATGATATTTTCAGGATCCTGGATCTCCAAAGCTGAAAAAAGTCTACTTGAAGCTACTGAAGATTTGGAAACACACTTTTATTTTGGACTGGACCCCAAGTTCTTTGGAGGACTTTGTTTTTAAGTTCCTTGTCTATATGCTAGTGGCTGAGTGATGTTGAAAAGAAAAAAAAAACCCACCATTTCCACTCAACCTTCTAATTGTTCTCCCCAGAAGATAGCAGCATTCTGGGCACCATACAGCGATCTTTAAGAAGAACTTACTGTAATTTCCTATGGAGTGGCTTTCTAGTGATTTCTGATTATCTCCCATCTCAAATCTACTCTATCCACAAACATATTGTAGAAAAGACAGATTAAATCTCTTTTCATATTTTCCGAGCTCATTGTCTCCCTTCTTTGTACCCCTCAATGATTCTAGGTCCTTCATTGTCAGGTAGCAACTTATCAATGTCATTTTTTTTTTAAGTTTAGTGCTTACAACCCAGCTTTGCAACCAGCCTCAGCAGTGAGTCTTCACTATTCTATGACCCAGGTTTACATCTGGTATTAACTAGAACAATTTTTAGTGTCCAAAAGAATATTACATCTATTACATAGACATGTTTTTCCTAATAAATTCCTTTTCAAATCCCACTATTATTTAATATTTCTGTTCTCAGGCACTCTAAAGAATTGATTGACAGAAAGAAAGTAATATCATGTCATAAATTAGGCAAAAAAATAAATTCTTTGCACATTGAAAAGAAGGTTTTAAAGAACTTAGGGAATGGCTGGTTTAAGATTATGTAAAGATTTGAGGAAGTAGTAATGACGACTTAAAATTATTGACATTGATCATAAACCACTTCCCAAAAATGTGATTTAAGATGCAAAAACTGCATCTTATCAAGGACACATGCAACAAGGTCCATGTTCAAAAATACTAGTATCCATAGCTAAGAGCGATAAACACAAGACAGGGCCTTAGAGGAACATGGAGGCATCTTGAGGGATATTGGGACAATGGCCATGGCGGAATAAAAGGCATTGGATTTTGGGTACCAAAGGTCTTTTTTAAAGATTTGGCCAGTTGAGTCAAAAAACAAGTAAAATCTTTTCCAACATGTTACAATTTGCCCTTCTGCTCTGGCTAAGATCATGTGGGATCAGGCTAGACCCCACACTGTGTGGAGAGATGCCACAGGCTAGACCCCACACTGTGTGGAGAGCTGCCAGAAGATAAGAGGTAAAGACTTGACATTCTCTAATTGGATCCTGTGACAATACCCTGAAGATTCACATTGAAAAAAAGCTGTACTTCATCTGCATCCGGTAGTCAGCTAAGTTGTCTAGCTGCGGATTTACACCCTGCTTTTATGTACTCAATTCCTTTCCCAGCAAACCTAAGAAATGGCAATTTCTTGCTCCAGCTCCGGGGAGAATATCACCCGTGACAATTCAGCTGAGTAAATGATTGACAGGATATGGTGCATTTCTTGTTTATACAGAATCCCCGATGTTCTAATTTTTTTGTTAGCAGCTATTTTCAACAATAGCTATTATCAACAATCATTTATACGTGCTCTACATGACAGAGAGTCAAAAATAACTTTTCTACATGTAAATTTTCCTGAAACTCTTAAACTTTCCATCTGGCAAGAGACAGTATGTATAGAGATAATTTTTCACAAAAAAGTTGAAGTATATGATGATAAATATTTCCTTGGAATTCTTTATCGAAGAATTTGGATTGCAGACAAAGGCAAGAAGATGTTAATGAACCTATAAACACTGTATATGGCAACCCATTGGGCTCATCTCTAACAGCCTCTTAAAATAATAGCAAAATTAAGTGAAATAAGTCATTAAACATGAGTTCAAATGCCTTTGAGACATGTTTCTTTATGTGAAGTGAGCTACAAAGGAAGAAAGGAAGGGAGGGAGGGAAGGGGGTGGAGGAAGGGAGGGGGGAAGACAGGGGGAGGGAGGGGGGAGGATTGTTCCTAATCTAGGTATCTCCTGTTCAGCCATGAAACAAAATATGAAACTGAAAACTCCAGAAGTCACGCCTAAAACATTATTATAAGCATCAGTTTTTATAATCTTCTAAGTTTGAAAGAAGAAAAAAATAGGTCTAAGTGAAAAAAGAAAAAGAAAACAGTTTCGGTGCTTGATCAGAGACTCCATTGCTATTAAAGCTGTGTGCTTATATTAATGTTTTGAGAGATCGGTGTTTGCAGAATTCGATCAAGTTTATTTTCTGATTTTAGTAAACACATATACTTAAGTATGGGGCATAATATTCTGTTATGTTCTATATAGTATAAAGTGACCAAACTCCTCCCAGCCCTTTGTGTACATTTTGCAATGAGGCATACAAGACACAGGAAAACAAAAACAAACCACTTAGAGAGAGCCCAAGCGTGCACAGAGGGGCTTTGACTTCTGCGAGACGGGTCTGCTGGCTTTGGAAGCATCTCCACTGGGGTCCATCTCTCTAGTAGTGCTCCTCGCATTTCCCATCCACACAGATCCCACGGCCCCCAACGCCAGTGCACAGCCTGCCTTAATTCCCAAAGAATTCTCATTGAAGTCATGCTGTCTGAATTTTGCAGATGACGAATAGATCTGGCACCTCGTCTCAACAGAGCCCAAGCAGAGTGAGTCCTGAACCAAGTCATGGGGACTTTCATGACTAAAATTTAGTCAGTTGGTCTCTAACAGCAAATGAGCAGCACACAGAAGGTAGCAAGGCTGGAGAGGCAGAAATCTATCGGCTTCCGGAGGGAGAAATGATGAATCTGTGTCTCAGAGCAGTGGTCCTCAACCTTCCTAATGCTGCGACCCTTTGATGTGGTTCCTCGTGTTGTGGCTTCCCCACCTAAAGAATTACTTAATTGCTACTTTATGACTATAATTTTGCAACTATCATGAATTATAATGTAAATATCTGATAGGCAACTCTAAGGGCTCAAAACTCATAGGTTGAGAACAAGTGATCTGGAGTGACCCTGAATTTCTTCAAAGAAAATATTTTAGCACCCGTCTAACCATTCTGCTTCTACCAACACACATGTGGAGTCGGAGTGACCACACTGGGTCTCACTGAGGCACTGGTTTCTGATTTTTGCCTTAAGAGAACTAGCCACTTACTGCACCTCAAACTCCTCAACCGTAGGTCATGATATTGATGGTTTTTCTCATGGTTTACACTTGAGAAGAAGAAAATAAAAGCGCTTTCTGAATAGAAAGTGGTCTGTAAAAGCTAAATAATGACAGCATCTCCTCCGGCTTGTGTATAACAGTGAAGGCTTCCTGGCTTTGCTATCTTTCTTGGGGGACCATTCAGGGAGACTTGGATGTATGTGTCTTTTTCTATTGTTCCATTTGTCTTTTTTTTTTTTTCCTACTGTAATAGCCCTGTCCCCAGTTCTCACTTCCACTGCTATCAGAAAAATGTCTCCCAGTTGCTGGGTTTGCGGCTTCCTTCCCCAGATCTCTCCATCTCTGTTAGCCCACCTTATTTAATTTCATGCTCTCTACAGACCTTCCCTTATGCTGTCATAGATCTTACTTTGAAAAATCTATTGTGCTTTTTAGGTTTTCTCCTCAACCCTGGCTTGTCCACCTCTCTGACATCTCATTTTCTTTCAGTGTTCTCCTATGAACCTCGCTCTGCCTTTATTTAATCCTCCAGAAAGGGAAAGGTCGGAAAGGGTGAGCTTATAAATTATAGAAAGAACCAACCTTTCTACTACCAAAATGGTGTTCTGCTGCTCTAATTTGTCAATATATTGCTTAGTGCTTCACAAAATCAGACATGCACAATACGTGGTAAAAATTGACCAAATTGGAAGATATAAATTCCCTCTGATTGCAGGACTAGAAAGCAGAAATCCATATGCTAGAGGCATATTGACGGTGGGGTTTAAAATCATGTTCCTGGCATTTCAAGGCAGTATTTGGTCCCAAGTGCTCAGGCCCATTTCGGAGGACATACCAGCGTAGTTGCAACAGGATGGAACGTTTAAACAGTCTGACCCAGGGTCGTCTTCTTATAACTATATGAATGGAAGAAAAACACAGAGGCACAACATAAACTAAATACTAAGCAACTAAAGTGTAGAACACGAGGTTTGAAAATTAGTAGTTTTAACAACAACCCCCACACACACATAGTAGTATTAAGCTCATGGGTGAACTGGAGCCCCCAGTTTGTAACACGGCCTTCATTAATCTTTCCTATAAAAGGTGCTTTAGGTAACTTTGTGGGATAATCAGTGACTTCCCCATAGAAAAAGGGCATCAAAGACAAGTTATAAAATGTTATGATAAGGATAATCACCATGTCAGTAAATTGGAAACAACTAGACTATTGTTAGGCTGTGGTTAATGTTTATCATGTTAAATGACTTGCAAGCCCCAGGGCGTCTGAATCACAGGTGATGAGAACAGAAACAATTTGCAGTGGGAAATACCTCATCCATCCCATTCTTCAAATCGCCACAAGGTTCTTCATCGAGATTCCATCCTCATACTTTTCTTTCTTGTCCTATTATTTTATAGCTTCTTGATAAGCTATGTTTAATGACATTGGCTCAGTTTACTTGTCTTAAATAATAATTCTTAGATCTGTTTTGGTAGATATTTCTGAAAATTCTGTGGAGCAGTTGCTTGCTGCTCCTATGAAATGATGGTGGTGTCAACGCTTTTCTCCTGTCTGTCAAATTGATCTGTAAATAATCAGATTCAGTGTGCTGGTGACATAAGATTCATAGACTTTCTTGTTTCTAAGGAAGACTAGGGCTCATCCCTGGAAGGATGTCATCTGATATTATTGAGGTGACGAATCGCCAAATTTTTTTAACAAATAAGTGAGAAAAATAAAGAGTTAGTTTTAGTGATCTATTATATTTGATAAAAAAAAAAATAGCCTAAAATACAAGAGGACAGAGCTACTGACAGAGCCAAGTCATAAACATCAGAGAGTGGTTACCCACATCTTTAATACCATCACTTAGGAGGTAGAGATCCTCTGGATTTCTGTGAGTTCCTGGCCAAACAGACAGGTGGTGGTGGCACACACTTTTAATCCCAGCATGAGTGAGATAGCTGGGTGGAGAAAGAGGGGGGAGGTGTTCAGCTTCACCTGTGCTCCTTTACAGTTTAGGACTCAGGGGTATTCTTCAGTCTAAGGATTCGTGTAGACAGGATCTACCCTTTTTGGCATAAGGACTTTGCTAGGTGATAAGGGATTGTGGGTTATCTCTCTGTCTCTCTGATATTTCAGCTATTCCTCAATATCTGGCTCCAGGTTTTTATGAAAATATCGAGTAGAATTCTTGCAATATTTGCTGTTTCAACTTTGTATATGTACATCCACATAAAGGCCAAGAAAGCTTTAGAATAGTTCTAGGACACCAAGAACTTATAATCAATAACCTGAACAAAGACAAGCATCCTTAATTCATTTTTGGTTCTTGGTGGCAGCATTTTCTCGGGTGGGCTCTGCTGGCAGTGAGCACATGCGGCTCCTTTAAGAGAGACTTCCTCACTCAGCCTAAAGTGACAAAAACTGTGAGGCTCGTTTAAAAGACCCTGCTGCCAAACACTTAAACAAGATTCAAGAAATGTGGAAGGCAGTGCTCTACTTGGTGGCAGTGTGGACCCTACAATTTCCCAGAGTTGCGGTGACAAATGTGGCTCCTGCCAATACCTCTGCCATGAAGCTAAGCTCTTACAGACCAAGGAGCTGAGTGGAGCTAGCCACCATAGCCAAGATTTTAATCCTAGCCATATATTTTTAATCCTAGCCATACTTTTTTTTTTAGCAGATTAAAGGCTTGTGTGGTCAGGAAATGATAGAGATACACAGTAAAAACAGATTCAGATTAGAAAAAAAGAGAAAACTCTAACAGCTAAATGGTTTACTGTTTGTTTAAAAATATATGTAAGCTTGGGAGAGAAAAGAAGAATAGAGAAAGTCCTTAATAAATAGAGTAATAAAAAATAATAAGCCATATAAAGATAGAAATTACACAAAGTCTGGACACTATATGTTATTATTTTGTCTTTGAGGTTTTTGACTGCAGAGGAAGGAGCAAGGACTGCTAATAGACATTTGATTACAAATCCTGCTGAATTAATTCAACATATATATGTTGAAAATGCCTTTACATCAAAATTTAAGTCAAAAGATATGTTACTTTGGAGAAAAGGCTATGATTTTGTTTTAACAACAATAAAACAAAGGTCTGTGGATTCATCCTGTGTTAAAGAAAACAATGCTCGATTAAGGAAGATCCCTGAAAAATCTCTAATAGAAATGGATGGCCCAGATGATCCAATGTTTCAGAGAACCTCTGTTGCAATTTGCTCTGAGTTCAACATTCAGAACAGAAGTGGTCCAGATGCACAGACTAGTCCACTCAAGACTTTTCCACAATCCTAAATTTTCTTTGTGTCCCCATAAGATTATCAGCACGCTCAATCAGCAGGAAGTAGTCTAGGGAACTATACCCCATTCCCAAAAAATGAATTAAGGATGTTTATCTTTGTTCAGGTTATTGATTATAAGTTGTTATAGATAATGGCCAGGAAGAAAGATAAACGCAGAAGATTAGATTAGGGGGTTCTTGTTTTGAAAAGAAAAAAAGTGAAAATGTGAGAGAATGCTCTTGAACACTGTAAATATTTGTTACCTGTATTGTCTTAATGAAATGCTGATTGGCCAGAAACCAGGCAGGAAGTAGAGGTGGGCACCCCGACTAGGACAGTTCTGGGAAGAGGAAAGGAAGAGCAACAGATGCCAGCCAGATGCAGACAAAACAAGATGAGAATGCCGCTCTGAGAAAAGGTGTCAAACCATATGGGGAAACACAAATAGAACCATAGGTTAGTTTAAGAATAAGGGCTAGACAGTAACAAGCCTGAGATACTGGCCTAGCAGTTACTAGAATATTAAGTCTCCAAGTCAATTATTTTATAAGTGGCTGCAGGGCAGAGAAACTACTGAATATAGTTAGTCATGAGAAAACAGGGGAGGCAAAGATAGCACAGAATAAATTGTTCTTCCACTGGGGTGGGATCGGGCGTTATTTATCTTGACCTACAGGTATGACATTTAGGTCCTCGGGTCTCATGTACTGGGTGTGGCCAGGCCAGTCTAAAACTCAGGGGCATGCACCTTTCCTTCCTATTTGTTCCCTGTGCTCTTAAAAAGAAAATCCACACCCCTGCCACTGCTGCCCTGTGGAATAGTCCAACTTTCCACAAATTACCCTAAGTGTAACAGTGAGTGTTTAATGTAAATCCTTACTAAATGTTAATGCTTTGTATAATCAGTAGCTAGTAAATAATTCCTACTATATTCCACACACTTCTTTTGTTCATGGAATTCCTATGAGTTTCTAAGTTCATGAAGGCAGAATTCATAAAAGAAACTGGCTACTAGTGAGCAATGACTTAGAATACCAAACAATCAAGACTCCTATCTAGAACAGATGCATCTCTGACAAAATTCAGATAGGTGAGGACTATCAGTGCACAGGGTGTGGTGTTTCTCACATGGTCACTGTTATACTCCTGACTTTCCTACATGGTTGAATGACTGATGCTTCCTGCTTAAGAGTGGTCTCTGTCTAATATTCTATAATTGCAGGAGGGCATGTGGAGTAGCAGCCAGACACTGTTCTGTGATGCATGAGGGTCATCACACAGTTCTCAGCAACAAGGAGTAAGGAAACGGCCAGTCCCTCTTTGGCTCCTTGCAGATGCTGTCCGGCCTCTTCTGCCCAATTATATGAACAGAGAGAATGTACTCAAATCGTCCACATCCCAGGCCCTTCCCTTCCTTATGCATACATGATATTTCTTATCCAGAAAATTTTTTTTAAATAGTAAATGGACTCAAAAGTGTATAAGGGCGGGGTGCCAAGAAACAAACAAAAATGATGTTTCCTTGACACATTGTTTTTCTAATCCTCTTTTGAGAAATTAGTATTTTAGAAAACTTTGGATTTGGAAAGATGGCTCAGTGGAGTAGAGGTACCTGCTATCACATCTAAAAAGCCAGGTTTGACCTCTGTAATTCATGTGATGGAAGTAGAAAATTGACTTTACACCTCCATTCACACACCATGAACACACATACACACTCACTCACACACACACACTCACACACACTCTCACACACTCACACTCACCTTCTCACACACACACACCTTCGCACACACTCACACACACCTTCACACACACTCTCTCACACACACTCTTACACACACTCACACATACCTTTACACATACACACACTCACTCACACACACACTCACATACACCTTCACACACTCACACACTCACACACTCACTCACACACACTCACATACACACACTCCCACTATACACACACACACACACACACACACACACACACACACACACACACACACACACCATATGTGTTGGGGAACAATGCCACAGAGTGTTTTAGGAGTTTGGTCCCTGTTGTTGTGAAAGATTTCCACAATCCTAGGCACTTGGTTTGAGATTTCTTTGATCATTTATACACCATATCTGGGATGCATCCCTGCTTTCATCAGGCCCCCACCACAGCCCTGTGTATCTGTGTGTGCTGTGCATATGCTTGTTTTCCAGAGTGTATGAACAGTTGTATGTAGAGGCCTGAGGCTGGTATCAGGCATCTTCCTACATTGCTCTCCACTTTATTTCTTGAGACAAGGTCTATCAGCTGAACCCAGGGCGTATTTAGCCAGCCAGCTGCAGGGATTCCCTGTCTCTGCCTATAAAGTGCTTGGATTACAGGCAGCCTCCACTATTGGCTGCTGGATTTTATTACTTGGGTTTGGGGAATATGGACTACCATATGGGCTGCAAACTCGTGCTTTATCTACTGAGCTACCCTCACCCTCTTCACAGCAAGGCTTGTAGGATAGTGCTGTGCTGTGTTCTCTTTAATCAGAAGGCCCAACTGCCTATAAACAAGTCAGTCATTAGGATTTTCTTACTAATTGCCAGAGGTTTGGGGGGGTTGTACATTGATTTGAGACTGAGAAAACTGGAATCATTCTATACAAAGTTGGGTGAAAAATATAGATAAAGGCTTTGTAAGCACTAGACTCAAGTAGAAAGCAGAGTTCTCTGCTTGTAAGACTCCTTTCTTTCTTATAAATCACGGAATGCTTATCAATAAGTCCAAGGTGAAGAGACAGACTCACTGGATACGAAGGAGTTGAATGAGGGCACATCTTTCCCTCCAAGCCTAGCAGGCCACCTTTTCCACTGTACACTTGGTGTTCATGCACATTAACAAGATTTACACAGTCCTAACTCGCTCATTAATGCTTCAAAAGCATTTTAAGGCAAGCATCTTCAAAAGCAAAGCACATATCTCAGCTGTCAATCTCTAGCCTATTACACAGAGTTCACTGAATTGAATACGACGCTGTGCTTTAAAGGAAAGCAGTCACTAATGTTTCTAGTTCTGACTTCTGTTCTAATGCTTGAGTTCTTTTTGTTATATTACCCTCTCAAATTCTATTGAAATAACAACTTTAAAAAGTTGTATTAAGTTGGAGCATTAGTGGATGTTCGATTTTTCAGTGTGGGTTAAGAGATGGGTCAGAGGAAGGGAAGGAGAGAGACAGAGAGGAGGTAAGGGGAGTGGAGAGAGAGAGAGACAGAGACAGGCAGAGATATTATGGTAGAAGGCTCTCACTTAGAATTTCACTTTGGTTGCCAATACAGGTTAGCCTTATTTTCCTATAAGTCCACAATATTTGACAATCACACATTATGATATTTACATCCACTGGTTTTGTTTATTTACAGTTCATCTTGCATGGTCATTTAACTTCTCTGGACTTCATTTTTTATTCTCTGCAAGGTGAGATAGTACCTACATTACAGGGCTGTCGAAAGAATTAAATGTCTTAAAAACCAAAGCATTTGGCAGGGAACCCACTCAACAAATTTCAAGTCCCTGCAGCCTATCTTGAGAAATGTGAAAACCTGGCTTGCTCATGCAGAAAAGAAACATTTGAATAATCTCAGCAATTGACTTAGATTTTTTTTTTTTTTTTTTTTTTTTTTTTGCCATTGCCCATATCCAAGCTATTGCAAACTCTGAAAATGCTCATTGCAGTGCCTCTGACTGTTTTCTTTCTCCTTTTTACTCTTTCTAAAAGGAGGCTGGAGTCATTTATTTCCTTGCAGAAGCACTATGGATGTCTTTGTAAGCCTGATAGCATTATCTGACAGATAATCAATGTTTGGCTGTAACCCGAGGGCCTCCAGACCTAGAGGACATTACTCAGCATGGTATCACGGAGATGGAGGCAAATTCAGCATAAATTGTCTTCTATACAGAAATTATCATGTGATTTTTTTTCCTTCCAGCACTTTCCATCATTGTGCTTCCTGTAGGATTAGATGTGACTCACAGGGGTGTTCTGAGTATTCATCATGCCATCCTTTGTATCTAGACAGCTTTTCTTTCCCAAACTTATTACAGTGGAAGCCGAGCTGGAAGTTTACTGATGTAGCCAGAAAATGACGGGAAGTCTCCATGTCTCTATGCTCTTCCTTTTGCAGGGAGGTTAAAGTGACCTCTTAACAGGCCCACAATAAAATGGGAATCTGAAAAGAGTGGGCGGCCCAGATATAAAACATTCACCAACTTGGCAGGCTTAAATACTAACAGGATGGACTAATTTGAGTGGACACAGGAAAAATAAAACAAATCCATTCACACTTAAATATAGAAAACTATTGTGGAGACATAGACCATGACTAAAGATGTGGTTGATGTCTGAAGAGCCCCGTTAAATTTAAATGCCTAGTATAGATTGCCTTTAGAAAAGCGCACATTTAGAAATTTGCCCAAAATATGTTCTTTCTTTCTCACTGTAAAAGAGAGGGAGGCAGATAATGACTAAAATAATCATTCACCAGTGTAATGTTTTTGACTGTGGGAAGAGTAAGCAGGTAACTTGCATATTCTATAAGGTTTTTGCTTTGTTACCTACATGAACGTCTCCTCTCATAGCTACAGCATCTCCAAATAGAGATGTCAAGTTAGGTTCTTAAAACTGGAAAACAGATTGAACATTAAAAGTTATTAAATAATGGTTTTTTTTAATGAACTATATGCATAATCAAGTGATTGTGAAAATCTAGAGCACGCAGGTGACAGCACACAGATCTTTTGTGAGCTCTGCAAAACCAAAGCAAATTATTGAAGCAAGAATTGAAAATTACAATGGGCCATTGGTACTGAGTTACAAGAGGCAACAACTGAAAAGTATGGAAAGAACACTTCAGGGTCACACTGAGGTCATTGAGATCTCCAGAGAGATTACAATTATTAAGAATAGCCACACCAGAAATGATGTTTGCACTTACAAAGATACCCTGGACAACAGGGTTAGGAATCTGAGACCTTGACCTAGGAGGCAGAGGCATGTAATGTCAGCTACTCTGCTATTCACTTGATAAATTAGTTTTGAAATTCCTGTTCAGGTCTCTGTGTCATACAATAGACTAACGTCCAAAGATCCTAGGACACAGACTCCAGTCTGTAGATATTTCATGAAAGAGCCAGCAGTTCTGGCTTAAAACAAAGGCTACTCTCTGGGTAGCAGGACATCAGCAAATAGCCTTGGCATGTTAAGTGGTGTTTAAAGTGCTTAATACCATTAAAATTCTTTTGATGTTTGAATGCAAGAGGCTGCTGAGGGGTATGGTTGTGAAGGTCCCAGACTGAGAATTAAATTTTAGGTAATATCAAATCAAAGGTTCTTAGAACTATCATTTTCCTTTGATTTTTTTATTAAAAACTTTTTACACAATGTATTTTGATCATATCTTTCTGCTCTCAGGACACCTTCCAGATACTTCCTGCCTCCCTACCAACCCAAATTAAAGCATTCTCTCTCCTCTCTCTCAAAAATTAATAACAAAAACAAAAAACACAGAAAATAAAAGTTAAAAAATTTAAACTAATAAAAATAAAACACAGACAAAACAAAAAGCACCCCAAGCACATGTAGTTCCTTCTGTCCTGACCAACTATTCCTGAGGATGATGTCTGTCCAAGACTTTGGTTGATACACTAATATGCCATAGGTATATCAATAACTCTTGATTAGGGGTGAACCTTTGTGTCCATTTCTGCTTTTCAGTGCTGGGATGTTTGATTGATTGAACCTGTGCAGGTCTCGTGCACGTTGTTGCAATCTCTGTGAGTTTCTATCAGTCATGTGTTAGGGTGACAATGAACACTTGAAGTCATCCACCATCTCTGGCTCTATCTTTCTACCTTTTCTTCCATGTGGATCTTTGGACCTTGACAAGAGGGAGTTGATAAAGACTTCCCATTCGGGGCTGAGTGCTCCTAAGTGTTTCACTTTGCATATTGTTCAGTTGTGGGTCTCTATGTTAGTTGCCATCTACCACAGAAAGAAGCTTCTCTGATGAAGGTTGAGCGATACACTCACTGGTCAATGAGCATAGCAATATTTCCTCAGAACTCATTTTATTGCCATGTTACTTACCACAATGAAAGTATGTTTTTTCCTAGGGCTATGAGCTATCTAGCCTAAGGTTCTTGGCATCTTTAGAAACGTTGGGTATGGTTCCACTTCATGGAATGGGCCCTAAATCCAATCAAAAGTGGTTACTCCTATAACGTTTGTACCCCTATTGCACCAGTATATTGTTAAGACAGGTTGCTGTTGTAGGTCGCAAGGTTTGTAGCTGAGTGATACTGATTAATTTCCTTCTCTGTAGCATACAAAGTCCTTTCTAGCCCCATGAATGCTAGTCAGTAGGAGTGAGGCTTCCATTCCTGGTCCTGGGAGCTAGTTGGTGTATTGTCTCTCCATTATATGGTGACTCCATTTCAATTCATATATACATTATACATATATGTGTATTATTTACATTTCATATATAGGTGTATGTATATTTGTGTGTGTATGTGTATGTTTGTTTGTGTATTCTGTGTCTGTGTGTATTTCTGTGTGTTTTTGTTTGTCTGTGTATGTGTGTGTGTATCTGTGTTTCTGTGTGTGTGTCTCTGTGTGTCTGTGTATATGCTCATATGAAAGCTAGTAGACAGCCTCTGACATCATTCCTAAGATGCTGTCCATGCTGTTTTTAAGGCACAGACTCTCTCACTTGTCCTAGAAATTGTCAGTTGAAGTGAGGCTGGATTATAAGTGAACACTAAGTATCTGTTGTGTCTACCACTCCCACTGGGATTACAAGCAGACACCAAGATCTCCAGCTTCTTTGCATGGATGCTAGAGATGCACTGTAGGTCACCATGGCTTTATAGAAAGAACTTCCTTGACTGAGGTATCTTCCCAGCCTCACAGATTCTTAATTTACATTCCATATCCTCCCTAAGTAAATTACACAGGGTTTTTTTTTTTGTTTGTTTGTTTGTATGTGTGTGTATGTGTGTGTGGTTATTCTAGAGGCTCCTCCAGTAAATATGCACATACCATGTTGCCTATAACATAACTGATCATCACAAGTGTAATTTTGAAATTTAGTAAAAATCTATCCCATAGTTTCATGTCTCAAACAAAGGCAGATTGTATTTGATTATATGATCAGCTCTTATATCAGTGATCATTTATAAAAATTCATTTTTTATGGCTTCATCCAAATGCAGAATGAAGTGAGATCAGAGAGGCTGCAAGGTTGACTTCTGCATTGGGTAAGCAGTGGAGAGAGTGGGCAGAGTCTGTAATTGCACAAAAACCGCATACCTCTTCTGGAGAGCTGAATTTAGAAAGTCCTGGGCTGAGGAGCCCACCTTCCTTTTTTTCCTCCTCTCTAGTATCCTTGATGTAGAGTTCAGCCTGAGGGAACAGAAATAGGAAAGAATCCTTAATTTCCATCAAAACATCACTCTTAGTTCCACACTGAGTGGGAGCAGCTATCAGAGTTCCCCAGACAGAAAGCTTTGATAGATAGAGAGAAGAAGAAAAGAGAAACACACACAGCATGGAGTTTGACCCAAGGAGCACAAACTTCTTGGATCTAGACAACACATCTTGAATTTTTATAGGAATAAAAAGAAGCCACCAGCTACCATGGATGGGGTAATAAATACTTCAAAATCAATGGCTATAACTGGTCCAGAGACAGACAAGGATCTGCAGGTGAATTTTCATTTTTCTAGGGCCCATTGCCCATCTCACACTAAATTAATAATAGGATGAGGCTGACACTAGTAATTTGGTTTCTATCAGTCAATCAACTTTTAAGAAATTTGATTAAGACTTTTATAACCCATTAGTACAGACAAGATGCTGGAAGTCTGGTAGCTTCCTAAGGGACTATGTTCTTTCCTTATTGGTTCCATCAAGGACCATGTAGGCATCATATGGATCATATACAACACATGTGGACCAAATGTGGCCCCATCTGACATCAGGAGCATTTGTACCAACCAACATACCCAAGCTTAGTGGCCAGTGTTGGTGTTGGGCTGCCTGTGTGGTCTCTGCCTACTATGATCCTGGGTCAGCTTCTCCATTAGTAAAACCCAGCAAGAATAAGCATGAATAATAGTGTAATGGCCCATGGACATATTCAAACTTCTTTTAACATAGAATACAAAAAACTTTTAGGTCAAAGGAAATGTTAACATATTCACCTTTCTATGGTACTGTTGTAAAATGCAGTTCTAATCTGAAGAGCTTCAGTGAGACTCAGATACTCTGATTAATCATGATTAACTACATTACTTTTATTCCAGGGACCCATGTTCAAACTATTATGAACTTCAGTGCAGTGGCAGACATCAGACCGTGCATGAGGTCCTCCGAGGGCATTCTCCTATGTAACTAGCTCTGATCACAGGTTGATGGCACTGAGATATTGTCAGAAACTAACATATCATCAGGTATGGTGACCATCAGCTGTAATCTCAGAACTCAGGAGGCTGAATCAGTAGGATCAGGAGTTCAAACTCATGTTTAGGCTATACAGCAAAGAAAAAACAAAACAAAACACAAACAAAAAGTGAGTATCATTTGATGAACCAGGACCAGGATCTTCATCAATACTTTACTATATGGCTCTCTGTATTTCCAGTCCCTTCTGGAACCCTCACCAGTGCGAGTCAACAGGAGGCTAAGAGAATTGTAGAAGGATGTGTCTATCCTGGGTACTGAGTTGGAAGACTTCATGCCTCTCATGACTATCATTACTCAGTTGATATTTAACAGGCTGCCCTATTGCTGGGCAGATATATATTTCTTTTCATTCACCCACACATACAACATTTAGTTAACCTTGAAATATGAGTGTTAACGATATCATACCTTATCTTTGCACATGTCACTGTCACCAGGTAAAGCTCTGGCTAAGATTGCTTTGAAACATACCATAGTTCCTCTGCTGTTAAACCTACCCCAACACAAAATCGGCGTTATTTATTTATGATGTTACACGAGTCATCTGCACTTTCCCTGATAAGCCCTGGGCTGTGTGTCTTTCATTTCAGCTGACATTTTGCTTCCATTTGCCAGGCTAAGTAACTACCGTGCAATCACTCTGAGCTGATGCATGGTCATTGTTTTGCACAAAATGGATTTTTAAGTCAGCTGAAAGGCTTTCTAAAGAATATAATTTGACAAAGTAAATTTTTGCCCATATAACAGAAATCAGCCAGGGCTGCACCAAATGTATTTTTTAAGATAGCTAAAAGGATTTCTTCAGAGAGTTTGACAAAGTATTTTACTTTTGTGCACAAAGCAAAAATTGATTAGTTTTGAACAAAAAGGATTTCTCAGGGTGCTGAAAGGCTTTTCTCTGGAATTAAATATATTCTTTGGCTTGCAGGATAAAGTATTGGAAAGCAGTGTCTTTGAGAAGACAAATAGTTGTCAGTGACTTTTTTTTTCCCAAGGAACAAGTTTAAAAAATCCCTTTAGATGACATTTTCAATCACCTCAACCTGGTTTAGCTCTGGATCTCTTACAACCAGACAAAGTTTTCCCATTTCCCAGTATGTGAGGCTTGCTGGATGATTTGCTGCCTTGCATCATCTTGCTCTTCGATTGACAGAACCACTGAACAGACAACTAACTAAACCCTATCCCACATCAGTTGAAGATAGATAACAAAAAGTCTGGAAGAACTGAAGGACACGTTTTAAATTGTTTAGTTTGGGGTAAATCTTGCTGACAGCTTCGAAGAGAAGGGGTTGGAATGTGATTCATGTAAATGTGCAGGCAGGAAGTGCGGCTGCCCTATTTTGTCATTTCCTGTGGAAATAGAGTCTTGGGTGGTGGTAAACCACTTGATGTGGGTGCTGAGAACCAAACTCAGGCTTTCTGCAAGAGCAGGAAGTGCATTCAACTGCTGATCTTGCAGTCACATGCAGTCATGCTGAAATAAAGGCAAGGAGAATCTTTGGGCCAGGTCTTTTGTTATTCAACAACTTAAAGAACACTTGCCCTATACATGGCACATGCACACATATGTACATGTATACATACATACATATACACATACATATATGCACACATACATACATACGTATATACATACATGCATGCATATATACATAATATATACATACATACATATATACATACATACACACATACATATATACACACATACATACATTCATACATACATACATATATACACACACACACACACACATACATACATACATACATACATACATACATACATACATACATACATACACACATACATATATACATACATCATTTTGATGTGGCCTGCTCTAAAATTTGACAATGGATGGCAAGCACAAGTGTGCGTTTTTTGTTTTATTTTGGGCAAGTTCCTTAGAAATCTACCCAGCTTTGATTATTCTCTGTTTTAATAAAGTGACTCAGCTAGACTGGTCCAGCTGAAGAGAGGGAGGAGAGACTGCATGAGCAGAGGGATCGGGATCATGATGGGGAGACCGTAAAGTAGGCAGCCCTGTGCTGTTGGGAGCTTGCAGACTCTGAAATATCGTCTGATGAACTTTCATAGAATGGATCTGGACCCTCTGAATACAGATGACATTTTGTCAAAAGGCATAGGCAGTTTCTGAAGCCTCTTGCTCTCAGACCAGAATCGATCCTGGAGCCATGAACTGGCTTCTCCAAGCCCATATCTAGCGTGAAAACACCTTTCTCAGCTTTTGGGGAGGAACGCGGGTCTTGCCTCAATTGGATATGCCAGACCAAATTGATTTACTTTGGGACTCCTTGCCTTCTTTGGGGAATGAATGGGCCGAGGAGACAGGAAGAGGGTTGGAAGAAGGGGCAGGAGAAGAAGCAGCCATGGGTATGAAGAATAAAATAAATTTTAAAAAAAGAAAAGCCAAAAATAAAATGAAATAAAAATAAAGTGACTCAGACACCATGTATGATTTCACCTAATGTTCATCCTAATTTGTCACTGTGTTTCAACCATGCTGTAGCACCGGTGCAAACAAGAGCAGAGTTTATAGTCTACAGCCAGGGAACATGAGCCATCCAGTGAAGAAGTCAGGGGAGCCATCAGTGGGCGAATCAAACTGGAACATTACTCTTGGCATATGGCTTCTAGATGTCAGGGTGTCAACACCCTGTGACCACAAATGGGTGAGAACACACAACAGACAAAAACCGGTTTGCTGACCCCACCCCATCCCCAGAGGTGGTAGGCAGTTTTGCAAAGTGATACCTTGTAATTTGATTTTAATGTGCTACTAATTGTGAAGGTGAATTATAAGACTAGCCCTTCCAATTAAAAGGCAGGAAAACCAACACAGATTCTTTAAATACTTCAGAGACAGAAAAACTGCAACATAAAAATAAGCCAAGTTCACGAGAGCTAAGAAGCAGTTAAATATTGGCAGAAACAGAAAGACGTGTAACTATCCACAAGAGACTGCTTCACAATGACAAATCGTGGCATTTTCCTCAGCAAACGGAAGGACAGAAAGCATCTAAGTTGCTGAAAAATAGTCATGGAAATGTGAGCTCACACCCATTGCTCATCAGAAGCTACAGCTAATGTTAAGAAAATGAGAAGAGAGAAGCCAGGACTCTGCCCCCTCAGATTCATGACTGTAAAGTCAAATGACCTTTTAAAAGCTGCAACCACTTTAGAGGGACTAGAGTTGAGAGTTTCTCTGTAGGGCCACATGGTATTGACACATTCCTGTTTGAGAGTCACTCTCTTTCTGAAGACTGATAGTAACTCATGTTTATGCCAATAAAATAGGTGTGACATCTCTACATACCAGCGACAAAGAGAAGGGAATTCTGATGCTTACCAGAACTCAGGTTGCTGAGAAGTTATCAAAATGTGGGCTTGGATTGAATTCAAACTGGGAAGACTGGGCGTGCCCTGTGCCCTAGGAATCTATTTGCAGATTCAGATCCACTGTATTTCCACCGTTACTTCTCAAGATCCCTCCTTGAAGCCACTGGGACTCAGAAAAGTGAGGAGACTTATCAGAGGTAAGTCCCAGAGGTAGTAACAGTTCCCCACAAAGGTGAAGCATCCTGCTCATCTTGGCTTATTTTGTGTAAATCCGAATCCAATAACGTTTCTTCTAAGAAACAGAAGACCCACATTGGAAATTAAGGCAGATTGGAGTGATGTTCCCCAACGGTGCCAAGGTCACTGAAGCTCCAAGTGACAAAAAAGAATTCTCTCCTCTGGAGGGAATTGTCCTGTGTACATATAGACTTCTGAACTATGGCTTCTAGACTGTCAGAGAATAAACAAGAATTGCAAGCTAGCTGGTCAGTGGTGGGTGGTGCTTAACAATAGCTCTTGGGAGAAAAGTGCAATTTAACAGTCAATATGAACATTTGATGGCATTCTTCAGGTTTGTATTCAGTTCAGTGGTTGCAAGACAAAGGAATTTGTTGGCTTGTTAAAATTAAGCCCGTCAAGTTTGAATGTCAAACCCAGGTCAACACAAGTAATCTTTGGCGTGATAACTGATGTTGATGCCATCTTCTCCCCAGACTCTGTACAAGTGTTGAGGTAGAAAGGTGAGCAACAGAGAAGGGGAAATTCCTAAATTGGCCCTGTCAGGTCATAGTCATTGTTCCACAGCCCTCCTTCCAGCTGCTGGTGACAAACAGAGGTACAGAGGTGCTGTTCCCTAGTTGCTGATGTTTTATGCCTGCAAATTGCACCTGCAGATTCCACAGTTATGTCCTGTCTGATAACCACTTGTACCAGAAGAACCCTCACTCTCCCATCTTCTCTCTGATGATGGAGCTCTACCACTGGAGCGAACTTTTGTCTTTCAAACTGTCTTGAGAAATCATTAATTTAGAAAGCAGTGTAAACTACTCCAATATACTAGATGGAAGGGGGAAATGGCCCAAAATTGTATACTCAGTTTAGTACTGCTTTTTTATAAAAAAAAATTTTAAAAGGAGAAGAAGAAGTTTAAAATACATACTAAACATACAGTGTTGAGGATAAAGAAACTGGGATATTAACACTGGTGACTGCTAACATAAATTTTTAACAACTCCATTTTTATAGTTTTAACTAATTGTATTTTCTCCATTATATTAAAAAACCCAAAAGATGTTTTAAAATAAGTAAAAAATATAGTGAATTCACAAAATAAGGCAGATTCATCTTGAATATTCAGAAGCTGACATATGCCTTGATTTAGAGGTTTGCATGCGTGTGTGGGTTGATCAGTGTCTGGACAGCAATTATTACTGTGCCAAGCCTCCAAGGACGCAGGGCAGTGGTTAAAAGGAGCTTTATAGCCATATGGTCTTTGAAAATTTTCTTAAGAGTTCTATTTATTCCTCCATAAGTGGAACAAAATATGGCTTTCCTTTCAAGGTTATTTAAAAAGTTAAGTACAATAATACGAAAAATTGACTTGTCACATCTAATACATAGAAAGATTAAAATAAATGCAAATGTCCAGCTATCATCATGTAGCTTATCAATAACGTAAATTGTCCAAAAAAGAGAGTTTTGCATTAATAATACCTTGAAGGATATAAATTTATTCCATATTAAGTTAATTAGAATCATAGGAAGGGTAAGAACGCTGAAATTAGCTTATTATTCCATGGAAATGAATCAGTTGGGGTCAGAGACTTCAGGCCTGCTCTGTTCATTGGCAAGTCAGCTCTGCACTTTGAAGTCAAGAGAGTGAGGCAGAGACCGGAAAATCATGAAAATCGTCTCAGAGAAAATAGAACAACTGAACAGAAGGACACTGTGCCCCCGACTATCACACACCCACCAAATACTATCTTTCCCTAACTTACTTGAGGCACACACATCTTTTATTAGTTATTACAATCTCACATAAGTATTGGTCTCGTCTTGTATTCTAAGTTTGTTTCTTTGGTCTACCTCAGACGCTTCATGCTAATGGATTCCAATCTCCATATACTAAAGATTCATCCACTCAGGTTTCCAACTTCCTTTGAATCAGTTTGGGCCATTCATTACATTTCCCTAACTCATAATTTAATTACAAGGATTCCTTCTGTTTTGTCATCCATAACGACACAATTGCGACATTTCTTCAATTATAGTTTCCCTTACATTTTATATTTTTCCTTCTTTTTTGTTAATTATTTTTGTCAAAGATTCAGTTTCATGTGTAGCCTTTTTTTTACAGTCCTCTGTGGCGCTGGCGAGATAGTTCAGCAGTTAAGAGCACTTACTGCTCATCCAATGACCCAGGTTTAGTGCCAGCACCCACATAATAGCTCACAAAGTCCCTGGCACTCACCTCTAGGGAATCTAAGTTCCTTTTCTAGCAATGACTCCAAAACACATATGACACACATAAACTTTTGCAGTCACATACACATAAAAATGGTAGAAAAACTTGTCTTTAGTCCTTTGTGTCTGTGTATGTAGTACATGTTTGTGTGTTTCACTTGCCAGTGTGGTTTGTGTGTTTGGTATCTATTAACATTTCACTTTACTTTTTGAGATACAGTCTTTCATGAACATGGAGTCTCTGATTCAGCAAGGCTAGTTGGCTGGTGAACCTCAGAGACTCCCCTGTTTCTTGACTCCCCAGCTCTAGGGTTATAGGCATGAGAAACCACTCTTGGCTTTTTACTTAGGATATAGGGATCTGAACTCAGGTCCTCACACTTGTGTAGCGATCTCTTAGCTGCCTAAGCCATCTCTTCGTCCCCATTTTGAAAATTTCTTAGATTACTTTCTAAATCTACCTCCCACTTTCTGATGATATTCATCTATTTCTCTTTGAGTACTTCTCTCAGTTATTTTTCTAATGCTG
Source organism: Phyllotis vaccarum (assembly GCA_033318265.1). Lineage (NCBI taxonomy): Eukaryota > Metazoa > Chordata > Mammalia > Rodentia > Cricetidae > Phyllotis > Phyllotis vaccarum. The sequence continues at coordinate 33,834,441 of JARWLC010000009.1, read as the reverse complement.
AGACAAAGCACCATGACCAAGGTAACGTATAGAAGAATGAATTCACTTGGGACCGTTTCAGAGAGTGGATCCATGACCATCATGGCAGGTAGTTTGGCAATAATCATGCTGGCCTGGTGTTGGAGCTGGAGCTGTGAGTGAGCTTATATCACGAGGCAGAGAAAGATCCCCCAACCCCTTCAAGAAATTTTATAAACTGGAGTCAAACATTCAAATATGTGACCCTTTGGGTACCATCCTAATTGAAACCACGATGGCATTTATATTGATTATTTAATATTACTGTCTCACTGTTTCTTTTAGGTTGGTTTATTTTTTTTTCCATTGCTCTTGGGTTTAATTGGCCATATTGCTGTTGTGAGTTACTGTCCCCAAGAAAGCAACTGCCATCTTGAGGGGTTCTACAGCACCTCCTTCAAAAAGATCATCCCAGATGGGTTTGTGAATGTCTTCAGTCCCTAGCCCTTCTTTCTACTCCACCCCAGCTCCTCACTCCCATTTCCCTACATTATTTCCTGACTAACCCCCCCCCCCAAACTTGCCTGAATAAAGGAGCAGGATAGGGAATGATAGTCTTACTTTAACATCTAACTGTGTCTTCCAACTGGCAACCCTGCATGTGACCAGGGAGAAAGAATAATGTATAGAGGCCAGGGAAGACTGGAATGGGGCTCCATCTATGCGATTGCAGGGTACCGTCATCCCTATCTGGTAAGGCTTTTCAAGGAGGTTAGAATAGGATGGAAAAGTGTCTACACCCTGTAACTAACCTCTTACCTAGTTTTTGTAGGGAAACCCAATCAATTCATTGGTTCCTCAGAATGAATTTGGGTACAATCATACCTTGGTTTATCATAGAGCCTTAGTACAAAGGGGTGGACATTGCTCAGTCTGCCCTGTCCTCGGAAGAAATTTTAGCAACATGCTCTTTATCCACATTCTCAAGAAAATGTCTAGATTATTTTCATTCTTGTTTAGTTGAATACTGTAAAGATATAGATTTTAGGAGACAATCTGCTCATATCTCAGAAATTTTTATGAATAGTGTTTCATATTGATTTTCTCTTCAAAATAGTTTTCTGTTCCAATTATTATCTGCCCTTTCATCTAAAAGTTGCTCAGGGAAACACTTGGCTTGTAATGGCAAAGAAATGCTAATGTCTTGGGCAAAATGATGGGAGTGCCCTAAGATATTTTTATTAGTTCTTTGAGATTTTTTACGATGATGTTTGATTCTATTCATCCCCTTCTTTTATCTCCTTCCTGATTCATTTACTCTTCCAGAAGGATGAAACATTGTGTTTTCTCTCTCTCTCTTTCAAAACCCACCAAGTCACATTTGTGACTCCCATATAGTCTTAGATGTGTGTCATCGCTGGAGTGTGATTGACTTACTAGGGTTAATACTCTTAAAAGAAAACTTGAATCTCCCTTTAATGGGAACATCTTGTTGCCTTGTTGCCTAGAGTACAATCAGTTTTTGTAACTGCTCTGGAAGATTTGAATTAAAAATTATATTCTTTATTTTTTGTCTAGAAATCAGCAATGCATTAGTTACATGATTTAAAGACACTGTTTATGTCTCAGAACTTAGCAGTAATGTAGTGAAATTTCATTGTACACTGTGTTTCTTTTACTTCAGTAAGAGTGACTACAGCCATAAGAATAAGATCAGAGTAAGACACACAGAACTAAGGAATATATTTTTAGGGGGTAAAAAAGATTTAGAAATGTCTGTAAAATCAAAACATGATCTAAGCATAGTCACACACCCTAGTAATCCATCACTCTGGAGGATAAGATAGTAATACCTTGAGTTCAAGACCAGTATATGCTACATAGTAAGGTTATGTCTAAAGTTAAAAAGAAGCCCAGAAGGACTTTAAAACATGAATATTTAAAGATAGAAACATTTAAACCTTATTATTAAAAGACATTATATTAAAAAAAAATATGTCTAAACCAAACATTTGAAACAATTAAAGGAAGGTGTCCTGTTCCTTATCTGCTGCTGCTTTCAAGTGTTCAAAGGAAGTAAGATATAAAGGGCCTATCAGAGCTATGGAAATAAATACCTGTATCCTGGGCTTTGTTCCCAACTTCTTTACCTTAATTCATGAGCACACTGTCTACATAGCTCTGCAAACAGCTGCCATCCTCAGCCACTTATGAGCTGATGGTTCAAAGGTTATTTTTGTGTCCGTTCTTCTCGTAATGTCACTCACAGTCCTTTCTGCAGCTCCATGAAGTGACAATGTCTAATGCAAAGCCTGGGCAAGGCTTCAAACTCAGCTAGCTGCAAACCTTTCCTAGGTGGGTACTTCATAGACCTATTAGATAGTCAACTTTCCTGGGCTGCCTGAATCCTTATTAGTGTGTTAAAACATAATGTGAGAGAGACAGAGGGAGAGAGAGCCACTTGGGAGAGAAATAACAAGAGCCCCAAAAGCCAAAGCCAGAAAGCAAAAACCAGAAAGCTGAAGAAGTAACGAAGGGAACTAGAAGGAAGAAAGATCATTATGAGAACAGGAAATGATAAGGGAAATGCATTATTACATTAATATAAGGGAAGATTCTCATTAATGATTGGCAGAGAATTAAGAGGAGAAAGCAGATGTCTGCTGAGCTCTCCAGAGGAGAACTTGCCACAGGCAAGGTGTAGAGAGGTTCTACTTCTTTGAACTATGATGTTCATCAGCAAATTTGATAGCACATTCCCGGGCTTCCAGGTATCTTCTGCAACACATTATGAATACTGAGACAACCTAAGTTATTTTCCTGTCCTAATAAGCAGACATATTTTAACATAGTTTTTTCTATCATTGTGGTGGGAACTCTTCTAATTCCACTGTGGGTTTCCAAGCCTTCCATGAATCCAGCTTCTCTGTTCCACAGTGCTGTCCCTCCCAATGGATCCGACATGTAACTGATGACTTCTTTATTCTGGCACTGTTAGCATTGCCTGCAATTATCAGTACAAATACGTTATTAATAATTTGTACTTTTAGAACATCTGCCTCCCCAAGAGCTCAAAGCTGTTTACAAACATAATCTCATTCATTCTGAGAGCAATTCCTTTTTTTTAAAGGTAGAAATATGTAAAAGATAATGGATATTGTCCTCTTCATTTAATTTATGGGAAAAAAATGAAGGCTGGGGAAGGGTTGCTTTTTCAAGGTCAAGGTAACCTGGGAAACAGCGATGAATATTACCCAGAACCTCTGCCTTCTCATCCTCATGTTCTCCCCTAGAAACCTCTCTTTTTAGATCACACTTATATTCACTGCTATGCAACAGAATAAATTTTTAATGCAGCTTCCTCTGCTGAGAGTTAATAAAATCCCATAAGCTCAGGTTTAATAAGTTGGTTGGACTTCCACTTAACTTTTCAAGAGGTTATCGCTGCTGTCAAAGCCAGGAACAATCAATAAGTTCTAGCACTATACAGCATTATTAATATGGTTAAAGGGTATCTGTTGGGCATATGTAGATGATACTTCTCTAGACTGGAAAGAGAAAATAACAACCAGGAGTAGACAAAAGAAATTAGATGATTACAAATATTTTCAAGAATGGTACAAGCAAGTAGCTTTTCAGCAATGGAATGTACTGTGTTTACTCCTGCGAAATTGAGTTTCAACATATCCTAGTAGCTCAAGCTGTCAGCCTGGCACAGATCAAAGTCACCTGGGAAAGGAATATCAATTAATGAGTTGCCCAGTTCAGACTGGATTGTGGGCATGTCTATAGGAAGTTGTCTTCATTAGGTAGTACTATTCCCTAGGAAAGTGGTCCCACCTGAGTATGAAAGCTAGCTAAAGACAAGCCTGTGGGGAGGTATCAGTAGTTTTCTTCCATAATTTCTGCCTCATTACCCCCTCCCTAGGCTGTGACCTAGAAGTAATGCCATTCCCTCCTTAAGTTGGTCACAGTGTTTTATCATAGCGATAGAAATCAAATAAGAATACAATGCAATTAAATTAACAGTGATGCTGACATCTTCATTCTCTTCCTTTTGTTTTCTCACTTGTGATTTTAGTAAATTCCACACAACACCAACAAATAAAAGAAATAGTTGATACATTACTCTGACGTTTGAATCATTGTAGGATCACAGGACAAGCTAACTACAACTTATGCCCTTATATATTAAGAGTGTGTCAGAGAGAAATCAAATCAAAGGAAAGTAGTCAAATCATGGACATTGGTATTGAAAATATACAATTCTCTTGTTAAGACTTAGTCCTGAAATAAAATTTAGCTGCTTGGAAAACACCTCCATCAAGATAAGTTTATAGCATGATGGTATGTTTAATGAAATTAGGAATAATGCAAGCTTCTTAAACTGACTATTTGCCATTAAGAAAGTGAAGACTGTCTACAGATTACCATGGTAAATTTATACAGATCCATATAAAAGACATTTAGACTATACTAATGTAGAACATTTTAAGATATCTATAAAACGTCTCCAAGTTATACATATAGCCAAAACTATAGTTAGCATGTCAGTTCTGCTTAAATTTCTATGATGATATATCTGAGGTAAGCACACTTTATAAAGAAAAGAGGTTTGTATTAGTTACTTTTAGTTGTTGTGATAAAATACCACAACCCAAAGCGACTTAAAAAAGAAAGTGTATTTTCAGCTTCTGGTTTCAAAGAAGTCTATAACAGCAGAAGAGAGACAGTACGCAGCAGTTGATTGGAGCAGGATGCTGAGAAATAGCATCTACAACTGTAAACAGGAAGCAGAGGAAGGGAACTGGAAGTGAGGAGCCATAAACTACTCCCTGAGCTCAGCCCCAGTGATTTACTTCCCCCAGGAAGACACTGAATCCTAAAAGTTCCATAACCTCGCCAAGCATGGCTACCAACAGATGGATAAGTGTTCAAATGCAAGAACCTATGGAGGACATTTCTCATTCAAATCACTACAAGTTTTATTCAGCTCACAATTTTAGAGGCTAAATGTTCAAAGGCATAGTTCTGGATCTGTTTTGGCAAGGGCCTATGACAGATGCCCAGAACTTTTTACAGAAATAAGGGCTCATCTCAAAAATAGGAAAACAGAAAAATTTACTCCTTTAATCTCTTCCTAGACCATATCTTCAAGTTACTGAAGGACTTCTCCCAAAACCCAACTCTTAAAGATGCTTCTACATTCCCACACTCTTACCCTAGAATATAGGTTTCTGACATATCAATTTTCATTGACCTCCAAGCTATATCCAAGGTTTATCAAGAAAAAAATTCTAATAAAATCTCTATTTTAACCATTCTTTTTTATGTGTGTAGTGAACACATTAAGCCAAAACAACAGTAGTTACTATTTCAAAAGTACAAGTGTATAAGTAATATGGAGGCTCTGATGCTTTACCTACACTTTGTTCACTGTGAGGTCGGTCCTGTTATATCCCCCATTTTACAGACAAAGAAACTGAGGGCAAAAAAGGATTTGATATTGTGTCAGTGTTGGGTTATTAATGTCAAAATCATAATTAGTAGCATGCACACTCCCACTGTATTACCTTCTGCTTACCTTTGGGAGACTTACCAAATTTTTATGAAAATTGTTTTCATAAAATAAGCATTATATGAATAATATACCTAAACAGAGTTAAAGCTTAATAATTGCCAAGGAAATGAATGTTGATGTTGGTTAGGCATCTATAGAAGGCTACTGGAGAAGACTGTTTTAAGGTGTGCTACTTCTGTTTATGTTGTATTTGTTTAACTGTGAAGCTGTGTTACTGTGCTTGTCTAATAAAGATAGTCTAACAAAGAACTGATAGTCTAATTTAAAAAAAAAAAAAAAACCCTGATAGTCTAATAAAGAACTGAATGGCAAATAGCAAGACAGGAGAAAGAACAGGTGGAGCTGGCAGGCAGGTAGTATAAATAGAAGGAGAAATCTGGAAAGAAAAAAGTAGCCAGAGAAGGAGGAAGATATCAGGGGCCAGCCACCCAGCTACTTAGCCAGCCATGGAGTAAGAGCAAAAGTAAAGTTACAGAAGTAAGAAAAAGTAAAATCCCAGAGGCAAAAAGCAGGATAGTTTAAGTTAAGAAAAACAGAAACAAGCCAAGCTAAGGCCAGACATTTATAATTAAGAATAAGACTCAGTGCGTATTTATTTGGGAACTGGGTGATGAGACTTCCAAAAGAGTAAAAAACAAGCAACAATAGGAACCCCCCTCATTAGTTATGTACCTAATCAACAAAAACTAAGCAAGTCAAAATAGTATTTGGAAGAGGGAACCTAGAAGGTGAGGATGAGAAAAGCTGGCCATTCCATTGCACTGACCTTCACAGAACAACTCATTCCTCATGCAGGAAGATCATGAAACCAAAAAACCAGGTTGGATTTGCCAGTATCAAAGACAGTACGAAGCCCATACTTTTGAGTTCATGATGTGTTCCATGGCCTTTCATCTCTCGTATTTAAAGGTGGACCTTTATTACCACATGTAAAATGACAGGACAGGCGAGTTGCAGAACTATCATCACTTTCTTCTGTTTTCTTTTTTACTTTTAATGAAAAATGTGTTCCAGATGTAGAGAATGGTATAGTAAATTAAAGATATTGGTGCCGTATAGCCATCCATTTGGTTATATGAATGTGTTCATCTTAGAGACTTTAGCCATTTCACCAAGAGATGAAAAGCTATTGGTAAAATTTAATCTATATTTTCTGCCACCAACTCTACCCCTTCTCTCCTTTCAATGTATTATGCATCCTGGGAAAGTAGTATTTATGAAGGTAAACCTGGTGGCACAAGCCTGAAATTTCAACAATTGAAAGTCACAGGCAAGAGAATGAGTTCAAGATCATTCTCAGCTACATAGCCAAAGGGCTATCGACACACACCCCTGCCACAAACACTTAAAAATTTCCGTTCTTAACATCTTGATAGTTTTACAACCAGTGCCACACTGACTGTTGCCATTAATCTTGATGTTCACAGATAGAGAAGCTTCTCTGGGTCATGTTCAAAGATGTAGAGTTTCATAGTTTATGGGATTCAAACTTTACTATCCGATGTGAAGTTTATCTTCAAAAAAATGGTCCCCAAATTGAACTCCCACAGGCAAAGCATATGAAGGGGGTCTCTGCTCTACCATAACCCAGCAATAGAAACCATAAATACCTCATCCTGATGGTTTCACTCAATCCTTCAGATGTTGGTTGAGTTTGGATTTTTATTCTGCTCATGAGCCTGTCCAAATCAGCTAACAATCTGGTTTCTACCAGAAACCAGAAAGTGAAGTGAGTTAAAACAGCACCTGTAACTTCCTAGGTGGTGAGCTAACAGCCATATTAATATAAAATGTCTGCTGAAGTCATCCTTTGGTTAAATTCAGGGGTCAAGTCTGAAGGAATGAGCTCCAATCTGTAGAAAGGGAATCTAGTCTCCTTATGCGACTAGAAACACTGTCGTGCATACAGATGGTGTTAGGACCAGGGAGAAGCAGGAAAAATAAGCCTTTGGTAATTGAAATAGGAATGATCCGCATAGATTGATGTGTTTAATGCTTGGCCCATAGAGAGGAGGTACGGCCCTGTTGGAGGAAGCATGTCACTGTGGGGGCAGACTTGGAGGTCTCAGACGCTCAGGTGTGTGTGGCATTCACTTCTGCTGCCTGTGGATCATGATGGAGGACTCTCAGGAAGTGTGTCACCAGGGGGTAGGCTTTAAGGTCTCAGAATTTCAAGCGAGTTCACTTCCTGCTGCCTGCCCATTTAGATTTAGAACTCTTGGCTCCTTTGATATTATGTCTTCTTGCTTGCTGCCATCTTTCCTACCATAATGTAATGGACTAAACCTTTGTAAATGCAAGTTAGCCCAATTACATGTTTTTCTTTATAAGAGTTGCTATGGTTATGGTGCCTCTTCACAGCACAAATATACTAAACCAAAGCTCCCAAACAAAAGAAAACCTAAAGATTAAGTAATCAGGCAAAATAACATCCCAGTGAACTATTTCAGAAGTCAAAAAAATGTAGAACAAAATCTACAATAAACAAAAGAGCAAATCTCTTAGTAAAGTCAAAATCTGTACTACTATCATGCTTTTATTTCAGCAATTCGACTTTATAGATAATTTAATTGTGTATTAAAATCACACTCATTAAATGTGAGTGTGCCTTATAAGAGAAACCTGCATGGCTTACCAAAGGAGGACATCAGATCTCTGGTGCTGGAGTTATCTGCAGCTGTGAGTGAGCCCATTCCCATGTGAGTTCTGAGAATTGAACTTGGGTCCTCTGCAAAAACAATACACACTCTTCCGAGCCATATCTCAACTAAAGCAAAGTAAAGATATCCTCCTGTAAGGATTGAGAAATCCTCCGTTGTGAAAAGGAAGACTCCAAGAGACATTCTCTCATGCAACACACAAGAGGATTTTTTATTTTCCAGGTATACCTGGGGCTCACTGAACATGCAGGAACAGAGAGAGCCCCCAGCTGGAATTGAACAAAGCTTTTATAGGCCATGGGGGCTGCTACGTGCAGGAATGCAGGAGGCAGATAACTATAACTCTAAAGTCCCTACTTGGTGATTCATCAGTTATGCAGAGTTTAACAAAATTTTCTCTAACATTCCCCACTTCCTCTTGTGCAAATCTCTAATCTTAGAGATGTCCTTGACCATTTAAGACCGAATATTGTTGCCTAATAAGCATTAATTTAACATTTCCAATTTGTTCTTGCAGAAAGCTTATTACCCTATTTAGAACACATGGTCCTATAATTATTATTAAAAGTAACACAATTAATGGCCCAGCTAGAGCAGACAGCAGTGTAGTGAGCCAAGGAAACTTAGCAAACCAAGATTCAAACCACCCCTGTTGTGCCTCCCATTCTTTCTGTCTCTCACAGAAGTGCTCTCTGAGTTTGGTCATAGATTCTTTAACTATTCCCGAATGGTCTGCATAAAAACAACATTCTTCTTTTAAGGCCGCACACAGGCCTCCCTCTTTCATGAACAGTAAGTCTAGCCCATGCCTGTTTTGTAATACCATTTCTGACAAGGAGGTTAGAGAGTCTTGTAGAGCTGTCACTGAGGTTTCTATAGCTTTTAAATCTTGACCAATGGCAGCCTGTAGTACAGTCATTTGTTGTGGCCCTTGTACTAGGGCTGCCGTACCAGTCCCCACCCCAGCTGCAACACCTATCCCATGAGTATGGCCAGAGATAGTGATACCGGTTCCCTTTGAAACCTAGCTCTGTCTTCCATTCTGTTTTCAAATTCTCCGTCTTAGTGGTACATCACTTGGGGAAATATCTTTACCATAACGCAAAAATGAGCTGAATTATTAAATACCTGGGTGGAAACACAAGGGGTAAGTCCAGTATTGCAGGCCCATCAGGTCCCTTGAGGTGGGGTTAGGTACTGAGTGCCTCTTGTGTAATTTACAGGGAGGACCTGAGAGCATAGAGTTTCCCAGATTTGTTGGGGGTGGGGGGGATACCTATGCAAGTTCCCTGCCCGGAGATCTCGGGGGTGGGGGTGGGGGGGAGTGAGTTTGTGACTGCTATTCCAGTCACAGGAGAAACCGGTGGTCTCATTATAAGTTTCATTAACTGCAATTCCCTCATAGTATGATGGGGAGGCTGTCAGGCAGAGCCAGCAAGATTGGGTTAAAGCACTCTGGGTATGGTTGAGGGCCAAATATGCTCCTAAAATGAGGTTATAGAGATCGTCCACAGTTGGGGCTGGAGTGCCCTGGACTGGTGCTAGGCTTTTGTCTGGTTGGTTGGGCGATAGGGTTCTCACTATGATCTGAGTAGGGGTTTGAGGCTTAGGTTTGTCTGGTTTGAGTACAGGTTTGGTCCTACCGTGGCCAGCTTTGCAAATTGTTCTTGCAACCTTAAAGTAAATAATATGCTAGGGTTGCTAAGGCCCAGTATGTATAATCTCAAACCCCATGTTTTTCCCAGTTCCCATCCTGAAGCTCCCTTACTAAATCAGTGAAGCTTATTCTTGCATATCTGTCCCATTTTTAAAAATTTTGTGAACTTAATGAAGTCTGGTGGTCCAGAGGCCCTCCATCTGTTTCCAGTAAATGAAGTTTCACATCCCCAGCTAGCACAAAAGTAACTCTCCGTCACCCCCCACATTTGGAGGGGTTTTCCCCCGCAGGACAAACATACAGTCCTGGCCACCAATTACTGTCCAGAGTGCAGTATACTGACCTTTGTAATCCTGGTTTGAGCAACTGGTCTGGGCTCCTTCAGCCAGTCTACATAAGTCAAATTCTAAATCAGGGAACCAGGGTACTTTGGGCCCAGTCTGGGAAGCCAGGACAAATGAAATCCCTGTTTCTAAATTAGAGATAGTCCAGGTACAGTCGAGTGGTATGTGGGGATTACTTTCCCCCAGAGTGAGAGGGCTCTCAGCCATCCAACGAACCCGTAACTTGAGAAGATCATCAGTCTTCTCCAATTTCTATTGGGACTCCGGGGATGAGGGCACTGGCTTGAGGTGAGATGCATGGATCCAAGATGCAATGCCATCGACCTTGACTGTAGTGGGGGTGGTTAAGAGTACCTGATATGGTCCTTTCCAACGGGGTTTGAGGGTCTGTGTTTGGTGACAACGAACATAGAACATAGACAAAGTCTCCCACCTGATATTGATGTGGGACGAACATAGACGAAGGCTCCCACCTGATATTGATATGAGGTTCTTCCGTCCCCTGGTTGGTAAGAGGTGGAGAGTTGTCACCACAAGAACCTCTGGGATTTTTCTAAGGCCTGCAGTCTGTCAAGCAAGGGGGTATGAAAGGAGTCATTAGCTTCTAGAATAGGGGAAAAAAATTTCTTACTGGAGGGGGTGTCCCATACAGAATTTCATAGGGGGTTAGGTTACATATAAGAGAGGAGGTGGTATTCCTGGCTCTAACTAGAGTATAAGGTAGGAGCATCGTCTAATCCTTCAAGCCAGTCTCTACAGCTACTTTGGTTAGTGTCTCTTTTATTGTTCTATTCATCCTTTCTACCTGTCCTGAGCTTTGGGGTCTATATGCACAATGTAGTTTCCAATTAATCTCCAATATCCCGGCCACACCCTGATTTACCTGGGCCATAAACGGTGGTCCATTATCAGACCCTATTACCTTTGGTAGGCCAAATCGAGGAAAAATCTCTTCCATGATTTTATTGACGATGATTTGGGAAGTTTCTCTTTTGATGGGGAAGGCTTCTACCCATCCTGAAAAGATATTTACAAAAACTAGCGAATATTTAAGCCCGTATCTTTCAGGTTTTACTTCAGTAAAGTCAACTTCCCAGTATTGCCCAGGGCGTGTCCCCCTAGCCTTTTTCCTTCAGGTATTTTGGAAGGATAGACATTCACAATTTGACACTCCCTGCATTCCTTTGTCACGCGGTCTGCCAGTTCTCTTCTCTTAGAGGCTTGAGAGTGGATATAGTTCACTCTGATCCTGTACGAGCTGCTGTAGTTTCTTTGACTCCAAGTGAGTGAACTGATTAACCTGCTGTAAATAGGTCAGGGCTTCAGATTCTCCTAGTGATGTAGCCTCCAGTGGCATCTTGAGGAGCTGTTGGTCCTCTTTGGTTACTAGGAGCAGTTCTTTTGGATCTCTTAATGGTGTTGCTTTTGCCTCTTCGTCTGCTGGTCTGTTACCCACCGCTACTGGGTCTGAGCCTTTTTGATGGCCCGCACAATGAACAATGGCCAGCTCTTTGGGAAGCATGACTGCAGCTAAAAGTCCAAGGATCTCTTCCTTGTGTTTGATTTCTCTGCCAGCTAATGTCAGCAGGCCCCTCCGTTGATAAATAGCTCCGTGAACAGGGGCTGTGGCAAAAGCAGATAGTGTAGATATCGGTGTATATAGTTGCCAGTTTGTCCTTCGCTAGTTCCAGAGCCTTAGTGAGGGCTATTAGCTCAGCCTTCCGGGCAGAGGTCCCTTCTGGAAGTCCAGAAGACCAGATGACCTTAGTCCCATTAGCTACCGCTGTTCCTGCTCCTCTCTTACCGCCTTGGAGGTAGCTGCTCCAGTCAGAGAACCAAGTTACCTCCAAATTGGGTAGCGGCCAGTCTCTCAAGTCCTGGTGGATCCCAGTTTATTCTGCTAAGATCTCTTGACAGGTGCGCAGCACAGGTCCCATGGCCTCATCTGTTAGCAAAGTGGCAGAGTTTAAGGCTGAAGGGGGTCCAAAGGTCACTCTGTCTTTATCTAGGAGAATACTCTGATAGTGAGTAATTCTGGCGTTTGACAGCCATCTGTCTGGGGGCTGGCGGATCACTCTCTCTAATGTATGTGGAGCCACAATAGTTAATTTTTGTCCCAGGGTATGCTTGTCTGCATCCTTAGCTAGGAGGGCAGCCACTGCGATTGCTTTTAGACATCGTGGCCGTCTGCTACTAACAACTGAGTCCAATCGTTTGGACAGATAAGCCACCAGTCTCTTCCAGGGGCCAGGGTCTGCATTAGCACTTCTCTGGCCACTCCCTTTCCCTCCTCTATATAGAGTGTGAATGGTTTACTTACATCTGGGAGTACTAGGGCAGGGGCCGACAGAAGTGCTATTTTAATGCTGTCAAAGGCTTCCTACTGCTCCTCTCCCCACTGAAAGACAACATCCCCTTTGAGTAGAGGGTGGAGTAGGGCAGCGAGGGATGCGATTCTGGGGATCCATAGCTGGCAAAACCCCACTGTTCCCAAGAACTCGCATAGCTGCTTTCGGTTTGTAGGCAGAGGTATCTGGGTCACAGTTCTCTTCTAGCTTCGGTGAGCCACCACTTCCCATCCCCAAGAGTGTATCCTAAGAAGGTCACCTCTTTTTTTGCAAATCTGGGCCTTCTTTGCCGAGGCTCGGTACGCCAGTTTAGCTAGTTCATCCAACAATTTTTGGTTCCGTACTCACAGTTTTCTTGGGTGGCGGCTGCCAACAGTAAATCATCCACATACTGTAGCAGGGTGACTTCGGGATGTTGGATCCTGAAAGAGCTTAAGCCCTTATGAAGAGCTTCATCAAAGATAGTGGGAGAGTTCTTAAACCCCTGAGGCAAGCTCGTCCAGGTTAGCTGGCCAGAGGATCCTGTCTCAGAATCTACCCATTCAAAAGCAAATAGAGGCTGACTGTCCTTATGCAGGAGCAGACAATAGAAGGCATCCTTTAAATCAAGTATAGTATACCAAGTTCTTTCTGGGTTTAGAGTGCTGAACAGGTTTTAAGGGTTTGGCACAGTAGGATGTACATCTTGCACCCTGCTATTGACTTCCTGCAAATCTTGTACCGGTCTATAGTCCCCAGTCCCCGGCTTTTTGATGGGCAGTAAGGGACTGTTCCAGGCTGATTGGCAAGGCTTTAGTACTCCCAAATTAAGGAGTTTCTGTATATGAGGCCTAATTCCTTCCCAGGCCTCTTTGCTCATATAGTATTGTTTGATTCAAACTGGAGAAGCAAAGGGCTTTAAAGTCACTACCACTGGTGGCTGGTTTACTGCCAATCCCAACCCAGCAACTTCTGCCGAGGAGTCAGGGAACTCCTCAAGTCATATCTGAGGGATAGGCCCTCAGGACTGCTCTGACTTTGCATATAGCTGATATTCCTCTTCAACTGACATGGTAAGAGCAGTTACTACAGGTTGGCTCACTAATGGGTTCAGAAACTCCACTTCTGGTCCTTTTGGGTTAAATGTAATTCTTGCCCTTAGTTTGGTGAGCAAATCTCTTCCCATTAGGTGGGCAGGGCACTCAGGAATAACTAGGAAGAAGTGCTGGACTCTCCCCTTCCCCAAGTCCATAGTTCTCTTCATAGTCCAGGCACGGTATCGGCTACTGTTGGCTCCCTGGACTGAGGACCTTTTACTAGAAAGTGGTCCTAACAGAGCCTGTAGGGCAGAGTAAATTGCTCCTGTGTCCACTTCAAAGTCAATTGGTGTCCCCTCCACATCAAATGTTACCCTGAGCTTGGGGAGAGGGTCTGAGCCCCGGCACCTTTAGTCATCATTTCCTAGGGCTAGAATGGCATGCCGATGCCCTTGTGCTTCTTTCTTTTTAGGGCAGTCTCTAGACCAGTGACCTATTCCTTTGTAGTAGGCGCATTGATTCGGGTCTAGGGGAGGGCAGCTGTGTGGTCCCAGGCTATTTCCTCTATTGCCCTTCTTAAACGTTTCTTTTCCCTCCGTGGTTCCTTCAACTACTGTGGCTGGGATTTTTGTTAATTCCTTTGTTCTCCACTTTTCCCTAGCCACTTCTCTTTCTTCTCTTTCTCTTCTCTGTTCCTTCTCTTCCTCTGTCTCTCTCTTATAAAAGACTTTCTCTGCCTCTTTTACTAGATCCCTCAAAGTTAAATCCTGCAACCCATCTAGATGTTGTAACTTGCATCTAATATCCTGACCAATGAAAGCCATAGCAACTGAGGCCCTCTGCTCCTCAGCTTGAGGATCAAAGGGGGTAAATCTACTGTAGGCCTCCATTAGTCTCTCTAAAAATATTGAGGGTGACTAATCACATCTCTGAACAACCTCTCTTACCTTGGCCAAATTAGTGGGCCGATGTGCGGTCACCCGGAAACCCGCTACCAGAGTGTGGCAATAGATGGACAGATGCTCCCTACCTTCAGGATCATTTGGGTCCCAGTTGGGATGGCGCAGCGGAAACCTATCATTGATGACATTCTGGAGTTGGGTGAGTCTCCCATCCTGTCCAGGAACCTGCTTTCTGGCTTCTAAGAGGATCCTATCCTGTTCCTCTGTGGTAAAGAGAGTCCCGAGCAGCTGTTGACAGTCATCTCAAGTGGGCTGATGGAGAACATAAGGGATTCTACCAATCCAGTTAACCTTGAGGGGTCTTCAGAGAAAGGAGGGTTATCATTTTTCCACTTATATAAATCAGAGGAGGAAAAGGGCCAATACTGTAAGGCGGGCATTTCTCCCCCTCGTCCATCATCTATTGGGGGTCCATAGGGTCAGAAGGGGGGGGGGTAACTGCCACATCCTGAAGACTTTGGGCCCTCCTGCTTCCTGTCCCTTGGGCTGGCCCTTGTTCTGAGGGCCTGGCCTGGTGCTGTTCCTGAGGGAAAGTCAGGGGAAGAGGAGGAGGCAGGGACAGATGTAGGTGGGGGTGAGGAAACAAGAGGCGGCATGGGCTGTTCTTCAGGATAGGAAGGAGGTGGGACATCAGAGTTCAAGAGAATGAAATCAGGCTGAGACTCAGGCGAGACTGAGGGGGGCAGGGGCAGGTAAAGTCTAGGTGCTGATGGCTGTGCCTGGGCCATGGCTGGAAGAACCACCGCAGAGCTATGTTGTTCTGGGAAGGGGAAAGGTTTCACCCATTCTGGAGGGTCCTCTTCACACAGGTCCTGCCATATCATAATGTAGGGCTGCTGGTCAGGGTAACCATGTTGACTGGGTTGGAAAATAACAGCGTTGACAGCCCAGATCAGCAGGAGGTGGAAGGACCCCTCAACAGGCCATCTCACCTTGAAGGAGGGCCATTCTACTGAACAGAAATTCTTCCACTTGCCCTTCTTCACCATCAATGAGAGGTTTTGAGCTCTCTCTCTGACTTTGGACCAATGATCCAGAGTCAGAGAGGAGTTGAAGTTGTCTGACCCATATTTATCAGATCAAACAAGACAAAGACACTGAGTGGAAGCATGCACAGTAAGACAACAAAGACACAAGACATTTCCAAGACTTACAGAATGAATAAAACACAATTTCTACTGGCCTGAAACCACCAGATCTCTGAACTACTGGCAATAAAGTACCGAGTCAGAGTCAACTAGGTAGGACACATCCAGGCGTCCCCAGAGTTCCTTCCCCTCTGAAGTGTCCCTCAGAGTCGTGGCTTGCAAGTCCCAGACACAGCTCACACATCTCCCTGACAGCCACAGCCAGTCTGACACCCTAGGCGATTGCACTTCAGAAAAGAAAGGCCTTACTTACCCCAGGAGATGATTGTTGGAGCCTCTCCTTCACAGGGGGAGGGAGGGGATCTCAGTGGGACCTCCAAATGTAAGGGCTGAGAAATCCACCACAAAAAGGAGGACTCCAAGAGACGTTCTCTCATGTAACATGCAAAGGGATTTTTTATTCTCCAGGTATACCTGGGGCTCACTGAACATACAGGAACAGAGAGAGCCCCCAGCTGAAATTGAACAAAGCTTTTATAGGTCATGGGGGCTGCTATGTGCAGGAATGCAGGTGGCAGATAACGTATAACTCTAAAGCCCCTACTTGGTGATTCATCAGTTATGCAGAGTTTAACAAAATTTTCTCTAACACTTCATAGTTTCAAAATGAAAGCGCTTTATGATTTCCCTAAAGTATAAGAGGAAGCTAAGGAGAAAAGGAAAACATGTTTTTAGGTGATAGGGTGCATTTGGAGATTTTGATTTTTTTATCTTTCTTGCTGAGAGTAATAGTAGCCACCATTTTGTTTTTAGTGAACGCTTTGAATAAATCCTCATTGACCTGCCAAAAAGGATTTCCCCCCATGGAAGCAAACAAAAGCCTCACACATTGTTGAAAAGGTGTATTCATTTGAAATGTAACACACTGTTTGTTCTAGTCACTATCTTGAAGTTCTTAAGTGTAGAAGCCTGTGGTAACGTGCTAGAAGGATTGAATGGAAGCACAGGACAATTATTAGAGTTGAGGCAAACAAACAAAAAGTCCTTGGGCAGACAACCCTGAAATTTCAGTAGCTGCCTAGAGAAAGAGAATGAGGGAAAGTGGGGGGGGGGGGGAGGAGAGGGCAGGGACTTGCCCTGTAAGCTAGAAGAAGCATGGCCAGGAAGCAACCACATGGCCGAAGGGAACACTTAACAGGGAAAAAATAAGTGAGCTTAAAATGTTGAGGAAGCCCAAAGCATGAGGGCGAACATGCTAGAAAAGAGATGTAAGAAAGGAAAGTAAAACTTAAGACTTTCCAAATAATTCAGAAAGGTAGGGGGAGAACCTATAACCCTTACTTGCTCACAGCCAGTAAGTTTCTGCATCACGGGCACAAATTCTGGGAGGGAAAGGCTTAGAGTAACTCAGGAAAGGACTAATTATTCCACTTATCTCTTCAGCATGACTTAAGGTGAGCCTGTCTCCCTGGCCATGTCCTTTGGCCAAATGAATGATGAACAACAACTGGAATGCCAGGTTTTTATCCAGGACAAAAACTGTTTTCTTTTTGATCGGGAGTATTTTCTTCTCTACCACCTCCCATTCTTAGAGGGTAACTCTGAAACCATTAGGAAGCTGCTGAGAGACCAAAGGAACATCATGAGGAACTTATGCCCCAAACAGAAAGATCTGAAGTGCTTCATTTAGCTATTAATAGATGGTAAACACACACACACACACACATGCACGCAATTCTCAAATGGCTTTCAGGTCTTTCAGATCTCATAGAATAATTACACAGATGTCATAACTTGTCTGCTTTGCCTGAAAACAAAACAAAACACCAAGACGCCTTTATATTCTCGTTGTGCCATGCTTGAGAAATAGGATTCTCAGGGTCAGGGACAGTGACAAAGTGTGTTGGGTGGCCTGCACATTTATACACCTCTAAGGTGGTTCTTAAGAAGAAGGTTCTGTGACTCTCTAATAACAACTACAGAGCTTCCTTTAAGAGTGAATATGGCTCAGAAATACAATTGGGACAAGCACCATTTTCCCTTTTTAACCCCATAATGGTCCCAAAGCCAAGTTTATGGAGTTTACATTTAAGATGTGTGTAGGGGAGGGGCTCATTGGTTGCTGTTTCTGAAATACTGCTCTTTCTGTGGCATTCAGTATCTGGCATCTTAACAAGTGTGAATATGCCTTAACAGGCAGGCTTCCCGTCCCTCCTAAAGTCAGCAGCTGGGAGAGCTGGTTTCTAGAAAACAAGTTTCTTATTACCTTTCCTCTCACTGCTTTAAAAAAGAGAAGGGAGTAATATTCCAGACACATCTCACCTGCATTTTAATCTGGAGTTGGTTAAAGGAAGCATATTGCGGAAAGCGTTGTAAGCGGTAAATAGATGTTTGGAAAGAAGAACTGGGGTGGGTGGAGGAGGAGCATAGCATTAAACAGGCTTTTGCTTCAGCAAACCTCGGGGCAATGTCTTTCTTTAGAAAAACATCTTAGACACCATGTGTGTCTTTTTATACAAGAGTGGAGGATGGGTGGAAAAAAGAGCTTTTATTTTAAAAGCAAGCCATGTAGGGATGCACATCTTAGAATCAACTTCTTTGCTGTTTGAACCATGCAACTTAAAACTTGAAAGCATTTGAAATGGCAGAGGGAGAGGGTAAGGCCAACATTAGAATTCACACTGTCCAGAGAGGGGTGGGGCCAAGCCATGGACACAATTGGTGCTCTATCAAGCCATGTTCAAATTTTAACACAAGTGCTCCTGGCATGAAAACACCAAGGGAGCTTGTTAAAAAACCTGCTTTCTGGCTTCTTCATTTGAGGAAGAGATTTAGTGGTCTAAAGCAAGTCTCAATGTAGCAGAGGCAAGAGAGTAATTCTGATAACTTTGGATAACTTTATGATCTCCCAAAAGGAAAATTTCAAGTGCAATGTGTCAGAGAGAGAGAGAGAGAGAGAGAGAGAGAGAGAGAGAGAGAGAGAGAGAGAGAGAGAGAGAGAGGAGAGAGAGAAGTCATGCTGTAATTACAAAGCATTAGCAACATTCTTGTCAGAAAGTCTTGAAATGTACAGGAGTTAAAATATTATATGATTCCATCTGCGTGCATATCTCTATGGAGATAGTAGTTCATTTTCCATTCCAGAATCGTTGAGCATGCTGACACAGCTAGGTAAGGCAATTTAAAATTGTTCCAGGATTTGATTTTCATGTGAGTGCAGCCCACAGCTGTATTCTGTAGTGTGCCACATTGATATGACACTTTTTCTACAAGGTCTTTGGTAGAATACATCTGCTGAACAGCACAGAAACAAAATATGCACCTTGACTCAAACTTGCTGCAGAGAGCTATCAAAGTGGAAGGCTGCTCAAGTCCATTTGCATAATATGCAGATGAAAATCTAATGAGAAAGGTATATTGACAGACATTGCCTTGTTATCTGGCAATGCTGAGCATAACAGCGTGCGGTACCTAGACATAATCTCCTGTAATGTTATTTTGCAATTTAAATGTTTTCCCCCCTTTCTCCTGAAGAAGACACATGCCAATAAGTGCCAGGCATCAATAACTGACGTTTGAGATAAGATACAGCACAGAAGCTCCTGAAGCTTGAGTCGCTGATTTGGGTACAGGGGTCTGCGAGTTGCTAGGCTAGCTGAGGAGAGAATCAGACAGCCCCAGCAGCTCCCCACACCGCCCCTCGGCTTGCATTCTGCTTCTTCAGCTCCCGTGCCAGTTCTGAGTATATTTCAAGGAACATTACTGAGGAACAAAATCGAAGGCCATCAATATTAATGATCTGAACCAGGAAGATAGCTTTTAGTGTGCAAATTAATTACCCTAATCACAGGGTTTTTTGTATCCATTTTAATGAAATAACTATTTATTTCATTGAATCCCGTGCTTTTCTTTTGCAAATAAGGCGCATTTACATGATAAATACATGAAATTTAAAAGGATGACTAAATTAAATTGAGAAAAAAAAAGACCTTTTTAAATACAATTTTCTTAGGAAAAACAGCTAGATTAATGGGTTGGTTAGCTGACTGGCATCTGTGATTAAATCTTTTTTAATGTACGTCAAATAGAATTTAATGGAGCTTGAGAGATGTCTACACAGTGAGTAACACTCGGGGTTGGGGAAGATTCCAGTTGTCTCTTGTTATTTATCGGTGAGCTCCTGAAGCTTGGGTGTGGGACTCTGCTTTGCCACATGGGGCTCACACTTCTCATGCTTTCTTTTCTGGATGTTTCACTTTTCTGTTGCTTTCCTAAGCCCCAGTTGTCTCCTTGAACAACAGAACCAAGGCAATCCCATTTCAGAAGTGCGAGCCAAATGCTAATAACTACATTATCAATGGGAATCACCAAAAGACTTTCTGCCTCACATTTACCCATTTAGCTCTCATTTGGGTTAAACTCTGCTGGCCTAGATAGGAGAGGTGGGTGTACAAGCTTAATTCAGAGAAATTGTCAATGAATCTTTTCCAGTCTATGGGTTTTGGAAACTTCATATATTGTGGGTCAGTTTCGTTGAAGAGCTTCACATTTCATGGGAGACAGATTTGAAATACATTTCAGCTCCCTTCCTCCTCCCTCCCTCTTTCCTTCCCTCCCTCCTTCCCTTTTCCCTCCCTCCCTCCTTCCCTCCCTCCCTTCTTCCCTTTCCCTCCATATCCCTTTCTCCTTTTTTCCCCTCCTTCTTTTCTTTCTTCTCTCCAACCCCCTTCCTTCCTCCCCCCCCCCCTCAGTAACAAACCCAAAAAACAGAACAGCTCTCTCTGCTTGCCTTCCTCTCCAGTTTTCAACTGGAAATGCCTCCCCTTGTGTTTGATTTAGATGATCAATCCAAGCTGTGATGGCCTGGAACGCGGCCCCAGGCACCAAGAACTGGAGCCCTCTCCCTTGCCTGCCTGAAATGATTTACATTTCAATGGCTGCCACCATTTTAAAGATAATTATAACCTTTTTGGATTAATAACTTTCTGTGGCTTCTCTAATATTTGAACAACATAAATATTAACTTAGCTGGTTTAAAGAAAACACTTCCCACCCACACTGTTCCCTCTCCCCCTCCCATTCCTGTCTTGGAGCATACAGAAGTTTCTGACTCAAATCTGTCTGGGACAATTAGGGCAGGAAGACTGCATGATGTCTGACTAAGAGCTGTGTACATCCTGGTCCTAACTTGGCACTCATCATGTATTTTTTAATATTGTAATTTTAAGCATGGCGTGTTGGACACAGTGATCAGGGATAAACACACAGGAGCTGTTTTCTAAGTTGATAATGTTTCTAAAGCCAGATTTTTTTCTTTTTTAAGTAAATTGTTTTTAGTTTTATCTGACTCCGAAAATCAACCTTTAAAAGCTGGCAGACAGGGTGCATGCTTCTTGGATCGGATCATATTCGCAGAGTGTGGTGGGAGATCTCAAAAAAGATGAAGCTGTCTTGACGAACTCAATAGTCTTGAAAGAAGAAAAGGGAAATTGCTCGCAAAATCTATTGAGACTATAAAGAGGCTTATATTTCACTGTTACTGCAAACTTCCTTTCTGCTTATTATCATTCCAACACTTTATTTCCCACCAGCTGAGGCAGCTGGGAAAGACATCACTTCACACAAACAGATGTCGACTCACTTAAATTGCCTGACCACGCTCCTGTGGACCATGATCTATTTTTGCAGCCCCTGAAGTGTTGAGCATGTTGTAGGCATAGGAACACAAGTCGCTCCCTCCTTTCTACATTCATTAGGTCGTTACAAGTACTCTCTTCAGGGTCTCATGCCTTCTATTGCTTGGCATAGAATTTACGTTAGGCAACTACGATTGGGGGAACATGTTTTTGGTAATATGGATATGAAAAAGGAAAATTGCTGTGGTGTTGGTCACATACTACAAGCTGATCATTCCTTGACTCTCCTTGGTAAAGCTTAGAGTGACAATAACTGTCTGGAGATCTCTTTAAGGACAGGACCTTCATTTCCTAGGCACCAGAGCCATAGGACTGAGTGTTGGTTGAAAGTGACTTGGGGATTTGAAGCTGCTCATGAAATATGCATGACAGGGCACATAGGCTGCCAGGGGAACTCAGTGCATTATGTATGACCCTTCTGTAATTGTAAGGAAATGATATTCATTTAAGTGGATGTTTATCACAGTTAAAGGTGTGCCTAATGAAACAAAGGTCGGAAGCCTGAAAACAGAAGGTTGTAACTCTTTTAATGTACCATTTCTTTCTGTGTTTGAAAAGACCTGGCCTTTATTCACAGCTGGGTTTTTCCCCCTAACACCTGCGTGCTGTGTTTATGTAGCCTTAAAGAGTTTCTGTCACTTACATTTAAATGCCAAAAGGACTGTGACTCTCCCAACATTATCCTCCCTCATCTGGGAAGCATCAGTCTGGGGCTAGCTGTTGATATCGGGTTAGTAAAGAATGAAGCCAGCCTCATTTCTTTGTGTGTGTGTTGGGGGGTGGGGGGGTGGGAGTGGAGGGTTAACCACATTTGTAATCAGAAAGGAATTGGGCTTTTATTGTGAAATCAGCAATGGTTTGATCTGTCTGTCTGGGGGAGACCAAGGCCTGAGGGCCAACTCCAAGGGACGCACTCAGGATTGTGGCCACAAACTAGAACTGCCGCCCTAGTCTCCCATTGACTACGTGACCCTGGGCAAGTGACGGCCTGCCTTATTCATCTGAACAGATTCCACCTTTTAAATGGAGCCTGTAAGTAGCTGTGCTCTCACAGGTTGTTATGAGGATAAAGGAATTAATATCGGGGGGGGGGGGGGGGGGAGATTAGAGTAGGTCCTGGCCCACAGTGAGCACATATTTGTTAAATCAAATGTAGTTTCCATGGTTGGCTTGCTCTGCTGTCCCCTCCCTTCAAATTGTCGCTGCATTTTGCACCCAATTAACTTCCTCTCAAGCCCATGTTCATCTGTCTTAGTCCATTCAGGTTGTTGTAAGGAAAGTACCACAGACCTGGAGGCTTACGGTGGAAATCTGTTCCTCACAGTTCCATAGGCAGATGTCTGAGGGAGCTGCAGCATTGGCAGGGTGGCAGAGCCCCTTTCCTGGTTACAGATCACTGATGTCACATTATGTCTCCAAGGGGTAAAAGGGGAAAGGAAGCCTCCCTCGGTCTTTTAGAAGGGCCCTCACCTATCTGTAGAGCCTATTTTAGATTTCAAAGAGTATCCCATAATATGATACTTTGAGGAGTCTCAACAATATGAAGTTGGGAGATATGAAATTTCAGATGATAATAAGACAGCTATGCCACAAATAGATAGCCACCACATCCCAGCCAAGGCTAGCTATGGACTCTCAACCTCAAAATACCCTGAGACTTTGACAGGCTGGCTGACAATTTACTGAGGGACTTCAAGGGGTTCTAGGAAACCTCTGTGTGTGTGTGTGGGGGGGGGGGGGTGTTTACTTACAAAATATCAGTGGAGAAATTCCCAGGAGTCTTCATGGACTGAATCCAAATTAACAGTGACTCTTCAAATTGCTTGAATGTCATTTTATTTTGCTTCAGACTGTAAGGCAGAAGAAAAAACATAAAATAAAAAAGCTGCCGTATGCACGGAGCTTATTAATTCTTGATGGTCTTAAAGATTTCAAAACATACCCATTCATTATTTCCTGCTCTTCTTAAAACTGTACTGTGTGTGTGTGTATGTATGTGTGGGTGTGTGGGGTGTGTGGGGTGTGTGGGGTGTGTGTGTATATGTGTGTGGGTGGTGTGCATATGTGTGTATGTGTGTGTATGTGTGTGTGTGGTGTGTGTGTATGTGTGTAAGGTGTGTGTGGTGTGTATGTGTGTGGTGTGCATATGTGTGTATGTGTGTGTGTGGTGTGTGTGTATGTGTGTGTGTGATGTGCATGTGTGTATGTGTGTGTATGTGTGTATATGTGTGTGGTGTGTATATGTGTGTGTGTATGTGTGTGTGGTGTGTGTGTATGTGTGGGTGGTGTGCATATGTGTATATGTGTGTATGGTGTGTGTGTATGTGTGTGTGGTGTGCATATGTGTGTGTGGTGTGTGTATATGTGTGTGTGATGTGTGTGGTGTGTGTGTATGTGTGTGTGTGGTGTGCATATGTGTGTATATGTGTGTGTGTGTATATGTGTGTAGTGTGTATATGTGTGTGTGTGTATGTGTGTACATGTGTGTGTGTGTGCTGTGCAGACAGTCTAGGAAGTCTCTGTGACTTGTAAACACCTGACTTGTCCATCCTGAAATGTGGAATTTTTGAATCCTGGTTAAGCTTTGTCAATTGGCACACAGTAGGAGGGCTGTGGCTGAGTGCACCCAGCAAATGGTGAGGACCAGGCCAGAGAGCAGCATTCCTTCGTGGCTTCGGCTTTAGTTCCTGTCTTGACTTTCCTCAGTGAAAGACTGGAAACTGTAAGGAAAACTAACCTTCCTACCTCAAGCTAGTTTGCCTCAGCATTTTCACACATCAACAGAAACCATGCTAAGACGCTCAGGATGGCCAAGTCCTCTGGTGGAAGGTAAAACAGAAGCTGGGAACTCGGAGAAGTGGCTGGGTCTTACAAATAGTCCACTGCAGGACTGATTATGAAATAAAACAATCAAATCAAACAAACAAGCAAATTTGTTTTCTTAGCTAAGGAAAAAAAAAAAACAACAACAACAAAAAACGTGCAATACGGATGGCCTGGTAAAGTTGGCTTATTTTACCTGACTCTGCCTCACTGTCCGCTTCACCTAGGGAAAATCACATAGCTCTTTGTGGCTTCAGGTTCCTCTGCTCCACAGAGGTAATAATAGTCCCAGACCATATGTTCTATATATATCAAGCCAGAGGATGTGCATGAATCCAAAACAATGTCCAGACTAAAAGTCCTTCTTGTCTGCAGGCCACTGTACTGTCACTACTGTTAGCATAAAATCCATCATTTCAGAACATTTGAAGTATTGGCTCCCAACTATCTTTTCTGCACAGAGAACTTTTCTGTAATACAATTGGTAGCTTTAAATTTCACAGATTCATTGGCATTCTGTCATTAAAAGAATAGAACTCAGGCCAGGTTTCACCTTAAATGTAGGCTGCACTTGGTGACTGAGTTCCAAAGATTGGAATGCAGTAGTAGTGATGTAGGGCTGTGAATTCAAAGCTAGACCCTAAGAGAAATCTTCCTTCTTGTTTCCTGGGACCAGTAGCTATTGGCAAAATCAACTGCCATCCCTGGGGACACTTGAACAGCCTTTGGAGAAGCCCCTGGACCAAGTTACTCCAGAGGGTTCCACATGGGAATGTCTTTCTGTATGCTGTGAATATCAATCTTTAAATAAAGGAGCTGTTTTGGCCCCTGGTGAGCACTGTAGAAGAAGCAGATGGGGAATCAGAATAGGTAGGAAAAGAAGGGCAGAGTCAGAGACAGATCAATCCAGCTGCCCAAAGAAGAAACATATAAGGAACGCAGGTGAGTCACGGGCCATGTGGCAGACAGATTAATGAAAATGGGTTGAGTTAAGGTGAAGGAACTAGCTAGCAATGTGCCTGAGCCATAGGCCAAACAGCATGAAGCTAATATAAGTGTCTGAGTCATTGGGGGGAGGGGGGCTAAGCAGCGGTGGGTGGCTATGCAGTCTGGGAATCTGGGATGGCAGTTCTGTGGGCCTGGACCTCTGACAGGACAGGGCCAGCAAACCTCATTGTAACAAGGGTTCACACTTCACCTTGGGTTGCAGGTCATTTTAGTCTTAGGTTTTGACCCTTTTGAGTAATGCCAGTGACACATGGAAGAAGCCAAAGCCGTGCTCACTGTGTCTTACTAAGATTTTAAACTCATGCACAATCATGAAATAACACACCCTGTTATAAGCTCCCAAGCACTGCAGTCTGTATGATGTAGCCAGAGATTACCAGAATGGGACTCTTCAACCCAGAGGTAGAGGTTTTGATTGTCAAGCAGGAGACTTGTGTGTACAGGGGCAGGAAGAATACAGTTTTAGGAAAATCTAAACGGGTATTGGCTGGAGTGAGAATTAGCAGAACATTTGTGCATGCTTGATTATATTCACATGGGAACCTTTTCTTTCATAGCTAAATAAAACGATTTTATTTCAGATGTGATTCTTACTTCTAAGACCTATCCCTATTAGTTTTGAAACTATTCTTGCTTCAATCAATGAATTTCTCCTTTCCTGGAAAAGCCTCATATCCCAGGCCAGGAAAACAGGGGCTGTCCTATTTACATCTCAGATCAGATGGTTCCTCACAGCACATCTGAGCTAGTCTTTAGGCAAAGAAAAGAATCCCAGGTAGCGATTCTCATGTGAACATGAGTTTGGGAAGACAGCAGAGACATTATCAATACTCCAGCTCACAGAAGCACTGTCAGAGCTTATTGTTCACTGGAAAGCATTCATGGGGTAGAGGAGAAGCCAGTGAACACTAGGACTGAGCCCCAGTTTCAAGGGCCCCTGTGATAATGGGGTGTAGAGTGGGCATGGGTGATGGTTACCAATGGAATACAAAGCATGGAAGCATCTAAACGGGGGAATGAAACCCTCCTGCCTGTGTGAGAAAGGTCAATGCAGCTCAGAACCAACTCTCCTCTCTTCTTCAGCAAGAAGTTGTAACTTGAAAGTTCCTAGATTGTATGTTTTGTTTGCTTGGTTGAAAGCCTTTCATTTCCAGGAATGGACCTATTCCTCAATGCAGGATAAAGAATTAAGAATTCGCCTGACACCCACCCCGTGTTTTTAGTGCCTCCTTAATAACCAAATAACATATGGCCAGATTTGTATTTCTTCTGTAGCTCTCATGCAAGCAGGAGAAAACAGAGTTTTCCATTTTTGAGTTAAATGATACATAGTTTATGTCACACCATGAGGAACAAATTTCAACTGCTTAACTCCATGGTGTAAAAATAGTGTTATTTTTTACTTTAAAAAAAAAGCATTCAAATGGAAATGCACCTAGGTTATGAACAAAGGAGTTTGCAAAGAAATAGTGTTAACAAAGGGAATTCTGGCTGATGTAAGAGAACACCAGTTACATACAAATGTCCCATGTGCAGATTATGAATGGATCTTTTGTGAAGGCTCTCATCTCCCTTCCATGATAGGAGTTTATTAAGATTCATAATCATAATTACATGCAACACTTAATTAGCACTTGCTGAGTGTCCAATGCTGCTGAAGTATAACTATGCTAACTCTACAGATTAACAAGCTTATGGGCTGAGAAACATTACCCATGCCCTGATTTGTTGTTTCTAAGTGAATGGGGAGCACAAAGGAGCTGAAGGGGGTCTCTAGGATCTCTCAAAAGTTGGTGGCCATTGCTGAGCTCATAGTCCACAGATAACCTCATCCTCTGATGATAAACTAATGAACTAACCTGCTGACTTTGAGAATACAGATCCAGATAAAGACGTACAGGCTACAGGATGGGAGGAAAGAGATCCAGACCAAGATGTGCATGTTCGAGGAAGGTAGGAAGGTTGTGCCAGCCAGGAAGAGGCGTAACAACATCTTTGATCTTGAAAGAAGGAAGGGAACAGAAAAAATTCACAAAAGAAAAGAGACAGAAAGAACCAATGAATGACTAAAAGAGGCGTCTGGTGCTTTAAATGTGAAGTGTCTCGCATAGACTTGCACCTTTGAGAACTTGGCCCCTGGTTGGGGCAGTATTTGGGGAGATTGTGAGACATGTAAGATGTGGGTGCTTGCCAGAGGTAGTACATCACTGGGAATGAGCTTTGAGGGTTTATAGCCTCAGCTCACACCCAGTTGACTCTCTCTGCTTCCTGCCTGTGGTTGTATACAATCTCCATTTCCTCTCTGTACCCTGTCATCAGGCTTCCTCCACCATTATGGACTTTCCCTCTAGAACCATAAGACAAAATAAACTTTCTTCAGGAAGTTCCTGCTGGTCATAGTATTTTGTCACAGCAACAGAAAAGTACCTAATATGAAAAGGGGGCTGGCAGATCTGTAATGGAAAAAAAATGTGAGTAGGAACAAGGACCCAGGCTGGAGTGTTACAATTGTTATATCTGGAAAATACTCATATGTTTAAAACAGGTTCACAGTTGAAGTACTTTTTACTAAGAATATTTATTTATTAAAAGTGCATTAAGAGCATGAGTCTTTCTCTCTCTCTGTCTCTCTCTCTGTGTGTGTGTGTGTGTGTGTGTGTGTGTGTGTGTGTGTGTGCATGTATGTTGGCATTAGGAGAAGGCCTTTTACAGGAAGGCCTTGCTCACTACAGAGTCAAGAACCACACAAACCAGGAGAATCTAGAGAAGACTCTAGTGAAGTGTGACTATACAAGTCCTCGTCCCAGAAAGCAGGATATTAAAGCCATGTCTTTCAAAGCATATACTGCTACTGCAATGTGAGGACAGAGATGTAAGCAAGGCCAATGGTTTCCAGCACTGCTTGGTATTTGCTTCAGCTATATATCAATATATATTTTCTCCTGATATTAGAATTACCTCTAGAAAACTTTGGCCAAGAATGAGCTCTTCTTCCCCAGACTAATTAAAGTGGTTTCCTAAGAAGGAGGGCAAGGCATTAGATGTTTTTAAGACTAA
Organism: Phyllotis vaccarum; assembly: GCA_033318265.1. Classification (NCBI taxonomy): domain Eukaryota; kingdom Metazoa; phylum Chordata; class Mammalia; order Rodentia; family Cricetidae; genus Phyllotis; species Phyllotis vaccarum. The sequence goes on along the minus strand of JARWLC010000009.1, from coordinate 33,806,243 downwards.
CATAAATCAGCGTGGGATATCCTAGGCTAAAGGAGGAGGTAGTAGAAATTCCCTCAGCAACTTATTTTGTAGAGTTCAACAAATTAATTCTAAAGTTTATACAGGGAGGCAAATGGCACAGGCTAGCCCAAGTAATTCTGAAAGGCAGCAACGTCAGAGGACTGGGTGTGTGTGTGGGGGGGGGGAGGGGAGTCTGACTTCAAGTCTTACCACAAAGGTTCAGTGATCAAGATGGCTATTTTAAAGCCTAAGACAGGACAACTACCAGAAAGGTGTTCAGTCATCCAGTGCAGAGCTGCAGGAAGACATTGTGGAAGTTTGTACCATGGAAATGCAGATCCCCAAAAGCAAGTGTTGAGAGATGTGTGTTCTGCCCTCAGGAATGAACCAGTGATGTCATCACAGGGCAGTATTGTTACTACAGAAGCAGTGTGCTTATTAAAAACATGTGGGGGGTCTCTCATTCACCACTCCACTTCCACCTTTGACTTTTCTTTTTGAGACTGCAGCAAGAAGATTCTAGCAGGTCTGATGGAATGTGTCTTTACCCAACTCACACTGAGCCTCGTTTTCCAGCATAGTGCTAATGCAAGGTGGTGGAGCCATGAACAGGGACATTCGTGAGACAGAACTATGTTGTGACTGCCTCAGAGAGACACAAACACACAGGTACACACACACAAACACACACAGAGATACACTCAGACACGCATACACACACACACACACACACACACACACACACACACACACACACATGCACACATGCTCTATGTGTGAGCGCAGATTGGCTCTTATAAATGAAGAGGTTGGATCCCTCTCACAGCTGCCTTAGGTCCTTCCATGTGACATCTCTTTCAGATAATTCCTCCATCCAGTGACATCCAGTGTCATGATGTAGCCACATGTACTCTCAGGGCTTAGATTTCTCAGTTGACAGAATGGTGATGGAATAAACTGTTTTGTCAAAGTAACATAAAAGTTAACTAAGATGAGAGCCTCTTCACGCTATCTGCCCACCCATCTCTGTGTTCCGGCTTTTGGAACTGTGAGCCCTCCATATACATGGCCCAGTCTGTGGTAATTTGTTGCCAGGACACAAAGTGAACTAAGGAAAAAGCTAGTTGATGCTTGACAAAAGAACAAAGGTAGCACAATGGAGCAAAGACCATCTTTTGAACAAATGATACTGGAGAAAAGCTATGTACATGTAAAAAAAAACAAAACAAAACAAAACAAAAACCCAGGCCTCACAAAACTGAACTTAAAATAAGCCATTTCCGTGACTGCAGAGAGAAAGTCCATTTGTAAAATAAAAGTCTGAACATTCATAGGTATGGAGATGACTGGTCACCAGCCTCAGTCTAGGAACAAGGTCATTGATATGAAATTAATGAGAGATGACCCTGGGGAGAAGAGGGTCACAGGAAAGAGGAACCAGCGGTTAAAGGTAGCAGGAGCCGTGGTCATGGGGAGTTCTGGGGTTTCAGTGTAACTAAAACCATCATAACACTCTGCAGTTACCTAGCAGTGTGGGGAGAATTGGGCAGTATGGCCGTGAGTAGTCTGTCCTTTGAAGTCTGTGTTGTCTTGTCCCGATGATCATCACTGGCCGTTCTGTATTCCATTTTTGTCCCTGTGTTTACAAAGCTTCCTGATTCCTAAGGCACATCCCATCCAGAATGTAAATGTCCAGCAAGTGGTTGAGTTACCGCTGCTGACGGGATCATATTAAAATTTTTTTATACCTTCTTGGGTACTTTGGAGACAGCTTTAATTTCTTCTCAGGAAAGCACATTAGGGTTGCTAAATGTCCAGTCAGTTCTGGATCCTTCACCCTCCCACAGTTGAGCTCCTATTATTAAGAAAAACAAAAACAAACCCGAGCCTCAACCGCTCTCCTGGTTTCCATTTTGTTCATCTGCGTTTAGTATGTGCCGTGTGCTATTCTGTCCTGCATTTCATCTCATTTGCCGCTGCCATAGGCTACAACGCGGAACAAAGTTCACTTTCAAATCCAATCTCAAACAAAATGAAAAGGCCAGAAAATCATGAAAGAGAAAGCTGGTTACAGCCATTAATATGGATCTCCCTGCAGGTCCTTTTACTCTAGCCATCAAATGCAAGCAGGAAGAATCTGCCCCTTCATGCAGCTGCCGGGGCTTTGACCCAGGTCACAAGCTACTGTCAATCAGAGGAACAGCTCCTGAGAAGAGCCTGGAGTGATTGCTGGTTGCCAGCTGCAGACAGCCCTGCACACTATTGAACGCAACCATGAATGGCTCTGTACCTCTTTCTCCGATAACAGTAGCAGTCCCTGGGGCCTTACAAGAGCATAGTGGGAATCACCTTCCATTTATGTCAGATACTAAATTTAGGAGGGAGGGATCCAGGAGAAAATGCCAGAGTTTCCTGAGGGCCAGTAGGCCATTTCTTAGAAAACAACCCAAATCTTTAAAACCCACAAAGCTTTTACATTTCTACTTGAAAGAAAATGACCAGGTCAGGAATCTTTAAATCCATCAGTAGAACTTGATGAATTATAGGTGTATCTGAGGTTAGAGAAACCTGGGTTTTGTTTCTGTGTTTATTGTGATTTGCTAGGTTATCTTGGAGAAGTCAGCTCAATGAATCTGGAGTCTTGTCAAACAGATATACACAGACACATACAGATACACCAAGCACACACCCAAATACACACACACACACAGAGAGAGAGAGAGAGATACATACAGACACACGCAGAGAGATACACACACACAGATACAGACACATTCACAGACAGACACACACATACACACAAAAATACACACGCAGACACAGAAATACACACACACACAAACACACAGACACACACACAGACACACATCATTCACACACAGACACACTCAAACACATGCACACACAGACATACACAGAAATACAAACAGACACACAGAGAGAGATACACACATAGACATACACAGAGAGATACACAGACATACACAGAGATACACACAGACACACACACACCACGATAAGGTTAGAGCTTCTTCATCAGGGAGAAATACTGAGTACTGAGGACACTGACAATTCCATTGTCTCCAAAATGGAACCAGAATAAAGATGGTAGCAAGTCTGTCAGGGTGACATTGGAACTGTTCAGGTGTCACTTCTTTGAAATCAAGCAGCATTACACTTTACTAGCTCAAAAGAGCCCCCATGTTTTCTACTTCTGTTGTATAGTTCAGATCTGAGTTGGCCTGGTTTTTTGATGCTGGGGATCAAATCCAGAGCCCTATGTGCACTAGGATAGTGCCTTATCACTGAGTAACATCCCCAATCCACCACAACCCCTCCTCCCAGTCATAAAAGCTGTGTGTCACATACATTCAGAAAGTAAGCATTCTGGCCCTCATCTTACCTGGCTGTGAAAACGAGAAAGGCATCTAATTTAAAGAGAGCAGAGGGGAAATAGGGGGTGGCTGCAGTTCAAGCTCTGTATTTGCTAGGATGTGCAATCTGTGCCAGTGGGCTGCCTCATTCCCAGAATTATATCTGATTGATCCTCTTTAAATAAATCTGGCTAGCTAACAAATAGCTCTCCCTTGCCAACATTTTCTCAATATGGTCTCCAGACTCTTTATGGTGTAAAAAAGAAGAAGAAGAAGAAAAAAATCCAAATAAAATTCATGAAAAGGCAACAAGAAACATATCTTACAAAATTTCTGTACAGAATTCAAACATTGTTCCTGTGCCAGGAACACACAGCTGTGGGCCCTGACGTGGCAGCACCATCTGCTCGAAGCCCCACACTATAGATCTGTGAAGGAGGCCGAGTTGGGTAGGTGCAGCCTTTGTTGAAAACACAAAACCCATAGCTATGGAGCTTTTCTGGGTGGTATTTTTTCCTGCGTTGCCATCTGTCCACTTGGATGGAACTGTCACATGAGTGTATTATAAGCACAAGACAGAACAGACAATGTGGGCAAAATACAATTGCTTGGAACAAATGGGTGTTTGCAACTTCGTGCTAGGGCAGGAGATAAGCACACCTATGGGACAGAAGGGTCCTTCCGTACATAAACACAGCAAAAACATTTGTCAAACTGTGGATAGTTAGGCCATTCCATCCCAGAGCAGGTTCCTTAACATACTTGAGCCTTTTGTAAATATGAGTACAATTGCAATACTTCATATTAAGAATTATACATTGTTTTAATTCTCTATCATTGCAAAATCATTGCCAAATTTACTAATAAATCTTTGTAAGAACCCCTTGTAGGGTTCTTGTAGGAACTGAAGAGATGTTAAGAATACTGAGTACTCTGATTGAGGACCCGGGTTCAATTCTCAGCACCCACATGGCACTGTCTGTAACTCTAGGATCTAGCACCCTTATACAGACATACATATAGGCAAAACACAAATGTACATAAAACAAAAAAGCAAATAAATTCTAAAAAGAAGAATATAAATTTAAAAAATCCCCTTTGTAGAAAGAATGTTTGTCACAGATGTCATATGGTCAACATGGCTGCCAGAGCTCAGGCCCATAGGCTAACTGGAGGATTCTTATGCCAGTCACCTAGAGAAAAAAAATCATGGCATCTCTAAGAGTACACAGGACAAAGGTTGGTTCCAATGCCCTCAGAACAATTCTTTTTCTTTCTGATATAAAACTCGTCTTTCTGAGCCAGGGGCAGTAGGTGAAGTTGTTAGCTCTTTTCTCGAGATCATGAATGCAGGAGATACAGTCAACTACAGTGGAGATCAACCAAAAGAAAATATATTTATGAGATGGTTAAAAATATACATTTGTGATATAGTAATGTGTGTGCATAGATAAAAATCTCTGCCATGGCAGAACAGGCAGAGAGTTTAAAGTCATAATCCTATACTAAGTAATGGTAATAAACAACATTCTGTTTATTACTGTTTAGTACAGTAATAAACTACTCATTAATTTTACTAGTCAAAATCACATATGCTTTTGATTCTGAGGTGACATTTTAACTATACCCAGCGTCATAGAAACCACTGAATTACAGGTTAGTAAAGATAAAGTTTTCTCCACATCTAAGTTCACATACCCTGGAATTCTATGCATGGACATTTTTGTCCTGCCAGACTGAGACCCCTATTATCAGTGATGGAATATTCTATTAGACATGATGAACGAGGCCTCACTAGCCAAGTGATAAATGAACATTCTGTATGAATATGAAAAGTGATGGGATCCCAGCTTCCTGGACCCTGAACTTTCCCTGTTGAAGAGAATTTGTGTACCTATGCTCAAGTTCCAGGATGGTGGCCTTCACAGGTCACTAGAGGTTCCCTTCTGCTCATGCTCCTTCCTCTCCATTTCTCCTCTCCACTACTCTGGATGGTCTTTCTTCATCTGTGAGCTCTCCCATCCCTTGCCTTGCTTCTCTCTCTCTCTCTCTCTCTCTCTCTCTCTCTCTCTCTCTCTCTCTCTCTCTCTCTCTCTAAGCCTATCATCAATCATTACCCATCAGCAACAGATTCACCGGTCCCTCCTAGTTTTTCAAAAGTTACAGGGTTCTTAATGAAATAAATGCCTGCGGTGCTTTCTCTGTTGCTTTACACCCTGTCTCTACAGGGTCTCAAACTTAATGCCTGTTGAGAAAAACCAGCTAACACAGACAGACTGTGTTCTCGACATATCCTCGGGAGATTACAAGGCCTGCTCTTGTGTGATATTTCATTACATTCTGACAATAAAGTTTGTTTTGAATCAGAGGTCAGAGTTAGCCACTAGATGACCAAAATTAACCCAAAGGTTTTAAGAGGACTGAGGAAGTAGTAAGGCGGGGCTTAGAAAGGAACTTGGCCCTTTTGGGAGAAGGAATAGAAGATGTAGGAAGCCACTGGTTTCTGCTTCTCTGCTTCTCTGTAGTTTCAGGTTCTTACCCTGATATCTAACTCTTAATTTTTTTTTTTTAGATTGATAAAGAATAAGTAGACAAACGCATCATACTCTTTTCTCATAGAAATTCTGGCAGGCTGTAAATTTTTACATATCCTTCTCATTGGATATGAGCTGTACGTCCAAAGGAACTATTGAACTAAATGACCTTGCAAGTCTTGTGACCTTTGAAATTCTTAGATTCCATGGCTATTGAGTGTGAACTACTCAAAATTTTTATATGCAAATGTTGTCCTTGTGAGTTGGTTGTGACTGTGAGATTCATTGGATGTAGAATGGGCAGGACATGGAGTTTAAGAAGCATTGACTGCTTAGCCATATGAAATATATGAAATTACTTTCTGTTGCCATGTTGGTTTTTTAAATGTTTCAGCTTTATAGAAAATCATGGTAACAGCCTGATCTCAAGGAATGTGTCAGCCACAGGTAAATACCTGGCAAGTGGCTTTGAATGTTGCTGAAAGGTAAGATTTCAGTGTGGCTCAGTGTAAAACAGAAGGTTTTAATGAAATTAGTTTTTCTTTCTCCTGTTATCAAACATGAGATTTCATCATGGCAAGAACTATCTCAATTATATATAGAACCATGAGGAAAATATGTTAAATCTTACCAAATTCAATATAGAGAGGTGGCCACTGTTAATTTATGAACAACCATCCAAATGACTGTCTGCTTGTTGATATATAGATACTGGTAATTTTATACAAGTAGATTAATTTTATATTAACATTGTGATTATGACATGATTATCTTTCTGGGTCTATAAATACAGCACTCCATCACTTATTCTATTGAGGACTTGGTAGCCCATTAAATGGAGGCATCATAACCTATTAGTTAACTCATTTGCTATTTGGGGAAATCTACTTTTGGAGCTGTATAAACCTGGTGACATAGGACAGTGCTTCCTCAGTAGTATATGTATCCCAGCTTTTACCACACTAGATAATGTTAACATTATCCCAAGAGCCATTCACTGAGAGAAGCTGGTAGTTTCTTGCTTTGAGACACCAGAGTCCACATATTAAAGGCCAAATTGAATCAACAGATGGAGCCTACAAGAATTACAAAGGCAATAAAAGCAATTGGGAAAATTTCTCCTTCTAATTCCATGTAGCAGGAAAGGAACTAAGCATCTACATAAAAAGAGATGCCCAACTCAGTGACACAGATGGCTGGGGAACCCATTATCAGGCACATGTTATCAGAGTTCCCTAACAAGAATGGTACTAGGGTCACATGTGTTCTAGATACTGTCTATTCCACTGTGCTCCAGTACAAATGCTGGAATTATGGAGAGAAAAAGAAGCAATTGTAACATAAGGGATGCATTAACCATTTGGAAAACAAATGTTGAACAGCTGGTCACGCTTTAACCGGGTCATCCTAAAGATTGGTTAGATATGATTACAGCTGTGTTCGAGGCAGAACTGCTTAAACAGTGGAAACCATGGTGGAGAGAGGAGGCTAAAACAATAGAACAAAGAAGCAGGGCCAGAGGCATGAAAGTCTCCCAAGACCAACTTCTTGGGGAGGGAGATGATGCTGACATTAAAAGGCAGTCTTTATACAATGAACATACTCTGGATTTATGTCTCATGGCAGTTTAATGCCTGGGACCGGATTGAAGAAATAGGAAAGAAAACTGAATCATTCACAAAACTAACTTAAAGCCCAAAAGAAACTTTTACAGACTTTTTGCACAGATTAACTGTAACAGTAAACAGAATGGTACCAGAATAAGAAGAAGGCAAATAATAATTGAATCACCGGCTCTTGAGAATGCTAATGCACAATGTAGAAAAATACTTAGGCCTTTAAAAGCAAGGTCAGCACCTTTGTACAATTGGATTCGTGAGACAATTAATCTAGTGTCTTATGATGGTGGTGATAACTGGGTAAGAGAGCTTATTTCTAGAGGTATAAGAAAAAGTCAAAATATTAAATGTTACAATTGTGGAAGGCAAGTCACATAAAAATTTATTGTAAACCAGGCATTCCCAGAAACAATGCTTTTCTTAGGAATAATCCCAAGAGAATGCCCCTCCCTTCTGAGGTATGCAGAAGGTGTAGAAAAGGAAGACACTGGACTAATGAGTGCAGATCAACAAGGGACAGACAAGGTAACTTTCTACCCTTGGGAAATGCCCTAAGGGGGGCTTTCAAAATCCCCCATATCAAATCCAATTCAATCTTACCCTGCCATTGTGGAGGAAACACCTTCCCAGAACAATTTAAAAAATTAAAACCTATTTTTGAAAGACATACTACACTGAATAATAGAAAATCTACAGAAAAAAAATTGGGGAAAAATATTTTGGCAAGCTTCTATCAATGAGCAAAGGCCAAAATTAAAAGTACAAATAAATGATGTTATTATTGAAGGCTTATTGGACACAGGGACAGATGTATTAATAATTTCACCAAAGTTATGGCATACAAGTTGGCCCCTTTAGGAGGTAAATGTTAAGTTTTTGGGTATTGGGTCAATATCCCAGGTAAAACAGAATGCAAGATGGCTTGAGTGTATAGGACCAGAAGGACAGAGAGGAATATTAAAGCCATATATAACTGATGAGATTTACTGCAACAGTGGAACACACAGATTAATATTCTTCCAAAAACAGAAATAAGCCATAAACTAGCACATGGTTCCAGAATAAATATTAGAAGGTATTATGAGAAACAGTCACAGACCATTCAGGTTATAGAGAAACAAGACAAAACAGCTGCTGATCTTTCAAAAATACTCACAGCACTACCTCTAAAATGGCTAACAGAGAAGCCTATATGTTCATCAATAGCCTCTAACAAAAGAGAAATTGCAGGCCTTAGAGCAGCTGGTACAGGAGCAGTTAAATGCTGAGCATATAGAAGAATCAACCAGCCCTTGGAATTCTCCTGTATTCATTATTAAAAAGAAATCTGGAAAGTGGAGAATAGTAACAGACCTAAGGGTGATAAACAAGGTGATCCAGCCAATGGGCTCTCTACAGTCTGGGATTCCTTTGCCTTCTCTGTTACCTAAAGAATGGCCTATTATATTTATTGATCTAAAAGACTGTTTCTTCATAATACCTTTACAAGAACAAGACAAAGAAAAATCTGCCTTTACAGTACCCACTTATAATAATTCTCAGCCTGTAAAGAGATACCAGTGGAGGGTCCACCCTCAAGGAATGCTGAATAGTCCTACTCTGTGCCAGTATTTTGTACAAAAGCCAGTATAACAATACATAACAAATTCCCACAATCTATAATTTATCATTACATAGATGATATCTTGTTGGCCAATCCAAATATTGATACCTTAGAAAAAAATTAATAAAGACTCTATCTGATCCAGAGAAACTTCATGAAAATCAGAATTGATAGCTCATTTACCCATATTACAATTCTTTAAGTTGTAAGAAAAAACAAAGTGTTGGGGCAGGTTTCTGTTTTTGCCTTTACAAAAACTGGCAATACCCATCTTCAAGAAGTGAAAAGACCTTGTACATCTAGATGCCTAAAGCAAAAGGGAGGCTATCCAGAAAAATTTACAAGCAAAATGGTATCGTAACTATTGGTACCAATATAATTCATAGGGTAAAATCTTATTGCTTAACCTCTACAAATTTTTTTTGTAAGTTGAAGTCCAAGTTTAATTATATTTAAAGCTGGCTTTAGAGTTGGAGTGTGGCTCTCTCCATCTCTAAACTCAAGCATACTTGTTAATGGAAAATACAAAATCTCTGTATCATATCAGAAGAGCCACCTAATATGGGACAGAAGAATAACAAAAAATAAGGGACTGTTCTATTGTTTCTAATTCTATGCTGAACATAGTTTCCTGTACATTGTGTTGGGTTTTAGTCTCTTATCAGTTTTCTGCAGTGATCCATGATAAAGCCTAACTGCGAACTTAAAGTATCCAAAAGGGAGATGAGGCCCCACAATGATGATTTTACATGGACTCTGACAAAGCCACTATGCTGACAAACACCAATTAAAGATCAGATTTGGACTACAAACTTCTCAGGACAATTTTGAGGCAGCTAGCTGAGATGAACCAGCTTTACACACTACTATAGCCAGGACTTGAGACAGGCTGTGCACTTTCTTGTTATGCAGAGACTGGACAATAAATGACACAACTACTTATTTCAGGGCTTGACATTTAACAAAACTTTTCTTTTTAGGATCTCCTAAAGATACTGTCACCCCCAGACAGCAGGAAGTAAATTTAAGAACACGGCACCCACATTCCCAAGTGGTGGGGTGGGTTGGTTTTGGTTGGTCAATGGGTTATGGATGATTGTCATTGTTCAGGTTAATTGTTTAAAAATTAAACAATTTAAAAATTGCTAGAAAAAAATTAAAGAATGATTAGATTTGAGATTTGTGTTAAAAAATAGAAAGAAAAAAGGGATACAGATATATAGGATATAAGGATGGATTATTGAAACTTTTAAAAGATTTTACTATCTTTAAATATTTTACATTGGATTGGATTTTCATAAATTGTATACAAATTGTGTATATTGAGATCAATTGTGTTACTGTACAACTATCTCTATACTTGTTCAAGGTAATATACTTATTCAGTTCATCTAACAATGTAATACAAGTTGCTAGTCCATGAAAGTTTTTATTTCCAATTAATTAGAATATAAAGTAATGTAACTTAGTAGTTAGACATTACATTCAAACATAGTCAGATATGTTTTCCAGATCAAACAGATATATTTTAGATGAACAGGTTTTCTTCAAATACTTCGGAGATCCATAGAATATGGCATTTAAAATATTTTAAGAACTGAGACTTTTCTGGACCGTGAGTCAGGTCTGCTCCTGGCAGCTCCAATCCACTTCAAGAGAAAAATGGGCATTTAAGAAACTCAGTATGGAGTCTACTTTCTTTGTGGCAATGGTTAGCCACTGGACAAGAATCTGTTCTTGTATTGACTTCTTAACAGTATGCTATTTAAACTGGACATTCAGGTTCCCTTGGGAAGTGATCTCTGAACTTTGACAGAACAAGCTGAGATGGTCCTCTAGGCTAATGCTTTTCAGAAAAAACTGTAAGTTATTCCTCAGGACACAAGGAGAAATGACTGATGAACTATCCCAGAATGAGCAGAGCACATTTCCTGCTTCACTAAAATGAAAAGAGACTTTGAGTCTGTAGGCTGAAGATGGATGCCCCAACTTTATAAAGGAACTTTGGGTGACTGTCCAGGTAGATAGGTATCATCTCTGTCATTTCTAGTTTTTGGAAGTTGCTTGCACTTCCTGTTTATTTGGGTAAATATTATCTCCTTCTTGGGTCTCTGAGGTAGTTGAAGATGAGATAGTTATAGTTTTCTAGTGACAATTTTAGAAAAGAAACTTTGAAGTTAAAGTGTACATTTTTAAGTGACATCAAAATAATAGTTTTTAGTTAGTAATATAAGGTAGAAAGAAAGTGAATTAGGTATAATCCTTTGGACTCATCAAAATAGGATAATTAATGAACTATTTTCTTTGAATTGTCAATTGTTAATGGACTGGACATTACTCATTTATTGTTTGCATTTAATGCATGTAATTATTGTACCTATTATATATGGTTTTTCTTATGTTAACTATAACCTTCTTTTTAAAATTTGACACAAAAGGTGATACATGGGAATATTTTCAAATACAATAAAAACATTTGGAGATATCAGAGGGATCTACCCACAGTCAGACTAGGAGGACCAGACAGTGGTAACTCACACCTTTAATCCCAGCACAGGGAGTGGTGACCTATGCCCTTAATCCAATCTGAGTTCAGGTCATCTTAGTTTACAGAAGGAGTTTCAGGCTCCCAGGCAGGCAGTGGTGGTGCCACGCCTTAACTGAGCAAAGAAAGTATTTAAGGTAGGTATAGAAAGACAGAGTAGGCAGAAGAAGCCAGGAGGAGCAAGGCTGAGGAAGCTGGAAGACAGCTGGGTGAGATCTGATTGTGATGTTCCTTCTCTAGTATCTCTGCATTTCCCAGATATTTGGCCCTGAGTTTCCTTTATTCTTTCAACAATGTTCCCATCTTATAAGTGCTAAGATAAATATCCATATTACCTCAATAATGTAGCAGGTACCGTATCCACCTTCACTTTATATTTATACGTGCACAGGGTGTTTTCATATTTCTTGGTGTTACATGGTATTTACTTAGGGCATTGTGCGGGATCCTAAGGAAAAGAAAATAAAAAATATAGCTTTCATACTCATGGACTTTACAACTTTAGCTGAAACTCAGTGGGAGGGAAGAGAGAGAGAGAGAAGGAGACAGAGAGAAGAGTACACTAACTTGTCCACTATTCCAAAGTATGACATTCAAAACAGACCCGGGAGTCAGAGATTCCATTCAACATGCTCATTTGAGCAGAGAACATTCTACATCCCCTGAATTGTTCCACATATTTCCTGGCCCAGAAGATGCTACTTTAACTGGCTAAGAAATACTGAGTCTTCGAGGCCACAGAAGTCACCTTTGACCTCAATACAACCATTCAAGAAGAAAACATCGTTAATACTGACTAGCAGGAATGACTCCATCCTGAGTGCACATAACGTTAGATTGGATATGCAAAAGTCTCCTGGAGTCTAGAAGAATCTGTCCATTTGTTTATTACACTCTGAGTATACCCTGGCATCCTATTGGCAAAAGTATCTTATCCTTCTGGCTTGGCCCTTGTATTGTCTGCAGGTGCCTTCAGCCACCAAATGCAGCCCTCCACAGCATGAGTGCAATGGGCCATGCTGACTATTTGGCAATGGCGGCTGCCTGGCCTGTTTTAGCACATGCATTTGGGAGCCTTCCAAACAGATGCATACACATCTTCACTTTCTTGGCAGGAGGGCTAAGGATTCTTGTGGGGAATTTATGCTGTTCTGAAAACTTAACCCATCATGCACAAGCATAAAAGACCGCCTATTACAGACAGGACCTTTTGCCTTCATTTCTCTCTGTTGTCTGGCCTCCCATGTCTTCAATGCCTTTTATTACAGCGTTAGCCACTTTTCTGTATGGACGGGTGCTTTTCTCTGTACTGAGCTCTCTAGGGTCTATTTTATTTTCAACAATGATTTCCATTTCATCCAAATCTATTGTTGTGGCCAGAGCGGTACTTCTTCTTTATTCAGAAAGTGCTATCAGTAGGAATGGAGAAAAAAAAAAAGTGTCTGAAAGCCATTTGGGGGCAATTTAGCAAAATGGGGATAGATAAATGAGAATAACCTATGATTTTATTACCTTGGAGCTACATGCTAACAAGGACAAAGTAGGAAGTCCCCACAACAGCCAGAGAGCTGTGAAGTGATCAGAAGCCTGATTGGAAAACTCTAAACAATAATTCTCATTCCTCGGAGTCTCTCAATCCCCACACGCTCAGAGAGAACAAAGAAAGCCTTGCATATAAGGAAGATTTTGTAATTTCATATCTGCCTATATTTGTCGGGGCTAAATACAGCCAAGAGCTTTTTAATAACCTCCCCAAAGGATACTTGGAAAACTCACCAAATAGGAATTATTCGGTAAAAGGCAGAGATACAGTGCTCTGCAAACAGTGTTTTCTTAGGCTGTGTCAGCTACTGATAAAACAAACACATGAAGACAATGAAATGGTTGTCCAAGAATAAGTTAGTCAGTCAGCCTCCTTTATATGACATTGCAAGTGATGTCAATAATAGTTGGATAGACCTTTCTTTGATAAATGCACCCATCAAGAGAAGGAGTCCGGCCCCTTCCATCTGCCCATGTCGGCCAGGTTTTGTTTTAAATTTGTGTCCTTTGGCTGTGCTTTTACATGTCTGTAACCTGATCATACCTGACATGGATTCCTTCCCAATCTCTCCCCTACTGCTCCTAGCCCTGGCTTACAGGCACAGGCAGTTAGACATCTGCACTGACTCACCCAGTCTATTCTTCAGCTCAGCAGGGTGCCCTAAAGAAAGATTCGAAAGCAGTAGTTGGGAGTTTATTTTTTTTTCTCTCCATCTTTCGGGGATAACTGCTTAGCCAGGAGATCACAAAGATACCAAAGCTCCCTGCCTCCGCTTCCCTCCTGGCACCCAGCACTGGGGATTGATGATCGGCTGAGACCAGGGGGGCACCCCATGGAGGATTGCTTGAAAGGCCTTGTAAAACAGAGGAAGTGTCTCCAAGCAGTTTATCTGCATTAGCGGCACTTGATTCTAGATAGGCTGGCGCACCAACAACTCCCCCAGAAGAATAACAGTGGCTGAGAACACACTTCCAACTGCGAAGCAATTAGAGTACTGTTGAATGGCTGATTGCTTGCGTGTGGTCCCCTTAGTTCCCTGGTGGAGCATGCTTATAGTTCTGCAATTGGATAAAATGGATTGGAATGAGCGCTGCCATATAGAACTGCCAGCTGTTCTACTGTTAATAAAGACACACTTTAGCTATTAATACATCCCATTCTTTCTTGTCGTGCCCATTCAAACAAAATATCTGTTTTTGGAGGGGGTGTGGCCGCACCTGTTCTTGATTGGACAATCTGTGGCCTGTGGAGGACCCCTTGCAACCACTTCGTAGCAATTGTAGTTTCCAGGCAGTATCTGCTTATTAAAATAAAAATTTTAAAAATGAGGACATCAGAAAGTGGGTCTAAAATAAAAGGGGGGAAGGGGAAATGAAGTTGTGGAGGCAACTGAGCTATCATTTCTTCAAATGGTGTTTTGTGTAATCACTTTCTGGCTTATTGGGCAGGCTTATAACTTAAATTCGCTTAGCATTTACTTGTAAACAAGTTCTGTGTGACTAATGATTCCTTCTCTTTTTCAGGGGGTTATTTAAATATTCTGGGGTGTGAAGCCTTGTGACAAGTGACAGGAATAGGTGACAAATGCACCTCAGGCTGAGTCCCTAACAGGAGAAGCCACTTACCAAGTAAGTAAAGCCCTTATTTCCTTTCACCAGCAAGCAGGATGCTAGGCTCCTTGGCACAGTATCATTATGGAGGAAATTTACAATTGGGAGAAGTGAATATATTCGAGAGACAAAATAAGCCCACTTGAATCAAACCGATTATGTTCCCATTAGTGTGGAAAGGAACCACACTAAGTTGAATGAGATCTGTCTTGCAATTGCAGGTAGAGCTGCAGCTGACACCATCTGGGAGAGCACATTTTCCTGGCTCTTCAAAGACGCAGCCCAGTTGCTGAGGAAACCACAGCCACTACCCAAGACAATACAAGCAAGGGAACAGAAAAGAGGGATCTGAAGTAGTTATCAGTGACCTAGAGCAGGCAGGTGCTCCTGGGGAGTATTCGTTTTCTACAGCTGCCATAACTACAGGTGATAACATCCAAGATCAAGGGGCAGGTAAGGAAGGCTTTGTTTTGAGGTTTCTTTTCTGTCTTGCAGGCAGTTGCTTCTTCTTGTGTCTCCACATGGTGTTTCATCCACTGGTTCATACATGTTTCTTAGTTAATCATCATTAATCTTGAGGTGAGGAGTTCAATTGGTAGAGTACTTACCTAACATAAATGAAGCCTTGGGTTTAACCCAGCACTGCATAAACTAGGCTCCATAACCCATGCCTGCAATACCAACACTTGGGAGGTAAAGACAAAATCCAAGATCATCCTCAACCACTACATACTGAGTTGCCAGCCTCAGTTACTTAAAACTCCTTTGTTCTCTTTCTCTCTTTCTCTCTCCCTCCCTCCCTCCCTCCCTCTCTCTCTCTTATTCTTAACACATACACACACAGGCACACATTCTAACCAAAACCTGGGGCTTCTCCATGTATCTGTATAAAATGTTATGTCCCCTTCTCTGAGAAAATCTGAGTAATAAATGCTTTTCTCACTAAAAATCAAATTCCCACAAACACATTGTATCCAATGCCACATGAATCACTGTGACCAGGCATAGAATCATATATTATAGCTCTGACGCTCCACCTCTGGGTGCCTAGGATCCTAATTTGAGGAAGGACCATGTGTTTTCTCAATCCATGGTTGTGCCAGGGGACCAGAGCAGAAGCTGGAGCTCATCTTGGTCTCTCGGAGGAGTTCTGGACAGCAATGGCAACAGGGTGGCACTGAGCACTGTATAAAAGAAACTGTATCAGCCTCCCCAGGGCCCTGGTATCTACAGAGGTCTCCAGCAGCAACCGCAGCTACTTCACACCAGAGGTTCAAGAGTCTGGGCATTTCCTATCATGGACCCTTGAAATGTTCAGTGATTACAAAGAATCATTTCCCCAGCCCCATCTATTTCTTGGGTCTTCTGCTCAGAGAGCTGATGGAAACAGAACTAACTGGGTGGTACATGGAAGGGACAAGGCAAAGTCATACCACCCTCTCTGTTCCTGGAAATTCCTATCCCAGCACCCTAGAGAGGGGAGTAAAACCTTGATCTGAGTTGGAGCTTGGAGACTCCCTTTGCAACTGTAAGCAGCAGACTGTAAGCAGCAGTCAGAATCATGAGAGTGTTGTTCAGCTTACCAATAAAAAGAGAGAAGGGTCTTCAGAAAAAGTTAAAAAGCAATAGTAGCCAGAAAGAGGTTGTAGCTTAAATGCCATTTTCTAGTTTCTTTATCTTTGTGTGCAGCCCATTTCTTACGTGGGGGGTATATAAACAACTAACTTGAGAGTGTGCCAGTGAACCAGTGGAGTGAGTACTGCAAAGTCGGCCCTTACTCTACATGTACGAGATGGTAAGGAAAATTCCCCCTTCTTTGGAAAAGTCACACAAAGTACAGGTAGGATTATGTCTTTTTAAAGTACTCGTCAGCTCCACCCCACCACAGAGACAGAGAACCAATCATCATAAGACAGGGTGGCTCATCCTCATAGCACATTCTTCTGGTGTTTGCCCATTCCTGAGCCTGGACATGGCAGCCCCAGTTACAGACAGGAGTTCCTGTGCTGATTGACGGTGGGAAGACCTTAAGTGGGCACTCTTTCTTTCAAGTTTAACCCAGTTTCCCACATTTTAATTTCCCATTGAATTTTGGGTGTGTCTGTGTGTGCATGCGCATACACAGGCACATACAAAATACTCATAGTTTACTTCTTGAAGTATGAGGATTTTATTTCTTAAAACTGCTTATTTCTTGACTTATTCTTCTGTATACTCTTACATGAATTCATTCACACTGTTTCCAAAAGGGTTGGGTAATGCTTCTTTTAACGTTGGGAATGGGAGATCCAGGTTTGCTCCACTTTCTGTCAAGATCACACTCAAGATATTTTTTGGATCCTTAGGCCGTACACTGCTTCCAACACCAAACCTTTTTTGACTTTAAAGGGGATTATATCCTGGCCTCCTACTTTATGCACATCACTTTATGTTTATACCTAATGGTTTACATATTCCTGTGTGTGTGTGTGTGTGTGTGTGTGTGTGTGTGTGTGTGTGTGTGTGTGTGCTGAAGTGCTAATATTATGGTTCTATTTCTTTTAGGACCCACAGTGTGTACTATATATTAATAGTTGATCAAATATACTGGAAGTATGAATTGATAATCACTACAAGATGCAGCTATTTGACCTCTTTTCTCCTTATGAGGTCTAACTCTCACCGTGTGGTAATCATGTACAGAAAGAAAAAGGAAAATTTTCCCTCCTGCTTCAGATGAACCATTCCTCTGACTATAACTCTTCCAACAACCAGGTTCTATCTTTTTGTCACATCCTTCCAGGTTCCCACTCTTATAATTAAGCTTTATCTAATAGAAAGAAAAAGAATTGCAGGCTCAGTGGTGGTGGCACACACCTTTAATCTCAGCACTTAGGAGGCAGAAGCAGGTGGACCTCTGATTTCAAGGCCAACTTGATTTACAGAGGGAGTTCCAGGACAGTTAGGGCTGCACAAAGAAACTCAGTCTTAAAAAAACAACTAAAAACAAACAAGAAACCAAGAGAGAAAGCAAAAGAGAGAGAAATGGAAAGAATTACTGACAACATGCGTTCATCCTGTCCCTCTATTGCAGCAAGACAGGAACGCTACTGCTCTGTTAGAGATTAGTGTACCAAACAAGCACTGAGCTCTTCTTGTATTTGGGTATCAGAGTTCTTTAAATCCACATGCTATACAATTTCTGTCCCCAAATACTCGAGTTCTGATACATAAGATATGATAACTAATGATCACAACACCTACAACAAGGGCTGGAAATGGTAAAAGAGGCATACACATGGGAGGTAGATGTCACGAAGAACTTGTTTGTCTAAAACACATAATAAAAAATTATGAAATATATTATCCATCCAATATATTTTTGTGACACCTTCATCACCTGAGTGAGCTTCATTGAGCAAGGGCCCGGAGATTTAAGAGAGACAGAGATGCGGGTCACTGTTGAAAGAAGAATGCCATTTATTGGTGCTTACTGGAAGCCTTATATCCTTATAGTAACCTCACCTTGAGTAACCTCTGCGGCTCACAAGCAACACCTGACCTTAGTCAACTTCTTTGGTCTCTGCTAACTTCTGGATTCCTAAATTGCAGCACCTGCTGCAATAATGGAAACGAATCAATTGGTTCCAGTAAACACCACAGACCACTAAATAGTGCTAAGCCCTGGGGGTTGCAGGCCAACCTCCACAATCCTTATTTTGAGAGGAGAAATGGAGTATATGTTATTCAGAATTTTTTCCCACAGAAGGAAACTAAAAATCCATATTAAACTGCCTGAGATATTAAGGTGTTTTATTAAACCATACAAATAAAGAACAGAGGGGCACAGAACTCAGAGGGTCTGCCAGTTTCCTTGCTTGGTCTGTGGGGTTCATTACCTCTGCTATCCTGAACAGCATCTTTATCCTTGCATTTTCTGTCCACTCAGTGGCAAATCATATTTCAACATCTGGGGAAATAAAAACACCATTTAAACACGGAAGATTAACTAATTTTTATATCAGTAGCTAGGAGAAGAAGTGCAAGAAGATCGGAACTAGCCTACGCTGAATACAATTCATTCTTGTCAAGGGGTGACTTCTCTCCAACTCTACCAACTAGTAGGGGAATTTCTCGAGTTGAGGGCAGAGGAAGAATACCAAATGGTGTGTCTTCAGTATTCTACAGACAGGAAAGAAGGAATGGAGAGAAAAAGGAGGAAGAATGGAAGAAGAGGGAGGATGACAAGTGATAGAAGCAGGGAAAGAGGGAAGGAGACGTCAAGAGAGAAAAGCCTGCTTATTGCTGTTGTCAAATTCTGGGTTAGTTATGTAAAGTACAAGGAAGATAAATTATTTGTAGGCTAGACAGAATGGTCAGGGAATGAAGCATTGAGCTATCCTGAGATAGACTCTGAGGTTCTGTAACACTCTATTTCTCTGGATTATCCTATATTTGATTAAAATAAAGCTAGCTTGGCATGTACCAATGCAAAGTGGTTGATGAAGGTCTTCATAGTGGCATTAGAGACAGGGTGTTCAGAGATACTTTGCCTATCTACATCACCCACACTTTATTGTTTTATTTTATTTTATTTTACTTTTAAAGAAAGAGTTATAGGGTCTTACTCAGTATCATAGACTACCCTTGACTTTGTGGTCTTCCTTTGTCATCTTTCAAAGCCCAGATTTTACAATCTTGCTTGGCTTTGTTACTGTCGAGAGCACACACAGACATGCATCCTGTGATGTGAAATTTCAAAAGAAAACAAAGCAGGCTGGCAAAATGGAATAAATATGAAAAGGGAGAGGAAAGTACCATCAAAAATCCAAGTTAAAATCTATTCTTCCAAATATTATACAGATGTGATCAAATCACATAACTTTCTGCCTATGAAATACTTTGCCTATAAAATAGAGATACTAACTACATCAAGGTGTTATTGGAAAGACTAACCAGATATAATCAGTATCTTATAAGCATTAACTTCTTTACTCCTTGAGTTTCTGTTAAGGAAATACCTTTGGACCAATTGTGGAACATCCAATTTCAGTTATTAGCTGCAGATACAGCATCTGACCAGATCCTAAAGGCTCCTGATACTTACAATTTGGCAGTTCTTGACAAACTCTGAAGTCTACCATATTCTACTTTTCTTTTTTAAATATTTATTTATTTATTAAATATACAGTGTTCTGTCTGCATGTGTCTATTCCTGTCAGAAGAAGGTACCAGATCTCATTACAGATGGTTGTGAGCCACTATCTAGTTGATGGTAACTGAACTCAAGACCTCTAGAAGAGCAGCCAGTGCTGTTAACATCTAGGCCACCTCTCCAGCCCCATGTTCTCTTTTTCTGAACACAACAAATGTGTGTTCTCTTTCTATATAACCATTGCATCTAATGGATCAGATGCATGAGAAAGCCTGGGAAGCAGAGATGAGAATGGAGAAGCGATTGGCATTTAGATGAATTCATCATGAGGAGATACATTGTCACTACAGGTGAATAGCACAGGATTTTTGAATAGAAATCTCTGTTGGAAAAATAGACTAAGGCAGCCCTGTCTTTGCTTTTTCTCTCACCAAATCTCAGGATTTTTTTGTTTTGTTTTGTTTAAATACAGCATGTAGCTCTGAAAGAAGCATGAAACTTTGAAGGCTCAGTTGCCATTGAGTGCTCAGTCTCACAATGTTGTAGCACCACTTACAGGAGTACCCATCATTCCAAATTTGAATTCTCTCCATTCTGTGAACAAAAATTTAACTTTTCTGTTGATGAGTAAGATAGATAATCCTACCATTGATATCCAGTTGCTTATAACCCCCCTGATGGGCCTGAATGAACATACACTTATTCATTTCAACTCTATACTCTCTCAGTTTTTCAAATTTTATGAATTCACCTATTAAGGCCCAAATCAGTTACTTTTTAATGGCATGTCAAGAACATTACGAATATCTTCCTAAATTTCCACCATATGATAAATAGGCTTCTTTGATTTATTTTTACATTAATTGATCTCTAAGACTATGGTATAACATGATGACAATGGATACTTCTGGGTCTAGGTTCAAAGACATGAAAGTACAGTGTAGGCAAAAATTTGACATTTAGTTCTAATTTTCTCCGAGGAAAAAATACTGTGTCTATTGGGTGCCTTGTGCAAAAATGGGATGATTCAGTTGATAGATGACAAATTGCAATAACCTAGTTAACAAAACAAAATGAAGGTCATTCATTTTGATGGAAAAAATACTCAAGGCAACCTCATGTGAAAATAATGAGTGGCAAAGTGGCATTAAGGTAGCAGTTTCTCAAATGTTTTATATAGACCCTTTCTTGTTGAGCAGGTAAAAAGGGAAAGATTTTGTTGTCAACAAGTACACATAAAACGATGTTGAGTTATCTTGCAATTAAAGCAAATAAATAATACTAGTTGACTTATCACTTATATCTGACTCTTTTGTCCCCCAAAATTTATAAAATATTCCAAACACATCATTCTCTTTTGTATGTTGCCCTTGGATTTTAAGATAGCAGCATTATGCTGTGCATTGTGAAGACATAGGGCATAAAAGGACAGTATGATCTCAAAAGTATCAAAATGAAATATTATTATTATTCCAAGGGAAAGATGACATCATCTTCATTAAGATGCTAATAATATTATCTATATTCTTAAGCACTGCTTCAAAAATACTGACTTGCTGACGGTTAATGCAGAGACCCATGACTGGTTTGAGTGCTGAGCAAAATTGCTATTGAGGCTCAACTCTCAATGGGGCATCTCTGTTTCTTTCTCCAAGGCTCAGAGAGACTTGCCCAGAGGAAGTAGGAAGAATGTAAGACCCGGAAGAGGCAGAGAAGTGCTGTGTGATGCTTTTCTGGGCATGGCATGATCTTCATATTTATGAATTCACAGCAGCTGTGTTTACCTGCCTCAGGCCTGCTCACAATGGGGTCCTTCAGCATTCCTGCATCCTTAGAAGAAGGTGCACATCCATCCTTGAAGAGTTATTGGTAGTTAACAGGTGCTGAGCGATGAGGTGAAGAGTGTTCTCCCTCAGTGCTATAGGCACTGGTACCTACCATTGCTCCAATGAATAGCTGCCCCTTCCATACTCATGTGAAACACCTTAATTAAACCGAGAAAGTTATAAAACAAACAAGAAGATGAAAAAATAAGAGGAGGGATTAGAAAGAAGAGGAGGTTCATGGGAATGAGAAAGGATAATGAGAGGTGAAATTAACCAAACTATATTATATATGTACATGACACTGTCAAAGAGTAACTAATAATAGAAAAATACTACCTTACATTTAGTACTTCTTCAATAAACATCTGTTTTGTGGTTATATTTCTGCTACTGGGAAAGCCAACTATCTTTATTCTCACAAAGAAACTCCAGTTTTCTTAGTTGTTTCTCAATTTAGGTCAGTGGAGATATTAGAATGAAACAAAAAATCAGCCAAAATTTGGGAGGAAATTTAATAGGTAGAGAAATGTATTACTTATCTTAGTAAGCATTTAATAGCGCTCTTCAGCATGTGAGTATGGACACACACTCATCTAAAACCTTTATCAATCCCTCATAAACTTGATCTCTCTGCCGTGCTCTGTGTTCCATTCTTTCTACCCAAGACATATGACCTACATAATAGATATGGGAACTGAATGCAATGAAATAGCCTACAATTCTACATAGACTGTATTGAGTCCTGCTATCAGTGGGGTGCTAAGCCATGTAAAAGGGGAGAAAGACATGAAAGGGGATATGCTCCAAAGCAGGGAAGAGTTCTAACAACAGAACCAGACTGCTTAAATCTTGTTCGGCTTTGATGCTTGCTATGGTCCTGCACAAATTGCTTAACTCCTCTGACATCATTTTGCTATTTGCAGACTTTTTTCATATGGAATTTATGAGAACATTAAATCACAACATCCAAGCACTTAGCTCTGTATGGGCATTTCACAGACTCAACAAAGATTGGGAGTGTTTGTTCCTTGAACGTTTAGCAGGTTAAAATAACAGCATATGATAATATTAGGTGAGAGATGAAAACACATCTCTGAGTTAGGACAGATAAGGGACAAATTCCACTAGCCTGGAGGAAATGAGCTCAGGAAATATTTCCCAGAGCTTTTCTTGTTAGCGTGTATGTTGTCACTAAAACCTCTGGTCCCCATCATTAGAGAGAAACAAATAGTAGTTTGGTGTGTATCAGCAGAGTGACAGAAACAAACACATGTCGTATCAAATGATGTCACAGCAAGAGAAAGACAAGCCAGATGCTATATTAACTAGAAGACAAGTCAGGTAGCACATTAATTTCCTAAAGTTGCCATAACAAAGTGAGACAAACTGAGTCTCCTAGAACAAGATTTACTCTCTCATTATTATAGATTCTAAACACATAAAATAGTTTTAAAAAATTATTTATTTTATGTGTGTGCATGTTGGTTTGTGTGAATATATGTGCACCCCATTTGTTCTGGGTGTCCACGGAATCCAGAACAGAGCATGCGAGCTACTGAAACTCTGATTTACAGACATCTGCAGATGGCCACAAGCCTCTATCTGAGTGTTTGGAACAAAACTTGGGTCCTCTGAAGGAATAAGTGCCTTCACCTCCTGAGCCATCTGTACAGCCCCACGACATATGAAACAAAACTGCCAAAGGGAGGGTCCCTCCAAAGGGTGCAGAGGAATCCCTTCTTTCTTAGGTCTTGCTGCATTATCCTTGGCCATTGTCCAGGCCATTGTCTTCATGTGGCGCACTCTTCCTGAGGCCTTTACATATGCATATACATATCTGCCTCTATGTCCACATCTCCTTTTCTGTCAGGACACCGGTCATGCTGGATTATAGCCTCTCAGTCTATAATCATTACTATGTGAAGGTCCCATATCCCAAACAGTTCACGTCTGTGGTAATGAAGCTTAGGACCCTAGCATGTGTCTTTTACAAAACTATGACAAGCAGTCTTGTTTGAGGCCATGATTCTCAGAGAAAAAGGAACAGGTGGCAAGCAGGCAGGGGTACCTGCAAGGCCAGACTAGAATGCAATGCTGTACACTCACTGAATTCTGCAGAAAATAAAGGAATTGAAAGGAAAAGTTTAATCAGATCATATTCTTAGAAAGTACTGGGGGAGAGGACTGTAGAGGAGGAACTTGACAGAAGAAACATGGGAAGAAGGATACCATGAGTGAGTCTTACCACAGCCTAGTTACCTGTGATATCTATCTTGGTGATGTCTGTAACAAGAAAAGGAAAATGTAGATGAGATTTGGGTAGCAAAGTAAACTGGGAACTGCATAGGTCTCCATATTCTCCAGAGAGGCCAGCTTCCCAAGTCTTTCTTCTCCTTTAGATTACCTTCACTATATATGTACGTGAGTCTCTTCTTCTGACAGGTTAGCTCAAACTGATATGTAGTCAAGGATGACCTTAAGTTTCTGATACCCTCCAGCCTGAGTGCTGGGATTGCAGGTGTATGCTGCTACAAATTGTTTATGTGATGTTGGAGCTAGAGCCCAAGGATCTGTGCTTCATGCATGCTAAGAAAGAACTCTACCAACTGAGTGGCATCCTCAGCTCAGAAGTGTTTCTACATGCAACAAAAACTCCCCGCATTGAAAGCACATATGCAATGCTTGGGTGTATTTATATGTAAGAATTCAATATTTACCTGAAATGCAAATCTTCTCAGGCATCCTATGAATCATTTGCTAAGTCTAGCAGCTTTAATTAGAATAATTGGCTGGGTTGGAAACAATAAAAAAATTTCAAAGAATGTAAGTAAAAAACATTTACTTTTCCAGCTAAATAAGAATTAGAGTATCATTGTGATAAACACCATGACCAAAACACAACTTGGGAAGAAAAGGGATTATTTGGCTTACAGTTTGACATCACTGTTCATCACTGAAGGAAGTCAGGACAGGAACTCAAACAGGGCAGGAACATGGAGGCAAAAGCTGAATCAGAGGCCATGGAGAAGTGATTATTACTGACTGGCTCATCATAGTTTGTTCAACCTGGTTTCTTATAAAACCTAGGACTGTCAGCCTAAGTGTGGCCCCACTCACAATGAGCTGGACCCTCTCTCATCAATCACTAATTAAGAAATACTCTATAGGCTTGTCTGCTTACAGCCTGATCTTTGCTTCTCAATTAAAGTAACTTTCTGTGATAAGTTGACATAAACTGGCCAGCACTAGAAGGAGGCTGCAAGTGAGGGAATCTGTCTTACAGAGTAAGATTCTGTCTTGAAAGAACCCAAAGCACTCAGTACACATGAGTTCACTGGAGTCAAAGACTAAGAAATTGGAAAGCTGAAGAGATGGAAGTAGAAATTACATAATTGTTACAACTTTAATCCTCCAAGTTCCAGAAGGGTCCAGAGATGCAGTCCTTATTTCAGTCCTAGATGTTTGAAACTAAGAGCAGTGGGTACAAAGCTGGAATGCTATAGGCTGACAGCCCTCTCTGGTGCCCACTCTGTCTGTCCTGCAGCCTGTGGCATGTGGCAGACAGGACTGTCCCAGATCCATCTTGGGGCTGATTAGATTCTAACACTGCTGCCAATAGTACGTGATGGAGAGAAATATTCTGTCTCTTGACTACTTTTGTCTTCACAGAGTCCAGTGCCCACACTATGTTCTTGCCCTGGCTTCACCTTCAGCTTCCTGTCTCAGGTGTGGCATCTTGAGCTCTATCATGGCCATGCTCTGCACATGAGGGAATCACCCTGTAGAGTCCTCCAGTGAGAACACCCTGTTCCACTACAGAGTCTGGACTTGCTTGTGGTTGATCCTGTCAGAAGTCAACACTGGAACAGTGATTTCTACTCTGTATCCCCAGGCACATTTCTCTAATGCTCACTGCCCTAATTTCACAGGACACATTTTCTACTTACCATTTATAGCCTCCAATGTTCAGTCAGCTCCTAATCTGGGAGCTTAATGCATTTGAGGTAATGTTTGTTTTGGATTCCAATGGAAACCTTGAGAAAGCCCACGGTAAACAAAACCTTTTTGGCCCATTATCTACATGACTTATTCTTCCCTATACAGCAGTGATTAAGTATGATCAGGCCCTTATGCCTTAGCAGCAAGCACTCAAAATCACGAGAATTATGCAGGTGACCTGGATTTTCCCCCACTGGTGTCCCCACCTGGAAATAAGATATGATTTTCATAGGAAGCAGCAACATTTATTCCATTGCTCATCTTTCCTGCATAGGTTTTATTGTCTAGTATAACATCTTCAGATAGAAGTTTCCTGGGTATTTGTGTGTAAGTATGTGTCTGTGTATCTCTCTGTGTGTCTCTGTCTCTCTCTTTCTGTGTGTGCGCATGCGTGCATGCATGTGTGTGTGTGTGTGTGAGAGAGAGAGAGATAGAGAGAGAAAAAGAGTGTTTTGTTTGTTTCTTTTTAATATTCAAGACTCTAAGGCAAGAATGCTTAGCAATGAGCTACATCCCAGCCATACTATAGTCATTCAAACATTCATTTCCTTCTCAAATGTAATTATATTTAGCCTTTGAGTAAATATAAACCCAGAGTTAATCCCAAACCAGAAGTCCCCAGGAAAATATAACTGGAATTCTTTTCAGTCTGTTTGCAGGGTCATTCCTGGCAATGATTTCCTGTTTATAATGCTATAGTCAAACCAACAAAAGTTACATCCTAGCTCTCTAACAAGCATATCATATCATTATTTAATGAAGATAATAAACATGATGCAAGTATGGATCACCCAGTAGGTCAGTAGGGTCACAGAATGCATTTTAATTGTTCACTTACTGTGTTGTGTAACTTCATTAAATAGACTTTCCAAACTAAATTATAACAGTGTAAAGAAAATTTTCTAGTAGGGTAAGTTAAGTATAGAATAGATTGTAATGGAAACTCCATAGAGTTTTGTCTTTGAGTTTATTGGGTTTAAGTGGGCCATTGCTGTAATAAGGTATCTTATGAGGCTTCTTTTAAAACCAGAATAGATCTAAGGGCCTCTGAGAACTAGTCCCTCTATTCTTACATCAATAAGCTTTCTAGCTTGCATTTTACCACCAAGCTATTTTTTTTAAATCTCATCAGGATGGTCCCAAATTACCTCTGTTGGTAAATTATTCAAATGGGGTGTGAAGAGGAGGCTTTAAAATAGATTTGATAAAAAAAAAAAAAAAAAAACCAACAACTTCTTTAGAAAGTCATTAAGATAAGAGATCTCAGCAAGAGTGGGAGTTGCTCAGATGAGAGCAAAGCCTGTCCTCTTTTCTGACCTCCTTCCCTCCCTTTTTACCTTCAGATTCCTTTCTCTCACTCCCTCCATCCTCTACTTTTCTCTTCTTGTATCATTCAGCATAACACACTCCCACTTTGGAAAGCAACATATGTTTCTAGCCGTGTGCAAAATCCTTCCCTTGTGGGATTGCAAAACATTCAGCCTGGAAATGTATATTGGAGAAGGAAAGAATTCATTTTAAGTTCACGGCTGATTCTTGAGACAGTGAATGTTGAAGACAAATACTTTTTAGGGAGTCTGGTGATGACAATGCCGGAGAAACTGGTGAAGGTGGAAGGCAGTGTGTGTGCTGAGAGATAAATACAAGAATGGGGTTCTCCAAAAGCACATATTGTGATTTGGGAGTCAGTATTTACTTGCAGAAAAAACTCTATGCTGAAAGGTAAATGTTACTGGTGGATGTCCTCAAAACTCAACCCAAAAAAATCAATACAGCTATCCTGAAACCTTTGCATGCAATAGGACAGCCCTGCTAGAGAGAACATTACAGGCGTAGGATTACAGTATTAGCTAAGTAGCAGGGCACAAAAAGAAGTTCAGAATTTCTACCAAGCAGTTTAGAGCTTTCTCTCCATATAAAACTAATTAATCCAAATGCATACATAATTACAGTAATTTGCATGAACCTCAGTATCTGTAACTGCCAATATTGGCTCTAGGACTTTAACAGCCTCAGTTTTGGTTATTGGACTGGGACTATAATCCAGGTTAGAGAAAACCCATCCACTAGATTGTTTCAATCTTCTGAGGATTTGAACTTGTCCAAAACTATCAGGAAAAGAGAGTCATGGCATTTCTCTCATTTCCCTTAAAAAAGGAAACTTGGTATGTTGAAAGTAAGGGCTGTATCCTATCTTTTTTTTCCCCCAGTCACTTGCTTTGCTGTCCCAGTGAGAGTCAATTTTCTAAGGCCAGCCTGTGGCATGGTAACTTCTCATACAAGAGTGAAGCAAAAAAGTGACCAATGCTGACAGCCATTTCCACAGTGGTGTGTAATACTACAAATGGCAGCCCAACATGGGTAATAAACACCCACAAAAAGCCATAGAAAGCTTAAAAACAGGCTAGAGCACAAAAAAACGGGACAAAAACAGCTTCCAGGTTGTGTCTCTCAAGTGGGTCATGGTAAAGAAAAGGAGTGGTGTATTGGATTAAATTACAAAATGGTGTGTTTGCTGCATGCAACTTAAGTTAAACAATGCCAGTTCCTGAGACTCAATGTAAGCAGGGATCTGAATATAGTGGATTTAAGGTTTCTGTTAATAAGGACAAAAAAGACACAGAGTCAAAGACTGATTCATAGTAGTAGCAGTATTTTCTTGGGTGAGCTCTATTTGCTGGAAGCAAGGGAAGGTGTGGCTGTTTAAAGTGAGGAGTCCTGATTCAGCCTTAGAAGCAAAACACTTGTGTGTCTTTTAAGAGGCCTTGCTGCCAAATACTTAAATGGAGTTAATGGGCAGGAGATGGCAGTGCTTTACTTGGTGGTTATATAGATCCTAAAATTCCCCAGAGTGGTAATTGTTGGTCCTACCAGTACTTTGACTAAAAAGCTAAATCCTATGAAGCTAGACTAGGATCTGGGTGGAGCCAGTCAGCCACCCTAGTGAAGCCTTTAATCCTTAGCCACACCTTGGAAGATTAAAGATGTGGACAAAAACAGAAAGAAATAGAGGAAGCTAGGTGAGGTCAGCTGCCCTAGCTAAATCTTTAATCCTTAGCCACACCTTGACAGATTAAAGGTTTGGACAGAAACAGAAAAAGATAAGAAATAAGAGATATAAAGATTAAAAAAAATTCTAAATTGTTTAGAGTATGTTAAAAATATATATACATAGGTTTCAGAGAGAAAAAAAAGGAAAAAGGATAGAGAAAGTCCTTAAAACGAAATAGAGTAAAAAAAAAAAAAAGTACTAAGCCATGTAAAAATGGAAAATATAAAGAGTGCCTTTATACTATATGCTATTGTCTTGTCTTTGAGTTTTTTGACAAAAAATTGTAGTAAGAAGTTTCTGGCCTGAACTTTCGGGCCTAGCCTCAAGGTTTAGACCTGTAGACTCACAGCTCTGCAGACACATAGAGACACACAGATGCTTACATTAATTTTAGGCTCATCGGCCTAAGGCCCAGGCATATCACTTACTAACTCTTTACTCTTAAACTAACTCATGATTCTTATCCTGTACAGCCATGGGGCGCGGTACCTTTTCTCAGAGCAGTATAGTTGTCCTCTGCATCTTCTGGTTTGTCTGGCAACTCTGGAGTCTCTGTGGCATTTCTGCTCTGTTCTTCCTGTTCCCAGAGTTTTCTTAGTCTGGTAGCCCCGCCCATACTTCCTGTCTGCCTTTGGCCAATCAGCGCTTTTTATTAAACTCATAGGTAGGACAATTATTTACAATGTAACATCATAAATCCACTACAGAAAATGGGTTAGTAAAAGCTGCTAAAAGACATTTGATTATAAATGCTTTTGGATTAATTCAACCTATATATTTTGTAAATGAGTTGACATTAAAATCAAAATCAAAAGATAAGCTACTTTGGAGAAGAGATTTTCTTTTTATTTCCACAGAAAATGAGAGGCTATGGATTTATTCCTGGATAAAGAAAATAAAGTTTGATCAAGGAAGACCCCCTGAAAAGTCTCCAGTGAAAATGGCTGGCCCAGATGATTTAGCATTTCAGAGTACCTCTGTTGAAGTTTCCTCTGAGCTCTATATTCGAAACTACTGAAAGGAGGCTGACTGAGATTATTAGAGACTTAGAGATGACTCCACTAAAGACTTGTCCATAATCCTAAATTTTTCTTTGGCTCCCCATCAGATTGCCAGTGCCCCAATTCAGCAGGAAGTAGCCTAGAGAACTATGCCTACATTCCCAAAAAATGGATTATGGATGTTTGTGTTTGTTTACAGTGTTGGTTATAAGTTGTTATAGATAATGGAGAAAAAGGGATATTAGATTTAGGGTTCTTCTTTTAAAAAGAGAAAAGTGGGATTATGTTGTTCCATTGTAAATAATTGTCCCACTCACTGGTTTAATAAAAATGCTGATTGGCCAAAGGCAGACAGGCACTGGGCTAAGCTCCTGGTCCAGCTGAAGAGAGAGAGAGAGAGAGAGAGAGAGAGAGAGAGAGAGAGAGAGAGAGAGAGAGAGAGAGAGAGATGGATCATGGCTTTTGAGGTGGAAACTGAATGAACTCTTACTCTCTCAAGTAGCTTTCTGTCAGATTCTATCACAGTATCAGAGAAATGAACTACTTTGAACAACATAATAACCATCTCCCTGAACTGTGAGCTTCCCTTTCAATGTTCTGAGCTGCATCTCTATGGTTTCCACTTTTTTCACCACTGGAATTAATCACTGAACTATTTCAACTTTAGGAAACTCTACTTTTCCTATTTTCCTATACCAAGTTTGCTATTCCCTCCTTGGAGGCAGCAAATATAAGGGATTGAGGCTCTCAAAATCCAAATCAAAGAATTCAAGCTAAATAGGCTCCTTCATATCCTTCATATGGCTGAATCCCAGTTGTTAGGGAACTGCAACATATGACTCTACATCCCTTGAGCTCACAGTCCTTCCTCACATGAATTATCAGGGATTTAGAGTAAGAATGGGAACACAATGACTGGAAGAATGACATTTAGGGACAGACATGAAACCTAGTTTTTTGGAGTCCTGGAGTTGAATCTCTGCTTTCCTGCTTTGATCAGCACACCTAGAAAGCCAAGATCCCATTTTCTGCCAACCCAGAATTCCAGCACCTTTTGGAACATCAGGAAGTTATGCTGGCTTAGGATTCAGTCACTGAAATGCTACAGCTCTCTCATTTACAAATGAAAGGTTTGGACTGACCTCTAAAACCAAAAGATAAACCTTATAAAATCCTGGAAGTAATTAGGTGCTTTTTAAAATCCTATGAACACAGAGCCTCTGTTTGTGCTGCTCTGTGGTCAATATTCATGTCTAACTAGTGGTTAATGTTTCTGCCAGTTCCACAGTGCTTTGATTATGGATAGCATCATTTCAGGCCAGCTGAATCTTTTTTTTTTTTTTTTTTTTTTTTTTTTTTTTTTTTTTTTTTTTTTTTTTTTTTTTTAAGCCTTGTTAGATACTAGGGGAGCCAATATATGCAATCAAACACTCCACAAATGTTTAGGGAAATAAAAATTTCACATAAATTCTTTGTGTATGAGCAGAGAAATATTGTGTCTAGGCAGAGAAAAGAGCAAATACAATGATCCTAAGACCTTAAATTTAACATGGGAAGTGTTTGAATAACATAAAGAAGACTGTGTTTGAGGGAAGCCTGACAGAGAAATAAGACCCAGCAGGAGGCCAGCGTCAACCCACAGTCTCTAGAAGATTATATTTCAATCTGAGCACAACATTGAACAGCAGCTTCCAACAAAAGACTGATGGAGTGAAGCCATCGGAATGAACTGCCAAGGTGTATGGCTGGTCAAAGCCTGAAAGAATTAAAACATTTTAGCCAGAGACAGAAATAGGAAAATCAGTCAGTGTGCAAAAGAAAAACGGAAGAAGACGAGAAGGCATTTGAGGTAAAGAAGGTGTCATGAATAAAGATGGAATTTTCCAAAAGTCAGTGGGATTGAGGTTTACTAAAGTCTAAAATGGAAAGCTACACATGGGAGAGGGGAATGAGCAGGTGCTAGGAATGTTGCTGTTACAGGCCCAGCTATGTAGGGCCATAAGGCATGTGTATTTGATGTATGTTAGGATTCTATTTGTCATTAGGCCAGGCTTACAGCCAGAGGCTAAGAGTCTTCCATACTCCATTTTTTTCTTTTCAGCATCTAACATAAGGCTATTGGATGTTCAATCCATATTTCTGGGTCTCCTTCCTTACTCACAATTTTATGTCTTTGCCAACTAAATTACCCAGATTTTTACCAAGCCAGGTAGAGCAAGAAAACTTTTTGTAGGCATTGATAATTACTGCCTAGCAGTCAGTGAAGCAAACTCTCTTATTCTGGCCTATAAAATTAACGAGACAGCCAGTTTGTTAAGCTGACTTATTCTGCTTGAGTAGAACTTTATTACTTTACCTGAAGTACAAAGCAACACCCCCCCAGGGAAGACAGTGTCATAGGAAATAACACCTTGCTTATGGAAAGTAGTTTTCCAAATGCTTCCACATATATAAGAATATTTCACTGTAGTGACCTGAATTCGACAATGTAGATGTTACTATTTCATTTTGTTTTTCTGAAAATTAAGGCTGAGAAGTTGTGTAGCAACTGTGTAGTCACAGTGGAAGGCTTGTCACTCATAACTTTGTCATTGCTAGGTTTGGGTGAGAAGCAATTATCAGACACACACACATAACAATTTTATTATCTGACTGCGAAAAGAGTAATTTGTGTGAAGGTCTGAGAAAGGTGGTGCTGTAAACCAGGTCAGGTAAAGAAAATTTTAGGAAGAAAAACAAATGGCAACTGTTAAAGCCCCAAGAGGGCAGCATGCCTGGCTAGTTGGAGAAATGACATCGGGCTCTATATGGACAAGCCAGGAGGGTGAATCTGTAACAGAGGTAGTGACTCCCCTGTTGGAGTTGGGAACTTCCCAGGGAGAAGTGTATGCAGCTCTTCTGGCTGTTAGGGGGTGATAGTTACCCTAATATGTAACATATACATTTTCTTAATGGCATTGAGTGAGTCCAGAGTGACAGCAGAGAAAGAGGTGGGAAGTGGTGGGTGTTAAAGGCATATTTCGAAAGCAGGACTGTAAGAAGTAGCTTCTGGCCTGGACCAGCCCCAAGATCTGGACCAACAGTCCCAAAGTTTCAAAGAAACACACAGAAGCTTGTATTAATTTTATGTTAGTTGACCTATGGCTCAGACCTATTGCTAGCTAGCCCTTTCTTCTTCAACTAACCCATGATTCTTGTCTTGTTTCCATGAGGCTTGGTACCTTTTCTCAGAGCAGCATGGCTGTCTTCTTTCCTCTGCATCTGCTGACATCTCATCATGGTGTCTCTCTCTGCTATTCCTGTTCTCAGAGTTTTCTTAGTCTGGTAGCCCCTCCCACATAGGACCATAAGAATGGCATGTAGCTTATGAGAAGCACAAATTCTCACTGGGCTCTCACTCTCTGCAGGGTCTTGGCTGCTATGATGGCAATGACAGGGAAGATTTGTGACCCTGTTCAGTTTATAGTCTTTCCCGCTCCTCAGATGGAGCTACCTCAACTCACCAAGCTCCACGAATAGAAAACTCTACCTAATGCACTGGTTCTTCCATTGTTACTGGTTCCCACCCCCACCTCATATCTTGGTTATTTTTCTTGTCTCTGTGATAAAAATCTCTGAGAGATTTAAGTTAAGTGGGGAGAGATGTAGTCTGGCCTGTGTTTTAAGGTCCAGTCACACGGGAAATCATAGCAAGCTTTTCTGTTAGCTTGTGACTGAGGCAGTAGAAGCAAGAGGCCACTTACTCAAGCTCATCCAGTTAGGAAGCAAAGAGATGAATCCAGAAGCAGGGCCCAGATTATACCCTCAAATTCCAAGTCTTGGTGATTCCTTCTAAAAGTTTACAACCCTCAAAACGGTGTCAGATAGGAATGAAGGCTTCAGACATACACATCCATAAAGGGCAGTTCACAATAACTCCATAATTCTTACTATTGAAGCAGGTCAATTATTTTCATAGAGCCTCAATTTCCTATAATGGGTTGACAGAATAGACAAACTGGACCATTTAGCTTCAATAGTCTCCAGCCATTTATTTTACACAAAAGAATGTTCTCTTTCTCTTTTCCTATCTTCAGTGAAGCGTAACTATAATATTTTAGAGAACATAGACTCTCTCCCAGAATTGAAAATGTTAGAACCACAGGGTGGCCAGCTGCTCCCAAATCTGTGATCTCCTCCAGAAATATGGGATTGCTCACACATTTGTAACCCCCCTCTGCATTGGCCTCAATAGCATGCTGAAACACTGACTAAACACACATAAGAAAAGAAACTCAAAGACTTCTAAACTTGAAGACAATCCTTATGCTACATGATGATGCCAAAGAAGGCAGAAAGGTAAGGGGCCAGGCTCAAGAAGTCAAGACCAAGGTGTGTAGAACCACCCAGTACTCAGTGCCTATAAGTTTTAGTTTGAGCTCCCTGAGAAGATAAAAGACCTTATTTCCATCTCAGTGGCATGGTATTTACCTCTGCTGTGACTTATCTTGTGTCTTAGCATCAGGAAAGCTGCAGACCCTGGATGAGCCATTCAAGGCACTACATTCTCTCCACACCTCGGCTAGTCAGTTTCCATCACCACAACATGTGTCTGCAAAAGAATAAAAGAAGTATTTGAGGCCTTGGAGGCTCAATTCATTGTCCTTGTCTCACCTAATTCTTAGCCCATGAGAAGGCAGACATCACGTTAGTGGAAATGTGTAGCAGGGTCTACTAGGCTCATGGCGGGCAGGAAACAGAGACAGAGGATTAAGGATCAGATATAACTTTTCTTGTCTTAGTGCTTCCTCTAACAAGGTCCCCTGTCCAAATTTCCCAGAATCTCTCAAAATGTTATCAAGTCATGCCATCGATGGGGGTTAAATTAGAAATGCCCCATACACACAAGTATTTAAATACTTGGTTGGCCAAAATCAGTGCTCAAGTTTCTAGAACCTTTTAGGAGGTAGAGCCTTGACGAAGAATGTGTTTTGCTAGGGGTGGACTTTTAGGTTTTATAGCCTCCCTTCATTTCCTGCTTTCTCTTTCTGCTTCCTGTGTGTGGATGGAAATGGGATCAGCTTGCTTTCTGCTCCTATTGCCATACTTTCCCTGATTGTTGCCGGGATGGACTCTACCCCTCTGGAAAGTTAAGCCAAAGTAAGCAAATCCTTTTCTCCTCTAAGTTGCTTTGGGCCTGGATTTGAATCACAGCCACAGTCAAGAAACGTGCAACACAAACAGTGGATTAACTCATTCACTGAGCCAGAGCCTCCATGGTCCAGAAACCTGTCAAAACCCCTCCTCATTCTGAACACTGCTGATCAAGGACACATTAGTTTTCTTTTCTGTTTCTGTGATAAAATACCATGACCAAAATCAACCATGGAAGAGAGTTTATTTTTGCTCACAGTTCCAGAAAAGGGTATCTGTAACAATCTATGAGGCTGGAACAGCTAGTTGAAAGATCACATCTTCAATGGTAAATAAGAAGCATAGAGAATTAACTGGAATACAGGGCTTCTTCCCAAATCCCTTCCCCCAGCAATGTACTTCCTCCAGCAAGGAAGTTTCCATAACATTCCCCAATCACCACCAACTGGAGACCAAGTGTCCAAATACCTGAGCCGATGGGGGAACACATATTGTTTAACTCACCAGAAGCATCAAGCTTTCTGTCCATGAGTTTTCTTTGGGGAGTGAAGAGAGGTGTAGCCAATGATTTTCATCAAATCATGACAGCAACTTTCCTAAAGTCAAGCTGGGGAAAAGGGAACAGAAAAATCTACTAAATAAATTTCCCCCAAAAGGCAGTGACTCAACAATGTCCAATACCATGTGGCTATTCTACAGATCAGAGATATTCAAAATTCACTGGCTTCTTCTGCCTCCTGCCACCATCCCCACTGTCCACTTTTTCTCAGCAGCCTCAGCTCTCACATCTATATCCTGGTTTCTTGTCCAGAATTTTATCTCCCTTCCCTACCACTGTCCTTCAGCTGACCCTGTAGGACAGTGGAACTCAAACTATGGGTATGACCCCAATATTAGATGTCCTGAATATCAGATATTTTACTTTACAATTCATAACAGTTAGCAACATTACATTTATGAAGTAGCAACATAATAATGTTATGGTTGGAGCCAGTACTACATGAGGAACTGTATTGAAGGGTTGTAGCATTAGGAAAGTTGAGAAGCACTGGTGTAGGGTAAAGGCAGCTTTTCTGCCAACTAGATCCATTCAGGGATTTCTGAGCAAAACCCAGCACTTCCTTTTTAATATAAGCTTAGCCCCAAGGTCAGGTCATTCATTCATCCTTTCTCCAACTTGGAACCTGAAAAGTGGAACAGCTAAAAATAATTTCATGCTTCAACACACCTCTGCATATTACATCTGATAAATTCAACCTGTTTTCTGTTCATGAAGACTCTTTTCTATAGGAAGACATTTGTTTCAAGGCACAATGACCCCCCCGGACCAATAGTCCGCACTTTATATTACATTTTGGCCCATCATGCCTTCAGAAACTCAAGTTTGGACTCCCTTAGCCTTTGTATTTTCTGATTTCTAGCCTCATTTTTCTTTCATCTAAGAAGACAACTTCCTCTCCCTTCCCTTCCCTTCCCCTCTGCTCCCCTCCCCTTCCTTACCTTTCCCTACCCTCCTCTCTCTCCTGTGTTATTCTGAATTGGTTTGGGTTTCTCCCACATGTCTGCTCTTGGAGCTTCTCAAGTGTTATGAATAAGACAATCTCCAGAGTAACTCCCTACACATCCTCACATCCTGGCCATTCTATTGACTGGAGGCTTTTGTTTATTTGTTTGCTGGAGATATTCATCTGTACTTGTGTGGGAGGAAGTTGACACAGTTTCTAAAGTGAAAACTGATAAATGTGTGGGGTCCAGCCCATGGATACAAGCAGGATTCTTAGAATAAACCACAGCTTAGCAGAACTTGATTCAGGACTTTTTTATTATTATTATTATTATTTTCTCTGAGAAATATTTCTAGCACATCAAACTTTTTCATCTGAAAGTCTTTAAAAAATAGGTTTCTATTTATCTGAGGAAAAAAGATGTGTACATATTCTGAGGGTCATTTTGTTTTTCTTCTTCCTCTCTAATTCTACAGCTCATTTTCAGCCAATTTTTCCTGGTTTCTCTATTCTACATGGCTATCTACACTTCCAGAAACTGCCTGCAATCCTAAGAAAAGTTTCAAAACCCTCTTAAGGTCAATAGCATATTCCTTGAATAAATGATAAGGAGCAAAGCCATTTACCACGGTAATACATGGGTGGCAACAAGGTGCTTAGCACTTTCTCAGGCAGTGCCTAGATGTACAAAAATCCATTTCTCTCTGAACTTAGTTAATTGATTATCTGTTATTTGGGACCTAAATAATAAAGTTATTAACTAATTGAAGATTGAGTTTTATATCGTAAGCAGAGGTTAAAATGTTCATACAAAATCTTAATTGGTAAAAGTCAAAGCAGATGAATTCTGTGAATTCATTATCAGCTACCATTGGAGGAAACACAGGGCAATACAGTCTCTGAAGGATTTTGAGTCAACAAAGCCAGACACTTTGTAATTTCATCCTTGAGTTTAATCTTTTCAAAGTTCTGCTTGTGATCTATGCATAGAGATGCTTTGTCTGGCCAAATCTCTCCTGTCCATAATCTAATTATAAAGAATAGGCTCCTAAGTTTCTCACCCTAATGTAGAACAATAGATCTAGTTATGAAGCATATTCTAGTTTATTTCTATATGTCAAAATTATGTGGTTAAGTAAGAAACCATCTTCCTGACAATCCACAAATATATGTGCCCATATAATTGAGATGCAATCATGAGATTATTACATATACACATTTCATGAAAATGCATGGTAATGGGGAGATACTGTAGCTGTTTTTGCATAAGTGAAATTACAGACAGGAGCAACTAGTCTTTACAGTCAGTGACTCCATGGCCTTGCTGTGGGCCTCCTCATCAGAGTGTCACTCTTCTGGTGAGTCGGCCTGCTGAATACTAGTTGTCACCTGTTATATACTCCCATGGCCCTTATTAAAGCCATTGCTACCAGCAGCTCTCCACAGAAAACAGTCTGTAGTTCTGTGTAGCCTCTGTCAGAAGTCCTAGTGACTGCCTTTTGGCTGGAAGATAAACCCTCTATAGATAGAGCGAAGTCCAGGCCCACAGTGTGTCACTGGCCTGATTCAAAGGACTTAACTACTAAAAAGGAGGTGGTGATAGACTGAGAAGGCTGAGGGGGTATCTGGACCTTACCTTATTGATTTTTTTCAGGAAAGTAAGTCCAAATCTATCTCCCTGTTCCAAATATCCACTATAAGCAGTGCCATCAAACACCCTGAAAAATGAGATTTTTAAAGGATACTTAAAAAGGCAATATCAATATCGTTTTCTGGTCGTGGAACCCAGTCAATTGAAAAGGAGGAAATGTCATTTGTCCACTGGGCATGGAAGTGCAATGATAGATATAGTATTAGGAAATAAAGTGAATGCTAATAATGGAATCTCCTGGTGGTAGGGAGTAGAGTGTTGTTTGGGATCGATCATTTGCCAAATAGTGGTATGGGCTTGCCCAAATATCACTGATATGGCTCCTACTTTCCTGCAAAGATTAAATATCCAGGCATTGGCCAGAGGTGAAAAAAGCCTTCATCCTACTCAAGTTCAGCCTCTGGCAGGGAACAGGGATGGAGAGTCCACGTGGCTGGGGAAAAACAAAGCAGTCCTTCTCCCTGCCTTGAGCTTTATGGTTTGGCAGCTCAGAAAAGCCTTTCTTTGATCTTGAGCTTTGAAGGGATCAAACAGGCTACTCTAATGGGCGGGAATGCAGCTCTGAAAATCCTACCTTTTGTCAGGAAAGCCTTTCTCCTTCTTCTCCTGGGACAGGTGCTTTCAAGGACCCAAGCCAGATGTTCCTTCTGGCAGTGAGTAGGACAAAGGAACAGCAACTACTGAGGCTGAGTGTTCAGAAGAGCACGGGATTAGCAGTTCTTGAGGCTGCTTTCACTGGTTAGGTCCCCCCCACCCCCGTCTCCCCCTTCCTGCCCTTGCAGCAGCCAGCTGCTTTGGTGCTAACTGGCCTGGTCCTGCCTTCTAGGATCTTTTGTTTTGTATTGTTTTGAAGAAGGCTTCCTGTTAAACATTGGGATTTGGACTTGCAATTTTTAAGGAGTGAGATATGCTGACCAACACATTCCAGTTTAGGCTCTCAGAGGCCTTCAAAATAATGAATTAGTCTTTAAACAGCTGTTTTCATACCTTAAGCTTTGCTCCTACTATGGTGGCAGAAAAAGAAAGAGAAAAAAAAAAAACATGTATTTTTTGTTTTGTTTCATTTGTTTCTGAGGGCCCATCTTCATATGAGTAAAATATGAATTGCCAAGGTTATTTAAAATAAGTAATTTAGTGTATGAACAAGTTTTCTGATAAGGTGAATACTGTTCTTTTAGAAGGTTCTTCTAGAAAAGTACGTCATGTGCCCTTAGAAGACAGTTTTGGTGGTCTGGCCTTTAAAAGATTACACCTTTCGAGATGTCACTGGTGGGTTCTGCAGTGATTCCCTTAGGAACTGGAATTCTGCCATTCTCATTCTCCTACACAATGAAGTATGCCATGGCCAAAGAAGTTATGATAACTCTGGTAATAATAAAGTCCCTTCTTCGTTTCTCAGGGAACTTTCAAGTTTTCATTAAGATTAGTTCTCCACCTGTGGGTCATACTCCCTTTGGGGATCAAGCAACCCTTTCCTGGGACCTCCTAGGACCATCAGAAAACACAGATATTTACATTCTGATTCAAAGCAATAGCAGAATTACAGTTATAGAGTAGCAACAAAAATAGTTTTATGCTTGTGTTCAGCATATGAGGAATTGTGTTAAGGGTTGCAGCATTAGGATGCTTGAGAAGCACTGTAGTAAGACATTAAACTGACTAGGAGAATACAGAATGCCCAGCTGTAAGGGAATATATATACCACATTCTCCTTTCCAAAGTTCAGGGAGCCATGTTGAAGAAGGACCTGAACTAAAGAGCCAGAGGTGGTGGATGACTATAAGGAAATGTCTTCTGGATAGAACAGCGCAGTTGCACATACAAAATCAAGTTCCAACAGCATGCACAAAATCTGTGTAGTCTCAAGTTCCAGCATGAAAGGAGGGACAGGGTTAGACATGCAATGCCACCTACCCCTAGCTATAGAACAAATGTTATTGTTAGCTTCTGGAAAAGGGAGAGACCATTTTCTCTAAAAGTATATAGCCCCTAAAGTTGACCGTACACCAATTAAAGATGACACATTCAAGAATATTTGGGAAGTTGTGAGACTTTTCCAAAACAATTTAAAAAATTTAAAAAAAAAGGACACAAAAGAAGACAGAATGGGGTCTGTGGGGAAGAGGACACAGATCTTGAAAAAATTGGAGGTGGTAAATATAATCAAAACACACGATATGGAACTTGAAATTTAGAGAGAATTAAGAGAGCAGGTGTAGGTGAAGTTTTACTTTGAAGGCACCAGTGCAGGATCGATATTTATTAAAATATAAACCAACACTCACGATACAGGTAACAGCTTATAGCAGAGCCTGAACAGGGACTGGAGTCTGGAATGGTAGACGTTGGATTCCAAACCGGTCTCTCCAATAGCCAGGAACCAGGCAAAACAGGCTTTCCAGGGTTGCATCAGCCCCTTATCAATCGGGTTGGCCACGCCCCCCCTCAGGGGCCCGGGACCCTGGGTAAGCATCCTCGGATCTTATCAGCTGACACCTGAATCCCACCACATCTCCCCCTTTTGTCTAACTAAGAAGGTTCTAAACTAAGACTATGTACAATAGGAATTATTATGAGGTAGTATCTAGGATAGGATAAAGTATAAATTACAACCAAAACCTAACCTATATAAGGTACATCATATATTTCTAGAATATTGGTAGATGGTAGGGTGTATAAATTACTTCAAAAGGTTAATCTGGGAAAGTGAAAATTCAACACCTGAATGTTCTTATCTAAGGGATAATAGGGTGATAACCTTAAATACCCATTCTTCAACCTCTTCAAGACCTGAGAAGACTCCAGTCCCTGTTCAGGCTCTGCTATAAGCTGTTATCTGTATTGTGAGTGTTGGTTTATATTTTAATAAATATCGATCCTGCACTGGTGCCTTCAAAGTAAAACTTCGCCTACAAGCAGGCATGCCAAATATATTTTTATTCACGTTCCTCTCAACAATTTGACCAAGTGAACTATTTTTGCAACATAAGAACTAATATCCTATAAAACTAACCTCTTAGAAACTCCCTTTGAGAAGACTCTTCTCAGATCACCTTACAGAACCCACCTGCATGTTTTCCTTACAGTTTCTAGAGAAGCTGCCTTGAATGTGATCTTTTTAGTGAGAAATTCTTTCTGTGCATCTGTCCTCCAATGGCCATGCAAATATGCAAGCAGACAACAGCTACCAAAACATAGCATGCACTATACTGGAACAATGTGGCCCAAGGTATATAGGTACATAAAATAGGTATACAAACAAAACACTTATCAAAGTAAATCACAAAGAAATTCATTTTTACAGCAAGCCTTTGTATGCATCTAATTTTATTATTTAGTAAAGAAAAGGGCTAATTTGCATACTAATTAAACTGATGCACTTTTTTATTTTAGCATAAAAAAACCCCTCAATCTTGGCTGAATCTTTGATGCTGCAGGATTTAGCATGTCTTCAGAAGGTTTCAGTGTTGATTGGTATTTTGATTTTATACTTGGTAGTGATGAGAAATGGACTTTATATAAATATAGTGCAAAATAGTGAAAGGGTATTTAGGGCTGTTTCAAATATTGTTGGAAATGCTATCTGAATCCCAAGCCAAAATTTATTTAGCAATGTTTTTATAAATAAACCCAAGCCAGTAATTCAAATAGCAACTTTAAAAAAAAAATCTAACTTCCTAATACAATGCATTCCAAAGATGGACTTATGTGATATTTTCGTACTGTGAAAACATATGTAATTAAAGTATTAATTATTGTAAGAGCATAAAACTTCATGCATACAGTAAAAACATCATAACTTACAAAATATAGTGTCAAATCTGAGCCAAGGTGTTTGAGGCAGTTTTTGAAAGCATTGTATGGCATGTCAGTATGCACAAATAATGCATGTTGTGTGTTCAGAACCAAAGCTACAAGGATGACTCACTGTCCAACATGTATAGGCATCTCCAGAGACACCTTGGATTTTTCAATTTGTCTTTGGCATTGCACATTCAGAAACCTTTAACTACTGTCAATTTTTTATTTAACCACCCCACATTCAGTCTCATGACTCCTTGCAGGGCTTCAAGGCACAGTTGAAGAAGCTAAAAACTACAAAGTCAGACATAGTAGTACATATCTCCAATAGGTACACTTCAAAGCCTGAGGCAGCAGAAAATACAAGCTCAAGGCCAGCCTGGAGTATATAGTGAGACTGTCTTAAAACAAGACAGACAAACACTTCTTCTAAGGAGATAAATAATGAAGGGAGTGATATGCTGGGTGAAGTCCAGCATATAGAGTATGTCAAACTGTCAGCTGAAGAGGCTGGGCCACATCACAAACAAGATGTGGTACAGAGTGGTCCCTAGGCTCTAGTTCCTCAGTGAAGGCACCAGAGATTATGACCGTTGCTGAACTATATTTTCCTAATTTCAATCTCCTCATCTGAAATGAGGGAAATACAAAAATAAGTCATTCTTTTACATAATATATCACAGAAGATAAAGTCACATAGTTTAGCTTAACACATGACATATTACTAAGAACTTGTAAATGTTGGCTACCTGGCTAGCTC
This sequence comes from Phyllotis vaccarum, assembly GCA_033318265.1. NCBI lineage: Eukaryota > Metazoa > Chordata > Mammalia > Rodentia > Cricetidae > Phyllotis > Phyllotis vaccarum. The sequence continues at coordinate 33,763,553 of JARWLC010000009.1, read as the reverse complement.
AGTCAGAAGCGCATGAGACTCTTAATCCCAGGGCCATGGGTTCCATCTTTATATCCCCCACCACCACCCATCTATTTCAATTCCTGGTTCAACTTTCCTACTGCTAGAATTAAAGATGTGTGTGCCACCATTGGCTCTGTTCAGCCCTGAACTCACAGAGACCCAGAGGATCTCTGCCTCCCGAGTACTGGTTTAAGCAAAGATTAGATTTTAGGAGATATGAAAATACATGAACAAAAAAGTTAAAGACAGTCTAAAGAGATGCCAAAACTCAGAACTAGCCATGGGAATGTGCTGTTCACCTTTTCTGTGTTCACCTCATTGTCTCCTGCTTCCTGTAGTTGGGGTAAGGGAGCGTCATTAGGGGTGCTCCCCACCACAGCCCCCTTTTAAACCTTGTAAGTTCCAGGCCATGATGCTCAGGGCCCACCTAACCTTCTCAGTAAGCAGACACAGGCAACAGAAAAGGGTTTCAGCCACATTTCTAAACAAATAAGCACTGCCAAGGCTCGTGCTGATATGAAATTATAATCAAGGCATTCATGGAATGGTGGTATTTATCATGTTGTTAGCATTGTAAATTTGTACTATTGTAGATAGAAGTCACACAGCTTGGGGCCCTGTACCTTCACCTATTGTTTTCCCTGTGTTATGATAAATTTCCAGCAACACTTGATTAAAACTGCCAATTTGTTGGGAATAAAGAGAATCTCTCGACACCACCAGGACTAATTACGTTGTCCTTGCCAAAGGGGTAGTTGAATAATTGCATGCGATTATTGCACGGGCACGGTGCTATTCACGTCAGTAGCAAAGCGATGAAGATTGATTCCCTTTAATTAATCATTCAGAAATAGCCCCCTTGTATCATTCCCCAAATAGGAAGGAACATGTTCCTACATCTCTCTTCCAAAGAATGCCTGGATGCAATTGGTTCCCTGATGAGATATCAAAACGTGTGTGTGCCTGCCCAAGATAGGAGGACCTACTTTGTAATTGATTGTGGATCCTTTCCCCTAATTCTTTCTCCCCAACCCTGAACTCTCTGTAATCTTAACAGCCTGAAGCACATTTACATAGCTTTCATTAATTGTACTCTGGCTTCTCATTAGAACGAGAGACAGCATCTCTTCTCTGATTCAATACAGGCTCTATCTGCATTGCTGCTTATGTGATACATGGCACTTCCAAAAGGCTTGGTGTTTGGCTTGGTGAAGCAAAGGCTCTGTAAGTCAATATATGTATATATTTTTAAAAAATTGCCAGACATGCCCCCCCTCCTCCTTTTTTTTTTTTTTTTCAGGAGTGAGTGTTCTAAGGGATTGCCAGGACTATACAGAAAAATCATGACTTCCCTGCCTCAAAAAAGAAAAAAAGGGGAAGAAAGGAAGGATGGAAAAAAGAAAGAGAAAAAGGAAGGAAGGAAATAAAGAAAGAAAGAAAAAAAAGAAAAAAATCAAGCAGAAGAATTATGCTTGGTGCTGAGAGGTGTTGCTGATAAGGTAAGACTGCTTTTTTGTCTAACTGGGAATGTTTACTTTAGGCCCCATATCTACTTCTCATACCTGGCTCTTTCCATCTCTCTCTCTCTCTCTCTCTCTCTCTCTCTCTCTCTCTCTCTCTCTCTCTCTCTCTCTCTCGTGTGTGTGTGTGTGTGTGTGTGTGTGTGTGTGTGTGTGTGTGTGTGTGTGTGTGTGTGTGTGTGTGTGTGTCTCGCTTACAAGTGTGGAGGCCAGAAGACAAGCAGCTCTGGTGTCCTTCTTCAGTCACTGCTTGCCTTGTTTTTGGGGACAGGGTTTCTGTTAGCTCACCAAATATGTGAGGCTGGCAAGGGATTGCTGCTTATGTCTGTCTGCACTTCTGCCAGCATTGAAGTTACATGGCACTGTTTCAGGATTTGTGTTCTGAGAGCTAATCACAGCTGCTCCATGCTTACAAAGCAAAACTTTATCTGTTGAGCTGGATCCCCAGTCTTTATAGTCAATTATTTAAAGTCATTAGAATAAGGTAATGTCTACCTGAGTAAAGGTTACCACCTCCTTTTTTGCTGTCTAGATATTTTTCTCTAAATATCCTTCTTCTTCCTGCCTGTGTGCCTCTTAAGCCTGTTCTTCCCCAGCTGGTCAATCATTTGGGTATAAATAGAGAGAGTGACAACAGGTGCTGTGTGGGCCTGATTTGCTTTTTATATGGATTAATTATCTTAAGCAAGGCTTGGATTTTGTGTGCAGACATCTAATTGTGTGGAGTTTTCTTTTGTGTAGATTATAGAAACATGGACCTGTGTTCTAGCTCCAGGTGGATTCACTTCAGCATGTTGAGTTCACAGATGAGAAAACTGAGGTTCCAGAGCAAGTAATTGTCCATTCTGTGCATGCTGTTCAGGGCATCTGTGTTAGTGAGCGAGTCATCATCTCTGTGACCAAATGTGCCTGAACAACTAAAGTGAGGAATTGTTTACTTTGGGTTCACAGTTTGAGAGATTTTAGTCCATGGTTTTGGGTCTGTAGTGAAACTCAGTGTCAACAAGGTAGGAGAGCAAATATTGGAAGAAGCTATTTTCCTAATGGCAGAAAGAAAACAGAAAAAAAAAAAAAAAAGGTGAGCATCAGAAGGATTTAGGACAAGAGGCAGCCACCATGAGCAAGTTGCAAAGGACTTACTTCCTGTGGCTAGGCTCAGTTTCCAGCTTCATACAACTTCCCAACAGTGCATTTGACTCTGAGCCTAGCAATTAAATTAAATCTATGATTATGCCACTCCTTGTAGACAGAAGTTTCTGTCCTACCTGGTCCCACAGCTGTTTAGTTTCAAATAAATATGCAGAGGCATATATTAATTATAAATGCTTAGACAGTAGCTCAGGCTTACTACTGTGTAACTCTTATGCTTAAATTAACCCATACTTCTTATCTATGATTAGATACCTGGCTGGGTTCCTTTTTTCAGTAAGTCATTTTCATAGGGCTGTTGACTCCTCCCTTCCTCTTTCCAGAATTCTTTCAGTCTGGTCACCCCACCTATACTTCCTGACTGCCTATTGACTAGCCAGCATTTATTAAACAAATTCAAATGACAAATATTTACAGTGTACAAAAGCATTTCTCACAGCATTTCTCCTTTTTGTCTAATCAAGAAGGATGTTTTTAACTTTAACATACCCAAACTATATATAACAAAATAGTTATTAAATAAGAATTACAGTGACAACATCCAATCCATTCTCGTTTGACAAAATTAGAGAAAATAATTATCTATCTTATTTTTGTGAGTCCCAAGTTTTGTACCTAATTTACTTTCTATTGTAACTAAGAATATTATAACTATAACTATAACTATAACTGTTAGTTAGTTATAGTTAGTTAGTCTTCAACTCCATCAAAGATCCCAGAAGGGTGAAATGTTAACTAATGGCAGGAACCTCAGGTTGCCTGGACAGTCACCCAAAGTTCCTCGGCAACATTGGGACATATAATATACAGGCATAGAATATCTAACAGACCTTTTAGTGAAGCAGGATATTCTAAAGGGCTGTCCTACTTTGCCTTGGCAAAGTTCTGTGTTCCTCCTTTATTTTGTGTCCTGCTTGTCCAATTTGAACAACGTACTGTCAGAAGTCAAGGCAAGGGCATGTTCTTGCCCAGTGGCTAGTTTTTGCCACAAAGAAAGCAAGCTCCATATGGAGTTTTTTAGATGCCCATCATCTTCTCTGAAGTATATTGGTCCTCCCAGGAGCAGATGTGTCTCACTGTCATGAAAATTCTTAGGTTATTAAACATATTATATGCTACATTCTATACTTCTTTGAAGTGTTTGAAGATTACCTATATATCTGAAATATATCTTTATGCCTAGAAAAACTCAACAAATATTACTATAAGTTTGACTATTATAAACGACTATTAATCTATATTTCTTAATTATACATTAAATTTTAAATGAGCTGTATAAATACATTATTCTAAACAAGAATTAAAATATACATATAGAATAATAAAATTAACTTTAAATTTGTATCAATATACTAAAAACCACACTAATACAAAATATGTAAAGTTAATAGTTGATTTTTGGGCTAAAATAGATTCAATAATCAACTCTTCTAGCCTATCATTTCTATGTCTACCCTTTTATTTTTACAAAAATTCCTGAATATAATCTGTAGTAGGAGGTTTCTGGTGTGGACTTTCGGGCCTAACCTCAAGGTTTAGGACCCAGAGAGACACACAGATGCTTACAATGGTTTTAGGCTGATTGGCCTAAGGCCCAGGCATATCACTTGCTAGCTCTCTACCCTTCATCCAACTCATGATGCATCCTGTTCAGCCATGAGGCTCGGTACCTTTTCTTAGAGCAGCATAGTTGTTCTCTGCTTCTTCTTGCTTCTCTCTGGTATTCTGCTCTGTGCTTCCTGTTCTCAGAGTTTTCCTAGTCTGGTAGCCCCGCCCACATTTTCTGCCTACCTTTGGCCAGTCAGCACTTTTTATTAAACCAGTGGGTGGGATAATTACTTACAATGAAACAACACAATCTCCCACATATCCCCTTTTCTCTTCTTAAAACAAAAAGAACTCCAAATCTAATATCCTTTCCCCCCTTTTCTATAACAACTTATAAACACTGTAAATAAACACAAACATCCATAATCCATGGGAATGTGGGCGTTGTTCTCTAGGCTACTTCCTGCTATATGGGGACGCTGGCAATCCCATAGGAATCCAAAGAAAAATTTAGGATTATGGACAAGTCTTTAGTGGAGTAGTCTCTAAGGCTGGGTCATCTCAGTCAGTCTCCTTGAAATTGTTCTGGATACAGAGCTCTGGAAACTTCAACAGAGGTACTTTGAAATGCTGAATCATCTGGGCCATCCATTTCCAATGGAGATTTTTCAGGGGGCCTTCCTCTATTAAACTTTATGTTCTTTATCCAGGAATAAATCCACAGCCTCTCATTTTCTGTGAAAATATAAAGAAAACCTCTTCTCCAAAGTAGCATAACTTTGAATTTCAGTTTCAAAGTCAACTCATTTACAAAATATATAGGTTGAATTAAACCAACAGCACTTATAATCAACTGTCTTTTAGCAGCTTTTACTAAGTCATTTTCGGTCAAGAAGTTTAAAGATAAGACAATAATATACAGTATCCCGACATTCTTTGTATTTTCCATCTTTGCTTGGCTATTTACTTATTTATTTATTTATTTATTTATCTATCTATCTATCTATCTATCTATCTATCTCTACTTTTAAGAGCTTTCTCTACCTTTTTTTCTTTTCTCTAAGCCTATGTATCTATATTTTCAACACACTCTAAACCATTTAGACTTTTTACAAGAAACTGCCTTTACTGTATATTTATTTCTTAACTTTCTCTGTCTCTGACTCCTTTGCTTGCCTAGGGTGATTAACTCCACCCAGATTCTTTTATTCCTTTCAGTATCTGAACACACCTTTAATCTGCCAAAGTTCAAGGTTGGTAGGATGGGTGGATAGCTCCACCCAGCTCCTAGTCTAACTTCATAGAATTTATCTTTTTAGCCCAGGTACTCTGGGGAATTTTAGGGTCCATATAATTACCAAGTAAAGCATTGCCATCTGCTGCTCATTAACTCCATTTCAAGTTTTAGGCAGCAGGTCCTCTTAAAAAACTCACAAGTGTTTTGCCTCTAAGGCTGAATCAGGAAGTTTCTCTTAAAAAAGCCAAGCCTCAGTTTGCCTCAGGCAAACAGAGCTGATCTAAGAAAGTACCTCTACCAGAAAGCCATCTTTGATTCTGTTCCCTTTTTTCCTTATGAACAGAAACCTTAAATGCATCATTTACAATCTTTTGCTTATATTGAGGGTCCTGTGAGCTTCAGGAACAAGCCATTTTATACCTTAAGCTGCACTCCAAAAGCCTGCCATTGTAGCTCAAGCTGACAGGCCTCACCAGGATGTCTTTGTACCACGTGAGAGACACAACTCAGGAGCTGCTTTGGCCTTCGTTTCTGTGCTCTAGACCATTTTTAAAGCTTTCTGTTGCTTTATGTGGGTATATTTGACCCATGTTGGGCTGCTATTTGTAGTAGGAGGTTTCTGGCCCAGACTTTCGGGCCTAACCTCAAGGTTTAGGACCCACAGAGACACACAGATGCTTACAATGGCTTTAGGCTGATTGGCCTAAGGCCCAGGCATATCACTTGCTAGCTCTCTACCCTACATTCAACCCATGACGCAGCCTGTTCAGCCATGAGGCTCGGTACCTTTTCTTAGAGCAGCATAGTTGTCCTCTGCTTCTTCTTGCTTCTCTCTGGCATTCTGCTCTGTGCTTCCTGTTTTCAGAGTTTTTCTTAGTCTGGTAGCCCCGCCCACACTTCCTGCCTGCCTTTGGCCAATCAGCACTTTTTATTAAACCAGTGGGTGGGATAATTACTTACAATGAAACAACACAATCTCCCACACTAATCTCCCTTGTTTAGCTTCTTTATCTATTATTCATAACAACTTGTAACCGATTCCCCTAAACAATGACAAATATTCATAATTTATTTGGGGAACTGTAGATGCAGTTATCTAGACAACTCCCTGCTAATTGGGGTGTTGGTCATATTTGGCTCACCCTGAGGAAATTCAAGATAATGATTAAGGTTTTGCTGGAGAAGTCTGTGGGCTGATCATCTCAGCCAGCAGTCTTGAAGCTGTTCTAGATATAGAACTCAGAGGAAACTGTAACAGAGGCACTCTGAGATGTTGGATCATATGGGCTATTCATTTCAATCAGAGATTTTCAGGGAGTCTTCCTTGATCAAGCTTTATTTTTCTTAACTTGGAATAAATCCACAGTTTCTCATTTCCTGTGGAAACCAAAGCATAACTTATTCTCCAAGGTAATGAATCTTTTAACTTAAATTTTGAAGTTAAGGAATTTTTAAAATATTTAGGCTTGATTAATCCAGCAGTATTTATAGTCAAATGTCTTTTAGAAGCTGTTGCTCCTTCCTCAGCAGTCAAACAATTCAAATACAACACAATAACATACAGTATCCAGACTCTATGTGTATTTTCCATATTTACATGACTTTTTAAATATTACTCCCTTTTAAAGTTCTTTACTTATTTTAAAACTACATATTTCTTGTTTTATGATTGTCTATACCTTCTCTTTATTCTTCAAAGCCTATGTACATTTTTAAACACAATGTAAACCATTTAGAGAGTTTTGTTTTTTTATTTGAATCTGACTTTATTGTATATTTCTATCTTTTTCAGCCATATGAGTCTTTAATCTGGTAAGTGGCATGGCTAGGTCTAAAATGGCAGCTTTGGCGGCTGGCTTCGCCTCGTTCCTTGGTTCCTTGAAAAGCTAGTCTCATGGTGGATGCACATTTACAGTAAGCTCTGGCATCTGTGTTTACCACTCCAACTTTGGGACATTTTCAGGTTCACAGTGCAATGAAGTAGCATATCACCTGCTGCTTATAAACCCCATTTAAGTGTTTGGTATCAGGGCCTCTACAAAAAAAGTTTTTTCGCTGCTAATGTTGAATCAGGAAGCTGTCTCTTCTTAAAGGAGCCATGCCTCTGCTTACCTCTATCAAACAGAGTCCACCTGAGAAAATGCTACTAACAAGAAGCCATACTTGGTTCTGTTCTTTTGGTTCTAGAATCCCTTTTTAAGCTTTTGTCAGGTTTTACTTGGAAATTCTTGAAAAACATTTGGGTGCAACATGTAGGCAGAAGTTTCTGTCCTCCCCTGTCCAGCAGCTGTTCAGCACCAAATAAACATGCAGAGGCTTATATTAATTAGAAATGCTCAGCTGGTAGCTTAGGCTTACTACTAACTAGCTCTTATACTTAAATTAACTTGTAATTCTTATATACATTTAGTCACCTGGCTAGTTCCTTTTTCTCAGCAAGACATTTCTATCTTGTTTTTTCCACATCTATCAGGTGACTCCTGACTCCTCCCTTCTTCTTCCCAGAGTTCTCTTAGTCTGTTGTTTCATCTATACTTCCTGCCTGGCTACTGGCCAACCAGAATTTTATTAAATCAAGTTAAGTGACAGATATTTACAGTGTACAAGAGCATTATTTCACAACTCCTCTTTCCCAAAGCCTGTTGGTTCCTAAACAAACATGAGCCTGAGGGATATTGCACAATCAGACTATGAGGGAATAATAAAGGAAGGAAGAGGAAACATTGGATTAACAGAAACCTGGCTCAAGGGAAAGATCATGGGCTGTGAACTCTGCCCTGTACCAGAACCTCAGCTCTGACACTATTATTTTTCCTTTTATTTCTGTTTTTACAACCAATCCCAGGAGAAGACAAAAGCATTTAGGGGGTTATAATAAGAATGAGATGCCACACAGATAAAACAATGAGCACTGAACAGGTTCTTATTAAAAGAGTTAAAAATGGCCATATGCTTACAAAACAAAGTGTCTGAGCATCACAGCTATATCCTAATAGAAAAAAAAAATGAGGTGCATCTTTACAAGTGGAGTGGTAGGAGGAACATAGCACAGGGGATGGAAATCTAAGTCAAAGCTCACACAATGTATGTATGAAACACTTATTTTTACATTTTACTTGTATTTGTGTGTGTGTGCGCGCGCGCGCACGTGCGCGCGCATGTGTGTGTATAAGCCAGAAGTCAACCTCAGTTATGTTTCCTCTAAAACCAACTATGTCACTGTGCTCCTGCTGCTTTTTCTCATTCACTGTCTTCTCTTCCTCCTCTCCTTCTTCCTCCTCTTCTCCTTTTTCTTCCTTTTCCTCCCCATCCTGCTTCTCTTCCTTCCTCTTCCTCCTCCCCTTTTCCCATTCATTTTTGGTTTGTTTCTATTGAGACAAAGTCTCATTAGTTACACTAGACTGACTTTCTTCTCCTGAGGTCCAGGGATAGATAGTCACTTCTTACCTCTCAAGCAGTGCTGGGATTACAAGTGCTAGCTCTAATACCTTCTTTTTAAAAAAATATTTGAGTATTTCATATGTGAATATAACGTACTTTGACCAACTAGCTTTCCCTCAACTCCCTTTCCTTCTTTATTTCTCCCCCAACATTTTTATTACCTATTTTAAGTGCTTTGCTCTGTGCTTTGTTAAATTCATTGAGTCCACTTAACACTACTGCCGTAGGATTTATATTGCTGTGAAGAGACTCCATGACTGCATCAGCTCTTATGAAGGAAGACATGTAATTAGGGCTGGCTTTCAGTTTCAGAGGATAAGTCTATTGTCATCATGGTGGGAAGCATGGCAGCACAGGGGCAGACATAATATTAAAGGAGCTGAGAGTTCTGTATCTGAATGAGCAGGAAGTAGAAAGTGAACTGGCTTGAGCTTCTCAGACCTTAAAGCCCACCCCATTGTGACACACTTCCTCCAATAAAGCCACATCTACTCCAGCAAGACTACACCTCTTAATAGTGCCACTCCTTCTGAGTCTACGGGGGTCATTTTCATTCAAACCACCTGTATGTGCATGGATATGAGACCATCTATTGGAGCACAGATTAAACCCACATCCTGAAACGTAACCCCCCCCCAGCCACTCCTCAGCTGAACTTCATGTTTGAGAGTGGGAAGGTTCAGATCCAGATCTAATAGTTATTATGAGTTCATGTGTATAACTGTGAAGTCACGTCCAACAATACTGTTTTGTTTCAAGGGTTCCACTATCTCTGGCTCTTACAATATTTCCATGCCTTCTGCATTGATCCTTGAGCCTTGTGGGAGAAAGTGTGACACATCTGTCCCATTTATAGCTGCATAGTCATTTATTCTATGCACATTGATCAGTTGTGGATCTCTGGATTAAGTTTATCTACTGCAAGAAGAAGCTCTTCTGCTTGGAGTTGGGAGAATACTTACCTATGGGTATAAAAATAAGAAATTAAGAAGTAGTATATTACTATGCCCACTTATTACTATTTGTTATTATTATTACTAATGCTATGGGCATATAGTATTAGATTTTCTGGTAAGGCCCATGATTAGCCAGCCATGGGTTTTCTTGGCCCAGTCAATAGAACTAGGCAAAAATTCCATCATATGGAATGGATTTTAAATCTCATCAGGAAATACTTAGTTGCTTCCATAATATTATTTCTCTATTTTACAAACAGACAGCTCTTTCTTGGCCTGTACTTATTGTAGCTCATATATTCACAACTGGGCAAGCTGTTTATCACTTTTCTCACACAGGACTCTTAATAGCATCCTCCAGCAGTATGGAAGTCATTCAATAGTTATAAAACTAATGATTTGATACCAGATTGATTTCTATATGCTCTATGACTCAAGTATGTGGAACCTTTAGCAATAGGTTCTTATCATCAAGTTCTGAAGAGTAACTAAAAGCAAAGACATCTGGCCTTTTATTTTAATAGCAAGGTCTGGAGATCAAATTTGGGTCCTGAGGTTTTCATGACCAGCACTTTATTGACTAGGCAAGCTCCTCATCTTTAAATACTTGTAAAAAGTAAGATATTGGCTGTTGAAACCCCTTAAATTCAACTTCAAGAATTGCCATCACAGAAGACAGCACACAGGGGGCACCCGAACAATGGGGCCTTATTTTAGTGTGGTTTTGAGAGTAGGAAGGCTCAGATCCAGGTGCCTGGGTTCTTCTGATTCTCTCTTTGACTTGTGGATGGCTATACTCTTCCTCTCTCTACTTCCATGTGCTGTGCTCGTCTGTGTTTGGGCCTAGATGTTACTTTAATACACCCCTCTAAAGGCTGAGGCCCAACACAGCCTCATTCTAAAACATTCTGTATGAGAGTATCCATGTATGAACTTGTGGAGACCCTCCTGACACACACATACACACACATACACACACAGAGAGAGAGACATACAGACACACACACAGCTTACTGGTGAAAATATGTCTTTATAAGTCTCATATCTTTCCATTAGCCATCCACCCACCTATGAAAAAAGAGGCAAGGTAAAGACATATATAAACAGGTATTTTATTGACATATTTCTCGTATCTATTTTCCAAAAAGCCTCAGGACAGAATTTTGAGATTTTGGATAAGTGATATCTCTCCAGCCTGTAAAGCACCCATAATCTCCATGTAGATGTGTCAAAATAAGTGGACTCTTTCCTCTCCTTCCCCTGTTTTTATAGACTCAGCCTCAAAAAGGGGGCATTTTTACAAATGTCAAAATAAAGACATCTCTCTCTCTCTCTCTCTCTCTCTCTCTCTCTCTGTGTGTGTGTATGTGTGTGTGTGTGTATGTGTGTGTGTGTGTGTGTGTATGTGTGTGTGTGTGTTTTTGTGTGTGTGTGTGTGTGTGTGTGTGTGTGTGTATGTGTGTGTGTGTGTGTGTGTTTTTGTGTGTGTGTGTGTGTGTGTGTGTGTGTGTGTGTGTATTTGAAGTACCAGTATAACCTTGACTGCATTACCATATTCTGGATCCTGGGATAGTAATGTTGATCATCAATATCCTAGACATAATCTCAAATTCCATGCTGTTTTCCTACCACATTAGCCTTTAAGATTTGCACTGGGCAGTTTCACTCCCCTGCCCACCTTTCTGCTTCTAATGTCTCTCTCGCTTGCAAGGGCTGGACCATGCTCTGTCATGACATAAAGCAAAATAAAGTATTTTCTAGTTTCCCAAATTGTCTCTCCTCAGAACCTATTTATCAGAAGGTGCAATACAAAAGGGACTAGATGCTGTAGGTCAGCATTATAAATTCCATCTGGGTTTCAGAAGTTGAACCATCTATTTTATTCTAGCGGGAGATGTTTTCTATATATCTGCTGATTGCCCATTCATTCTTTAATCTTTATACATGAAAAGCTAAAAGCAGAAAGCCATGGACGAAAATTTTCCCCGCAAATTGTTGAACATTTGCAACAGATATAGAAAATCACAGTGTGAAAGCTGTTAAAGCCGTGAAAAAAATAAATTGGAGGCGCCACAGGAAATGGAGGTTCTACATAAGGACAAGGAGCCAGCCAGAGTTTCCAAGGCCATTTGGTAATAAAAGAAATTATGATCCACATAAAGCCCACTTTGGGAAATTTACATTTTGATGGATAATACGCTTATAACAATTAGCATGAAATGTTTCTGGTTTACCTGCGACATGTTTCTAATAGATAGTCTGCATGCGTCCTAGGCAGAATGTAACTGCTAATATTTGAAGTGCAGGTAATGCCTTTACTTCTCGTTTAAAATACCATAATGTTCTCCTTGCTGCAGGCAAGTGAAAATAAAATCTCAATTAAAATAAGAGCAGGCCTGGTTCCAGTTAAGCAACGATCATTTAGAGAATTAATGCAATAAAGCTTTTCCCACAGAGTGCATAGTCAATGTGGAATGGGACCAGTGACGCAAGACCAAGATGCTGGTCTCCCAGGCCTACAAATACATCCCTTTCTCCAGGCTCATGTGCCACTTTACCTCTCAGAACAACAGCTTCCTAAGGATACAAAAATGAAAAATTGAACCCTTCACCCTTAAGACCCCATCCAGCTTTGAAAATGCTGGGCTTTATGATCGAAGCAACTTCTGGAAATCCTCATAGCACTGAGAAATAAGTACTCGAAAGGACTCCATTGTGCTAAAACCTAAGCTCAAGAAAATGAGGAAACAGCTATAGGACTCAGTGTAGAAATTACCAACAGGCAAGTTTACACCAAATTGGTTTTCTCTGGCTACTGCAGCAGCAAGTTAGTTCAAAAGCCATCCATCTTGTTAACTGTCCAATTTGCAATTAGACACAGATTTTTTTTTAATTTCAAGTTTTTCTTCATAAGTGACATACAATAAATGCATATTTTTATGGGGTATAGGTTGGTGTTTTGACTCCCAGCTGCCCATCCTCTTTCTTGGTCTCATCCATCCAATTTACATTATCTGCCTGTCTCCTTGGAGAATTGAGGTTAAATGTGGACACTTTATTTCATTAGATAGCATGTTGAGTTTTAACCCTGGGTCCCAAACACAGTACAGTGGGGTTTGGTGGTGGTTGTGGTTTTTATTTGTATGTTTGTGGGGTTTTTTTTGTTTTGTTTTGTTTTCTTGTTGTTGGCTTTGTTTGTTTTGGTTCGGGGGGGGGGTTGTTTTTGTTTGGGGGTTTTGTTTTGAAACAGGGTTTCTCTGTGTAGCCCTGGCTGTCCTGGAGCTCACTCTGTAGACCAGGCTGGCCTGGAACTCACCAAGATCCACCTGCCTCTGCCTCCCAAGTACATGGCTTGAAGGCCACTTTCTAGCTAGTAGAATGGTTTTAATAGTAAACACAATGGAAAACAATCTCCACAACTCTAGTATCTGGTTGAATAATTAACACCAGTGAGTATTCTCAGCTCAGTTGAAAGTCTTAGAGGATGCTCATTGACAAAGCTGGGTTTGCAGAACTGCCTTCTTCTCTAAAGCAGAGGCCTCCCCCAAACCCAAGACATTACAGTTACCATTGTACCTCAGAAAATAAGAGTTTTGTCTATCATTATGAATTTTGTTGGGTTTCTGAGTTCATGAATGTTTATTTCTGTTCCCCTCTGGGTCAGAGAAGCAATTCCCGGCTTCCAGAGTTATGAGGAATTTTGTTATTTCTGAGCACATTTTCCATGAAGATAGAAGCTTAGGATAGAGGGAGTGGGCTCCTCCTGTCCTTCCAGCTCACCGTTCTTGTGTTCTTGTCTCAGTTTCTTTCTTCTGAACATTCATTTGCTTTTCACACCTCACTCTCTGTTCAAACCCAATGCTGATCTTGGAGTGGGAAAAATAATGCAGTGTAATAATAAGTTTCTGGCCCAGACTAGCCCAAAGATCTGGACCAACAATCCCAAAGAAACACAAAGAAGGCTTATATTAATTTCATGCTGATTGACCTATGGCTCAGACATACTGCAAGCTAGCTCTTCTTAACTCAACCTATTTCCATTAATCTGTTTAGCCATATAGCTTGGTACTTTTTTTCAGAGCAGCATGGCTGTCTTCTTTCCTTTGTGTCTGCTGATGTCTCTGCTGGTGTCTCTCTGAGGTGTCTGCTCTGCTCTTTCTGTTCCCAGAGTTTTCTTAGTCTAGTAGACCCACCCATACTTCCTGTCTGCCTTCTCACCAATCAGCTTTTTGTTAAACCAGAGGTGGGACAAATCCCACTACAATACAGGTCTAGCAGTATTAGTAAAAATGCTCAATAAATATGTCATTTTAAGTATCTGTACTTAATTGGGCTGGGTAGAAGAAAAGAAGAGGGTTATTTATTATAAGAAAGCAAAGCACCAATGTACTCATTACAACAGCAGGAGAAAGTATCAGAACACAAAATACAGATGAAGAAGGCTAAAAAGATGGTTCATTGGGTAAAGTTGCTTTCTTCTAAGACTGACGGCCTGAATTCAGTGCATAGATTGTCTGCACTGTCAGTGACATCCCTGACATTCCAAAACCATTTCATCTGCTACCTCATTTCTATCCCCTTCACTCCTGATATCATGAGGTGCTGACTCATGAGGATCTCACAATAATATAATAATTATGACTTTTATTTTAAGTTTAAGGGCTGAGTTAAAGAGTAATATTAGAAAATCAAGGTTAGTCAATTTCGGATTTATAAACGTAATTGATATTTCAGGGTATAACATGAAGAGAAAGCCCAGAGATACCTTGGAGCCTCCAAGAGCCTTTGATAAGTACACACCAAACATCTAATTATCAAATCAAGCTCCTATGAACAGCAAAAATATAAATTGACTTTTTAGAAGTATTTCTTTCTATACCCTCTTTCTTCCTTATAACCTTCCTTCATCAAAACGGCGTTGAACACACACATATCTTAGATTATATATGTGTGAACTTGGGTCAACTTGTTGAGGTCTGTTGGAACAGCACCATGATTATCAGATTGACAAGATAAACAGGAAATTTAAAATAATATGGATCTGAGGTGTAGGTCAGTGCTAAAGTGCTTTCCTAGCATGTGGGAAAATATAAGGCCTTGGGCACCACCTTAGTACTGGAAGAAAAGATATTAAAAAAAAGAAAAGTCAACAGAGTAAGGTTTCACCTCTTTGGCATAAGAGAAATACAATTATAAATGAAAGAGTAGGGCTAAATGAACCCTGTGGTATTATCTTGAAATTGGAGACATTGATATAAATTCAGTGCATATATACATATATATACTTATATCACACACACACATATATACATATATGTACATATATATATTCATGGGTTTATATATATGTGTGTATATGTACATATATATCATAGGAATCTACTCTAGTTCAAAATACAAAGATATGCCAGTTTTTCTTAGGATATATTTTAAGTTGAAGGCAGTTGATACAAAACAGACATACCAGAAAAATGTGCACTTCAGATCTTCTGGATGTGCAACGCCTTCCTTGTATAACGAAAGGTTTGGTCCCAGCACAACAAAGGAGTACTTGGATGTGATGACTTTATACACTTCCATTTGTATTTCTCTTGTTAATCTATCTTTGTTAGGAAACATACAGAGGTCAGAAAAGGTAAGTAAGGGGAATAAAGGGAAAAATGGACTTTCTCCTCTATAACATAGTCAATATACTTTAGGTGTTCACTTAAGAATGTGTTTGTGAATGTATAATTTACCATATATCTCTCAGCTCTTCCCACTCAGAGCTTGGGGACAGTTAACAGTAGTCCAAACTCTGGCTTTCAAACACCTCTCCAGATGTTCCACAGATGTGCAGAAAAAGGACAATCATATGAGAATATCCTGGAATAATTTGTCGCATTAGAAAGCAAGAAAATGTTCAAGACTAATGAAAATTCATCAAAAGACAATGAGGTGAGCTTGAAAGAATCTATTTCAATGGATGATTATTATCCAAATAAGCCTGTGGTAGAATTCTATTTTTCCCATATCCACATGGGAGCAATCAGGTGGTTTAAGTTTCACTTGTATTGAATCTTAACAACAAAAAAAGTAGATTCATAAGGAACAAATGAAATAAAAAGTCTTGGTCCCCAATGTCAATTGGGGAAAGTTACATTTTGGGAAATAAGGCCTGGTAAGTATTGGCCAGAGGATTCAGAATATTGGCTCCTCTGGCGATATCCACAATGCGAGAAGAATCTAGAGTTGATTCCAGTAGGTAACTTGTATCCTTCCTGGAAAACAATGGAGGAGGTGATGTTTCTACAAATTGATGTCTTCCTTGAGTTGTTATATAGGTCCCCTGTTATCCAACTCCCCATTGATACAACAAAAATCCCTGAGAAGATCACCTTAAAGAGGGAAACATTAATTTGGGCTCTTGCTTTCAAAGAATCAGCTCATTCATGGTAATTTAAATCCATTTTTTCCAGGCCTAAGGTAACACAGAACACCATGATGGCCAGAGCATGTACGGGATGAGGGATGAGACTGCTTCCCTCATGCCAGGCAGGAAGCAGAGCATAAGTCAAGAAGGAGGGGTGTGTGTGTGAAACAAGACACATATCAGCACCTCAAGGGCACCTTGAGGTCCCACCACCTGTTTGCATGACCCCCTAATAGTCTATGAAATTATGCACGCAGTGGAATTTGAATCCAGGGATGATGGTAAAAGCTTTAAAATCCAACATGTTTAGACACATGCTCATCAAAATAAATACTAAAAGTGGTTCTATCCCACTGGGCTCTTATAACCTATTAAACATAGATTATATAGCAGTATCATTTAAGTATTATAAATCTATGTATCAACACTGATGTAAATTAAAGTATAAAAAGGAACATAAAAGGAGGAGAAAACTGTTCCTGATAACACAAAATAAGGTTAATAAAAGCAAGTGATAGATAGGAAATACCTCAGTTGACAACAGGTATACCAATGTTTACTTTAGACAAGAAATGCCATGGGTGTTAGAACTGTGATCTTAGCCAATGTTGAAGTTTGAATGTAATTGGTCCCCATAAGTGCATAGGGAGTGGAAATGTTAGGTGGTGTGGCCTTGTCAGAGTAGGTGTGTTGCTTTGTTGGAGGAATTGTGTCACTGGGGAAGGTCTTTGAGGTCTCAGATGGTCAAGATACACCCAGTCTAGCATTCTTTTCCTGTTACCTGTAGATCTGGATGTAGAAAGCTCAGCTCCTCCAGTACCATGCCTGCATGTACACTACCATGCTTCCTGCCATGATGATAATAGACTAAATCTTAGAATTTGTAAGCCAGCCCCATTTACATGTTTTCCTTTATAAGAGTTGCTGTGATCATTTTTTTTTTCACAGCAATAAAAACCCTAACTGAGTGATTCACTGAGCCACCGCTACAGCCCCATATTTTAATTTCATTTAAAAGAAATAACAAAATATATGCAGGCTGAATATCTCTTTTCTGAAATTCTTAGGATAAAAAGTGGGTTGACTTTTCTGTTTTTTTTTTTTTTTTTAAATCTTGAAATATTTTCACTTACATGATAAGACATATTCAGAGATGGGACCCAAGTCTAATTCAAATCTACTTATGTTACAGAAAGTCTTGATACACATGGGCTTAGAATCGTATGTCTTGAGCTCAATTGAATTTTCCCGATGACCAGTCACAGGAGGTGTGGGACTTTTCACTGTGGCATCACACCAGAATTTAAACAGTTTTTGATGTTAGGACATTTTAGAATTTGAGTTTTCATGTTAGGGGTGCTCAGCCTGTACCAGGATTCAATCCTGAGGAAGTAGATAGGAAGACAGTATGAAATTACAGGGCATCCCATTGAAGGACAGGTGTGAGGATTCTCAAGAATGATAAGATCCTAAAATCAAGAAAAACTAAAGAACTCTTCCATGTTGGAAACCCAAACCTGGCCAGCCCTGAAAATAGCTTGTGGCCTTGGATCATTCACTATGAATGAGCTTATAGGGAAAATTTGAATTTAAAATTTGAGTATAGCCTCTGGGGCAAATGGAGCTTAGGAGTCCTGTGTTCTGTTTTTTGATGTCTGCCAGTTCTCCCCCTGGAGTAGAGATTTCTCTAATCCATCAGCTGTTTGACTTCAGCATCCATAGCTGCCTTAGTTTGCTATATTCCCCAGCACCCAGGGCACAGGAAATCCTTCAAACTGTTAGTGGAAGACAGGAAGGAAGGGGACATTGGAGAGAGGAAGTCAGCCGAAGTCTGCATGTGACCTTGGTGCCAGGCAGTTCAGTTGGGCTATGTTCCTAGATGACTTTGAGCTGAATAACGATTGTGTAAAATTCTCTCCTGCTTTCCTTAAAGTGTCTCTGGGGGAAAGAAAAATCATTGAAGTGTGGTTTTGGACCAGCTTGTCATTAAGCTGGAAAAAGCTATTTTGTTGCCTTAATTAGTTTTATTGTTTTGACATTTTAGCTTTTTAAAGGCTTTGTGCAGAAATTCAAGTACAGTATTTCATTGCCATGGATTCTATTTTAATGAATGATTATTATACAAACGAACCTGCTAATAGGATCCCATTATTTCCCACCCCAAACAAAATAAACAAAATCCACATGGAAATGACCGAGTCTCCATTTTATGCTAAACCCTGTGTGTGACCATCTTCCTTAAAAACAGGACGAGAAGAGAAGAGGAGAGAGAGAGAGAGAGAGAGAGAGAGAGAGAGAGAGAGAGAGAGAGAGAGAGAGAGAGAGAGAGAGAGAGAACAGTGTCTTAATGGTCTTGGTTCTTTTACATAAGCCTAAATGAAAGCTCTGAAAAATGGGCATATTATAACTGAGAAGTTTCTAACGAAGGGACTTCTCTGCTCTACTTTATTCTCAGAATAGTAAGAGCAGAAATATGCACAAGTCTAGACACCTCTGCTTAGGCATCTTCTTAAAGACACTAACGCTTTGCTTCCTCTCTATAAACCTGGCATCTTCAGTAAGCATATTCAGAGTGGCCATGCCTTGAGCATGCTGCCAAACACATAAAACAGCCCTTCTTGCTTTTGAAAGAAACGTTCCACCCATCTGCTCATAAACAATGATGGCCTGCATGGGAGCTCAGCCTCCCCTGACTGCTGAATGTGGCATCCTGGTCCTGAGGGATGCTATGGCATATTAGCCAGCAGGGTTCCAGTTACAAGAGCATGGTAAACAATTAGTCCTCATTTACATTTTACAATTAGGTTTCCCTTACATTTTACTGTGATTTTTACATGCATCAAAGGCTTTATTTCACATCTTTACTAAATCCACAAACCGTGAATTTAAGCATCCCATATTTTTGACATGTTATTCCACATCCTGAATGTCAGGAGTCTATATTTGATGGAACAAAGACGGAGAATTATACGGGAGTGCTCCCAAATTGAAATGAAATGGCTCTGAAATGTAAAAGCTGAGCTAAATCATCGAGAGTGGCTTCACCAAAGCCTGAGAAATGGAATGCAAATTTCAGATGGTGTTAAATAAAATATGTTTAACTCATGTCTTATACTCTAAAGGTCTCCCTGCATAGATTTCTGAAGGTCTGTTTGTCTATTCGGACACAGCTGATATCCATCAATTGGAAATCAATGTGTACTGTTGAGTTCTAATTATAAATTATTGGGGCAATGCAGGTGGTACACAGGTAGGGTAGTTTTTGTTAGTATTGAAAAGAAAATTGGTTTCATTTTAAGAATGTGATGAGAGCAAGTTTTCCTGTTTATATCTTTTTGCTTTTAATCGCGACACACACCAACAGACAGCCTCCTGCCCCCAGGGTTTGGTTGTAAGAGGAACAGTTTTTCTCTATGGATTGTTGCATTTTAAATTCTGGAAAGTCACACTTTACAAATCCAATATGATGCTGTTCATAAGGAATTAACATGTTATTTTATTGGTACAAATAAGAGGGTCGTTTGCTGCCTCCCTTGTCTCCTTTTTGTGGTCATTTTATTCCCAAATACACAGATCTGTGAGTTCATCATGCTTTTAAAACACTTCCTATACAAATCCCCATCTTTTTCTGTCAAAGTTCCTCACCCCAGGTTTATGCCAAGAGAGCAAAGCGCTCTCCCTTTCTTCATGGAAAATATATGAAGGGATTTTATACTCAGCAAAGTAACCCAGAACCTCACAACCGGCCAGAGATGAGGCAGAAGGATGTTGTGTTTTGCCCTTGAGCAGAATGTACCACATCTCTGCCATTCATGTTATTTCCACTGCTGTAGTCATTTAAAAACCAGACTTCTATAGCCAGTCAGCTGGGAAGAGGGATTCAGCCTCCTAGGAGCCCTTCCCACTCTGAGTCTACATGAGATCTGGGAGCCTCCCCTTGACTGCTATTGATTTCTTGGTGCCTCCAGGCCAGGGATGAAACATAGGCTCTGCTGTGAACCAGGAGAAACTTGACAGCCCTTGCCTTGATGATGCAAAGAAACAACTAGTAAAATATGACAATAAATTATGAGACCTCTTGTGACATGGAATAGAAAAAAACAGTTTGAACAGCCCAAGAGGACTCTAGCATAGGAAACACATGTTTGAAGGTGCTGTGTGTGGCCACCCCGAGAACACTCTCAGATACAAGCATATTATCTATGACCCTCAAGTCCATCTTGGCAGAGCCTTGACAAAAGAGAAAGGCCTCAGGAAATTATCCATAATTTATTGCAGTTCATGTGCAAATGTTAATTCTATGCACATCGTCAAATATCACAGAGACGTGCTTTTTGAGATCACTTTAGCCCAACAGTTCATAGCTCTAACTAGCTGTGGAAACACTTTCCAATAGACTATAAATATTCCACATACATGTGTTTGTATCTATACATCACAGTACACATAGGCCCAAGTCACACACATCCACACAGAAAGATCGTTTGAAAATAGTATCGCTAGGGTGGGTGTGATGGCACATGCCTATACTCCCAGCACTAAGAAGGCAGAGGCAGGAGGATTGAGAGTTTCCAAAGCGGTCTGGTCTAAATCACAATATCCTGTCTCAACAAACAAATAAATGAAAGAAAGACGGAAATCAAATAATATACAGCAGCTTTAAACTGTCTTGCAGGTCAGTGGCGGAGAATTTAAACACTGCATGAGGCCCGAGTTCAGTGCTGAGCTTCTTAAAACCATGGCAAAGCAATTTATAAAAAGTCAAAATCGTGTGCACTGCACCTCCTCTGTCTTGAATGTGCCCTTAATATGCTCTCCATTCACCCTCACAGCTTCCTTCTTGGACGGCACATTCAGGATGATCGAAATCTCAAACATGGTGGCTGCATCTCCAAGGGCCCTGGTGCTTCTCTCCCCCAAGCGGAAGCTCTGACATTAAGTGACACTTTGATTTTTGTCTTTATCTAAATACATCCTAACTGGGAAGTGCTGTCAGAGACAAAATCATACCACAGTCAAAAAGAGAAACAACAGCAGACACAGGATGCTTCCTGTAGCCATTTTAGAACTTCTTTCTATAGCTGAACGGGCCTTTTCTGTTCCTAGACACTTTAATCCCCACCCTGGGAAGCCTAATCCTGTCAGAGCCTTTCAGGACACTTTTAAATGCAACTGTTAACGTTAGAATTCGGATTTCGCATGAGTGTGGCAAAAATTCATGAAATGGAAAACATGCATTCTTCTTCCTGGATGAGGAATACTGGATAAAAATTGTATCAGAGTCTTGCCTTTCTTCTTACTATATGAACCTCATGTTTTTCAATCCAGCAGCGCCCCCTCCGTGTGTGTATCTGTATTCTACCTCCCAAAAACAAATAGATGGGAGCATTTTATTATTACAGAATGCCATCATCTTATTGCTGTTACCCTAGTTATTATCATTACACAGTAAATATAATAAGTAAATCCCAACAACTCTATTTTCAGGTCTAAACAAAAAGATAGAAATAAGTACAGTGCTTACCTGAGCACATTTACATCTTAAAATATTTATGCTCTGGTCAGGTGTATTCCCTCATCTACAGTGTTTCAGCCTCTTCCTGGCCCGCAGTTTAGCATATTCTTGGAAAGCTCATTTATCAAAGGATGCTAAGACTCCCACAATTTTGCAAAGTTGGGAAATACTTTCTATATCATACGGTACTTTCATAAAATGTGCAATTGGAGCCGAGTGGTAGTGGTGTGCATATCTTTTATCTCAGTACTCATGAGGCAGAGACAGATGGGTAGATCTTTGAGTTCAAGGCCAGCCTGGTCGACAGAGCAAGTTCTAAGTCAGTCAGGGCTACACAGAGAAACTCTCAAAAAAACAAACAACTGTCCATTTCAGTGCATTTTGGTCAGTGGTACATGCATAGACAGCCCTGCCACCTTACACATTTCTTTTCCTTATTTCCTTCCATATTCATCACTTCCGGACTATCCTCAAGGCTCTTTCCATTCTTGGCCACAGGACAAGATTTTTTTCTGATCAGAGACAGACTCAAGCTTATATCCTAGATAAAAACAAGTTCTCCTCAATCTGGTGTGTTTGCAAGGAACTTGGCAAATGCAGGTCCTATATCATTCAGTGGTGAGCGTGACAGTCGTGCAGAGTCAGAAATGGGCACAGTTGATTCAGCTGCCACGTCAAAGCAAATGGAAAGTCTATCATTGTTTGTGATCTGAGTGGGGGCTGGGTCAGTATGCGTACATCGCACATTTGAGTTGAAATCCAATGACAGATCTCTATGCTTCCCAATGTATCATTTATCTAGCTTCTTTGGGAGTATCTACAGAATGGGTTACTCATACATACCTAAAGCGAGGATTCTCTGACCCCAGTCTCCTCAGGTTCATGAGATTTCACAAAGAACTTCAAGGCAGCTCCGTGCCTCAGATAGCAGGTGAATGCAGTTGGCAGGAATGGTTTCTGTGGACTTCAGTTTGTGGAATATGGTACCTTTACTGATGAGGCATTCAGTGAAACTAAGAAATAGGGTCAAGAATTTTCTCATGCATGGCTTCTACCTTTGAGAATATTGCATTTGCCAATAGAAAATCTCTTTCTATTTTTTTTTAAAAGCAAGATAAATTCCTTGCACAGATGGCCCTGATTAAACTCTATAGGATACAAAACAAAATGGATAGACATGAACATGAGAAAGATTTGTAAAGAAGAGGGTTGGTAAAGTGGCAGGAATATGAGACTGTGAGGATGAGGGAGGTCAACACGCAATTAGCAATTCTTTATTACAAGTCATTAAAGGATTTCCAGAAATACGTACAACGATCCTTAATCCAACATAGTCCTAAATAAGAAAGGGTGAAAAATAAATGTCTATCCTATGACATCATGTATTATGTTCTTTGAGTGACATTCTATGTGCTACGTTCTGTGAATTATGGCTGGGCAATGTGGTAACATGCAATGATGTCATTAAAATAATTATGTTCAATTTTAATGACAAAATGCACATCGTTAGTATAAATAAGTAGTAATGAAATAGTGTGTCTACGTTACAGCTTTATAGAAAACAATGGAAAGAAAATATACTTAATATGAGCAATAGTTAGTGAAAGTCGACATATGGTTGTTTCTTTCCCCCATATGCTTTTGATATGTTTCAGATTTAATAAGACAGGGGTGTATTAATTTTATTTTCAGAAAAAATAGAACAAAAACAAAGTTTCTTAAATTGGATGGTTATGGCAATCTGTTCATTTTTGGGGGGAGGGTGGGAGTTTATGGACTTGTATACTCTTATTTACCCTTCTTTGCAAAAAAAAAAAAAAAAAAAGGAAGTAAGAAAGAAGGCCTCTTTTATGAATATTAAATAGGAGGCATGGGCCTCAGATGTGTTTCTTACATTATAAAAGAGAATAGAAAATGAAAACGTGTCCTTTTCCACTTTTATAAGGTGAAAAAGAACAATTTCCTTTGCAATGACCCTCGCTACACACCCTCATGAACCTTTGGCCCATCAACTCAACCAAAGACAGTCCTGCTGTGCACTGACTGGCCCTCTACTTGGTGTCCTGCAGTGGCCTGCGGATTTCTGGCCTGCTCTGTTCATTGTATTAATCATCAAAACTTTGGCTGTGAGACAGTTTGCTGTTGAAATAATTTCACCTGTGGGGTTTATTTTACTTTAATCAGTGAGTTCAGCTTTCCATCTCTTCCCCTTGATCCCTGTCAGAAAACTTCTCAGGCCTGCAGTCTAGTGTGGCGATTAGCCACAAGTACTTCCCTCATTCAGACCCTGTGTTCCATTATGATCCATGACATAATGACATGATGTGATTTGCCCCAGTGACTCCAAAGTGACTCATTGTTGTGGTGCAACGAGGCAGTAAGAATGTTTTCAAAGCTACATTCTTGTTGACATCATAACTTCTAAAGCACTGGATTTCTCATTGAATTTTTTAAAATTTAATTTACATCTACTGTCTCCACTATTAGACACAAGTATACATGTTTATACATGGTCCCTCTGGCTAAATTTAAAGTCTTAATTATTCTCTTACTTTGTAGAAACTGCTAGTAAATCTTTGGTTACACTTCTGCATATTGCTGGAATGTGTAGGTACATGTTCATACAGGGAAGCTAAAAAAGGAGCAGGTGGAAAAATTGTTTGAGATGGGCTGGAAAAGTATCTCAGTGTTTCAGTGCATCTTCTGCTCTTGCAGAGGACCAAACTGAGTTCCAAGCTTCCATACTGGGCAGTTCTCAACTATTTTAACTCCAGTTCTAAAGGACCCAGTGTCTGTTATCGGCTTCTGAGGGCACCAGAACTCTCATGCATATACACACAGATACACACGCACACATACAGTTGAAAAAAAATCTTAAAATCTTTAAAAAGATATTGCTGAAATTATATATACAAATACATACACTTTTGTTCATTCTATTTATTTTTATACACATGTGATTCTTACACAAAAGGAACTAAAGATATACTTTCAGTATTTAACCCATACTATTTAATTCACTGACCAGAAGCCTAAAGGTTTTGTTTCTTTGATTATCTAAATGTGATAAAAGCAGACAAGGCTCCGAGTCCCTTCACCATGTATGGTGATCTTTTATTGATTCTGTCATCATTTCCAGACAGATGTTTGAAATGGGAAGTTGACTTTATCTTGAAATGTTTGCCATATCTTGTGTGATTTCCCTGTGGGTATGATTTTACAGAATAACTGGGTTCTTTAGAGAAATGGAACCAATAAGACATGTGTACTCACCCAGGCACACAATGACATTTATTTTAAGATATTGGCTCAGATTATTGTAGAGGCTAAGAAATCTTATAATCAGCCATCTACATGTCAGACTTAGGAAGGCTAGTGGTTCACATTCCAGTTCAAGTGTAAAGGGGTAAGTGTCAACCCAAGAAGAGGGGACCAAGATCTCAGTTCAAGCACTCAGCAGAGAAGAACTGGACCTTTCTCCACCTTGAGGTCTGTTTGGATCCATAGCCAGGTAGGTAAAGCTCTCCACACTGAAGAGGGCTAGTTGCTTTATTCAGCTCACCAACAGGCTTTTCCAGAGTCACTGTCTCACACTCACTCAGGAACATCCGAGCATCCCATGGCCCAGGCAAGTTGCCACATAAAATCAACCATCACAGCCAGTTGCTGCTGTTAGTGTGCCTTACCTCAAATCCAAGCATATTCCTTGGTTGTTTGCTTGACTCAATTGCGTGGTTTTTCTAAAGGACTATTGCCTAACTCCAATGAGAAGACCATAAACATGTATTCATTCTTCTTTGTTACTGACCCTTCTTTTGTAGTTTCATCTTAACCTTATGGCATAAGTTAGCATTTTCTCTGATCATTAATAATTAGAATTGAAATATGCTTAATATGTACTTTTTAAAATAGGTAACATACCACTTAATCTTGTTTAAAGATGTATTTATTATGTATACCATGTTCTGCATGCATGTATGCCTACAGGCCAAAAGAGAACACCAAATCTTAATGTAGGTGGTTGGAGGCCACCATGTGGTTGCTGGGAATTGAACTCAGGACCTCTGAAAGAGCAGACAGTGCTCTTAACCTCTGAGCCATCTCTCCAGCTCTTACTTTGTTTTGGAAATACTGAAAATGACATAGTTTTGAAGAATAAATGCTATCTTGAGAGATAACATGTCCATTCAATGACCAGTCTTTTGAATTTCCATCTTGCATTTGTAGAGCTTGCATTTGGAGATGGGTATTTCCTGTGTCTGCTTCTACCTCCTTTATCTCTCCTGGAAATTGGAGCCTCTGTGCTTAAGCCACTGCACTTAGTTGCAAGAGTAAAGGAGGGTGAACCGTGTAAACCAGGCTAGCCATAATTTATACAGACAGAGTTGCATTTAGATCAAAATTAATTTTGTCTTTTGCATGAGCAAGAAATAAAATTCTAAAACTGTGCTCACTTAAAGTGTGTGGATTTCTCTGAAGGATATAGATTTTAATGTTAAGTCATCTTGTGAGGACTAGTTTTGTCTACTAGACATAAATTGTAGCCACATCAGAAGACTGAATCTCAGTTCAACTGATCCCATCCGATTGGCCTGTGGGCATGTATGTAGTAGATTTTCTGGATTGACGGTTGATGAATAAGGGCCCAGGTCATTGTGGATGATGTCACTACTGGGTGTGTAGTCCAGGGTGGTATAAGAAAACAGGCTGGGGGAGCCATGAATGAAGACCAAGCCAGTGAGCAGCAGGTTGGGGTGTTGTAATTAGGTTTCTTGGTCCCAGGTCAGCCAGAGGTTCTGACCCACAGACCTGTGGCTCCAGACCCCTTAGCCACTCACCGCTGCTCAGGCCCCCAAAATGATTCAAACGCTTATATTAAGTTCATGCTGTTTGGCCTATGGCTCAGGCACATTGCTAGCTAGCTCTTATATCTTAAATCAACCCATTTCTATTAATCTTTCCTGCCACGTGACCCATGGCTCACCTGTGTTCCTTACATGCTTCTTCTTGGGTGGCTTGCTCAGTCTGTCTCTGACTCTGCCCTTCTCCTACCAATGTTGTGATTTCCCCTCCTACTTTTTCTATGGTGCCTGTCATGGGGCAAAACAGCTTCTTTATTTAAAGATTGATATTCACAGCATACAGAAAGGCATTCCCACATCACTGGGGAAGCCATGAATGAGGACCAAGCCAGTGAACAGCATTTCTATTTCTCCCTGCTTCAGTTCCTGCCCTCAGATTCCTGTCCTGCTTGAGGTCCTGTCTTGCTTCCCTTCATGATGGACTGTGTGATCAACATGTATAAGCCAAAGAAATCCTTTCTTTCTCAAGTTGCTTTTGGTTATGATCTTTATCACAGCAACAGAGAGCAAGCTAGGACCCAACTCGACTGAAATGCTTCACAGAGCTAGAGATGATACATCAGAAGTCAATCATGGGTAGATATAATTTCCAAAAGCATGTAAACTTGGGCAGGGCCCTGAAGTATCTGAGATCTGAAAAACAGTTTTCTGAGTTTCAGCATTTATAGCAGAATGCAGAGCAGGGTCCTAACCTGTTCAGGTTCAAACCTAATATTTCATCTGGTCTAAGATCTTAGAGAGTGGCTTTAACTTCTCTTATCTTAGAGACCCACTGATAGAATGGATATAAGATTCTCTTCCATTTCATACAATTGTGAAGATAAAATTAGCTAATCACCTGCATGTGGCATTACCCAATACATACCGTGGACTATTCCAGATGGGCTGAAATTCCATGACAGAAACAGATCATTGGTTTTAATGTTCACAGGGATCAATTACATAATTATTCTGATTTATCACATGTGCTGCTCTCTTCTTGACAAAACTGGGTAGTCAGTTGCTTTTTGTTAGATGCATTTTCTGTTGTAAGAGACACAGTCATTTTTGATCTCCACACTTGAAGCTTTTTTGACTGCTAGTGATTTATAAAGCACTGTCAGAAGAAACCAAAGGCAGAGATAAAAAAAAAAATCCATAACTTCACACACTGTTTACTGGTGAAATCAATGGTACCATGGAGGAAAGGAACCTTGCCAATTCTCCAGAGTGGAGAGATACTTCCTTCTGGCAGACAACAGAAATAGATCTTTAGTTCGGTTCTAAGAACAAATAAGCAGGTACACTAAGGTTTATATATCTCAAAAGGAGAGGCCTTATGGGTAGCAGTGAGCATTCAACCAAGGCCATCACCAGAAGCAACTCAGAAAAGAAAATCACTCATGAGAGTGGTTCAGTGTAGAACCCAAGAAGCATAATTATTGTGGACAAATTCATCACGAATGACTTTCACTTGAGGCAAAGCAGAGGAGAAAGTTGTAAGAGCAGAATTTAATGTTAGCAAAATTTTAAGATATACATTTTAGAGTTTCCATCTGGCTCTTCAAGGAGCACAGCGCTCTTTAATTATGCAAGGAAGATGTTCTTGTAAAATTTTGTGAACAAAAATAAATGATTTAAAAATAACTTTTCCGTGAGAAAAAAAAAATGATGACCAGGCATTATTACTGTCTTTTTTTAACATCTGTTAATGTGTTTGTGTGTGTATGTGTGAGAGAGAGACAGAGAGAGAGAGAGAGACAGAGAGAGAGACAGAGACTTGTGTCATTGTGTATGTATGAGCACACACATGTTACAGTGTGTGTGTGTGTGTGTGTGTGTGTGTGTGTGTGTGTGTGTGTGTGTGTGTATGTGTGTGTGTAGGTCAGATTACAGTCTAGAGGAAGCTTTTCTCTCCTTCCATATGGGTACAAAGGCTTAAAGACAGGTCCTCAGGATTGGTATAAAGTACTTTTACCAACTGAGCTGAGAAGCTCTTTTATTAATTTATTTAAATTTATTATCATTTTTAGACATTGGGTTTTAATCAAGAGTCTCGAGGAGAGAGATTATAGCCCATGTTTGATGTGGGAATGCCTTTCTGTATGCTGTGAATATCAATCTTTAAATAAAGGAGCTGTTTTGGGCCATGACAGGCACCATAGAAGAAGTAGGAGGAGAAATCAGAGCATAGGTAAGAGAAGCAGGGTGGAGTCAGAGGGAGATCAAGCCAGATGCCCAAGAAGCAACATGTAAGAAACACAGGTGAGCCACGGGCCACGTGGTAGACAGATTAATAGAAATGGGTTGAGTTAAGATGTAAGAGCTAGCTAGCAATGTGCCTGAGCCATAGGCCAAACAACATAAAGTTAATATAAGCATCTGAGTCATTTCTGGGAGCCTGAGCAGCAGCGGCGGGTGGCTAAGGGGTCTGGCGCAGCAGGGTCTGGGCCTCTGGCTGCCTGGGACAAAGAAACCCCACTGCAACACATGCTTTTAGACTGTTGTACATATTTGAATAGACTGTGGAGAAAGAGGCTGTTGAAAGATAAAGCACACGGAGGAAATGGAACATTATGAGGTAGTTGTGGAGAACATGAGGTGGCTGTAAGGAAGACAGACACCTGCTTCCCCAGGCTCTCCTAAGCTGATGGTAGTTGTTGGATTGTCTTTCATAAGTAGAGAGCTAAAATGTTCTATTACAATTGAGGGCTGAAATTCTTCTGTTTACTCTCACCTTTCAGGAAGTAAGCTATGCACGTCTATGAACAAAACACACTCAAATGAGACACTGGCTTTAGTTTGTCAGTGACAGATATCACCACGCACTCATGTGAACAAGATTGGAAACCATTTTATAGAGCTTAAAATGGGTCTATGATGTGGGAATGCATTTGTGTGTGCTGTATCTTTAAATAAAGGAGCTGTATTGGGTCATGGCGGGCACTATAGAAGAAGTGGGAGGAGTTTAGGTAGGAGAAGGAGGGCGGAGTTAGAGGCAGATCGAGCCAGCCGCTGAAGGAACAACATGTAAGGAGCACGGGTGAGCTACGGGCTGCCACGTGGCCCACAGATTAATAAAAATGGGTTGATTTAAGATGTAAGAGCTAGCTAGCAATGTGCCCGAGCCATAGGCCAAACAGCATGAAGTTAATATAAGCATCTGAGTCGTTTCTGGGGACCCGAGCGGCGGTGCGCGGATAAGCAGTCCCGGCAGGTCTGTGGGTCTCCGGATCTCTGGCGCACGGGACCCGAGAACCCACTACTACAGATGGCGCCCAACGTGGGGCGATTATCCACTTAGAGCCTGAGAAAGATTAAAAAGGGTTCTAGATCGCAGAAACTGAGCAAAGGCAGCTTCCAAATTGTATATACAAAGTGGGTACAAAGAAAGCATGGTCCGGGTCACATTCAAAATGGCTCCAGCGGCGGGCTGGCGGCAGGCAGTGTAAACTGCAATCAGGCAGGTTCCTAAAAACTAACAAAAGACTCAGTAACATGTGATTGATTTTAGATTTCTGCTTATTTTAAACAAAAGAGAAACAAATTTTCTTCGTGGCAGCATTTTCTTGGGTGTGCTCTGTTTACGGTCCGTTTAAGAAAACTTAGTGATTCAGCCTAATTTGCAAAAACTGTGCTTCTTTTTGGAGAATGTATTTTAAAAGCTCTTAAGGTTAAAAGATGATTAAAGATTCACAATAAATAAAAAGAAAAACCTGTAAACGGGTTACAATGTTTGTAAAAGGTACATAGGCTTCAGAGGAAAAAAAAAGAGGTTAGAAAAAGTTTTTAAAGCGAAAAATAAAATAATAAAAATATAATAAGCCACGTAAAGATGGAAAATAGACACAAAATCTGGATTTTGGTTGTTATTGTGTTTTCTTTTAAATTTTTAACTGTTAATGAGCTAACTGCAAAAAGACAATGGATTGCAAAGGCTACTAAGTTAAACAAGAATGTATATTTTAAAGTTATTTTGATTTCAAAATTTGTGTCTAAGGATTTATTGCTTCGGAAGAGTTCTGCTCTTGTTTCCACAGAAGATGAGAACCTGTGGATTGCTTCCAGGCAAATATAGTTTCATCAACCAAGACCCCCTGAAAAAACCGCTGATGGGAAGAGATGGCCAGATCAGCTTCATGGCTACAGATTATGATCCAGTCTCAAAAATCCGTGAGATTTTCAACGCCCCTTAATCAGCAGGAAGTAGTAATGGATAACTTCGCCCAAATTCCCCAAATATTGTTTCTAAATGTTTATTTTCATTATAAATGGTTAATGGTCATAGTCAATCTCTTTCTAAGAAAAAAAGGGAGATATGGTATGTGAATGCTTTTTTAAAAATTAGATTATTGAATTTACTTAGATCAGAAAATCAGCTGTTAATCTCAAAATGCTTTACATTGGTATAGATTTTGGTTTATTGATAAAAATTTAAGGTCAATTTTGTTATGCTGTATGTGTTTTTCTATTCTTGTTTAAGGTATGATGTTCATGTAACTGTTTTAAAATTGTAGTGTATAATTAAGAAATGAAGGTTAATAGTCACTTTTGATAATCAAACTTATAGTTAGGTTAGTTAGGATTTTTAGGTATACAAAGATATATTTCAACTAGATAGGTAATCTTCAAATACTTCTAAGACCTACAGAATATGGCATTTAAAATGTTTTAAGAGCTTAGACTTTTCTGGACAGTGAGACAGGTCTGCTCCTGGCAGTACTAATTTACTTCAACAGGAAAATGGGCATCGAAGAAACTCCATATGGAGTCTACTCTCTTTGTGGCAATGGTTAGCCACTAGATAAGGACCTGTTTTTATATTGACTGCTTGACAGTATGCTGTTTAAACTGGACATGCAGGTTCCATAAGAAGATGACCTCTGAACTTTGGCAGAACAAGCCAAGATCATCATTCAGGTTCCTGCTTTACAGAGAAAACTGTCAGACATTCTTCAGGACTCAAGGAGAAGCAACGGATGAACTGTGCCAGAATGGGCAGAGCAGATTTCCTGCTTCACTGAAATAAAAAGAGACTCCGGGCCTATAGGCTGAAGATGGATGCCCCAACTTTATAAAGGAACTTTGGGTGACTGTCCAGGCAGATAGGTGTCATCTCTGTCCTTTCTAGATTTTAGAAGTCGCTTGCACTTCTGGCTTACTTGGGTAAATATTATATCCTTCTGTGGTCTTTGATGTAGTTGAAGATTAGATAGTTATATGTACAGTTTTTCTTAGTCATTTGAAAAGTATATTAGATATGAAACTTTAGATTCATAAAGATAAGGTAGATGATAGAATATTTTCTTTAATTTTGCTAAATACAAATAGACTAGATATTGTAACTGTAATTCTTGCTTGATAGCTATTTTGTTATATATAATTTTGCTATGTTAAAATTGAAACCTTCCTTTTTGATTAGAGAGAAAGGGGGAAGTGATGTGGGAATGCATTTGTGTGTGCTGTATCTTTAAATAAAGGAGCTGTATTGGGTCATGGCGGGCACTATAGAAGAAGTGGGAGGAGTTTAGGTAGGAGAAGGAGGGCGGAGTTAGAGGCAGATCGAGCCAGCCGCCGAAGGAACAACATGTAAGGAGCACGGGTGAGCTACGGGCTGCCACGTGGCCCACAGATTAATAAAAATGGGTTGATTTAAGATGTAAGAGCTAGCTAGCAATGTGCCTGAGCCATAGGCCAAACAGCATGAAGTTAATATAAGCGTCTGAGTCGTTTCTGGGGACCCGGGCGGCGGCGGGCGGCTAAGCGGTCCCGGCAGGTCTGTGGGTCTCCGGATCTCTGGCGCATGGGACCCGAGAACCCACTACTACACACGTCTATGAACAAAACACACTCAAATGAGACACTGGCTTTAGTTTGTCAGTGACAGATATCACCACGCACTCATGTGAACAAGATTGGAAACCATTTTATAGAGCTTAAATTATGCCTTCTTCTCTTTTTATTCTTCATAACTTTACCAACTCAAGACACAGCTTTAGTCCTTTTAGAGCAGAGGTACTCAATCTTTCTAGTCTGTGACCCTTAAATTCAGTTCTTTGTGCTGTGGTGACTCCCAACCATAACATTATTTGTGTTGCTGCTTGATAGATACTGTTATAAAGCACAATGTAAATATCTGATATGCAACACATGTGAAAAGGTCAATCTATCTCTGAAGGGTCATGACTCACAGGTTGACAACCATTGTTCTAGATACTTCCAGATAGAGAGATCCAGAACTTTTTCCAACATGTGCCTTTGCTCTTCAAATTTCCTTTCCAACCTGTACTTGCAAAAGGAGTTTCTAATATCAGCTAACCCAGAAAAACAAAAATCCTATGTGTTAAATGGTGCTTTTGTTGCTATGATTAAAAACAAAACAAAGTACCCCCAGTATATAACTTAAGGGAGGAATGATTGGTTTAGATTCATGCTTTCCAGATTGTGGTTCTCAGACAGATTTCCTGGCTTGAGTAGAAGCAGACTGTTCAATTCACAGCAAACAAGAATCAGAGGCAGAGACAAAAAGGGGTCAAGGAGATGACATCTGCTTTCAAGATATGCCAACTAGGATACACCCCTAAAGCTCATTCAGCTACAAACTTGTTAATGGATTAACCCACTGAGGAAGTAAGCTTACTCCCAAATCAGTCATCTGTCTGTAGTGCCACCGGCTAATGACACATTAGCCTCTTGGGTGAATGACACCACCTTCTTTACACAAGGTGTGTAATCCTCAGGGAGACCTGTGGTGGCTATTGTTCGTACTCACGAGGTGCATGGAGAAACTCTAAGTCAAAGTTGACTCTTTCTCATTGTAAATCAGAAAGTCCCAAAGGGTCACCTGCCTCCTTATAGGTCCAGTCACACCTCCTGGGTAAGTGAGAATCTTAGGCTTCTATTTGTAGAGCATTCCTTGGTGACAATCCATTTCCTCATACTTCTATTGGTGAATTCAAGAAATGTTGTTCCATAATATATTTCATATATATATTTCTCACCTTGGCATGTGAGAAATCAGTGATGGTGGGATTTTATATCAACACTGGAGGACCTGGTAGGACATTCATACTTCCCCTGAAGTTGGTCATGTGAAAAGGGGTACCATCTACACACTAGGAAAAGTCTTTTATCTCCAAGGGAAAAATAAAACAAATGGGGGAGGGGTGCAATAAAAAAAAAAAAAAAACATTGAGAAGATAGAAAAAAAAAAAAAAAAACAGGAGCTGAAGCAGGTCCATTTCCCCATTTAATTAGATTAGCCCCTGCTGCTTGATCCAGTTATTTCTAAAACCTCATCAGCAAGAGTTTAGACATAGACGTACATTTCACTGTCTTGAACCTTCACTTCTGAAGGCATATTTCATGAACATAAAATGTTTATGAAATGCCACTTGTGTTTTCATCTGTTATATTATTTTTTGTGACAGGGCACTTGCCATGAGCCTCCGATAGATAAAAAAGATGCTTTAAGCTCTATGTTCCCCACCTTTATAAAAATACTGTCTCAGGTATCTGCATGCACACATGCTAATTTTGTAATTAGACCTGTCATATGACTCTGAGCTCATATTTGGTCAACTTGTGTAAAGCAAAAATTTGAATTATTTATATATGTACTATTTAATTATATTCATATATACACATATATATTGTCTGTGTATCTGTGTGTTGACTTATTCTTCACCATGTAGTATCTATAATGTGTGCCATAACACATAAATACTCATAAATAGTTCCATTTATTTATAGCCTCATTTCACAATGGCTATTTTCTATGAGCTCATAGCCTATGACTTAATCTGCACCCATGTTTGGATACCGAATTAATTCTCAGAGACAGGTGCTAAGCCTTAGGGGTGTCCCAGCATTGGAGCAGAGGTCGCGTGGAGATGGACAACCAGCTTAAAAGCTGACTCCATCAACTACCAACAGTATAACTTGAGGCTTTTTACTTTGTGTGCCTGTGTGTGGGTGGGGGCGGGGGGTCAATTTTCTAAAGTGGAAAATAAGAATAATTGTCACACCTGGCTAGACCAGAGATTTGGAAAAACCGGTAAAGGCCTTTGTTACCCAACAGCAAATCCCTAGACCCCACACCACAGTTCTGGTCATGTGAGAAAATCAGTTCCACAAAGGTGTTCTTTATATCATCATTGTGGCTTATACACCTCCTATACACACCCATATAATAATAAATTAAATAAATAAAACTAAATTTCAATGGCAGTGTAAGACTGTTGGGGTGATTAGGTGAGATAAAGTACTTAAAATTATGCAATAATTATGTACAAAATATATTTTGGATCATTTCTGGAAACTCCAATATATCATTTTGGCCTTTAATCCATCACAGAGAAACAAAGTCAATCTTGTGTGGATAACATCACCTGTGGTTAAAATCCAGGTTTCAATTTGTTGGTTATGAGATAGACATGTTCAATCTTTTTCTCTTGGACTCTATTGGCAATCCACAATGAATAGCATCCCTCAGTCTCTAGAGCCTTGGCTCTAATACCTTTCTCCATCTTCAAATGTTCTCTCGCTATCAATTGTTGTAGTGACTACCTCCTAGGAACAAAGCCATTCTTGGTTAGGAATCAACCTTTCTCCACTACGACCTCACTTAACATAGTCCATGACAATCTTATTTCAAATGAGGTTATACTGTGCATGCTGCGAGCATGGATTTCAAATCTTTTAAGGGTGCACAAGTAAACCAAGAGTTCCTTAATAGCAACTCATAGATTCTTAATAACAATGGTTGTGTGTATATATGTGTTCATCCATGTGCTTATTTATTCATATATATCTGTGTGAATCTACTGAATAATGTATGAAATACATACATAAATACACATAAATTGTCCCATTTATTTTATGCCATCACCTCACAATTGCTTCTCCGATAATTTAACAAATTGGATTGATAGAAGATTTTTTTGTTGTTTTTATTGTTTATTATTTGTTTTGTTTTGTTTTGCTCTTAGATGGCACAGGATGAGCACATGCCACACACCACACACACACATCCACTCATTTCACTGTGTGCGGGGTCCTGAGGAGCTAGTGTGATTGTGACAGATGAAAAAACCAAGGCTTAATAAAATGGCCCATCCAGCATCCCAGTCCACTGAGAAACCATCCAAAGCCCTGCCATCTGCTATCTCTCCCCTTGAAGCTTTATGCCATTTTAAGTTAAAAACAGTCAGTGCCTAATTAATTCATAGTGACTGAGCTGCTACATTTTCAGATACTATCTTATATATTTCAGGGTCAGAGGGCAGGACTACTTGATCCTCAAAGCAGTCTCTTTTGGTTTAGAGTGTGACCTACAGATACAGAGCTTTACCTGAAACCACTCATGTAAGGCTATAGCTAGGTGAGCTTTTTTAAATTTATGTTTATGTGGGGAATTAAGGGCATTGGTGCATGCTGCAGATGTCATGACATGTATGTGGAGGTTGGACCTCTTCATCTACCATGTGGGTTTCTTCCCAGGGTTAAACTGAGGTCCCTAAGCTTGGCAGCAAGCTCCTTTAATGTGTTAGCCATCTATCTGGCCCAGATTGGAGTTTCTAATGGCTAAGAAAGTCACCAGTAGGTGTTCGAAGAATGTCAGATGGCTCCAGCTGTGTAGCCAGTACAACCT
The DNA here is from genome assembly GCA_033318265.1 of Phyllotis vaccarum. NCBI lineage: Eukaryota > Metazoa > Chordata > Mammalia > Rodentia > Cricetidae > Phyllotis > Phyllotis vaccarum. The sequence goes on along the minus strand of JARWLC010000009.1, from coordinate 33,727,279 downwards.
GAGTGCTGAGTTTTACTACATTTTGACATTTTCATATATTGCTTATAATGCAAATATGTTTAGTCTACACATGAAGGCAGTGGTTCAAATGAAGGCAGCATACAGAATAGGCACAACTGATGAATTATCTGCTGTGGTGATATACTGTATATTTAATAAGATTAGTCTGGATTATCAGAGGACAGAGTCACCCACAGCCAAGCCCTGAAAGACAGAGAGTGGTGACCTATGCATTTAATCCCATTTCTCAGGAGACAAAGATCCTTTTGAAGTTCTGTGAGTTCAAGATCTAACAGTGGTTGCTCATACCTTTAATCCAGCTCTAGGAGACTTGAACCAGGAAGTAAAATAGCTGGGCAGAGAAGGAAATGTAAGGCAGGAGAAGGCAGAAGTTTAGTCATTCTGTAGAAGCGTCCAGTCAGACTGAGGACCCGTGAAGATAGGACTTACCCTGTTCGGCCTGAGGTTGAGTTGGCTGTGTGAGAAGTAGCTGTTGTCTGTTTCCTCTCTGATATTCTAGCTTCTCTCCAATATCTGGCTCTGGGTTTTTATTGTATACCAACTAGAATTCCTACAATAGTCTGCTTTCTCGCATCTCCCAAAGTGTTCGCTAGAAGAGTGTTGGCATGGTCTCAGCGTATACATGGTATGCTTGCACTGCTCGTCCATGTCCACCATGTAAGTCCCTTACTCTCTTCCTTGTGTATTCATTTCCAGTGGGCACATGCCCCTCCCTCCCTGACTTCCTCCCAAGACTGGACTTGTACTCAGTCTTTTCCTTAAGCCAAGATTGCAGCCCAGGGCTTTGCCTCCCTGGGCCTGACCTAGACATGTGGTCAGGACAATAATACACCCAGTGGAATCCTGACTGTATGTTTATTAAAGAATCTGGTTCTTCTCACCCTGCTATTAACTGAGCCATCTGGTCCTTTGCCCCAACACTATTGACTGGGCCTCCTAAAGACCCCTATGGACTCCTTCAAATAAAGGCTATTAGCCCTTCAATTTCCAAAAACTGCATGTATTTGGATGATCAAGGGCATTCATTTCTAGGTAAGATTTCCACTTTACTTACAGGACTTCAAGGTTTCTTTTCTAACTTTGCCATTTCCCTAATTCCCAGTAATTTCAGAGCATCCCCCGCCCCCCAATTTTAGAACTGTACCAGAAATCTCATTTGGGTAGCATTATATGCTTTGAGCATATTCTCTCCCTCCCTCCCTCCCTCCCTCCCTCCCTCCCTCCCTCCCTCCCTCCCTCCCTCCCTCCCTCCCTCTCTCTCTCTCTCTCTCTCTCTCTCTCTCTCTCTCTCTCTCTCTCTCTGTGTGTGTGTGTGTGTGTGTATGTATGTGTGTATAAACAAATCTGGGTGCTCCCCACAGCATGTGTGTTGAGGAGGTCAAAGAATAAGTCAGGTCTTGTCCTGGCCTCTCTTGTTTGCTTCTGCATACTCTAGGCTAACTGGTCTACCACCTTCCAAGGAGTACCCAGTCTCTTACCTAGTCATTGAATTTGTAATCTTGACTGCACTCCATCAGTGCTTACATCGGTGTGTAAAGTGAAAATAAAAATGTGTAGTTTGTCTTGCTATGAAGAATAAATCCATGAATGGATGTAAAGTCTGATCAGTTTGTGATATATGACAAAATCTAATAAGCAGGATATGACTAAATTTGATCTACTGTGATGTTTAATGTGTGACTATTTCTGAGTGGTATTTTACAATAGTCGGGCAGATTTAAGTAAACTAACAGAACAGTAACTAACAGAATGTTGGACTCTCTGATGCTTTGCTAGCTTTGATCTCATTAATGATGTATTATTAGTCTTATTAATGACCACTGTGCCATCTTTTACACAAATATTGAGCTTTGCCTTTTAGCTCCAGGCCTTTTATTCCTGTGCTCATTAGCTCTGTACAGAGAGAAGTCATTTTCATTTTCTGTCACTCTTTATTTTTGCTCCTTTAGATGATTTTATAGTCTAAGAGCTTTCATTGAAAGATAGGCACAGTAGTGTGTATATATATACTTCGAACACTGGGGAAGCAAAGACATGCAGATCTCTGAAGTTCACTGGCCAGCCAGCCTAGCAGTCAGTGGGCTCCAGGTTCAGAAATATCCTGTTCAAAAATTAAAGTGGAGTGTGATTGAGGACCACATCTGATGTTGACCCATGGCTACTACTGCTACACACACACACACACACACACACACACACACACACACACACACACACACACATACACACACACACCTATACATACATATGTACATATATATTATAAAAGCATATATGAGCTACATCTCTTTCACATACAAACACACTCATTCATGCACACATCCACACTAACAAGTTCCCCCAAACACAGATAAATTTGCATTTAGCAACCTTGCCATGAATTCTCCCCCTTTTTAAAGTCACTGGTTGGCTGTGTTCCAGTCCATTCAGCTTTGAGGCTGAGTTGTAAAAATAAAGTGATATTCCTTGTTGAATTTCAGCTATACTATAAACTCCTGTACTTCTTATATATTTTTTCTTTGCCCCCTACCTGAAAGAGAGCCTGAACATCCATACCCATGTTATCACCACCTGAATATAGTCCCATTACTAGAAAAGAAAAAATACTTGTCATGGCCTTCCTGGATTTAGTCAGTGTAGCACAAGCTTGGAATCCTCTCTAGATGCTAGACCAGGCCCCAAATATTATTTTATCTCATGCTTTGCTTATGCTAGATCTTCCTAGGCATGTTCTAAGAATGAATGAATAAAATTTTGATATAGTTTTTCTGGACTGGTGAGGCAGTTTGGTGATCAAGAGCACTTACAGCTTCTGCAGAGGACCCAGGTTGGATTCCTAGTACTTGTACCAGGCAGCTGACAGTTGCCTGTAATTGCAGTTCCAGGGATTTTGATGTGCTCTGCTGGCTTCCGTGGACACCTGCATGTGCAAAGGCAAACAAGTAGATTGGTTACCCCATACCGTGTTACCATTTCACCAGTGGTCCTTACCTTCTTTGTGATGTGGCTAAATCTTATTCATTGCTCTTGATTTACTGCTATTGGAAGAACTATTGGCAACTGGTGGCTGGCTCTTGAGGGAAAATTCACTCTATTTTGGAAAAGTGGATATTTGTAGGAGTCTTGTGCCTTGTGGATGGTCACACAGATGTACACATATAGGCTACACTAAGAGGCTCTGAGTTAGAATTATCAATAATAAAACGATGAATAAGCAAATAAAAGAAGCCAAAAGTTGGAGGCAGTGACAAGGTGGGAAGCACTTGGATGAAGATGGTAGTAGATGGATATTATTGACACACATTGTGTAAATATGTGGGATTTTTCAAGGGATAAAAATGTTATTTAAAAGGTGAGGAAAAGAGTGGAGGAGGAGGAGAAATGTGTGGGCACAGAAAGGGCTAGGAGGGAGGGACTGTCCTGTCCAGTCAACACATAGTCCAGAAGGCCATCATGACTGCATGAGACAAAAGATGTTACACGGAGAGAAGTAAAGAAAATTAACCTTGGCGAGGATAAAGGGTACCAGTCAGAAAAACATACACACGAGGCAGAATGGATGAGGGGGAGGCCAGATCACACGGCCCAGGAAAGGAGTCCAAAGCCTTGTTTGGAGCATGAAAAGCCTTTGAGAAGTTTGAAGCAAAACAGAGCCTGGGACACATTTCTATTTTTAAAAGATCCTTATGGCTGAGGGATGGAAAATGGATTGGGAGTTACTCAAGAGCTAAAGAGAGGAGTCATCAGCCTGTAGGATAATCCAGGCAAGAGGTGGCCATGATAAAGGTGTGCCCGGACACTATATGGGTTTAAAGGATGCTTAGGCTTATGGAAAAATACCCAGAGACGACGGAGTATCATGAGCAACAGGGTTAAGGAGGAATCTTGGGATTCTGGCATGCTGGGATGCCATTTACAGAGAAAGGTGACATGAACCAAGGGGTGGATTTATAAGAGCAATGATAACAAAATATAGTTTCTTCTGGGTCAAAGTGTGAAAACATGGAAACAGACGGTAGAGTGTATAGACTTCTTATTTCAGGAGGGTTTGCTACGAAGAAGCTGGTGCTGTGGGTGAAGGGAGGTGGGGGCAGTTAAGCATAGACTGTGAAGGATTACTGAAGAGAACAAAATGAAAGAGAAGAATACAGGTGATCTCTGAGGAGGCACACTGCAGCAGCAACAGCATAGAGAGCATCTATTTGGGGGAAGAGATTTACATCCTATGGAGATACCAATGAGAATAGGATGCTGGGATGGAAACAGTGAGAAATTTACATCCTGTTGATGGCTCCTATTTTCTCTGCAGCATAGAGAGTATAAAGTTAGTGAAAATTAGCAAGAAGGTGATGGGCCAAAGTTAAAGGATAATAGAAGTTTGGGGGGAGGGGGCAGGGACAGAAAGCAACCCAATAGGAATGATCAGGTAGCAAGGAAGAGCCCTGCAGATGCCCCTGACTCTAGAGCTTCAGCTGCATCATCTCAGAAAGCTGTGTGTCTGTCTTGCACTTGTGAGCAAGGACTCAAGGACTGGAGTGGTAGGTGATGGGATGAAAAACTTGGGTGACTCCTCAGCTCAGAAAGAAACAAGCATGTTGTTGAATACGCCTATACGGTAGTCAGCCTACGTGTTGAGGGACACCCAAGTAAAGTTGATGTGTTACATAAAGGGGTCACCTCCAATGCCATAAGGATTCGGGGGAATGGGAAAAGCAGTGGGGACCCCCAGGAGAGACAGACACTTCACCACACCACAGGGCTCAGCACAGTAAAGACTTTAGCCAATAGGGGTTGGATATGATACTCTCCTCCAAATTGGCCACCTATATTTCTGTGAAAAGCTTGTAGTTCACCTCTGTCAGCCTTTGAGGGCATTTTCCTACCACTGTAAGATGAGAAAACAATGCACAAGGGGCCATGCTTAGGGTTAGTCTTGCAGGAACCTGCTCCTATTAGAAACAGGACCCCCAGTGCTCCTGATGACCTTTGATAGCCTACACACCCTGCATTCTGGACTCCCCAAATGAGGCCCCTACATCTGAAGACCTCAGCCATAGAGAAAAGCTTCTCATTCTCTGCACAACTCAGAGTAAAGACAAAAGTCTGTCTCCCACCTTCCATCTGACCAGTGTGAGGTGAGCAGTCTGGAAACATCTACAATACATAACGCATCAGAGAAAAAGGACCAATTAGGAGAGATCATTTCCAGCCCTTTGTGTGATGGTAAAGCTGATTGTCACACAGTTTAAAGTCAAATCAAAACTCTCTCTCTTTCTTTCTCTCTCTCTCCCTCTCTCCCTCTTTCGTGTGTGTGTGTGTGTGTGTGTGTGTGTGTGTTTTGAGAGTATCCTCCCCCCGAAAACTCAGACCAGAGAGAAGAGGGATCTTTTTTTTCATTTTTTTCTTCTCTGTCAGATGAGTAATTTCAGTAGAACTGCTGAGTTCTGAACAATAAGACATTCAAGGACCCAAACTGGAAAGTCATTTTTCCCCCACAACACTCTCGGGTAGCTGTTCGCTGTCTCTGGCAGAAAAAATTATTTTCCAGCCGGCTCCTGGAGGACCATCTATAAACAAATTAGGAATTTCAAAGGGTTTGTTTTCTGCCTTCTGGCTGCCAGTAGGGGCCAGTCCTTTTGTGTCCTTCATATGAAAAAGTAATTTAACAAAGAAAAAAGAGAGGGAGCCTCAGTTCAAAAACAGACAAGCATACACACCCTCTCCTTCCCTCTGCCTTCCCCTCTGTCCGTTGTCATGTTTGGTCAGTTTTCCGTCAAAATAACTTTGATTGTATGAGCCTTTCTGTCCTGCAGGGCTCCAGGAGCTTGGAGACAAGCTGTTTTCCTCCAGCAATTCCATCAATAAGAAGAAAATGGGAAATGAGCCCTGATTTATGGCTGATTCTTCATAACAAATAGCACCAGTAAGTAAATGCCTAGCCGGCTATAGAGGAGGGAAAGAAAGGGGGAGGGGGGGTATGTCCACTCCCCTTTCTAGCTCAGAAACAGACCCAAGCCGACTCAGCTTGGAAGCAGGAGATCTTTCCGAGCATTTTTTACGACAGCTTGTCGAATCAGGCACAAAGCCGGACTTCAAGAGAAAGACAAGAATCAAATCTGCTTCATGTTAACTCAAAACAGGAGTTGAGCTTGGTATCTGACACTACCGCCCCCCCACGCCCCCCACCCCCATACCCCCACTTCTCTCCCTACCCCCAGCAACGGAGCTGCCTGAGAGTGCCACATATAAAAGTAAGAAAAACACACTACAGCCCTGCCCGTCGTTTCCCAGCTAAGGACACTAAGACCAGAGCAGGCTCTGGCTATGATGGCACTGCACACAGTCTTGCAGACAGGACCAGCAGGCCAGGGTCACTGCCCCCTGTTTCTTGTGGCCCAGAGGCAGCATGTGGAGAATGAGCCGCTTTCCTGAGTCTTGGCACGAAAAGCCCATTTTCTCATTATCTTAGTTTTCATTCTCTGGGATTGATGTGGGGCTTGGCTGACAGTCAAGAGCTGCAGAACAGGAGGCTCGCAAATACAGTCATTTCTAGCATGCCGATGCTCTCCACTAATCACGGTTTAAGTGGCGTGCCAAAACTAGACTTTGCCTTCTAGGGCCCCATTCTGAGGTTTGCACTTTAAGGTGAAGAGGTCTTAAAAGCCTTCTGAACAGCGCGTTTCACTTAAGGAAATTTCTGGCTCAGGAAAACCAATTTGACACTTATTGGGAGTATGCCAATAGAGGAAAAAAATTTGCTGTGTGGCCTTCATTCAGCCCTGGGCAGTTTTTTAAAACACTTATTTTTATAAACTTTTACTTGCCAGTTCTGTGTGCTGAGTTGATTTTGCAGGGAAGTTTCTAGTAGCCACACAAGGATTGGGTTCAAATAAAGAAGGACAAGTGTCCTATGCGAGTTAAAGCATCACAAACAGGTCTAGGGTACACGCATGTGTATATGTGAGTGTTTGTTGTGGGTGGTGGAACATATCGTGCAGTGGGGTGCTGGGTAGTGAAACATGGGACAGAAACATGGCATCCCAGTGAATCTAGAACTCACCTCCAACTTTATTTCCTGGCCCCAATTAAGTTTTTCAGTTGATAGGAAAGACATGTACTGTGTTCCCACTAGCTATTAGAAATTACTTGACTTGCACTCAAACATATGCCCTATCCCAAAATGCATTTAGGGGAGCAGGTTAAGAAATAAACACCATTTGAAGTTCATTTCTTTTTTTTTTTTTTTCAATAACATGCCCAGGAAACATATTGCTAATGTGTTTCCCATGAGGAGATGAAGCCAGCTCTTTCTGCGCATGTTAAAGAAAAGCATGATCCTTGGAAATAGGGAAAGGAGTCAGTTTTCAACAAAAGTATTTATAGTCCTTGGGCTGAGAGGATTGACCTGGGTACAAATGACTAATGGAGAACAGACAAATAGCTCTTTGGTTTCCCTAGTGCCATAAAAGAATGCAGTATTATGCCGAAGACAAGATTTAATAAGCTTAAACATGTGTAATGTAAAAAAATATGAAATCAAAGTCACAGAGGGAATCTAGGTAGTGTGTCCAGGACCATATAGCAGCTTTACAAATTGTTTATTTCCTTCACCGGATGGACCTTTTAAATTTTCCTCTCTGTGTACCTTAGTCCTAATGGCAAATCCCCCTGAATTGCTTCAGTGCCTGCATTACCTTTCTGGGATTGTGGCCAGACTCAGTGCACTCAGGGTTAACGCCAGCCTGGAGCGGCTCTCTGCCCTCAGTGAGGTTATTAAACAGGAACATTTGACTCATAATTTGCTCTCCTCATGTTAAGTAGATTGCAATAACTCAGCTGTCCAGGATCTGTTTATCAATGTTCTGTGGCTTTCAGCAGTAGATATTTTATAACCACTAAATAGATGTTCAAACCACTCATCAAATGAAAATCTCCTGTACTCGGGGCGGGTGTTATCATCACACTCCACCAAGTGAAGAGCCCTGGAGAGGTAGGAACCCCGACCCACAGTCTATCAGGCTAGCAGATCCTCATCCACTCAATGGTCTTAATACAAACAGGTCCAAATGTTATACCAACCTGGTATAACATTTCAGGGGCTCTTCGTTAGCCTATACTGTCCTAATAAATTGCCATTTTATTGAGTTTCCTGTCTCCTTTATATGCTTTCGACTAAATGTCTTTCTATGCATTTCAATCAAGAACGGAGACTCAAGGAAAAATAACAAGGGTAGATAAACAAGACCCACTACAATGCTTTGTGTTTCGGATTTTTTTAAGTTTGAAATTTGTGTGTGCATGTATACATGATGTGTATGTTGCATGTGGATGTGCGTGTATACCATGTGTGTGTATGCACCAATGTGTATGAGTGGGTGTGGGCAAGCCTGTGTCACGCCTTATGTATGGAGGTCAGAGGACAGCCTCAGATATCTGTCTCCCTGTTTACTGTTTGTTACTGTATATTTGACACTTGCAGGCCAGTGAGTCTTCATCTCTCTCCCAACTTAAGGGCACTAAGGATTATAGAGCACTGATACTATATCTAGTTCTTTTAACTGGGTTCTGGGGATTTGAACTCAGATCCTATGCTTGCATGTCAAGTGCTATCTCCAGCCATCTCCCTGCCTCAGATCTCAGAATCCTTGCATATACATAAGGAAGATAGTTTCAGGGTGGAACCCATGTCATCATGGAATTTATTTATGTTCTAGGTGCCCAAATACATAAAGCCTGGGGTTAATTTCCTACAACATTTCAGTGCACCCCTGTTTTGACTTAGATTCACACAGGTTGGGGTTGAACTTTCCACACACGGTGACATGTTGGCACTTGAGTAATTTTGGATTTTCAAGTGGGATAGATTTCATATTTTTACATAAGGGACGTTGGTCTATGCTAACTGTATTCTGCTGATGCTGTGTCCTTCAAACTAGATTGTCCTAAATTATGAGAAAATTCTTAATATCATAGACAAGTTTCTTCTGAAACAGTCTGATTTTTGTTTGTGAACTACAGTGATTTTGGCATTTTCATTTGGCGTAAGAGGTTCTCTTATCAAATGCAGATACACAAGTATTTAATGACAACAGTCAACCCAGAGCCTATGAAACCTCTTCCGTGAGATGAGAGAAAGCACAAGAACTGGAGATTACCCTACAGCCGCTGACTTCATAATTCAGTGGAAATTCACATTCTAGGACAAAGTGCTAAAACTTCAACCTTGGAGCCCAGTTCTTACATGTACCAGTCATGTAAACCAAAGAACAGCCCCACTTGAACTAAGCTGAGTTGGGACACGTTCACCTGCAACTGAGGAGAAGTCAGTGTTATCTCTGTTAATGGCAGGAATAGGGTCTTGTGGTTGGCTCAGCTAGGATTGCTGGCATATCTACAGTGGAGAAGAGATACTGACTAATAGCTGTGCTTCAGCGCTGTAGAGGCACAAGAAGAGACACTTCCCCGAGGATTATCAGTCGCCAAGCAAGACAACCAAAGGACAATAAGGCAAACATGTACAACTGCTATCCTAAAAGCCCTTTCTCTGGCTGTCCTTGCCATCTGTGGGGTGTGTTAATCACAGGATATTGTTCCTATCACTATAGCAACTACTAAGACTCTCATAAAGAGTGATTTATAATTAGGGAATAAGTTAAGAGATTATTAGGGGAAATTCTCATGAGGAAGTGCTGGTTTTATTGCTCTGATTTATTAGCATATCTAACTATACACATTCATGATGTTTGCAATGATACTGATATTGCAATAGAGGCAGACAACATGCCAACTTTGCAGTCCCCTTCAATCCTCACTTCTCCATTCACTTTTTCCTTTTTTGAAATAGGTTTATTTTCTCACATCACGCATCCTAATTCTGGTTTCTCCTCTTTTTACTCCTTCCAGTTCTTTCCTCCCTCCCACCCTCCCAACTGTCTGTATCTCATTGGAAAACAAACAGGCTTCTAATTGATCCAATATGGTATGAGATAATAAAATATAATAATATGAAAACAAAACTAACACTCAATATAGGGCAAAAGAAACGGAAGCAAAAGAGCCCAAGAGAAGGCACAGGATATGGAGATACACTTGTTCAGACACTCAGGACTCCTATAAAGATGGTAAACTGAAAGCCATAATAGATATGCAAAAGATATTTAGGTTAAAATAGACATGAAAAAAATATCATGTAATTAAAATACAATAAAACAATAGTAAGATATTTAAAAAAAAAAGAAAGAAAGAAAGAAAGAAAGAAAGAAAGAAAGAAAGAAAGAAAGAAAGAAAGAAAGAAAGAAAAACTCCCAACATCACATTAAACCACAGATCTCCAAAGATACTATTGGATTCATTTTGTGTTGGCCATCTACCTTTAAATGTTTTCTGAGCCCTTGACCTAGGTTTCTTCTCTTTTTTACTGCTATTATTCTTAGATTTTTGATTTTTTATATTGCCCCAGATTTTCTGGATATTTTATGCCAGGATTTTCTTTAGAGTTAACACTTTCTTTGGCTGAGGTATACGTTTCTTTTATCATATCTTCAATGCCTAAGATTCTCTCTCCCATTTCTTGTATTCTTTTTGGGAAGGCTTCCCTCTGAGGCTCCTGTTCAAGTGCCTAATTTTTTAATTTTCAAATTTCTCTCAGTTTGGATTTTCTTTATATTGTTTTCTTCATTTTTCTTTCCACTATTCGTGTTTTGTGGATTTTTTAAGGGTTTATCTGTTTCCTCTTTAAGAACCTCTATCATATTCTTAAAGGCTATTTTAAAGCCCTTGTCTTGTGCTTTAACTATGTTACCACACTCAGGACCTACTGTGCTAAGGTTGCTGGGCATTAGCATAGACGTGATGTTCTTGCTGTGATTAATTGTGTTTATGCTGATGTCTGGTGTTATGTGAACCCACGAGAGTATGTCTAAGGGACATCACTTATTTATTAAGATATGAAACGGGGAAAAATATACTCACAGATGTAGAACCAAGTAAATAGCTGTCTTCCTCATTCTGTCCAGGAAAGAATGGAAATAGCCGCCCAGTTTCCAGCCACCCCAAGGAGAGCAACTGTGTGCCCCCTTCTCAGATTTTAAGCAAACATATACCCAGTCATGAAGTCACAGCCGAAGGCTGGTACTCCAAAGCTATTGGTACAACCAATTCCCACAACACTCTAGGTATACATTTGGGAAGATTGTAATTCTAGGTGCTGATATCTGGTCATGTCTTTGTTGGGTGGATGTTGCTTGGTTTCTGTTTCCTTTCTGGTTTTTAATAGGGTGTGTTGGTTGTATGTTACCTGCTAGGACACTTTTTGGGGATCCTGATAGATGTGGTCACTGGGGGTTCTGGTTAAAACGTGTTCTACCTTTAGGAACTGACCCTTAAGAATGGGAAGGAGTGAGAGAGTCCAGAGGAGGGAGTAAAGCAGGGTGTTCCATCAGGATCTGCTTGCTCTTCTGGGAAAGGGGGAAGAGAAAGGGAAGAGGTCACAGCAAATAGTCTGCGGCAGAGCTGGCATGAGACGAGGAATTGGATATGATGAAGAGCAAGAAGAATGAAGAGCGGAAGCTTGCTCTCTCTCGTTCTCTGGTCTACCGCTTCTCTGATAGGCTTGACTGGCAGGTTTCCATGGAAGGCCTGCTGGAATGGGGGGATGGGATACAGGAATGGGTGGGAAGAAAGGTTGTAGGAGAAGATCAGTGTGATCTTCCCGGAAATGGGGGTGAAGGGAGGAGGAGGCCACAGAAGGTGATCTTGGGGTGATTTGGGGTGAGACTGGGGAACTGGAGGAGGAAAGGGCGAAACCAAGTTAGGCTGCCGGCTTCTTGAATTGAGAGGCCTGTGGATTCCCAGAGAGTACCTGCTGGAGATACGGACTGGGATAAAGGAATGAGTGTGGAAAGAAAGGCTGGAAGGGAAAATCTGTGTGATGCACTGGAGATGGGAGCCACGGGGGAGATGAGGTCACAACAGGTAGTCTGCCGCAGAGTTTGGGGTGAGATTGGGGCACTGGATTTAGAGAAAAGGGAGGTCTGCCATTAGCCTACAAGCTTTCCTGGCTTGTGTGGTGGCCGGTGCTTACTTCCCAGGTATTGGAGACAGGGATAACGGGATGCTCGGGAGGAAAGAAGGTAGAGAAGATCTGTTGCAGATGTGTGTAGCAGAGGAATTGATCCAGATCTGGTGCTAAGACGAGGGGACTGGAGTTAGAGGAGAAGCAGGCAGGTGAAAATCTGCAGCCCGAGGAAGTGCCGTTTAATATGAAATTTGACATAGAAATGTGAGGTAGCAGAGAGTCTGAGGTAGAAAGAACACAGAAGCAGAGCATCTTAACTCTGTAAGAGTGTAAGAAAAAGTCTATGACATATAATATGTAATGTAATGTATCATTACATATTATTACTTTATATTACATATTATATCTCATGTAGATATTTTAGCACATAATACAGTACATGTAAGTATACATATGTAACACATAAAAATATAGGACTCACTTTACAATTTTATCATCTAAGCAAAAATACTAATAATGAATATTCATTTATAATATATATAATAGTAACACATAAAATGACAAGAACTCAAAATGTGGGATCATTGCGTGTATTATTTTCTTTAATATTTTAATGAAGTACATTAAAATAGATGATAATTTAATAGTTTAATACTATAAATTCAGAAGCAGTTATTATGAGCGAATTTAACACAGGATGTATAAACACAAAATGCAAGATCATGAAAATACTAAAAAAATGGAATTCTCTTGAGAAAGACTGGAAATGAGGAAGAGAAGAAGGAACAAGTGGACTAAGCCTAGTAAGCATGAGCATGGGACATGTAAATGTTGTATGAGGTTTCTGGCCTGGACTTTTAGGGCCTGACCTCAAGGTCTAGGCCCACAGACCCGCAGTCCCGCAGTCCCACAGTCCCGCAGTCCCACAGAGACACACAGATGCTTCCAATAGTTTTAGGCTGATCAGCCTTAGGCCCAGGCATATAGCTTGCTAACTCTCTACCCTTAAGCTATCCTATGTCTTTTGTTCAGCCATGCGGCTCGGTACCTTTCTTTAGAGCTGCATGATTGTCCTCTGCATCCTGCAGCTTCTCTCTGGTGCTCTCTCTGGCATTCTGTTCTCAGAGATTTTCTTAGTCTTGTAGCCCCGCCTACACTTCCTGCCTGCCTTTGGCCAATCAGCTCTTTTTATTAAACCAGTGGTTGGGACAATTATTTACCATGAAATAACACAATACCCCTACACGTAAATGCCACTCATCAATAGTTACACTAAAGGTAGCTGAGCTAATTGTGTATTATAAGTGGGGAATCCGTTTGGATTTTAAAGTCAAGACTAATTTATGCCAATTAAAGTAAGCACATTTTAGCAATGAAGCAAAGACAACTTGGTGGTAGGAAGAAGGAAGAAAGTCTGACGTGATTGGTGGATGGTCTCCAGAGAAACATGCTAAGGATTCCTGCCATGACACACAACATGCTGTTGCTCATGTTACTGGGACTGATCTACTACCCATTCTTTTGGGCTTGAGCTGGCTTTTGAGACTTAAATAGTGACCACAGTACAGCAGTCATGCTCTTGTGGAACTTCAGAAGGTACTTCACCATATACCTTATAGAGTCTGCCTGAGATTGGAGAATATTTGCCTTTTAATTTCTCCCTCTGAGAAGCACAATGCTATGCTGTGAGATGCCCATGTCTTTCCCTGTGAAATGAGAAAGTCAGGGGATGGCGGTAAACATGCTACCCAGATGGGATCTCTCTACACAGATGGAAACATTTTAATTTGGAATATTTGTTCACAAAATTCCCTTTGATTTTGTTTTCTTCTGAAAATGTTTTATTAGAATATACTAGTTATACATAATGGGTTTCCTTATGAGATTTTCTTGATCCCTTCCCACTTTTGCTAGACCCTTCTTTCTTCTCAGGAAGACACCCTTGGACTATTTTGTCTTTGTGTGTGCACGTGCATGTTTGCATGTATTTGACCTCCTGAGTTTCACTAGTTATTTACAGAAGCACAGGCACCTTACCATTGGCTACTCCACTGAAGAAACTATCTCTTCCTGTTTCCTCAACAGTTAATTACCTACAAGTCCTTAGGGCAGCATGGCCTTCATGGGCTGTGAGTTCAAGAGTTTAACAGCCATGCCACTTCTAGAAGGTAGTGTTCCATGCTGCTTCCCTGCTTTACATCACATGTACATGACTCAAAAAATTATTAAAAGACATACTATTTTGAATTTCAAAGACAAGACTTTGTACTACTCATGATACACGTATTTCGGCGATGAATGACAAGCGGACTGGAAGAAAAAGAGTGGAAGAAAGGATGGCAGGGACAATCACTCTTTTTGTCTCCTTTTCTGAAAAGCTTCTTGATTCTTGGGCTATTTAATTTTGCTTAACGTTTTGAACTTAGTCATAAAATACATGGTCAGTTTTAGAAGGGGTAAGAAAGAAGGAGCAGTCAAATAGTTATGTCAGGACAGTCCTTTATATTATTCCTACCATACCGCTCTCAACTGGGTACTTTCCTAGACCATTAGGGACAAATATAATGCCAACCCCCACGATATTGCAGAATGACTATGTGTAAGATAATAAAAATGTCAGGGATTCTCTGCATTCAAGGCTGAAAATTAATATGGTTCTATTTTGCACCCTAAATAATATTCAGGCATCTTGTCTGTCATGAGTACTTAAAAATATGAATATATCAATACTGACATTAAGTGATAAAATTAAAATACTCAAAAAAGTGAATATTTCTCTATCATATAAAAGATATCAACGACTCAGAAATGGCTGCAAATTTAATAATAAATACATCCTAGTACATTAAAATGATATAACATTTTAAATATATGTCCAAATTAAAAGATTTTGTCCTTATAAGGTTTTGCATGTTAAACTTAAGGACCGTAAAACCTGGGTGTGGTGATGTGGACCTGTAATCCTATAAAATCAGCACTTCCGAGATGAGGAGATGCCTCTATACTGACTTCCAAGGTTCTTCTTCCCTCCCAGCCTTGCTGTCATTTGTTTTCTTGGTGGTGGCCATTGTGGCTGGTGTGAGATCTCAATCTCAAAGCAGTTTAATTTCCATTTCTCTGGTGTCTGGAGATGCTGACTCTTTAAAATATTTATTCCATCTATTGGCCACTTGTATTTCTTCTTTGGGGAACTGTAGAGGTCTTTATTCAGATCACCAATTTATACATTTCTTGGCAGTTTTGGATAGTTTGGGTGTTTCTTTTTTATATATTCTAGATATTAACTCGTCATCAGAAGTGTCACTGACAAAAGTTTTCTCCTATCCTATTTGATGTCTGTTCATTACACCGATAGCTTTTCTTGCTTGGTAAAGGCTTGTTAAGTTCATGTAATAACACATGTCAGCTGAGGAAGGAAACTGTTTCCTGGTGGAGTTCTATTCAGAAATTTCTTCTCTAAACCTATGATGTTGTGGAACATTTTCCCTTGTCAGTTTCAGTGTTTCTGAATTTTTTTTTGTTTTTGGCAGTGGTGGTGTGAGTGTGCGTTTGACCATGTGTGTTTGGGTGGCTACAGAGGCCAGGAGAAGGTATTGGTTGCTAGGAACTAAACCCGTGTCTTCTGGAAGGGCAAGAAACACTCTTAACCCCCCTGAGCTCTTCTCCAGCCTGAATATTTCCAGTTTAAATTAAGGTCTGTGATCCATTTTGAATTGTATTTTGTTCAGAGTGAGTGACACAGATTTACTCTTTCTCCCACAGATGCATATGAGATTTTTCAAGCACTATTTGTTGAAAAGACTGTTCTTTTGTTCCAGGGCATGTGTTTGTCACCTTTGCAAAAATTAGACATCCATAGCTATGTAGGGATATCTCTGGGTATTTGATAACATTCCATTGTTCTATATGTCTAATGCTGCGGGTGAAGTTATACAGTGAGAGATGAGCTGTGGCAGGGAGATAAACAGAGAGTGGAGAAGGGAGGAAAAATCAACCAAAATGAAATATATATGAAAACACTAGATGGAATCCTGTTATTTTGGTAGTTAATATTTAAGTAAATAAGTTTGAAAATACAATGACTTTTTAAAAAGAGAAATAAAGAGACTCCCAGTTGCCACTTCAAAATTCTCTACCCACAGAGTCCAATGAAGCCAATGTCATTACCATGATGCCATTACCTAGACCTCCTCCTCCCACAAACCATCCACCAGTATGACATTTTGTAACCAGTTTCCCATATTTTGTACAATGAATTCAAACATTTACCAACTTTAATTAGAATGTCATGTTAAAAACAAACTTGCAAGTTTATCCATCTTGGATGTTAATATGTGCCTGCAGATGATGTCTAGATCAATTATAAGCTTCCTTGTATAGAAATATCTCAATCAGAGCAGGCCACTAAAGTCTATAACCACATGTTCACTCACTCTTCAGTTATTGGGCAGACAGATAGTGATAGATATTATGTATAGGTAGATAAGTAATAGGCAGGGAGATATAGTAGATAAATATTAGACAGAGATAGACTATAGATACAGATAGATTATAAATAAACAGATGATAAATGATGGACACAATAGATGATAGTTAAATAGAAAGGTAGATAGATAGATTATAGACACATAGATGACAGATAGATGATCAATGACAAATAGAAGATATTATAAGAAGTAGATAATAGATTAATCCAACAAACAGACAGACAGGTATACAGAGTTCCTAGAAAAAAAAATACACAGTGTCTATTCTACAATCTTTTATGGACTAGAGCAAGTCACATAGCAGCCAAGTTTTAAAAGAAAGGCTATATTTTTTTTTATTTGATAAGAGAAGGGGTAAAGACATTTTGTTAAAGATAAAAACTACAGAAAGTGTAAAGAATATGGAACATTTTTGTAATCTATCATTTTCCAGAGCAGAAATTCTGAGATAAGAACAGTGGGTTTCTAATCAGAACACAGTGGAGTAGGAAGATAGAAGGTTCCTGAAGGAAATGTCTAAGAGTGAGAACAGAACAGATATGCTGATGTGTGGGACCAGCAGAAAGGAGTTCTAGAGTGTTCTCTCAGACAGTATAACCACAGATTGTGGATCTTAGAAAACAGCTCCTTCAATAGAATGGTGCCTATATCATTATATTAAGTAGCCAAATTGTGGGTCGGCAAGAAACCAGTTGATGAATGCATATAAATATTCTGGCTGTTAGCACTGGATAAACTGGGAGCATTTCAAACACAGTAAATGTGGTAGAACATGGACTTTGGGGATGTGATCATGTTTATAAATTTAGCTACATACATATTTGAATGGACATAATAACATGAATGCTGAACATTTGTTTAGCAACACAAACATGTGCTATAAGAACAAAATAACAGGGTGGGGAAAGGTGCATATTTAAGGTGGAGAAAACAGTCTCAGACTTTAGAAAGCAAACCCAAGTATCCGCAGTAACTTCAACATACCTCAAGAATAGTTGGTAAACTTGACACCATTAGCATTTGCTTGCAAGGTCAGTGGCATGAACATGAGACTAAAATCACAACTTTTAATAATTTTAAATGTTTTTGGGGGGCTACAGGTATGACGAAGATGTTAGAAGTGCTCACTACTCTTCTAGAGGACTCTGGTTCGGTTACCAGCACTCACATTGGGTGGCTCACAAGTGCCTATAACTCCAGCACCAGGAGACATTAGCCCTCTTCTAATCTTGGGTGCTCATATGTATTTGGCACACATGCAGACAGACAGACAGACACACACACACACACACACACCACCTCCTCCTCCACCACCAGCAGCACAAAAATAAATAAATAAATAAATCTTTTTAGAAATCTTTCTTGTGGCCAGAAAGATGGCTTATCAGATGAAAATGCTTTCTCTGCATGGCTGACAAGCTGAGTCAAGCCCTGGAACCTAGACATAAAGCCACATGTGTACGCATCTGCAATCCTAGGAGGAGGTGGAGCTAGAAGACTCTCCTGGAAGTTCCCAGGAGCAGAGCAGCTGCAGAAACAAAAGGAAAGCCCTTCCTTGCCTCCAACAAGATGGAAGAAGTACTGAGGCCCTGGAATTGTCCTTTGACTGCCACATCTATGACATGGCACATGTGCCCACAGTCACATTCACGCACCCCAAACACATACACATTGATAGATAAAATTTTAAATTTTAATTTAAAATATTTTTTCTCTATGACAGCTGTGGGAACTTTGTCTTAAGTAAGACTTGCTATTTTAAGAACAAAATTAGACTTCATCCAGTGACAATTAATAAGTATAAGTAGACACAAAATGTACCACATTAGAACACAAAAGCTATCCCATCCTTGAACAGTGTCATAATCTTTTTATCTATTGTTTGTGGCCAGGTGCTTATGGGTGGCTGAGGGGCTTTATAATTTTATAAATAGGATTAGCTATAAATCCTCCTTGTCAGGGAACTAACAATAATTGACAGTGGTTTTGTGTCATGACTTTGTTGAAGTAGTTTTCTTTCATTTTCTATATTTTGAAGATTACATGCCAGAGTTCTTCCTAGAGGCCAGTTAAATTAATGCATTAGCTGTGGGAATGGATAGAGACTGGGGAGCTGACTGGAGCCATTGTTCCCAGAGGTGTGTTCATGGGGCACTCCTGAGTCTACTGCAGTCTTCCTATGTAATGAATTCATTTTAAATAGAGTTCATAGGAACTAAATAAAACATATTCCAGCGGTGAAACCACTCTGTCCTGGGAGCAGGCCACTCTTTAGAGCTTCTTGGAAACAATGCCTCTGATGATTTTAAAGTGTAGTGACGAGAATCAGACCAGACTCTGGCTTTGATGTCTCTTATCTCATCTCCAAATTGGAGAATGTGAGAGGGGTGAAGAAAGACAGTAGGGTTTTAGCCAGCCACTATAATAGTTTGTTTTTTCTCTAAATGTTGTTACAGAACATTTCTATAGAAGAAAAATGATTAACACTTTGAGGAATAAAGCAAATGTTACTTTTTAAATTTAATTGGGTGCCTAATGAGTAGCTTAACTTTTTGTATAGTCACGTATAGGTCACACAGAATTGGTTAAAATAGTAGCTGCGAGTTCCAGTATCCCAATAGCATCTTCTTCATGCAATGAAGCACTTCTCCAGAGTGTGGCAACTGTAGGCAGTTGATAGCCTTGCTTATTTGTTTCTTTTCTGAGTCTGTAACTTGAGTTCTGAGTTGGCTTACATTCTCAGCTCACATTTTTGTTAACCTACCTATATTTAACTACGTCCTATCATTATAAGATCCTTAATGTTCAACAACTTGAGTCTGTAGCCAACAAATGGATACAACCTGGATGTTCCTCAGTTGATTATCAGATAATGAAAATGTGGTACATTTTTAAAAAAAGATACTTTGTAGGTTTATTTATTTTATTGTCTTAGGCATGAGTTTTGTTTTATGAGTAAGCATGTGCACTACGTGTGTGCTTAGTGTCCTCAAAGAGAGTACCAGAAGAGGGCTTCAGATTCCCTGAAGATGGAGTTACAGATGGTTGCAAGCTACCATGTGGATGCAGGGCACCAAACTCAGACCCTCAGCAAGAGCAGCAAGTGTTCTTAACCACTGAGCCACCTCTCCAGTCCTGTCGCTCATTGGAATTCTCATACTATGCAGCTGTTACGAAAAATTAAAATTTGAAGTTTTCATTTAAAAAATGAAACCGAAAAAAAGCCCAATATTCTTAATGAGATAACACAAATCCAGAAAGACAAATGTCACATTTTCTCTCACCTGTAGATAGCAGCTTCAAATCTGAGACATGTGTTTCATTTGGAATACCTCTAGAGGTCAGGACATCTGTAAGAAGCTGTGGGAGGGCAGCTTCAGGAGAAGAAAAGAAAATTGCAGTAGTATAAAGGGGTGAAGGAGAATAATGGGACAGGAAGGACTAAATGGGGGGGGGGAATGGTAGAGAGTAGAATACCAGGAGGAGTAAATAACACTAAAGACCTTTTGAAAAAGTCACATGGAAGCCTACTACTGGGGAAGTTTCCTAAGATATATGCACAGCTAAAAGAGTTAAAATGAATTTATGCTATACAAGTTGACAGTGCCCTTACTAGACACTAAAAACCAACTCAGGAAAAGCTCAAGAATTATGTCTTTTGGAGTTGTTGGTTCTATAAACCTACAGTGAGATTCTATAAATCTCCAAACATTGCTATCTTCTGTCAACATCTCTAGATCTTGATGGTAAGGCCCTATTACTGAACATATTACACACCTGAGTCATAGAACAAGGCAATAGTAAACAGATGTGTTTGCTTAATTTCCATAGTCTAGCCTTCCTTAGTGATGGAATGCTACTTAAGGAGAAAAGTAATTATTGATTTTACTAACTTCAAACCTGAAGACTCACAAGAAATACCAGCTTGACAAGAAATGTTCATTTGTGTGTTAGTGGTAACCAACCATTTTTTGGTTTAGTTTAAGACTCCCTTTACAAGTTGAAAACAATATCTGGTGTCATTAACAAAGCCAAGAACCTCTGATGAGACAAGATATGGACCCTAAAAGAGAATTTACTACTTACTGCTTTTATATGGATTTATTATTAAAACCACTTCTAATGCCTTATCATTATATTAGTAGGTTAGTGTACTTCTCATCTGTCATTAAAGAAACTTCTTTCTTTAGTAAATAGAAGTTAACACAAAGACTCACAACTCATCAAAAGTAGGCCTAAGAGACTGTAGAACAGAGCCGCGTGGAACCCAGTCCCAGTAGATACATCTACAAAACAACTCTTGCACCTAAGGTTCGGGGAACATTGTAAGTAGGAGGTAAGAAGACTGTAAGAGCTAGAGGACCAGTTTGCTGAGAGATTATGTTCCCTCATAATGTCAGAAGCTCCACTCATAAATTCTCACCAGCAAGGCTGTCTAATCATGAGCTGGACAAGGAAAGCTGGTTAGTGAATGCTGATATGAGAGAAATAGCTTTTCTTCAGGGAAAAGCACCCCAGTCGGTTATACAATACCACATGCTCAGACCTGAAAACACACATAGAAGTAACATTACACAGACTGACAGGTTATATTTAGGAAAATATACATACACACAAGTACCAACAATTAATGAAGAGAGGCCATGAATATTAAAGAGAAAAAGGGGGTTTTGGGGAGATGGAAAGGGAAGGGAGAAATGTAATTATATTAATCTGAAAATAAAAGGAAGATCACATTGTTTTTACATACCTTTCCCTCCCCACAAGGGCTCGAGGAGCATCAGAGAAGAACAGACTATGGGATGCAGGCTCGTTGGTGAGTATAGGGAAACAGTGTTTTCTGGATGCAGCAGGGTGGTTGCATATGTGGACTCAAGTGGTTTGACCAGCATACAAGCCCAGGCCAAACAAAATTCCAGAGAAGAATTCCTGAAGAAAGAATGGAATATGAATTTGAATGACTTAAAATGATTTAAAATAATTGTTATTAAATTTGTCTTTGATGTTTTCACACATGTATGCAGTATATTCTGATTCCTATTGATTCCTATTACTCCCTACCCTTTATAAGCTCCCCAACCTCCTTTACTCCCTCCAAGACCAAGTCACAAATTGTTCTCTTTTATTTTGTTTTGTGACTCATTGATTTTAATCAAGGCCACCTTGTAAGCTTGGGTGTTGTACACTGGAACCTGGTGGCTCATCAGTAGGTATGTAAGTGAAAACAATACTTATCTGTCCCCTAGAATCTACCAGTAGCCAATAATTGAGCAAGGAGGAATAAACCTTCATGACTCCCTCTCTGATCCATGATGGCCTGTGGAGGGGCCTGGTCTTGCACGGACCCAGGGCAGGCAACTTCTAGAAGGTTGTGATCACTTCCTAAAGACAGACAACATTTTGCAGCCTTTCTCCCTTTTTTCAGGCTGTTACTTTCTTTCTGCCTCTCTTCTGGAATGTTCCCTGGATGTTAGATGAGGTGGTCTAAATGTTTAGGGCTGATCCTTGAACCCCTCTGAGGCTCATCATATTGAGCAGCCATGTGTTTCTATGTTCACAAGGTTTTACTGAAAAAAGAAGTATCTCTGATGAGGGCTGAGAGCAGCATGTGTTTAAGTTATAAACATAGATATTAGCAAGATACCTTAAGTGCTTCTATAAAAATAGAAATAGAAGTTGGAACTGATGGGTTCTGAAAATCAGCATCAGCTATGGAACTGTATTGTTTAGTTAATATTAAGACTATCACTTGGAAGTTTGACAAAATGCAAACTATTTTAGAAGGATAAATTCAGAAGCAACATAGATAACATAGTGTAGCAGTTAAATAATAGAAGCAAAAGAATACATATAAAAGAAGTGTGTTCTGTCTTTTGTTTGGTGAAAGCAGAGAAGACTTGAAGAAATTCATAAATGGGATCCACAGAACTTCAAACTCTGTGGTTTGGATGTAGTTGAAGAAATAAAGATGCTTATTCCATCCTATCTGTGGGATGATGTGGGGTGTCTTTCTGTATGCTGTGAATGTGTTCTGTTGTAATTTGTTAATAAAGAGACTGTTTGGCCTATGGCAAGACAGCTTGAAGGCAGGCTGGAAATCCAACTGGAGATAAGGACAGAGCAGGACGGAGTCAGGAAAAAGGTGCAGGCTGCCACTCAAGGAGGTACAATGTAATAGAACACAAGTAAAGCCATGGAGACACGTGGCAATACATAGATTAATAGAAATGGGTTGAGTTAAGCTATTGGAGCCCTGCTGTGCTTGACAACCTGGCAGACTGGCTTGTATGAGCAGTACCGTGACTTCTGGTCTCTGAGAGTGGGTCTAAGGCAGCCCATGGGAAGATGCAGATGAGAGAGCGGGAAGAGAGTGAAGGTATAGCATCGATTCTCCCAGATGCCTCCCCTCTGCATTGTCCCAGCTTCTCCATGACCCTGTGTGACGTCCACAATGTGTGACAGGTGGTGACTTCAGCTCCCACATCTTGTACCCTAGAACTGTCACCTCATTTCCCTAGCTCCAATGTACTCAGCATCTTTTGTTGGCTGTACCTCACTTCATCTTTTTCTTTTCTATTTAAAAAAAATTAATTGACAAGTAATATCTCTATGTTTATGGAATACACTGTGTTGTTTTAATAAATATATAGTATGTAATGATCAAATAGGGTAATTGGCATACTCATCAACTCAGTAGTCATATGTCTCTGTTGATAATATCCAAAATCCTCTCTAGCTGTTTAGAAGTATTGAGTTGAGTATTGTCAGAGTGATTGTTATCTTACATAGCTATTAGAAGCTTTTTTTCTTTCCATGTATGTATCCTATACCTATTGACCATTGTTTTTCATGTCCTCTATCTCCAGTCTCAGGTAACTACCATTCTGTTCTATACTTTCACAGGGTTAAACTTCTAACCTTCTATGGGTAAGTAAGCATATTCAGAATCTGTGTTTCTGTGTCTGGCTTATTTCAGTTTATATAGAGTCCTTCAGGCTCATTCTTATTATGCCTAATGGAAGCTCCATTGTTTTATAGCTCAGTATTATTCCATTGTATCTATGCAGCACATCTTTGCTGTCCATTGTAGACACCTAGGTTAATTTCATGCCTTCTCTATTATGAACAGTGCTGCTGTAACAGGCATGGAGATATTGCCTATGTTCATCCTCTTATTGTGTGCCCTCCAGTCAGTGTGGATGTGCCATCTGCCTCCTGCTTGCATCCCTATGGATTTCAGGGGAAATCCAGGAGAAAGCATTTCCTGAAATCCACAGTAGAGGAGTTTACACAAGTGTTCTGACCACAGAATGGGATAAGGAATAGTGGAAAAAAAAATCAGCATTTGCCTACTTCAAGGTTTTGTTTTTTGTTTTTGTTTTTTTTTTTTTAATGTTTCTTCTTTTCTTTTAAATGAGATGAGCAGGGATTCATTTGCAGGCTTTGGCAGAAAAAAATAAAAATTAAAAAAGAAAGAAAAGAAAAGAAACAAGAAATAGTAAGTAAAATTATTGCTTTGGCAAGGCTGGTAATTGGGGGGGGGCAAAGAGAAAGATGGACATCAGTCTGGAGCAGAGCTAATCTATACCTTTAAAGTTTCGGAGAGTTGAAAATAGCACCATAAAACAGCTTTCTTGGGGTCAATTGCTTGATTGTCACATAAGGCAAATGGCCTCTTTAAATTACCAAATCACCTTCTCCTTGGGATTTTAATATGACAGAAAGGCTGCAAATATGACCAAGAGACAGCTAAAGATGAAATATCTACTTGGGTCTTACCTTTGTGAGTCATTGCAGTTATTAATCATTTATAGGACACCATAAGCCAGCACTAGGAAGACGATGATTCTTTATTGCTTGTTAAAAATATTTACATTTCCTTCTACCAGCTGTATATGAGGAATTGATATTTTCTGAATTGCTAAGTCAATAGCATCTTCCCCAAGCCATCAAAGGATTTGATAAACCAGCAAAACATGAGAGCCTCTGCCACAAATAAGTGGGAGGCACTTGCGCCGTCAGGCAATTAAGTGGACCTGAATAAGCTGATGTAATTAAGCTCCTTACTGCATAATTATCTTTATTTTAAATGTGTCTTTTGATGGAACATCTGTTCCCTGCTCCAGATATGAAAAGAAGGACCCATGCTCATGAAGCAAACAGATCTGCAAAGGCCTCACACACGCTGCCTCAGCCACTCACATTCAAGGCAACACATGTCATTTGTTCCTCTTTGACTGCAAGAGGCAGGTGTCCTCACACCCTCAGCCATGCTGCCTGACCCCTGAGATAGCAGCAGCTGCCTGGAGTCTTATTACATGCAGCAGTCCCTGGGTGCCTAGGGGCTTTCAGAGGCAGGGGTGCAGCTAGCTGAAAGGAATCCATAAAAGAGACAGTCAGACTGTGGGATGGGGCACCGGGAGTCAGTAGAACTCACTTGGAGTTCTGCCTTTAGGTGGCAGGGCTCGTGACCTGTCTCTACTTTTCGCAAATATAGTTCATCAAAACCAACCTCCTGCAACACAATCAGTATTGTTTGGGGGGAGCTGCAGCGCTGAACTTTCGTTCATTTTTCAAATCATCTGGCCTCTAACTGTTCGGCAGATCCCATTGTTGGTGTGGATTGGGGATTTTGGAGTCACACCAATGTGCATGAAATGCTCTGCTGAAAGGCTGATTTGGGCTCATGTGCTGCTGCTGCTGCTGCTGTTTGTATGCTGTGTGACCTACCAGTCACTGTTCTTTCCTACTTGGTTTGCTCAACTTGAAATGCACGATCTTGGCACCGCACCCATCCCCCCACCCCACCCCACCCACACACAGGAAAATGGCAAGAACCAAAAGGCCGACATAGAACCTAATGGCTGGTGCCCATACTGTATCTGCTATCAGAATATAACCAACTCCTCCCCTGTCCTCACCGCTGACACAGGGACCCAAATGCTAGCATGTTGGTAAGTGCTAAGGTATAGGCTGTTACCATAATCGGTCAGCTTCAATTCTCTATAGTGCTCCCTCAGTTTGGAGAGCCAGAAGCCAGACCTTTAAGATGAGCATTTGAAATGAAGAGGGCCCTCGGTGTTCAGTAGCCACAGCCCTCAGTCTGGACCACAGCCTCACTGGTTCACAACGGAAGTGAACCCTTGTGTTTTGATCATGCACCTCCGTGTCTTATATATAGTCTGATTATTTCTCCCCTCAGCATAAATATCACTCACCCAGCACAGCTTCTGGAATGCTGATATATTGACTTAAGGCTTTCATCTCCCTTCTTTTTTCTTAATAGCTTTGTTGAAACATAGCTCTCATACCATACAATTCATCTGCTTTAAGTATATGATGTATTGGCTGTATTTTCACAGAGGAGGATGTTCATCATCATAGTCCATTTTAGAGCGCTTTTACCACTCCAGGAAGAAATGTTACATCATGTAGTCATGACTTCCTATAGCCCCGGGCAGCCACAAATCTTTTCCTATCTCTGTAGTTTTGCCTATTCAGGACATTTCATATAAATGGAATTACATAATATGTAATGTTTGATATCTGGTTTCTTTCACTTAGCATGATGCTCCAAGGGCCAGCCATTTTGTGGACTATATCAATACCTAATTTGTTCTTATGGTTAAATAGTATTCCATTGAAATGGATATCCCATATTTATTTATCCATCAGTTGGTGTGTAAGTGACTTCTTTACACTTCTTTTGCTATTATGTGCAATACTGATAAGCACATTCCTGTCAAGGCTTTACACGAACAAACATTTTATTTTCCTTCCATACTTGTGTAGTGGGGGATTGTTAAGTGGTGTGGAAACTGTACTTTTAGCTTTTTAATTTTTTTTTTCTGAGTGCTGGAAATTGAACACAAAGTCTCATGCACTAGACAAGCACTCTATCACTGATTTGTACTCTCAGCTGTTTCTAGCTTTGGAAGGAGCCTAGTTTTTTGTTTGTTTGTTTGTTTTGGTTTTTTTTGTTTTTTTGGGTTTTTTTTTGTCTTTTTCATTTGTTTGGGTTTTGATTTTGAGATGTTCA
Source organism: Phyllotis vaccarum (assembly GCA_033318265.1). NCBI lineage: Eukaryota > Metazoa > Chordata > Mammalia > Rodentia > Cricetidae > Phyllotis > Phyllotis vaccarum. The sequence continues at coordinate 33,700,716 of JARWLC010000009.1, read as the reverse complement.
TTTGTTTTGAGATGGTGGGTGTCTTGTAGTATGGTCCAGGCTGGGTTCGAACTTGTAATCCTCTAATCCGTAGATTCCCAAGGACTAAAAATAGATCATTGCCACCATTCTCAGATTTCCTGTTTTTTAATGTCTTTAAATATTTTAAGCCCCCGCTAGTGGTACGTGAGGATTCTACAGTCTCCACATTTACCAACATGTGTTATTTTCTTCCTACTGCTCATGGTAATTCTTGAGAGACTTTGGGTTTCACCTTCCTCATTGTTAGCTGCCCTAGTCTGATGCCAAAGCCCATCAATGGCCTCCACTACCCACCATTGCTCCTTAATGTATCTTATTTGGGCTATTTTGCACTTTCTACACGATCTGAAACCAATATAGTTTTTGCTACCATAAGACAGAAACCTAAGAAGCTGCTTTGGAGCCCAGACTGTGTAAACATGAAACATTCCATTGTGCAATAAAAAAGAAAGAAAGAAGGAAGGAAGGAAGGAAGGAGGGAGGGAGGGAGGGAGGGAGGGAGGAAGGAAGGAAGGAAGAGAAGTGAGAGGTAACCCTTCGTCTAAGCTAAAGGAAGGACTCTAGGGAGTAGGCATCCTGTGAACAGCACACTGGGGAGGGGATTCTCAGGGGCCCTGACAAGAGGACAAGGTGGAGCCTACCCCCAGAGTGAGCCTCTTGTGCAATACTAAGCTTTAACACCCTGTCCTCAATGATCACCAGAAATTCCCACATCACCAGTCATGGAAGTGAATATACAGAATCCAGAACCAGCACCAAAAGAACAGGGAAGGAACTCTGCTTCTAACTTCTGATCCAATCGGTTAAAAATCACTAATACTTGGTGGTTTTTTAATTGTTTAACTGCATTTGTTTATTTGTGTATATGTGTGGGAACACACATATTCACAGGAGCAATGAAGTGTGCAGAGGTAAAAAGGCTGCTTGTAATGATCCGTTCTCTCCTCTCAGTACATGGGTCCCAGGGATCCACTTGGGTCATGAGGTTTGGTGGCAATACCTACTGAGCCATCTCACTAGCACAAGTTAAAATTTTTATTAAATAGAAGAAAAAAGCTTCCTTAAGAGATTAAGAGATTAATTAGAATAAAGCTGCTGAAGCTGCTTTACAAACTATAGAGCACTGTGTTGTTTTTTATATCTAACGCTTATACACAAGAATAGCTCACATTTACTGAAAAGTTCCTTGGCTTGGGAGTTGGACTTTAATTCTGGTAAAGACAATGTCTTTGTGAAACGTAGGAGAATAAGCCCCCACTCCCTGAAACCCCTTTCTTGCTGTACTATTGCTGCCCATCCCAACCATCAGCGGGCAGCAGCTCTTTCTGGAACTCTAAAAGGGCACAGATGCTCACATCTGCATGCCAAAACAAACCAGCACTGAAGAAGGACATCCTTGGAGTCCACGGTTATCTGGCTGAAGAAGGAGCAAACAGAGGCCCCAGCATGAGGCAGACTATCAAAGAAAAAGATCACTCCCAGAGAAAACCCAAATCAAAGGTGGGCAAAACAAAAGACAGGAACAGGGAGCTAGCATGTGTCTTTAGCAAATGCTTGTGTGTGCATTTATAATTTATCAGCTGGGCTGTGCATGCACCTGCATTCAGGTCGAGGTTTGCCTCAGCTGGAAGATTCAAGACAACCTCATTCTCATTTGCCATCTCAGTAATGTGTGAGATGGAGCAGATCACTTCCCTATGAGGCCAGTCATCTTTCAATTGTCTTGCTTGGTTGCCATTTGTGGTGGTCCTAGGACAAGGCTTCATAAAAAATAAAGACTGGCACCTGAGAATTCACACATCATGCTGAAGTCATAGTTCAGCTCAGATTAATCAACTAGAGAGAGAGTCTTGATAGCATACAATATGACAAGTCATTTATTTATCCAGCTCATTGGCTAGGGTATTGAATCTATAATCTTACAACACTATTAAATCACGTATAGCTTTACCCTTCTTGTAGATAAGACAGTGGATCTAGGTTCTTACATTGTCCCCACCACAAATGAGACTCCACTCTGTCCTCTCCACAGGTTTCCCAAGTCCTCTACTCATTCTTCTGAAACTACACACAGCCTCTACCACCGGAAATCTCCTGCTTTGTCCGTGTTCCACTATATCGCCACCTATTTTCCTCAATGGTATAAAATTCTACCTGTTTTTGTTTTGTTTTGTTTTGTTTCCTACCAGGACCTGGCCTCCATGAATATGTAATAGTCTGTTGTGGAAATGTCTTTCTGTATGCTGTGAATATCAATCTTTAAATAAAGGAGCTGTTTTGGGCCATGACAGCCACCATAGAAGAAGTACATGGGGAATCAGAATAGGTAGGAAAGGAAGGGTGGAGTCAGAGGCAGACCGAACCAGCTGCCCAAAAAAGAAACAAGTAAGGAACACAGGTGAGCTATAGGCCATGTGGCAGATAGATTAATGAGATGGGTTGAGTTAAGATGTAAGAGCTAGCTAGCAATGTGTCTGAGCCATAGGCTGAACAGCATGAACTTAATATAACTGTTTGAGTCATTTCTGGGGGACTGATCAGCTGCCGGCAGCTAAGCAGTCTGGCACAGCAGGTCTGTGAGTCTGGACCTCTAGCTGCCCAGGACCAGAAATCATAATGTAACAATAGTCTTTCTAGGCACACCAAGTCCATGAGACCATCCCAAGTAAAAGACCTGACCCAGCTCTCTCTCTCTCTCTCTCTCTCTCTCTCTCTCTCTCTCTCTCTCTCTCTCTCTCTCTCTCTCTCTCTCTCTCTCTCTCTCTCTCTCTCTCTCTCCTGTTAAGCACACTCTCTAGGCACCCAGGCTATAAGACCACCCTGCCACCCTGACTGCTTTGAACTTTTCAAGGCTATCCAGAAGAACCCTTGACCTTAGAACATTTCCAGCAGCCCAGGCTTCCAGCAGAAGCCTGCTACCCTCTACTCTGTCTCCTCAAGACTTCTCCATGTTACCCAGATCACTGCCCACTGGTGTGCTCAGAAAACACGTCAAAAGATAAAACCAAATCCAGATGCCCAGGACACATCATAAAAACATGAGCAATGTGAAAAACCACATCGATACATCTCCCTCAAAGATCACCAAACCTGTAGCAAGTATCTCTAAGGAGAAAGCAAATACACAAACAAAAACCTTAAATAAAACTCAAGGCACAGAAGTCAAAGGACCACTTATAAAGATGTCTAAAGAATCAAAGGATGCTAATAAACAGGTAAATTAACTTAAAGAGCACTGTAATAAAGCAATGGAGACATAAGCTTGAGAGCACAGCTTAGGGGACACACAAGTTTGAACCCAGGTCCATATGACAGCTACTATTGATAAATCCTGGAGATTTGAATATTGTTATAATCAAAACGCCATGGGAAATCACTCTTCTTTGTCCTCAGTATGCCAGGACTGGAGAAAATTGTTGCCTTCCCCTATATTTATCCCAGATACTCATTTTCCTCTTTAGAAAAATTTAATATCTTCTCCAAGAGCTCTAGTTTCTATTTTCCGTCTCTATAAACGGATTCTATTCAGAAGACATGAGCTCTGAAATAAAACACTTAGTGTTGGGTGCATGGGATGTCTCCTTACATGTCAGGTCAGGAAGGCCAGAGAGGTTTCCAAAACCACAGGGGCTATTGCCTTCAGTCTTGGTCTCTTGGTTGCCCTCTAAAACCAGATGGTAAGACCTTACTGCTGAAGGCACAACACACTTTGGTTGTATGCCATACAGAAATTGATCTGAAATTGACCTGATAACTTCTCCTTGCTGGCAAGCTCTCACAGTGCTAGAAGGTTCTAAGCAGGCTAGTGGGGGAGAAGAGTCATCAGGTTTTTCCCTGTGCTGGATACTGAATGCTGCAGTAGCAACTCACCAGACAAGATATGCCCCTGAGTAAAACAGTCATGCAAAGATTATGGAGGTAAGCAAGCGCCTTGTATGGGATGTGAAGTTTGCTACACAGGAGGGAATTCATATCTAGTACCACAAATTTTCACAAACTCATGACTCAGGAGCTCACCATCCCTACAGGGACACTGCTACTGATTTATGTTTATAGGCATAGGCTGGTCTTCTTCTCAACTTTGGACAGAGAAGCTTCTTCTGTAATCATCAGAAGTAATGCAGGCACTCATGATTGGTCAAAGTGATGCTAAGCCTGTGTTGAGTGATCAGCTATAAATGGCACATTTATATGGTCTCCTTCCTCCAGGTCCCACACTGAAAGAGGGAACAGAATGAATGTGAGAGCCTGGTGAGGAGGAAGACCACTGAGTTATTCTATCTTCTGGATATGACATGGCTGCTGCACTGTTAGATAATTGCAGCTATGGTTCCTTGATCAAGGTCAAGCCTGCAAGATTAATTCATATTCCAGCAGGCAGCATTAATTACACTCAGTAGGTTATGAGGAGATACAGGATACGACAGTGGAACTGGACATATTAAGGGTGTCCAGGTGGATAGGAAGAGGAGAATTTGTGGGTGAATATAATCAAGACACATTGAATATATGTATGAAATTATTCAAGAATAAATAGAAGTTAATGAAAAACAAACCAGGCATATTTAGTGTACACACACACACACGTATGCATGTACATGACCATATATATGCACAAACCATACATATATACTATCAAAGATGCTATTTCAAGATCGTAAGTAAGAGTGACTGTGTTCTTGTATATTCAGTATAAAGAAAATATATCCCCATTTCTATGGAAAGATAGAAAAAATGGTGACAATTATAAGCTCACATTCAGAAGAACCCATCAAATGGTAAACTACCTGTTCTCAGGCATGTTGTTTCAACAGTCTGGTCCTAATCCTTTTGTTTCTGAAACGAGAGGATGAAGCTGAATATCCCCTCAGCTTTTTGAGCTCTGACATATTTGATTCTAGTGCCAGAGTATAATCTCATCCTATTCTCCACACGATTTTGTTCCAAAACACATTGACATCATGTTCAATTAGGTTGACTCATGTTCCCCATGTAAACAGTTGTGGTGATTGCCAAAATATGCCAACAAACAAAAAGGCAAGAGTTAGTTTTGAGTTCTTTTCTTTAATGCTCCAAAAATATTTCTGATGCGTTGAAAAACTGTTCTTTGTTTCACTCATTAGGTCCTATCAAAAAAAAAAAAAATTAGTGGGCTTCTTTTTCTTTTTCTGGAATATAATCCAAAATTGAACAAAAATATTTGAACATGATGTCTTGGTTATTTTTTCCAAGTACATCTGTGCTCTAGTAAAAGCAAATGCACAAACTAGATGTTAATCTTTCTGTTTGATAAGCCAAAGAATATTGATAAGCCCTTGCCAAACAGTTTAAATGTATTATAGATGAATATAACTTTTGTTACACTACATGCTGCCTGAGCTGTAGAATATGGCTCTGGGGCCTTTATAACTAGATTGGGATACCATAGGATAGAGTGTTCCCAGGAAAAACCACATATGAAATTGTGAAATGTTTTGGAAAGTAAGAATTCCAAACTACCCTCTTCCCAGCAGATCTGATTACTCTCGTGTGTTCTGATTTCACAGCAAACATGGATCCAGTTGACATTTGGGAAGAAAATTTCCCAAACAAATCATTTGTGGCATCCTTGGAAAGATTTCTGGGAGGTTGTACATGATGGGAAGACCTGGCATCATCATACTTCATGTTTATACCCAGGGAAATTCTTTAATTAAAAGAACTCTAGAGTAAAGATATGAGCTCAGACTTTAGCATACAGAAGTAGAGATTCATCTACCTACAGGACAAGAATGCAGAGCTCAAAGAAAGGAGTAATATAGGAACAGCAGTGACCGAAGCAAAAGACCCTCTAGACATTGTTACCAGAATCTCCCAGAGCCTAGGAGGACCTGAAGGACCTAGCCAAAATGGTTACATCTACAGCACAACTCATGAACGGAAGGCTTAGGTAACTATGGAAATGGTTATAGAGATATTGTAAGAAACAGAAGATCAGGGTATCTGCCATAATTGTGTGCCTCTCAGAAATGGCAGAAAAGTTTCACCAAAGATACCTGAACAATATGGCTATCTATTTACTTTGAAGTAAAAGACTATCAGACTTACTATCATGAAAGCCAGAAGTCTCATGGGGCTCAACCCCGAAACAAAGAACTACAGGCCACTAAAGAATATGGAGAGCCAAAGAAATGGTCTTTCCCAGGAATTAGTCCCTGACTGATTATCCAATACCAAGTAGTCAGTCCTGAAATTATACAGGTAGAAGTAACACTAAACAGACTGAGCAGGTTGTATAGAATTCTATAATTATGTATTTTTCATACATATATGTAAAAGAGACTATAAATTCAAAAACAGGAACACCAGAGGGGTTGTGGAGAAGAAAGAGAATGGGGAAAGTAATTATATTCTAATTTTTTAACGTATTAAAAAGAAGTAATATGAAGGGAGAAAATGGCCAGGATCTTTGGATGAAGGGTATGTTTCCTCAGGAAACAGGCTCACTGACCTGCAGTGAACACTGACAACTGACAACCCCAAGTATTTCCCCAAAGTGCCCAGAAAAACTGGATCATCTATCTAGATTTCAACAAAGTCACTAGTGCCATCAGGATCAGTAATCCCAAACAATAATCCCTCGGGAAACTGAGTCAGATCACCAGTTTTCTGGCCTCGGCTTGAGGTACAATGAATAGAATTGTCCTGATTTGAGCTGAGTCATAATTGATGCTCTTTGTGGGAGTTGACAGATGAGGAAGATGAAGATGCTGTGGATGTAAACAGAAATTAGATAGCTATGGGCTGGTAAGATGGATCAGTTTCCAGAAAGGAGAGATAGGCATTCTCTTGGTTGCAAGCAACAGTGCTCAGAATTACATATTATATAATAATATGTATTATATTCTAATCAGGAGGGGGAAAGTATTGATTTCAGCATACTGTTTTAGTATATTTGAGCTGTTAATGACAAAATAGTATAACATGATAACTTTAAGCAATAATTTCTTTTTCTCAAGTCTTAGAGGTCCAAAGTCTAAACTTAGGAACTGGTAGACTTGGTGTGATAAGAAATGCTTCCTGATTGGCAAGGAGTACCTTCTTGCTTTGTGTTCACAGAGCACAAGAATCAACCCACCCCTGGCCCTCTCTTAAAGGGGCAGCAATCATACTCATGAAAACATCACCACCATCATGACTGAACCAACTCCTTTCTAATATCATCATCCTGGATATTAGAATTCTAATATGTTAACATAATAGATCATACCACAGATTTCTGAAGGTTCCAAGTCACCAAATTTGAAGAGATTTGTAACAAGTGTGTAAAGTCAGGTCAATATCACACTTGAATTTTTCATTGCCCAGCATCCATTTTCTTCTGTCACCACTCTTTCTTTGAGAACACACTGCTTGCTAGAAAGACCAAGGTATTAATTAAGGGCCATGTCATTCCATACCTAAGGGACAAGTATTAAATCCATTTTAGCTAGCTGAGTGAACTAGCTAGTATTTGAAGCTCATCAGACACTTAGAGGTACCAGAAGCAAATAGAATTTACTCCATCGTCTTGAAGGGTCTTGCTCAGGCCACTGGAATGTCTTTCTCCCTTTCTATTTAATTTAATTTTATTACATTTATTGTTTGTTTATTTGTTCATTTACTTATCCTGTGTAGAGAGGTTTATGCGTGCCTTGGAGTACATGAGTTGAGGAAATCACTTCTCTTCATTTACTATATGGATCACTGGGATCAAACTCAGGTTGGGAAGCTTGGATGCAAGAATCTTTACACACTTATCCATCTTCCCAGCTCATAGCAATCTAATTTCTGTTTATATCACAGCATCTTCAAAGCTCTTGACAATTCATTGAGTCTTTGGGATGCTAATAAATTCATCCTAGCTCTACTTAACCACAGTTTATTTTTGTGCCTTGAAATCCAAAGCGTGGAATGAATACACTACAATAGTTAGGCAATGACTGACATTTCAGAATGCATTTATTTGTTTGTTCCCCATTCACTTCTACAATAATATGGTATTATTAGACCACATATTAGTTTTATTTTATTTTTTTAAAAAATAGTCTCAAAGAGCCTAAACTGTTTCTCCACAAAGGCACTGCAAAAATGTTTCCTTGAACACAAATTATTTTGGCCTCACACCTAATGTTCTTTCTGTGATACTGAGGTATCAGACTCTCATCTGTTCTCTATAAAATAGTCACACAAGGACAAAATTAATTGAAAACACCCATTCATGTGACTAGTGTCATGGGTGTTTTTAATCTTTTCTTCTTGTAGATCTGAATATAAACAAGTCCCTCATGTACCTCAGCATATTTTAAGGAGTCACAGAAAAACAGTGTGACATATTCACAATCAGAAATATTGACAAGGATAGCCAGTTGGCTCTAGGGCCATTTCAAATTGTTGCCTCTCAGAGATAAGACACCCAAATCCATCAGCACTGTGGCTGATGGCTTCCTTAAAACAAAAATATGCATAGCTGTATCCCATGGGTACCAACAGTAATCACAAGAACTGGAGAAAGGCAGTGCTTGAGTAGAAAGCGTCTGGCAGTTATTCCTCTGACTAGCTCCAGAAAATATGAGATGCTTTCCTTTATCCAAAGAAGAAGAGTCTCCGTTAACTTGGCTGGTTTTAATCAGGACGTTAAAGTATATTCTTAACTACCATTGAAAGTGTAATTGATTAAAGCCAATAATATCTACTTGGAATGTAAACATTAAAAACTTCTCTGAAGTCACATGTGAGAGTCTCAGTAATGTTTACTGCAGGATGAAAATAATCCAGAGTAGAGTTATAGCCTAAGAAAACACCCAAAGCAGAGGCCTTCACCGACAGCTAAGCCATAAACTCAAGAACTTTTGGTTCCAGCATCCCTGAGGCTCCTCCCTTAAGAATGTGTGAGAATGTGATGTTTTCTGTTTTACATTCTCTCTCTCATCTTCCCTTGTTTTCTTTTGTTTGAGGCAATGTTTCACTATATAGCCCTGGCTGTCCTGAAACTCATTTTGTAAACCAGGCTGGCCTCAAATTCACAGAGATCTGTTGTAAGAGGTTTCTGGCCGGGACTTTCGGGCCTAACCTCAAGGTCTAGGCCCACAGACCTGCAGACCTGCAGAGGCATACAGATGTTTACAGTTGTTTTAGGCTGATCGGCCTAAGGCTCAGGCATATCACTTGCTAGCTCTCTACTCTTCATCTAACCCATGATTCTTCCTGTTCAGCCCTGCAGCTCGGTACCTTTCTTTAGAGCAGCATGGTTGTCCTCTGCTTCCTCTGGCTTCTCTCTGGAATTCTGGTCTGTGCTTCCTGTTCTCAGAGTTTTCTTAGTCTTTTCTTAGAGCAGCATAGTTGTCCTCTGCTTCTTCGAGCTTCTCTCTGGCGTTCTGCTCTGTGCTTCCTGTTCTCAGAGTTTTCCTAGTCTAGTAGCCCCACCCACACTTCCTGCCTACCCTTGGCCAATCAGCGCTTTTTATTAAACCAGTGGGTGGGATAATTATTTACAATGAAACAACACAATCTCCCACATATCCCCTTTTCTCTTCTTAAAACAAAAAGAACTCCAAATCTAATATTCTTTTCCTCCCTTATCTATAACAACTTATAAACAACACTGTAAATAAACACAAACATCCATAATCCATGTTCTGGCAATGTGGGCATCGTTCTCTAGGCTACTTCCTGCTGAATGGGGGCGTTGGCAATCCCATAGGAATCCAAAGAAAAATGTAGGATTATGGACAAGTCTTTAGTGGAGTAGTCTCTAAGGCTGGGTCATCACAGCGAGTCTCCCTGAAATTGTTCTGGATACAAAGCTCAGGAAACTTCAACAGAGGAGCTCTGAAATGCTGAATCATCTGGTTCATCCATTTCCATTGAAGATTTTTCAGGGGGTCTTCCTCTATCAAACTTTATGTTCTATATCCAGGAATAAATCCACAGCCTCTCATTTTCTGTGAAAATAAAAGGAAAACCTCTTCTTCAAAATATCATATCTTTACATGGCTTATTTATTTATTTATTTATTTATTATGTATTTATTTATTTTACTCTATTTCTTTTTTAAGAGCTTTCTCTACCTTTTCTTTTCTTTCTCTAAGCCTATGTATCTATATTTTCAACACACTCTAAACCACTTAGACTCTTTACAAGAAACTGTCTTTACTGAATATTTATTTCTTAACTTTTTCTGTCTCTGACCACACCTTTGCTTGGCTAGGGTGATTGACTCCACCCATATTCTTTTATTTCTTTCAATTTCTGAACACACCTTTAATCTGCCAAGGTTCAAGGTTGGTAGGATGGGTGAATGGCTCCACCCAGCTCCTAGTCTAACTTCATAGAATTTATCTTTTTAACCCAGGTACTCTGGGAATTTCAGGGTCCATATAATCACCAACTAAAGCATTGCCATCTGCTACTCATTAACTCCATTTAAGTATTAGGCAGCAGGTCCTCTTAAAAACTCACAAGTGTTTTGCCTCTAAGGCTGAATCAGAAAGTTTCTCTTAAAAAAGCCAAGCCTCAGTTTGCCTCCGGCAAACAGAGCTGATCCAAGAAAATACTGCCACTAGAAAGCCATCTTTGATTCTGTTCCCTTTTTGTCTTTATAAACAGAAACCTTAACTCCACCACATAGAGTTCCTTGCTTACATCTAGTCTCAGGAACTGGCCTTGTTCACCTTAAGTTGCATGTAGCAAACACACAATTTTATAATTTATTCCCATATACCACTCAGTCTCTTTACTGCAGGCCACTTCAGAGACACAACTCAGAAGCTGCTTTGGGCTCTAGACCATTTCTTAAGCTTTCTATGGCTTTATGTGGGCAATTTTTGCCCCATGTTCGGTGCCATTTGTTGTAAGAGGTTTCTGGCCCAGACTTTCAGGCCTAACCTCAGGCCCACAGACCCACAGACCCGCAGACCCGCAAACCTGCAGACCTGCAAACCCACAAACCCGCAGAGACACACAGATGTTTACAATTATTTTAGGCTGATTGGCCTACGGCTCAGGCATATCACTTGCTAGTTCTCTACCCTTCATCTAACCCATGATTCTTCCTGTTCAGCCCTGCAGCTCGGTACCTTTCTTTAGAGCAGCATGGTTGTCCTCTGCTTCCTCTGGCTTTTCTCTGGTCTTCTGCTCTATGCTTCCTGTTCTCAGAGTTTTCCTAGTCTGGTAGACCTGCCCACACTTCCTGCCTGCCTTTGGCCAATCAGCGCTTTTTATTAAACCAGTGAGTGGGATAATTATTTACAATGAAACAACACAATCTCCCTCAGGCATCTACTTGGCTCTGTCTCCCATATGCTAGAATTAAAGGCATGTGCCCCTATGCCCATCTTTTATAATATTTCTCAATTGAGAAGAAAGAATGATCAGTATAACTTTATATACATATAAAGCTATAACACACACACACACACACACACACACACACACACACACACACACACACACACACACAAATTGGCCTTCTTAAGTCTTGCTCTAATTTGGATCATGAATGTCTTTCAAAGGCCCCTATTAAAATCTCTGGGCCCTCAGTGTGATATTATTAGAAAGTGATGAGACTTTTGAGAGGTGGGATGCAGTGGAATGTTGTTAGGTTATTAGCAATGTGCTCATGAAGGGGACAGGAGGCCTGGGTGCTTTCCATTTCTTGCTTTTGTCCTCGGCCATAAAATCATTATTTTTTTTCTAAGATATGCCACTATAATCTGTTGTCTCACCAGAGACATAGGCCATGATGCTGATGGATTCTACACCAAAATCTTGAGCCAAAATGATTTTTATAAATATTCACTATATGACACAAAGCTGACTTACATAACCTATTGGTATTATTCATGTTTGACTACATTAACTCACTATAATATGTTCTATTGTGTTAACTTGATGTGGACTATTTCTTTACACTGTAAGAATTTATGACTCTGTGATTGATTTAATAAAGTTTCTGACTGTTCCATAGCTAAGGAGGTAGAGGTTAGGTGGGATTGGCAGACAAAAAGAGGGTAAGAAAAAGATGAGTCTTGGGAGTCTCAAGGAGATGGAAAGAAAGCAGGAGATGAACTTTACATAATGATATGCCATACTCATATGGCAGAGCATAGATAAGAAATATGGGTAAATTTAAAATGTAAAAGTTAGCAAGTAACAAGCCTGAGCTTTAGACCAAACATTTATAATTAATCACAAGTCTCAGTGTGGTTATTTGGGCGTGACTGCTGGGACATTCTGCTTACAGCTTACTATGCTTCTTAAGTTTTTTTTTTCTTTTTTTACAAAACTGATTTATTGAATCAATGCTACAATATTATGGCTTGAAATCATGAGTCAAAGTATAAAAGTAACCACCAATCATGAAATAGATGAAGCAAAACACAAGTGAATAGCAGGATTTATAAAAGTCCAATAGTCACTTAATTATCTGATGTATCAATTGAAATGTTTCTAAATGATCATGAAACATGAGCCATAGTACTTGGTCTTTCAGCTCCTGATGAAGGTCAAATCTAAAATAGTTCTCAAAGTGATGGTTGGTTGACACTTGATGTCTAAACTAGATCAAATTTGATGCCTCTCTTTGTATGTGTCTCTTTAGTGAGTTCCCTCCCTCGGGTTTTGTGACTTGCTCATACTTTGATTATTGATTTTTACACCAGTTATTTCTTGTTCTTCGGCAATTATATGTTTACTGTGTCTATGAATAGCAAGTAAGGGCCGTTATTAAGCAAAATATTCATTATCAAACCAAATCAAGTGTTTGGAAAATTAAAGGAGGTAATCTGCATAAAGTTATGGGGTGTGCAAGCTGGGGCTGAAAGTAATTTTGATCATTTTTCCTTTGAGAAATCTCTTCTAAAACAATATTTTGATAGATTTCTTTGAAGTGTTCTCTCTTAATACTCTTCCTTTAAAAGTGCCATAAGCAATTACTTACAAGGAACATAGATGAATTCACAGTGTAACCAAATCCTTCATTTGAGGAAGAGGGAGGTGAGAAAGAAGGAATATCTACAAGTTACTTGTTTTGCTCAGGCCTTTCTTATGGTTCTCTGCTTTCTACACATCTAATGAACGCTAAGTGCCTAGGATGGTGATGTGGGTCAAATTCCTCTGTTCTTTTCCAAGCCTCTTAGAGAGCCTTCCCTCTGAGGACCAGCTTATTACATGGGGATTGGAAACCAAAGGCAGGGAGTCAGGAGGCTGCATCTGAGGAATAATATTCTCCGTTTTTCTGCAGAGAGCACTGTGAGGAGGAGCCCAAGTCATTGTCTGTATAAGTAACACTGCCACCCATCTGGTATTTCTGAAGCAGGCTTCTGATGGCCTCTCTCTAATTTCTACAAAGAACAAATTGAAGCCTCATAGCCAGTTGCCTTGTGGTGCTATTTAGCCTATTTGTCATAAAATACCCATTGATAAAAGAAAAACAAAAACAAAAACAAAAACAAAAAACCAAAACTTAAAAAAAGAGTGTAATTTTTTTCTATTTTTATAAATATTTAATTTCCAACGCTCATCACCCACTGTTTATTTACCCAGATTGACTCCAAATGCATCTTGACAGAAAGCCAAGTCCAAATATTCCCTCAGAAGCAAAAAAAAAAAAAAAAAAATCACAATCTTTGACTATGTCAAAACCATAAAACAGTAACAGTGCATGTCAGAGACTCCCTAACAAGCAAGGAATAAGGTCTGGACTTTATTTACTTATTTTTACTTGAATACATTTATTATTGTGGTGGTTTAAATAAGAATGACACCTATAGGCTACTGCTGTGGGACTATGTTCTTGTACACTGTAAACATTTGTCACTAATATGTGTTTAATAAAATGCTGATTGGTCAAGTAGATAGACAGAAAGTAGAGGCAGGCAACCAGACTAGGAGAATTCAGGTGCAGAGGAAGTGAGATGAGAACGCCGCTCTGAGAAAAGGTATCAAGTCATATGGCTAAATGTGGATAAGACTTGTGGGTTAGATTAAGAGGAAGAGTTAGCAAGTGATATGTCTGAGCCATAGGCCAAAGAGCATGTAATTAATACAAACCTTTGTGAGATTCTTTTGGACTAAGGGGTTGTGGGTCTGGACCTTGGGGCTAGACCAGACCATAAACTTCTGACTACAAATTTGAAAGTTTGATTATGAAAGATTAGAAGATGCAGCTCTGTTGTACAGGGTATAGCCTTGTTCTAAGACGTGTTACTAGGGGTGAGTGAGGGACTCCTCCAGGACTAGTCCTTCACCTTCTCTCTCTCTCTTTTTGCCTCCTGTTTGTGAGTGAGATGTAATTTCTCAGCTCCTGCTTCAGCATCATGCCTGCCTGTTAAACTGCTTTTTATCATGATGATAATGAACTTACCATCTGAAACTATAAGCAAGCCCCAAATTATAAGATTTTTTTTAATATGTTGCCTTGGCATGCCTCTCTTCATAACATTAGAATAATAATTTAGACAATTGCACATCAGTGTATCCTTGTTATTTTCATACAAGTACTTTTTTAAAAAATCATGCTTAACCTGGTTTACCTTCTGATCCCCTCTTCTTTTCCATCCATTTCCTCTTTTCAAATAAATTTCTTTTCTGCTTTTATGTGTGTGTATGTGTGTGTGTGTGTGTGTGTGTGTGTGTGTGTGTGTGTGTGTGTGTAGTATGTTTTGTGTATAAGTGATTATTTATTTAGATTTGGTATATGAGAAAATTAATTTGCTTAATGATTCTAGGTTCCATTTATTTTTCTGAAAATGATAGGCTTGAGTTTTTATGGTTAAATAAAACCCCATTGTGTACATGCACCATGTTTTTCTTTCTGTTTTACTAAAACAATACATTCTACATTTGCTTATTTGTACATGATCTTGCAACATATTTCAGCAATGTAAAGATGATTTCACCATGAGAACATATTATTATGATTTATTATTTAGCATATCTAGAAGAAATCATGTTAGATTGTTTCCACAGACTTTTTAAGGCATTTGGTAAAATTATGGGTTTATTTAAAAATAGATTCCATACAATAAATTTTGATCATATTTTCCCTTCCTCGAAATTTTCCCCAACTTCATATTCATTTGCTCTTTCCCAAAAAAAAAAAGTCTGAAATCCCAACAAACACATAAAAATAAAAAAAACTACCCAAACTAAACAAAATAAAACAAAAAGCCCAGAAAAAGTAGAAGGAAAAAAACAGATAAGGAAGAGGAAGAGGGGAAGGAGAAGAAGAAAAAAGGAAGGAAGAGCTGAGAGATTGCGCCACAGTTAAGATCACAGGCTGCTCTTTCAGAGGACCCAGGTTCAATTTCCACCATCCACATGACAGATAACAGTTGTCTGTAACTCCCGGTCTAATGGATTTGACACCCTCATACAGATATACAAGCAGGCAAAGCACCAACTTCTGTGAAAGAAAAAAAGGAAGAGTGAGAAAGGGACTCTGTTCTGAGGTAACTCCTCACAGCTGTGGAGCCTGCCCTGCAGGGTGGCTGCTATATCCAGTGACACTTCACAGGAAAAAAAAAAAAAAAAGAATTTCCCTTTTTCACTCAGCTTCCATTGCAAAGAGCTTTTTGGTTAGGGATGGAACTTTCTGTCTATGTCCTCTTCTTGGGGCTAAGATTTTGTTTGTTTGAAACATGTGCAAACCTTGCTTGTGTTGTCACAGTCTCTGAGAGCTCATGTGAGTGTCAGTACAGTTGTATCTTTGGAACGAATCATCCACCACTTCTGGATCTCATGAGCACGTCAACCTATGTCAAAATATTTTGAATTATGTAACAAGCAAAATTTAAAATTAATCAAGACACCTATGCTTACACACACACACAGAGAGAGAGAGAGAAAGAGACAGACAGACAAACAGACAGACAGAAAGATTCCAACAAGGAAAACTAAATAACAATGTAAGAAAAAGGGAGAAAAGAATACTCTCCAAAGTATTCTCACTTTCAGAGTTTGGAGGAGAGATTCTCTGACTATGGTTTGTTTCACATTTCATGAAGATATGTACTCCAAGCTTCACTGACTTTTTTTAAAGATAATGTTCCTTATATGTGTGTTATATTCCTGTTTCTATCTATATACCAACCAGGACCAACTGGAATTTGTAGCTAGAATGAAGGGGCAATTAGACATAGGCATATTGGTCAATGTAATCTCATAATGCTCAGCCCTTTGCACCATGCTGTCTTTAACTTCAAAGATAACTATGGCTTTTACACATTGAAGGCTTCAAGAATATAGCTGCCATCTTTGCAATAACACATGTGCACCTCTGGTCTTTGGGTTATCTAAATAATCTCAGACTACTTCAGATTTTTCCACTATTGTTTTATCTCTGAGGGTGATATTGATCTGTGGTCATTGATGTTACTGTTATAATTGTTTTGTTGTACTGTGAACCAAGCCAATAGAAGTAAAAGTTAGGTCAGGCAGTGGTGGTTCATGCCTTTAATCAGAAAGCAGGGGGGAGGGGGAGGGGCAGATTTCTGAGTTCAGGGCCATCCTGGTCTACAGCTTGAGTTCCAGGACAGTCAGGGATACACAGAGAAACCCTGTCTCAAATCCCCCAAAAGTCAAAGTTAACAAATGTCATCTATAATCTGATTTGCACACCATTCTCTGTCTTTTCCTTTTTTTATTGTCTTAGACACAACAGTGTTGGAATTAAGAAGTAGATCTGCGCTATTTCTTATATGTGCCTATATATCATGCTATACAATATCTTGTTAATTAAGGCTAAGAAAGTATCTATCAAAGTTTAGAATTCTTTCACGATAAAATAGGCCTGAAAGAATGCTACTTCCCCATGATGAAAGCAAATGAAAATCCCACAGTGAACATCCCAGGAAATAGTAAAGTTGGTAATCAAAGATCAGAGATGGGGAAAGGATGCTTATTGTACCACTTCTATTCAGTTCACAGGATTCTAAGCAAAGCAATTAGACAATAATTAAGCACGGCACAATGGTGGAATAAATATCTAATAACAACACTTGGAAATTAAGGAAAGAGAACCCTGAGAATGAAGCTATAAGAGGCTATGCAGAGAATGGGCCAACCTAGGCTACATGGTGAGACCTGTCTCAAAAAAGAAGGGAAAGAAGAGGAGGAGGAGAGAAAAGAAGGAAGCAGGAAAAGGCACAAAAAAGGAAACTAGGCTGGAAATAAAGAATTAAATGTATCCTTGTTTACAAGTGCTATTGTATGTAGAAAATCCCTAGAATTAAAGTAAAATAAGTGAATTCAAGAAAATGGCACAAAATAAAAGCAACACACAAAATCAGTTACATTTGCATATACTACAACCACTTGGAAGGGAAATTGGAAAAGCAATTCCATTTATGAGAATATCAAACAGAATAAAATAACTCACAATCAGCCTAACGTAGAAGATAGACAACTTGGACAATGAAAGCTGCCAAGTATCATTGTAAGAAGGGTAATAAGTGGGAACTTGTTCATATTCACAGACTAAGGAGTCCGCATTGGTAAACTATCCACAGTCCAATCCCTGTCAACATGTCAGTGAAGGAAACTCATGAGCATTTCGAACAACCCCAAAGAGACAACACATCCTTGCAAAGGGAGAACAAAGCTGAAGTATGTTTCCTGACTTCAAAACTGAGCACAGTACTAACTGAAGGGGTGTACCATCGGACAAAGACAGAGAAATGGACCAACCGAGTAGACTAGAGCCTGGGTATGTGGTTGAATGAGTTATGTGAAGCATGTCAGGAGTGATCAGTGTGGGAGAAAGTCCATATTTCACCAAATAGAGATTAATCTCTTATCAAGCATCACATAAAAAATTAATTCATAATGGATTAAAGACCTAATGTCAAGCATAAAACTATATGCCTATACACTGTAGAGGGGGGGAGCAAATCTCACAGAATTACATTTAGTAATGATACCTAGGCATGACCCCAGGCAACAACAACAAATAAAGACTTCATATTGGGGGGTGAGGGCTGTGCCCAAGGGCACCATTAACAGAGTCAAAGGCAATAAAATAATAGAAGAAAATATTGGTAGAGAGTATGTCTGATAAAATGACAGTGGGCAGAATATATGAAGAAGTCCTAAAAATCATTAAAGCTCAGACAACCCAATACAAAAAAACGGTTAGAAGGACTTGGATAAACACCTCTTCAGAGATGCTATGCAAACGGCCAACGTCACATGAAAAGATGCCCAGTATCATTAATAGGGAAAGGAAAGTGAAAGGTACAGTGAAGGACCACCTTGTAGCTCGTAGAAGTGGGGATTGTTGTGCACAGTTAATGGAAATGTGAAATGGAGCAGTGTTGGGGGAAGATCACAGTTGTGCTCTAGAATAGTAAGAATACAGTTACATTGAGTGTAGCAAGCCTTATAAGGATTCTGTCCTTGGGAAGACAGACCCTCAGTAATTATAAGTAGAGTCTGAAGAGATGCTTACTTTCCATATTTAGAGCAGCAGCATCCATAGTATCTACAATGTAGAAGCAAACCAATTATCCATCAGTGCTTAAGAGTAAACCATGTCATGAACATCCATTATGTTATGATTCAGCCATTAAAAGTTGGGAAATTCTGTCTATGCTACAACATGGGAAAGAGGAGTCCAGGAGAGTGACTCCTCTACCCGGGTGAGGAGGGAAAAACCATCCCACAACTGAACAGGCAGAAAGGTCTATATAGAGCTTCTTAGGAGTGGAGTTTCTCCAGGAATACTCAAGGATTAGTTAGTTATTCCTGCTCAGGGATTGGTTAGTCTTGTTGATCAGAGACAGAGTTGGCTCTGATTTCAGGGCCAAAATGTGTTTCTTTTACTGGCCTTCTTTTTTTTTTGTTGGTTTTTTTTTTGTTTTGTTTTGTTTTTTTGTTTTTTGTTTTTTGTTTTTTTTAAGCTTTGGACAAGGCCAGGGTATATTTCTTTCACTGGCTCTGATTCTAGGGACCAAGTGTGTGTTCCTTTGGTACTAGGATCAGAGTCAGGGCATGTTTCTTTGATTCTGGGTTAAAGGATAAAGTGTTTTTTTCCAAGTCCAGGTTGTGTGTTCTTTCACAACTTTTGGGTTCAGAGCCTTGGTGGATTTTTTTTTTTTTTTGATAGCTGTTTTTTCCCTACAAGCAGAAGGCAGCCTTAACAGATTCTATGGCCAAAATGCTGAGTTATGTCATCTATACCCAATATAACCACAAAATTGTAATCACATAACATTCAAGCAATATAACTAATGATTTCTGAATAGCATAAGATTAATAATTTCAGGCCCTTACAACGTAATTCAATGACTGTAAACTTCCATAATTCATTCAGACTGAAATGAATTCTTCCTTCCTCTGATCACATATACCCTTCAGGTTTTCTTTAATTATTTATTTTTTGAGGCTATAATATAATTACATCATTTCCCCTTTCTCTTTCTTGTCTCCAAGACTCCCTATTGCCCCCTTCTTGCTCTTTTACAAATTCACAGCCTCTTTTTTTTATTAATTGTTATTATATATATGTGTGTGTGTGTGTGTATATGTGTGCATATGTGTGTATATGTGTGTGTGATGTATATGCATGTAATATGTGTGTGTTTTTAAATACATAAATAGAACCTGCTCTGTCTGTATAATGTTTCTTTTATGTATGTTTTCAGGGTTGACCGTTTGGCATTGGACAGACAATCTGTGTGCTCTTCTCTGGGAAAGGCTTTTTCTCCCACTCCAGGATTCTTTTTTAGCCTGTAGCTCTTTGAGTAAGGTTGAGCCGCCCTGGATTCCCCTTGCACTGGCCATGTCTATCGATGTCACCGTTGTTCAGCTCTTATTTCAGCCGTCGTGTTGGTAAGACTTTACTGGTGTAGATTCTGACATTCCTAGAATACATGGTCTCACAGCAAACTCCATGTTCCTCTGAGTCTTACAATCTTTACATTCTCTTTTCTGAACTTATGTCTGAGCCTTAGGGGTGGGAGTTTTACTACAGCTGTGGAAACTGGGATCCGCAACTCTGCATTTTGATTCGTTGTGGTCTCCGTAGCAAAGAGAGGTTTTCTTGATGATGGTGAAAGCTTCTCCACTAGACCCTGGGCAAGAAGGTATGTTGTGAAATATGACTTTAACGATGTAAAGGTGCTTTCCGTTTGTTTACACTGCATTTGTTTGATTATATAAAGAGGGGTTTGCCTGCCTAAGGCACCTGATTGGTCTAGTAAAAAGCTGAATGGCCAATAGGGGAGGGACAGACGGGGCTGGTGGGCAGAGAGAATAAAGGGGGGGGGGGGTGAGAGAGAAAAGACGAGAGAATGAGAGAGATTAGGAGGGAGACACTCAGGGCCAGCCAGACAGCAGCCACCAGCCAGACGGGCAACCACCAGCCACCTGGGCAGCCACCAGCCAGATGGGCAAGGAGTAAGACACACAGAGTGAACGGTGAAAAGCCCTAAGGTAAAACATAGACAAAGAGAAACAGGTTAAATTAATTTGCAAGAGCTATTGGGACAAGCATAAGATAAAGCCAAGCATTCATAACTAATAATAAGGCTCCATGTCATGATTTGGGTGCTAGTGTCTCAGAAAGCCTGCCAGAGATGGAGGTTACTACACACCATCCTGTCCTTCTGTTGCCTTGTTCTAGCCATTTTCTCTTGAGTTTTCTTTACTTTTTTTCCCTTTTCATTTCATGTTTAGAACTTTGTAAAGTCTGTAAATCTGAAATGCCAAACACTAACTACAAGCTTATAAATTTCCTCTCTGAGGAAATTGAGATAACAACAGTATTATCAACTCCAACCTTGACAACGAACACCTCCTCAGTGAAGTGAACCCAGCCTCTTTAAAGAGAAGTCACGCCAACAGCTACCTAAGCCTCCATGGAAGCTCCAGCAAGCTTCACAGCTTATGGCAGCTGACCTCCGGAGGACAGCGGAATGATAAATGCCAAGCCTGAACCTGTTTGGCAGGGCCTATCATGATGCTGAGGAGACACCCTGAGACACAGGAGAGGCAGCTGCCTCATCCCTTACAGAGGCTTTTGATCTCCTGTCACAACCTCCTGATTCACTGTGTGGAACTTTCTTTGTCAGATGCAATTTCAGGGCTTTGTCTGCACCATAAAACAAAATCTCGCCTTAGCGGGTGGCTGGTGAGAACTGATGCTTTTCTTTCTCTGGATTTGACGGAAACTGCCAAAGAAACCGGTTTCTGTTGAGCTGCTCTGGGTCACCTGCTTTCAGGACCAAAACCATAGGTAGCTTCGAAGGAGCTGTTCCAAGTTCTACTTGTTTCTACAGTGTGGGCTCTGCTAAGGTGAGGGCTAGGGCAGCCTTAGGCTTGCTAGCCTAGGAAAGCCAGGGCCTCTGCTTCTCTCCCCTCTTCCCTCTACAGGGCAGTAGCATACCATTCGTTCATACCACTGAGCACGCTCTCCCTTCTGCCATGCTTCCATACCCTAGTTACTATCCACCTTGAGGCTTAGGATTTCAAATGAGTGACTTTTAAAAGCAATTCCTAATTAAATAAAACAAACAAACTGATCCTTAGAGAAAGTGTTACAGCAAAGCCCATTTAATCCTGACATTCTTACCACCTCCCTCCAAATTCGCATTTATGAGTCATCGAAACTTTGTGCTGAGCTCTGGAGCTGCCAAAGTCACTCTCAAATATTGAAGGCTCATGGGAATTTTGACAGCCACGGCCCCTGAGGTTTACAGTCTTGTTTCCAGCCCCTCTGTTCCATTCTGGAGATGCTTGCATCTTTTTGTTTGTTTGCTCTAATGTGTGTCTACTTCTCTGTATGTGCACCATGTGTATACAAGTGCCCAAATAAGCCAGAAGAGGCCATTATCCCTCCTCCCCAGCTGTACTTAGTGGGGTTGTGAGACATTTGACGTGGGTGTTGGGAACTGAACCTCAGTCCTCTGCAAAGGCAGCAATGCTCTTGACAGCCCAGCCAACTCTCCAGCCTCAACACTTACTTTCTTCTTTTCCAACTGCGGGCAGCATTATTATTTCTGATTCAAGGCAGTGTCCTGACAACTGGGTTTATGACAAAGCAGATTGTAAAACTGGTTAATCCAAGCCTTGTGTTTCTGAGATCTTTTCTAAGCCAAAACCTTCAAGGCAGCAGGACACACTAATTGCTGTTCTGTGACAGTGACCTTTTCAACTGGACAATGTCAGGATCCAGTTCCACATTGACGACCCTCCTCTTTAATCACAGGGTACTGGCAGAGAAGGCAGCACTGGGTGGTACTGAGTATAGTAGTGTCTAGTGTCTATGCCCATCTCACTGTGCTTCCAAAGCCACAACTGAAGGGCAGAGGCAACTGTTCTGTTCACTTGCTCATTTTGATTCCAACAACAATTTAAGCCAGCGGGATGGGGGGGGGCACATTAGGATATAATAGAAGGACCCTTAATGGAGACGTTCATTTTCAAACAGAAATGATCAGTAGTAAAAGATCCAGAGACATCCATTTCAACACCGAATCCTCAAGACTTATGGTTTGAGCTGAGATCAGTATTTGTACTTACAGTCTAGTTAACATCAGCTCCCTGTTCATCTATGTACACTGGCTCTATATCTTTTGAATATGCAAATCTACTTTGATTAATCTGATCCAGGAAACAATACCTGTGCTATCATGGAAAAGTTTCCATGGAGATTAGCAGATGTTGGCACTTTCCAAAGGACTTTTCTGAACTAAAGGAGTTTGGTACAGATAAAGAAAGAACAATCTGAGTGAAACACTGGTTGAACTGACCTCACGAGTCTGTAATGCCATCCACTGGGGGGGGGGGGAGACAATAAACAAAAATCACCAGCAGTGCAAAGGCATGAGAAAAGGTAGCAAAGACATGGGCAACCACTTCACAGATTCTCTGCCTTCGGTGAGGCATTCTAGTTTGTCTGTCTGTCCACAACCAAGAGCTTGAAGCCAAAATATTCACTGTCCAAGTGAATGGCAGATAAAACAAAATACCACACATTCCCAAAGCCTAATCAACACCCCTCTCAAGTGACTCAGAATATTTTGATGGAACAAGAAAATATGCCAAAGGGAGAGAAAGAATCTAAGAGAATTGTAAGGACAATAGAGTGCTGATAAAAGTTCCCAAGCAGGGCAGGCATGGGGTAGGTCTCTTCTCAGGGACTGCCAACATCTGCTTTTATTTTTGTTTTGTATTTTTACTGACAACTTTATATCAAGACTGAGAGCCTCAAACCACTAATGTCTGCCTTCCCCCATAACCCAGCACCTTACCTAACCCCTTTCCAATCCACTTTCATAAAAGCTATGCAAAATATATTTATTCTATAAGTGGGCTGGACACTGTAAGGATCACAGTCAGTCCTTTGCTCTCTACCTAAAGAACTGCCAAAGGAAATGTAGAAAATGTGACCGCAAATAAGACTATGTTTTGATAGGAATAAGCAGGAATGTTACATAAGATCCTGAGTCTATCTACAGACTTGGCTTGAAGGCGATCCTTGGGCTTGTGTGTTAGGACAAGAAATGAGAAGAGGCTTTTCACTTATTTAAACCACAGACCAGACGCCTGGGTCTGGATCAGAGCCTTCCCAGCAACCTCTCTGTTGAGTGTTCTGTCTTTGTCCTCCACGGGGCATTTGTGTTTCAACTCTATTCAGGGCAGTCCAAACTCAAAGCTGCTGTAAGTACTTAAGCAAAATCTCCTCAGGGAATTAAAGAGCATTATTTCTAATCCCTACTGGGTACCTCATGCTGACATCAACTAGCCAGAACTTGATGATGGAATGAAGCTCGTAATAGACTTTTCATCAAGAAAAGAAGTTATTTTCTCTGTGGAATTCTGTGAATGAGCCTCAGATTCCCCCTCAGAATTCTCAAAAGTGTGGCTACCATGATAACTAACAATGTGGTGTTGTATTTTTAAGAAAAATAGTAGAATTCTCATAATTTCTCAGCCTTGTCTCTAAAATTTGTTACTGAATTGCTTAGCTGAACACTAATTCCATTGTCTTTACATAAAGGGACAAAGACACTGGGATTGTTGACTTCAGAGGGAGATTTTCCTGAGTAAAATGACAGGATTCAATTCCATGTAAGCTAACTGAGTGTCACTTTTATGATTTAGGGCAGAAAGTTCAAGACGTGTGGTGTCTACATTACATGTGCCGCTGTTTGCTGCCATGATCTTCTGAGATCAGGTTTGCTTACTGAAGCTGAACACATAGAGTAATTCCTGACATTACATTACTGACAAAATAGTGTATTTTCCAACTTGAAAAATACAGATGTGACCATCTTGTTAAGAAGAAGAAACACTTGAGTCCGGGTGGAGTTGGCATCTATCAGTCCCATTAAAATTATACTGAAAACAATCCACTGAGCAGTTAACTTGAAGATCTATCCAGCATCAATTTCAACTATTGGTGGGTGAATGGTGAATCGTGAAGAACTTCAACTACCTCAGAAGATACTAACAATTTTCAAAATAATAAAAATAGCCACTTTCAGAGCGTATCATAGGAAGTACTGGAAAGAGCCCTGTCTGTTCCAGAAACAGGAGGTTTAATCTGTTAGTTCTTGGCAGTGTATAGTTTTATACTGAAAAGACCACAGAAGGCCAGTGAAATGGTTCAGCAGGCAAAGCCACTCACTTATCACCAGTCCTGACAACCAAACCCACATGGTGGAAGGAGAAAATTGATCTCTACAAGCTGTTCTGGGATCTCCACATGTACACAGTAGCCCATGCATGCACGTAGACATCAACCCTAACTAACTAAATAGATAAATAGATAAATAAATAAATAAATAAATAAATAAATAAATAAATAAATAAATAAATAAATAAATAAATAAATAAATAAATAAATAAATAAATAAATAATGTGTTTTGTAAAGATAAAATGAAAACTATTTCAACAGCTAGGATTTAAACTTTCTTCTCCAGAGCGTTCTTGCCAAGGAATCCTAAAATCAGAAGAGCAGCATTTCTCTTGTCCCTGGTTAAGTTGGCTGTTGGTCTGCCATCTTTCCTAGGAAGCATGTGTATCCAAGAGTCAACCAGGAGAGACTGACAACATATTATTTTTCCCCCAGATTGATTTGGTTCTTCGTCTTTATGTACTAAAAGAAACACGACAGGGAAACAAATGTCCTTGTATTGTTTACATTTGAGGTTTACAGAAAGAGCAATCAGCAGATTTTCTGTAGGACCCATCTATCTGTCACCGTGTTTTATTGAATGCAGCTGCTGCTGATTTGAAAGGAGGAGAAAAGGATATGGGTAAAGTGCTAGAGACTGCTGTAAAAATAGCACAGGGGAGAGAAGTCTCTGGAGTGTGGAACGGGCCAAATACAGCTGTGAGCAATATCCCTCTGTTTTTATGAAGCATGAGCAGGCTCTGTTGCCACATATGAAAGAAATTAGGAGCACTAAGCATATTTCGTGTTTTGGCATTGTTTTCAAATAGAACTCTCCAAGATTACAAGACACTACCCACACTGTGAACAATGAGGCTCAGGCTACATCATGATTAGGTCATCACCACGATCCTGTGCCTCATCCATACAAAGCTTAGCATCCATCAGCTCTCCTTGCCTGCAAATGGAAGCCCAACCCCAGATGATGATTTAATAATTCCAATTGTCTTGGGTACCTTTTGTCTATAACCTAATCCTCTTGGTCTCGTTCTACTCCCAAGGAAAGCAGTTCCTGTGTTTGCTTGCCATGCATGGCGTGCTAGCATAACATTGCTGTGAATTCTGGCATCTGGCTCTTACTGATGTCCCTTACGATCTGAGCAAGGCTATTGTTACTGCCACATTGATTACATCCTACTTTTAGAAACCGTAGCTGAAACTGGAGCAAAGTTTTCAAAGTTTGTTAAATGGGAATAAGATATTATAGGCACTTACCTTGTGGTTTGAAAGAAGTGCAGTCATTCTGTCTTCCTGTCTCCCCGGTGCTAGGATGAAAGGCACGCACTGCCATGCCCTAAATTGTCTTGTTGTTTTAAAGCTTCTGTGGATGACAAATGAGGCTGCTGCTTCTGACTCAGTTTCTCTGTGGTGGTTCTGGATAGCTAAGAGGTGAGCTATCTATGTCCTGAGCTGCTTTTTCATGTCCCTCCCCCCCTTACCATCTCTCTCCTTATCTATGTCTCTCCCTATCACCCCTCTCCTCATGTCCCTCTGTCTTCACTCCTTCTCTCCTCAGGCCTTGATTACAAGGTCTCTACCTGGGAAAGGTATGACTTCTTTAGGCTTGCTATCCCCATGCTTGACAGAGTTTAAACTGTCCTCTGTTGTCCCTCATTGGAATTCACATAGGACCATCCTCACAGCACTCCATATACCAACCAGAAGCAATGCAGACTCCAAAGTTTTGTTGGTAGGATGTCAGAATCACATACTCTTTTTTTTGGGGGGGGGGCAAGGGAAGAGTCCCCACAAGCTAAAGTACCCAACTGGGAAGGGATTTCTGAGTCCTTTATTTCTCTACCAAATAACAGGCATGCAAACTATTTGGTCAATTTCATTTTTCCATGGACTTTCACCAATGCATACTTTTTAAACATTATATTTCTGTAGCATTTTAAATATTTTAGTAAGATTGTTCATGCAATTTATCTTTCCCAAAACCACCAAGGTGTACTTAGGGATTACCAAAATCTGTCAAGGCTAACTGTTTACTTGTAAAACACTAGAGAAATTTGCTTCAGAGATACTGGGATGGTGTTATACAATTTGCAAATGCTCACAGCATGATGCCACTTTCTTTAGATGCTAGCAAATCAAAGCAAGGGTGATACAGTCTAATGGAACATCATTCTGGACCCTACTATTGAATCACTGTTGAGATTGCTATCTATAGACAAAAGTCATCTAAAACATGCCCCTTCCTAGGCAAATGTTTCGCAGGATTGAAGCAGACACAGACTTGTGCTTCTTGAACTTGATAATGGTCTTCCAAGGTCTAACGGTTGATACATCTATTGAGTCTGTGACTGACATAGGTTTAGGATGGGTACTGTCCTCAGAAAATCAAATCGTACTTCAAAAGAACTCATGTTAGTGACTTGCACTACTCTATTTTCAGAGGATATTTAGTCCTTAGCTGGATTTCTAATGGCTCTTCTTTCCTCGATTGTTTCTCATTTATATCCTACTGCTGAAGGGTCCTCTTCTCCAAACTCAAAAAGATCTCTCTGCCTTGAATAAATCTCTGCTATCTGCACAAGACATACTTTTCCCTCCACATTTGATGATATCATACCCCTTCCAGATAAGGCAAAGTATCCAAATGAGCAAAGTTAAGATATTCTGTCACATTAATCAAATGTAAATATTTACTTCCTGAAAAGCATCCCTTGGGACACATTATCATGAAGGTCCAAAACTTCAAGTCTTTAATGGGTAAATATTGAAAATGATGGTGTTTCTCAGAATATCCCATAACCTGGGATCTAGTTATGTTTGCAGCTCAGGGTTCTGTGTGGAGAGTGGACAGGGTCCTGGGGTGTGTTATTAACATGAGCACAGCCATGCTAAGGACATCAAGTCCTCAGACCCATGGGAATGGCAAAGCCTATCTTGGCCTTAATATGGACACTTATGTACAGATTACTTTGAGCTGAAACCGGTGTGTGCAATAACCCTTCTTAATAACCATAGCAGAGACCGCTTCCCTCCAGACCTCCTATTCAGATTAACAAACTCACCCCCTGACTCCTAGTTTGTACTGTATACAATGAAAAGTTTCTGTGATGCCACTGGGTGTCTCCATCAAAGCCCAAAGTCCATCCAGCCCCAGCTTTTGTCTGTTGTTTCTTTATTCTTTATTTCCGTTAGGTCAATCCTTAAGCTAAAAGTTAAATCTTTACTTGGTATGTGTTGCCAGTGAGGGCTCACTTTCTCAGAGCATTTGAAGAGGAACAACCTGCAGTCTGGTTGTGTTTGAGGCTCAGAATTCTCTGTTGCTAAGACACTTTCACGGGTTGCCCCAGGAGCAAGGGCTTGTTTGGAAACCACACTTCCTTTTGCCAGTTTCTAAATTGTCTGTTTTGGTCTCTCCAGTTTGGTGACGATCTTGTCTGCCATGAGGTGACTAAGAAAGGACAATGAAACCCATGAGCTCTGTCAGTGAGAAGAGCAGCTACAGTAAGGCCTGCACCTCATGGGTGGGCTTGAGAAGGCAAGAACCAGTGTGTCCTCTCCTATCCCAGTCTATTCCTCACTTGCTCTCTGCCCTGAAATTCACACCTCAGCTGAGGTCCCCTGAGTTCTACTGTCTACCCAAAGGAGCACCCCTAGTTAATAACTGAGCCAAGTAAGAGATCCGGAAGTTGAGAAGTGAAGCTGTTCCCCAGTCATACGTGACAGAAGACACCAAACACAGTGTAAACTGGAAGGGGTGTGGCCAGGCAGAGGAAGGAAACATGAAGGAAGCCCCGCCCTCCTTTCTCGTTTGGTTGGGGCCCAGCTGCTGGGCCATTTCTTTTCAAATGAAATAGAATTAGCTGAACAGGTGACTTGTATTAAATCTTGGTGAGCTGGGAAGGCATGTTTATTCGGCTTTGTTTAATCCTAGATGAGGTCATTTCCCTTTTGAAATTGCACAGGGAGGGAAGAGATGTTCTTTATCTGATGGCTTTTGAGGGCACAGGTAAAAGAATTTTGTTGTTAAAATTTACAAGGGCTATTGAGTTTTCAGATTAAGCAATGTGAACCTTCTAAAGACTAAAGAGAAACGCAAACATTGGCAAGCAACCGCTGCAGGGTCTCCGTTTCTTTGTTGAACCTCTGCATTAAGTCCTGGGTTCTTAAGAGGAAAAAAAAAATCAAGGTGCTTATCACATTTCTTCTGTCCCACACCTTGCTTCTGTCATTGCCTGAACTTGTCCTTCCTTGCAGGGGCTTACAGGAGTTCAATGGAAACTTTTGTGAGTCTTGGGAAGGGGTGGCCATTTGTCTTATTCACCTCTATAATTATGGAGTGCTGTGACCAGAAGACCCAGTTTGCCAGTAAGAGTCCCACTGTTTGCCAGAAGGACTCCGTTGCCAAGAGTTCTTCTCCTCAACTCTTTCTACCTGCTCTCTTGATTTCATGGGACAAATAATTTCTAGGTGAGGCTGGAGTCAGGCCTGTGATAAAAGCATAGTTGTGGTCTATAAACATTAAAATGTTAATCCTTTCCAAATAGACCTTGACAAGAACAAAGGTAATTACAGTAATGACCTGCAGTGTGGATCTACCCTGCATTAATCTCTAGGGACCTAGCAGAGTCCTTGAAAGGAACACTAGAGCTGTGCATGCAGGTTCTGAACTAACTGGAAATGAGGCTGGGTGCTGGCACTGCTGCTACATGAGCTAAGTTCCATTAAAGGCCCCAAAGATAAAAATATAATTGCTTTTAACCACTTTTCAAATGCTGAACAATATAAGAAAACTTTTTAATGGAATCATTATTCCTACATTCTCTCATCTATTTTAATTTTTAATGTTTAATTATAGAAACTATTCTAGTTAGATGAAATGTTTTCATTTGTATTCATTGGGAAGTGTATATTTATGTAATACCCATGCTTGCTCCCAAAGGCACCTGAGGTATAGGAGGATTCCACTTTGATGAACTGAAAATGTATATAATGATTAAAAAGTTATTATAACAAGAAAGGAAGTCTGGCTTATACCCTCCTCTTTTTTTTTCCTTTGATGACATCACCCACCCTAGGACTCATTCCTGGCCTATACGAAGGAACAGTTCTGCAATCAGGACCTTTACACACACACACACACACACACACACACACACACACACACACACACACACACACACACGCCCATACATGTGCACATACATCATCACCCTACATTCATTTGTTCTAACAATCATTATTATACTTGTTTTCTGTTTGTTTACAAGAAATCTTAGTTCCCTAACCCCCTGAACTTCAGTAATGCCCTTCCCCTCTGCTCCCCAGTACCCGGAACAGGGCATGACTTACAGGAAATAGGCAGTAGTTCTGCTTCTGATTCTACCCAGTTAAAGTCTCCTCTCAGCACATCAGCTTCCTCCATCCAAGGCAGCATCCAGAGCTGACAAGGAACAGCAGGTGATTCATGAGGAAACCTAGCCTGGTCTCTATGTGTCTGAGAAAGTTTGAGATATCTCAAGACTATGATACCCTCTTCGAGATGAATATATCAGCTTGTGAAGTGTTGTATTAGTTTAATTAAAATGCAAAATGTATCTAAATGTTAAACTAAAAGTCAAGGCTTTTTATTTGGAATTATTGTAATGATTATCTTTCTGAAGAAAAATAGAGAATTAGGTTTTTTGCAGTATTTGTTCTGATTTATTATGGAAGCAATACAGAGAAAAGGAAAACTGTACATATAGCTATGAATTATATATAATATATATTTTTAATTTGTAGGAAAAATAGAGCATCTTCATGAATGAAAATACAGTTTTTGACCATTAAAAATGTTTAAATATTACTGTGACATATAAGTTGGAAAGACTTGTTGAAAGACATTAAGGGTTACTGAATTGGAACTGGAGAGATGGCTGTGGCAGTTTGCATGTGATTGGCCCCCATAAGCACACAGGGAGATGCACTACTGGAAGGTGTGGCTGTGTTGGAGTAGGTATGGCCTTATTGGAGTGGGCTTTGAGGTCTCATATATGCTCAAGTCATGCCCAGTAGCTCAGACTACTTCCTGTTGCCTGCTCACTCTCAGCTCCAGCACCTTGTCTGCCTGCACACTTCCATATTCCATCATGGTGATAACAGACTGACCCTCAGAGCTATAAGCCACCCAGTTAAATGTTTTCCTCTATGAAAGTTGCCATGGTCATGATGTCCCTTCACAGCAATAGACATTGTTACAATGAGGTTTCCTGGCCCTATCAGGCCAGAGGTCCAGACCCACAGACCTGCTGTCCCAGATTGCTTAGCCCGCCACTGCTTAGGCTCCCAAAAATGACTCGGACACTTATATTAACTTCATTGTGTTTGGTCTATGGCTCAGGCACATTGCTAGCTATCTCCTTCATCTTAACTCAACCCATTTCCATTAATCTGCCCTGCCACATGGCCTGTGACTGACCTGTGTGCCTTACATGTTTCTTCTTTGGCTCAATCTGTGTCAGACTCCACCCTCTTTCTCCTTCCTATACTCCAATTCCTCCTATCTCTACGGTGTCTGCCATTGGCCAAAACAGCTCCTTTATTTCAAGATTGATATTCACGGCATACAGAAAGACATTTCCACATGAAGAAATCCTCACTAAGAAGTGACTAAGAGCCACTTCTGACTGAGGACCCGAGTTCAGTTCCCAGCACCCACGTGTGGTTGAAGGCCACCTGCAATGAAGCTTAAGGGAATCATATGAAAAATGATAAATCTTTTTAAATAAAAGGTCAATGAATCAAACTGATGTCTTTTCCTGGGAACTGAAATACAATGAGGCAAAATTCTTTCACCTTTGACATTTTCACTGCCTTTGCAAATACTGACACCAAATAATAACACGGGGATCCTGAAAGCAGGATATTTTACTTAGTATATGAGGCTAATTTTCTCATAAAACATGTAAGAAACACGTCTAAATTGAGTATGTGTCAGCCAGGCTACTGCCGAGCACACTGCTTGATAGTATAGAGTCTATAAGGAACACTAAGAAAATTAAAGCTATCATGAAACAGAGAAACTTGTACCTTCCCTGTCTCTTCTCAAGATGGGTATGGGATGTGGCCATGAATCTGAAACCCCAATAGGTACTGTTTGAATCTGATTTCTGAAACCTGTGGCCTGTGAGCTGAGGGTGTGACCTGATGTATTCAAGTTCAAAGAACCGAGCTGTTTGAGACATGAAAGGGGATACTGAGGAACCTGAGCCCATACCCACCCCCACATCTATGCACACACAGGCTCTCAGACTTTCGTCCCCAAAAGTGAAAATATTTGTGAAAACATGACTCCTTAGTTAACTTTCTATTACATCAACTTACAAAGAGAAAAAGGGTTTGCTTTGACCCATGGTTTGAGAACTTTAAGCCTGTAGTTGATTGGGACCATTGCTTTGGTTAAGGTGGATCATAGTGAATTTGTGAATACTAAACTGTTTATCTCAATAAAATAAAAATTGAGGCACTCACATTGTCTTCCCTTCATGTATGTGCTCCTCTCCCTCAATAATCTAAAGGGATTCCAGTAAGCCCCACAACGTCACCTCCCAATACAATCATCCTGGAGAGCATACCTTTAGCACATGGAAATTGGAGGAACACTTACGATCATTCTATAGTAATTATCCTAAAAGAACCCACCCTCAGCTGCCAAGATACCGTCAGTCTTTCTCCGAGGCTGTCCACAAGTCATGACGGCAAGCATCCCTCCTAGAAATGGCTGAGTACCAAGGGAGCTTGGTTCTCATCTGAATCATTATCGTGGGAGAATATTGGGTTAACTACTCATTTTTTATAGATGAAAATTATAATTATAATTTTTTTCCAGTGAGTGAGCTGGTTGTCAGCAAAGAAGAAAATGTTGATTATTTTGAGATACCATTTCATATAGCCCAGGCTGACTCTTGGCTTATCTGAGGACACTTTTGAACTTCTGATCCTCCAGACTCTACCTTATGAGTACAGGGATTTAGACATGTACCCCATGCCTGGTGTGACTCAATGCTATGGACTGACCCCTGGCTTCAGGCACGTTGGGTTAGCACCCTACCAACTAAACCACTGTTTTATTTCTGTGGCATTCCTCTATGAACTCTCATATCATTTATTCCAAGCTTTTCAGATGCCAAGGTTGATTTCACCCTCTCCCAATCTAAAGAGGTTTGTCCCCAGACTTACATACTTTTCTTTAACAGGGAAAAAAATGCACATGCTGCCCCTGAGAGTAATTTTTGGCAATTATTTTTCATTGCCTCCTGTTCAAATAAATGGACATAGAAACGCCTCCAAAACTAGGTATGGTGACTCAAACCTCTAATTCCTAACTCCAGAAGGCAAAAGCAGGAGGATTATCATAAAGTTGAGGCCAACCTGGGCTACATAGTAAGTTCTAATCCAGTCTGGGATATCTAGTGAGCTCTTCTTTCAAAACAACAGCAAAAGGAATCAGCCCCAGATAAAAAAGGATAATTATAAAGCAAGATAAGTCCAAGAACTATGCCTATGGAGATGGCATGTATTGTTAATTCACAGCTGTGTGAGGGAAAGTTCTTCACTCACTATCCAATTATAATTCCACAATGGGCCCTAACTGAATGGCAGCAAAAAAAAACTAGCTGTGTCCAATTGTTCTCCATTTGTAGTTCAATTAAAATATATACGTTGAAAGTTGAAGGAAATACCATAGAGGCTCTCGCAAGCTACGCTTTGTGACATGTGTTGGTCCATGGGTGGAAGATCTAAACTGGTCTTGGTTTTCTTCATTGTAACTAGGATTTTCCCATCTACAAGCAAGATGCTGTGTTTACTTCCTCTTTGTTGCCCTTCTGTGGTGGTGCCCCCTGGATTGTCTGTGAGGCTCGGGGCCATTATAAAAGGGAACAGTTGGAGACTGTTAGGATCTAGAGTAGATGACAACGAGGGCATAAGCTGAGACTCTAGCCCTAAGATTCGGCCGGATTGGCTCCGGTCCATCTCTCAGCCAGCATTATCAAATCAACCCAGTACAATGGCATTGCAAGCCAAGAAGGGGAAGGGTACTTCTGCTTGTTTCTTCACTCACTTTGCTTTGAACTGGAAACAGTTGTCATGCAAAATCATGCCATTAGAAGTTGCTGTGTATGATCAAGCACTCATATGTGTCTCCCGTATCCCAGTGCCCTTCCACTTGAGCCTCTTCTGTTATGCTCATTGGAGTGAACAGCTTGGTCTGTTGAGCTCTATGAATTAGGGCTGGACTCCTAGGGATCCTGATTCTTTTAGTTCATAGCAACGTTTATGAGAAGTTTATTATCTCATGCATAATAGAAATGAATGAATCCCCTCATTTGGCATTGTAGCAACACCAGTGACTCCCTGAAAAGATCATTTTCCCTTGAATTTTTTTTCCCCAAGTGACATCTGTTGCAGTGGGGTTTCTTAGTCCTGGGCGGCCAGAGGCCCAGACCCACAGACCTGCACGTCTGTCACCTGCTGCTGCTGCTCAGGCCCCAGAAATGACTCAGACGCTTATATTAACTTTATGCTATTTGGCCTATGGCTCAGGAACATTGCTAGCTAGCTCTCACATCTTAACTCAACCCATTTCTATTAGTTTGTCTGCCACGTGGCCCGTGGCTCACCTGTGTTCCTTACATGTTGCTCCTTGCTCGATCTGCCTGACTTCGCCCTGCTTCTCCTACCTATGCTCTGATTTCTCCTCCTACTTTTTCTATGGTGCCTGTCATGGCCCAAAACAGCTCCTTTATTTAAGGTTGATATTCACAGCATACAGAAAGGCATTCCCACATCAGACATCTAAGTCATAGCTTTAGATCTCAGTATACCTAATATTCAAGCCTACACAGTTTAAAGTATGTATATTAAATACGAAAATATATTTATGTTTTATAAGTACTTACATCTTTGCCATAGCTGCAAGCGTATTTCTTCTGACTAGGCTGAGTGTACATACTAACCAACCTCATCTGGACAATCTTATGGAAAAAAAAAAGTTTACATAATCCAAAAGCCAACACTTCATTTTTCTAATGTTGAGTACCGTGTAGCTTCCATAAAAGCCTTGCGACTTCCTTGAACAGAAAGATATGAAGACACGTTAGCTTCTTATTCCTGAATACAACTGTGCCCTAAGTTCTTCTAGATACCACAGGCAGAATACATACATAAAACAAATGTTTCTGTGTTGTTGTTTTTAATTACTCTTTCTTCTTTTGATTCTTTACTCTTTTGTGGGGGCCTGCCACTCAGTTTCCAAATCACACAGAGGCTTCCTAAATTATCCTGTCATCATTTTGTCCTGGACTTTTACCTTTCTCTATTTCTGTGTATCTTTCTTTCCTTCTTACTCTGTGGCTGGCTATGTGTCTGTGTGTCTGTGTGTTTGTGTGTCTGTGTGTCTGTGTGTCTGTGTGTCTATGTGTCTGTGTGTCTCGGTGTCTGTGTGTCTGGGTGTCTGTGTGTCTGGGTGTCTGGGTGTCTGTGTGTCTGTGTCTGGGTGGCTGGGTTGCTGAGTGTCTGTGTCTGGGTGTCTGTGTGTCTGTGGGTGTCTGGGTGTCTGGGTGTCTGTGTGTCTGTGTGTCTGTGAGTCTGGGTGGCTGAGTGGCTGCCACTGGTGTCTTTCTCCTTTTCTAATTCCTTAATCTTTTCTTCCAACATTGCTCCTCCTGTTTGTTAACTCTGCCCGCCAGCCCCACCTATTCTTTCTCCCTGACTACCTATTGGCTGTTTAGCTCTTTATTGAACCAATCAGATATTTTAGACAGGCAAAGTAACACAGCTTCACAGAGTTAAACAAATGCAACATAAAGGAATTCAACACTTCTTCACATCATTAAACAAATGTACCAGGGAATAATCTTAAATCATCTTAAAATAATATTCTACAACATTTCTACCATTTATTTTCTTGAAATAAGTCCCAAACTGTTTTCTTTTTTTATTTTTACAGTAATAATTATTTACCTAACTACTGGTATAGCATGTAAAAAATTTTCTTTTTAAAAAGCTATGTATTATTATTGTGCATGCAAGGTGTACAGTTGGAGTACATGCGTGTCAAGGTACACATCTGCTGGTCACAGAACAACTCTGTGGAGTCAGTTATCGCCTTATATCTTTAAGTTGGTTCTGTAGATAGAACTCAAAACGTCAAGCTTGCTTGGAAAGCACTTTACCCACTGAGCCACTTCTCCACCCCACTGGCTTTTCATAATGAGCAGGTTTTAAAAATTGTATGAATCCAAACTTCATTTGGATTACTCAGCCCTAAAATGGAAGGGAATTATGACATACCTTCTAATAGATATGAAACCTGAAGCCACAGAAAGACAAGCACATTATTCTATTATATCAGATATTTAGAATATCTAAATCATAAATAGAAAAGGTAGCATGGTGGTTGTCAGGAGATTAAAATCAGGGTGGCAATTTACCCTTTTTATGAGTATAGAATTTCATTTTTATAAAGTAAAATGAATTATGGAAATTGGTGGTGGTATGTGGACATATTATAAATGTATTTGATGCAACTGAACTGTATAATTAACAATACTTAAGATGAGTCAGCAAAATAGCTCAGTGGGCAACAGTACTTGCAGCCAAGTCTGATAAACTGTGTTCAAATTTGAGAATCTCTGTAAAGTAAGAAAGAGAGAACTGTCTCCACAAAGCTGTCCTCTGACCTCCAAGTTCACAGTGTAGCATATGCACCCCCACGTCTACATCATAGATGTGCAAAGATTAAAAACAGTTAAAAATTACTTAAGATGCTAAATTTTATATTATATATGTTAACACAGTGAAAATATAATAAACCACTATATAGTTTTTTAGTGAAAAATTAAAATTTATCCTTATCCTATTTTATATAACATTATTTTATTCTGGATAGTTTGCCTCTGGTACCATGGTAGTTTGGATAAAAATAGCCACCATAAATTTGTATGTTTGGATACTTTGTCCCCAGTTGATGGAACTGTTTGGGAAGATCTAGGAGATGTGGCCAAGAGTGTTCCTGGGCCTTGGTTTTGAGGTGAAATAATTTGTGCCATTCTAGTGTGTTCCCTGTTTCCCACTTGCTGTTTCAGATGTGAGCTTGAAGTTGTTCCTGCCACCAGGCCTTTACCCTGTCATCACTGACTCTAGCCCTCGGACACCATAAGCCCAATTAAACACTCTTTTATAAATTATCTTGGTCATGGTGTTTTATGCAACAATGGAAATGTAACTAAAACAGTAATATGGTTCAGTGAGCCACACACAAAGCTAAAACAAACTTGGGAATGTATCACCATCAATTGGTAAGAATTTACAGAATACCTTCCATGTGTAAGAGTCAAGGAAAAGTAGGAAACACGAGGAAAGGTCTGGAATCCTTTTTCATTTTCGCTTACCAGAAAGTGAGTGCCCGTGAAGGTTAGCCAATGAACTCAGGAGGACAGGAGAGCTTGCAGCAATGACTTTGGAATCTTCACAAGTAGATTCACCTCCCTGCCTTCTATGTAATGCACTGAGCTGGGCCCAAGTCCACATGAGCATTCGACTTGGCTAGAATACTCAGTGGCAAGGTCAGCTTGTGTAGCAAAGCACCAAGAGTCTGAGAAAAGGTAAACTCATTCTAACTCATTCTAATGTCTTGAACAGTAAAGGGAATGTGGCTTGGGGATGGGCCCACCAAAGACAAGGCTGGTATGGCTATCTAAATACAAGACTCCACCCTTTCATTGGAATTTGACTGCAGGTTGTTTGGATTTCTGCTATTGTGGTGCATTCACTGCAGTGTCTAGCTACTCATCTTAACAGCACCTCTATTACTTTCGATATAGAATTCCTAAATCAGTAATGGTAATGGGAAGGGCCAGTCAGCACTCGGCCCCTTCATGAACACATTTCAGAACACTGAATAGAGTGATGGGGTTGTTCAGAGAGGCAAGATAAACATTAGGCAATGTTGGCTTATTTTTAATACCAGCCAGTATGATGCCTGAGTAGACCAGTAGCATAGTTTAGAACAAAAGGCTGCACACCATGAATCTTGAACACAGGCATTTGAAGCTTTAAAAAAAGAAAATACCCAATATACAATGGCCTCTTGTTTGATTATAGTAATTATTCATCAGACTCCAGATGTTAGGAAAGGAAAAAAACTTTATCTTTTTCTGATCAGAAACATGAATCCTGAATCCTTTCAAATGAGTGTGTCACCGAAATGCAATGTGTATAATCATCCATTGCCGCAGAAAGAGGCCAGATCCTTATTAAAATAATTTGTTCCCAAGGAGAGAAAGAAATACCTTTCATTCTGATGGAAACTGGCCCTAAAACAGGAAAGGGGGGAAACCTCAGAAGTAGCAGGGACATTCTGGTGGCATGAAGACTTATTTTGCAATGTTGAGTTCTAGGTCAAGAGCTCCTGGTGGCTGTGGAGTGACTGTGAAACTATGTCTGTTCCAAAGGTGACTGGGGAAGTCTGGAGCCTCCCCCCGCCCCCTGCAACTATGCATCTTTCTTTCTTTCTTTCTTTCTTTCTTTCTTTCTTTCTTTCTTTCTTTCTTTCTTTCTTTCTTTCTTTCTTTCTTTCTTTCTTCCTTCCTTCCTTCCTTCCTTCCTTCCTTTCTTTCTTTCTTTTTTCTTTCTTTTCTCTCTCTCTCTCTCTCTCTCTCTCTCTCTCTCTCTCTCTCTCTCTCTCTCTCTCTCTCTTTCTTTATTTTTTGCACCATGGTGGCAGGGTGAGGGGGTGGGGTGGTGTCCAAAGTCATTCCCAACAGAGACCAGGCTGTTTCTATATAGTGACCCTTGTCTCTTGCCAAACTCCACGACAGAGAAAACAATTGATGTCTCCTATTAGTGTCCAAAGGCAGTCACACAGTAGTTTCTGAGGTGTGCCAACTGGCTTCTAGGATGGCTCCCTGTCACCCTCCTCCTGTGCTGTGACACTGATTAAGTATTATGCAGATAACTGTTGGTATGTTCCTAGGCCAACTTATAATCAATAATATGGTTCCCTACTCCAATCTCATCCCAAAGACCATATTGGAGGAGACTCATACAGGAGGCCATATTGTATGAATTGAGGCCAGCTGCCTACAACCAGCCATATGATTGAGTCATCTGAAAATGGACCTTTCAGGCTCCCTAGTCCTCAAATGACATCAGCCATAGCTGACATCGCGGCAACAACCTCATAATAGACCTGAGCCCACATCACTAGGTGAAGCCTCACCTGGACTCCAGATACACAGTAACTGTATGAGGCAATGATCTTTTATTGTTTGAAGTCACTACATTTGGGTCTTATGTGATACTTTGCTAATTGTTACTCCCTTGGCTCTATTCCTTTCTCTTACAGTATCTTCTAATAAAGCCCTGTATTTCACTTTAGATCCACATAAGTAATCACATGGAGTGTGTCAGGAAGTGTGTAGTGGGTATACATTGTAATCTCACACAGTACATCTCAGAGATATTGAAATATGTTGTACCTGCCCATTTCACAGACAATTGAGAATAGATGCTTCAAACACTTTTTCTGGCTGCTTTTTTGGGGTCAGAGCATATTTTGAGACAGGATCTCTCTATGTAGTTCTAGCTGTACTGGTAACTCACCATGTAGACCAGGCTAGCCTCAGACTCACTGACATTCAGCTATTTCTGTCTCCCGAGTGCTGGAACTAAAGGCATACTCAGTTTAGCTGCATTTTTTAAAGAAGAAAATTAATATCTTTATCAATTACTAAATTTAATTTATCAAGCATTTTTTTAATCATTACATATTGAAGGCAATGTGTCCAGTTTAGGAAACACCTACAGAGGCAGTACGTACAGATCTTCAACAACTTACATGTGGGAAATGTAAGTGCATAGGTGAGTGTAAAATGAAAAGTCCACAATGGCATATTTATGTAAAGAGGTATCCAGAGGGGCTGGAGAGATGGCTAAGTAGTTAAGAGCACTGATTGCTCTTCCAGAAGACCCAGGTTCAATTCTCAACACCCACAGGGGATCCCAGCACTATCACACAGACATACATGCAGGCAAAACACCAATGCACATAAAAATAAATACATTTTTTTTAAGAGGTAGCTAGAGACAAGGAAGAAATATCACTTGAAATATGATTCAGTAACAGTCAGGACTTTAAAAAAAAAAAAAACCCAAGGGACTGAAAAAGCTGTTTAAAACAGGAAGTTGGGGCTGGAGGGATGCCCCATGGGTTGGGTGTTGGGAGATGTATGGCCTCAAGACCTGAACCTGTCTGAGGCAGGACTCAGGCAATTAAGAACTTGTACTGTTCCTATGGTGTTAAATTCCTACCAGCCTTATCAGGTGCCCAAGCACATGATGCTGTCTTCTGACCTTCATGGGTACTTGTACTCACATGCACATACCATTTCCAACACACACACACACTACACACACATATGCACACACAATTAAAAATAGATCTCTCTCTCTCTTTTTTTTAAATGATGCTATATGTTCTATGCATCAGGCTCTGAGCTGATGAGGAGGAATAGCTTAGACACTTGGTAGGAATGGACCATGGCTGTGTTAGAACCAGGGATTTTTATGTGAGGAACAAGAAAGACACACTGAGGTATTTGGACAAGTGGGGAAGATGATGTCAAAGCTGAGTGAGCTTCAGGAAGGCATTAAGTAAGGAAGGAACAAATCAGAGGGAGGGAGTGGCTGAAGCCATGAAAGCCAGAGGGATGGGACTGAACACAGAAAAGAGATCTATTTCATTTGAGGTGTGAGGGGGATTATGGATAGACAGAAAGACTGCTGGGAGAAAAGGGGAAAGGCAGAAGGTAACTTATAAAGAAATACAGGTTGGAGCTTTGGCCTCTGTCTCGACATGCAGGTGGCCATCTTTTGCAAGTACAAATTCATTGATTTGCATCCGAAAGCATCAGCTAGGCTTGCAAATAAGGATAAAACCATTCTGTGTAGGGATGCAAATATTCTCCTCAGAAGACAGGAATACTGAAAAGCTCCACATTAGGCATTCCTTTGAAGGAAAAGAAAATAGCTTTGCTTGCTTTTTCTTTTAATGGGATTAAAACAAACAAACAAACAAACAAACAACAAAAACAGCTTCCATCTGACCTATCCCTACCCTGCAGTGTGTTTTTAAACAAACCTTCTGCTGAGTTCTGCCTAAAGAATATCTAACCCGGTTTTCTAAACCCCAACTTCACAGAAGCTCCGTGTGTGTATGTGTATGTGTGTGTGTGTGTGTGTGTGTGTGTGTGTGTGTGTGTGTGTGTGTGTGTGTGTAACATGCCTGCTGCCTGGTCATCAGACTATCGTGAGACCACCTCGGCACCTTCCCTTGTGATGACGTAACTTGTTCCTCAGTGGCTTCAGTTCCTTTCCCAGTCTTAGGGACATACTTCCAACTCACCAATGCCAGTGCCTTCCTCACACAAAGCTTCTAATTTGCAAGATCAACAACTGGGTTCTCCCCCCCCCCTTTTTTTCATTCTTCTGTGCCTAAGCTTGAAGCAAATGTGTACTGTGTGTGAGCTGGAACAGGTCCCGGCTAGAGGGATATGACCAGCAGTAGAATATGAAAATAATAATCATGCTGATATTAATAATTTACTGAGGCCTATTAGCTGGGCTTAAGCACTTTCATATATCAGCTCACTTCATTCTCATAGGAGCACACTAGGAGAGTTTAATTAACATCTCAAGAGCCAAAGACTGAAGCTCAGCAGGCTGGGAGCTGGGGCTCCTAAATATTAAGCCTAAAATGGGAATTTTCTAGAGATATTCTTGTAGTCATTGCTGTCTGCTTTTTAGAGCCACCACTACAAATTTAATGGCTTCTAGGACACATGGAAGCATCTTTCCAAGTTCCCTCCCATAGTCTCTTGACTCTGATCCGTCCCATTTTTCCAGGGTACAGCCATCTGTGAGCATATCAGACCCCGGGAAAACCCCAAATACAATTCCTACATTATGATCATCAGCCTCAGCTCTCCTCTCGTCTACAAAGCAAAGTGCTCCGTTTCAGGGGTCTATTGGCACTGGTTATTTATCAAAACTCCCCCAATGCTCCAGATGAGAAACACAAAAATCTCAAGAGCCAGAAATAAGAGTAATAAATAAGAGAAAGAAAGTAAAAGCATATGGTCAGATCAGAAGAAGCTGCTAAGAAAGAATTCATATTGGGTGAGGTAAGATGCACCTGAGATCCACTCCAGTTCCAGATACTGTTCACGGCCTCCTGTAGCCTTTCACAGAGTCCTTGTATCAAAATTCTTCCATTCTCCTGGCACATGCTTAGAAAAAAAGAAAAAAAAACTGCCTGTGATAGCTCTTCTTGGTTTTCAACTTGACAATATCTTTAATAAACTCCAATCCAGAAATGGAGGCCACACTTGTGATCCAGACCTGAAGGATGGAAGACACACCTTTAATCTGGGCCACACCTTCTGCTGGAAGCCTATATAAAGACAATGGAAGAAGGAAGGGGTTGCTGTTCATCCTTCCTCTGCTTGCCCTTGCCTGGTCTGCATGTCCGTTCCTTCACTGGCATTGGAGTCTACTTATTCAGGATTCCATCATGTACAGAAGACCAGCTCAGACACCCAGCCTACTGAGCAGCTACTAGACTCCTGGACTTGCCATTCACAACTAGCCATTGTTAGACTGCAGCCTGTAAGTCATCCAATAAATTTATGGTGTGTGTGTGTGTGTGTGTGTGTGTGTGTGTGTGTGTGTGTGTGTGTGTAAAAGAGACAGAAAGGAAAGAGAGATTCATTTTATAAATTCTATGACTCCCTGACTAATATTGCCTTTCTCTGACCACCCTCTCCCCCAAATTCACAATCCTTAATTGCTACTGGAAAGCAGTTTCTTTGGGGGCTTATGGGAAGGTGTTCTTTCACCTGTTCCAGCCAGTGAAGATTTCACAGGCTCTCACTACCTTGTGGTGGCAAGGACCAAGGTGTGCACAGAGCCCTGTGGAGCTAGTAGGCAGGTGTCACACAGCAGCTTCCCAAAGACAGAGCAGTTGAGGCCATCCAGGTCAGGAAGTGGAGCAAAGGCAAACCATACAAGAGCAGACACCAACTGGGACCTGAAGGCAGAAGTGTGTTTGGGCTGTTGTTAATCCTGAGATTAACTAGCTTTTGCAAGAGACAAACTACTTCCACAATTCTGAGCCAAATTTAAAGCAAGTTTTAATTGAACACTGGCCAGGTTGATGGACTCTGGCCAGGTCAATTTCTGGTGAAGGAACACT
Organism: Phyllotis vaccarum; assembly: GCA_033318265.1. NCBI lineage: Eukaryota > Metazoa > Chordata > Mammalia > Rodentia > Cricetidae > Phyllotis > Phyllotis vaccarum. The sequence goes on along the minus strand of JARWLC010000009.1, from coordinate 33,657,747 downwards.
AGCCCACTCAAGCATGTGGCTCTGGGAAGCCTTGCCTTTCCCCCCATTCCCTCTGCCTTGCTAAAATCCTTTACATTACTCTCCTGAAGCTAGATTGGTTTATTTGGCCAATCTCACTGACTACTAAGGCCCAACTATCAAAGAACTGAAGTCCAGCAATCGAAAGCCCCCTTTGGCTCACCTAATTAAGATGCCCAATTAAAATTAAACACCTGGGGCTTCCCTTTTTTTTTTTTTTTTTTTTTTTACCTTTATCAACTGCCATTTTCCTATGTGACACACCTTCCTCCTCTCTATCCAGAGGCAGTCTTGTGCCCTCCCATATACTCCTGCCCTTCCTCTCTGTTCTCTTTCCCATCTCCCTCATCCTCTATCCTCGTCTTTGTCTCTTATTCCCTCTGTCCATCTGGAGCAAATAAATCTCCATTATGCTGAGAACTTGGTCTTGGGTTATCTTGAACTGACTTCAAGGTTTTCTACACCTGGGTTCCCAGAAAATGGTCACAAGCCACATTTTGTAGAGGCTTAAAAAGGCAAAACCCTCAATTCATATTTCCCATCAGGTCCAATTAGGGGCAAGCATACATCCTGACATATGTCCTGCCTACATACACCCGTACAGCCTACATAAACCCCTTCCTCTGCCACCTACACCCAATCAGGGGCAAGTATATGTCCTGACATATTTCTTGCCTACATAACCCCACACAGCCTACATAAACCCCTTTCTCCCCCTCTGTCTACATTCAGTCAGGCACAAGCATGTATCTTGACATATTTCTTGCCTTCATAACTCCCACCCACATGTGACCAAGGATATTCGATATAGATGAGTCAAATAAACATAAGACAAATAGGAATGTATTCTTAACTGTCTTAACTGCAAACAACCTTTAACCTACAAGGTATATATATATATATATATATATATATATATATATATATATATATTTGTTTTTGTTGTTCTGATTTCCCATGAACTTCCGATGTGTTTTTTTGGTATTATGCTAGTCTATACTCTAGGATTCAATAAGCTAGAAGAGGCTAAGGGAGGGGGTAGTCAGGCCTAGGCTGCAGGTCATATTCTTCATATTCTTAGTATTCACAGGGGACTTATAAGAAGCCAGAGGCTTTATTGTAAGTAAGAGGAACCTGTGGGGTAGATACAGACATCAGTTACAACTGTGAATTTGAAGATTACTTTGTAGTTTGGGTTAACTTTTCACAGTACTTAGAAAACAGTAATAGCAAACATTGAATGTCCACTATGAGACCTCCTTTTCCTCTATACAAGGAAAGACAGCAGATAATCTTTTATGCCCATTTCACTCAAAAGGATATTAGCACAGTATCTTAACCAATCTGCCATACCTCATAGGCTTGAGCTCCTTGTAAATTCACACTTGTAGATGACAGGCTTGTCAATGTTGGCCTGTTTGTCTATAAAACATGGTGATTCAGTTGAGTGATTTCTAAGCATCTTTGCTTTGTTACAGTCTATGACTCATTGGAATTAAATGAAATGTACAAAATAGAAAGGGACCCAGGGGCTGGATAAAAGGCTCAGAGGTTAAGACCCTTGGCTGCTTTTGCACAGAACCCAGGATTGGTTCCTAACATTTATATCATGGCTCCAAACTCTTTATAGCCCCAGCTCCAGGGGATCCTAAACCTTTTTCTGGCCTATAGGACCACATGGTCCACATATATCCACACAGGGAAAATATCAACACATGTAAATTAAAAATAAACTATTTTTTTAAAGAAAAGAATCTAATTTTCATGACCCTATTTGCATACAAAAATTAATACTAAAACTAAAGTTTCTGTTAATTTTTTAAATTATATGTGTTTATTTATTTGTGTGTACTTGTGTACACACACACACACACACACACAAACACACACATATATACATGAATGGATATATACGTGTGGGGTGTGCATGTGTCCCAGCCCACATGTTCACTTTAGAGGGCAACTTCCCAGTCAATTCTTTCCTTCTATCAAAGATTCTAGCTATAGAACTCAGATCTTCAGGACTGGCAGCAATATTTTTACCCATTGAACCATCTTGCCAGCCCAAACACTATATTTTCCATACAGCATATATATAGTATAGATTCATTCCCCCAAGAAGCCAGGCAAGGCAAAAGGGTTAGCTATTGAGAACAAGGTGATGTTTTGGCAGTTTCCAGTGGCGCCTGCTTTGGAACTGAGTATGTATAAGCAAAGCAACATACTGTATCATGGGGGTCACAAACCTATGCACACTGCATTTTCATGACATTCTCAAAAGTCAGGTTTATGTAAGCAAAGTTAGCTGAGAGTAAAGACATGATTTCCATTCTCTCGTCTTTCTTTCCACAGAGGGCATGGAGGGGAGGAAGTAAGGCCATCTGGCAGTACAGCATGGCTGTAGGACAGCAAAGTGTGTTCACTACAGGCTCCAGTCCTATGGGGTCCTGCTTTCTCCAGCCTCAGTTCCCTTACCCCTGCCATATGGAGAAAAGTATCTGTATCTTCGCTCATGCAAAGGCATCCCCTATAATAAAATATATAGAGTAACAAGATATTAGCATGTAAATTTATCCACTAAGTTTTACAAGACACTGAAAACTTTCTGAGAAACTAAAACCTCAAAACTGTGGTTAAAAGTATGTTCATGTTAGTTTTGATGAAGAATGTCCAGGACTGGTAGTACTGTAAAGTAGGGCAAGGATGGTTTGATCTCAATAATGAATTGGGGACATATCAAATACTGTTGGTTCTTGTTTTTCCCTGTGATCCAGGCTCTTCAGAAACAGGGAAGCCATTTCTCCCTGGTATAGGGAGTGAACCTCTTGCATGAGCCTTCAGGGAGGTGATAAAAATCCTTCCTCATTTTATGGCCTACTTCAGAGGAGATAGGTAATAGAAGACTAAAGCAACCTTTCTGTATGTTCTGTGTGGTCTTCAATGTGCAAATGTTCCAGAATTTAAGGTAATTTGTCCTAAAGTCCTTTGGTTCTTTTCTTAGGTTTCTTTCCAACCCAAAACTTTCTTCATGTAAAAAACAGCAATTGAGCATGCAATATACTTCTTGTTTCCAGAAACACCCCAATGGGAGCAAAGCCTCTGCTCTGATTCTCAGCTATGAAGGCAATGGGGGAGTCATGGGTTGAGTATATTGGGGTGGAGAGAAAGAGTGGTAAGTATACCCTTCTGGGAAAGTCTGAAATAGAGAGGACATTAAGAATGCTGTGGTTCCTAAGCTGTGTGTTACTGTGTGACCAAGAGCAAGTCTAGATAGACTATCAAAGAGTATTCCAGGAAGAAGGGCTTGCAAAACCTAAGCCTGGAAACCACAAAGCCATTCTGTGGGTCCTCTTTTGAGGGATCTCAACTGGTAATAACAGGAGAAGTACCTAAGGTGAGGAGTGGGGGGCACCAATGCAAGGCTTGTTTGTCATCTGCCTGTGGGTGTAGAAACTTACCTGTTAGGTATCCATAGGGAACTGACTGCAGCAGAGCAGTGTTTGCTGAGGTCATTCCATTGGCGGGATGGGTTCAAAAATGACAAGGCTAGAAGCTAGTTAACAGATAGCCACTAAGAAGCTGCAAGTTCTACAGGTATTTAAGACAAAATTAAGAGAATTGGAGTTGTGAAAGATATAAAGGCTCTCTGCAAATAAAAAGAGAACCTCTCTCTCCCTGATTTTCATTTGGGTAACTAGGTCATTGGACGCATATGCTGATCTCTAGGTTCCTGTTCAGGACTCACTAAATCCTGAGACATCCCTATGTGTTCTGAATATCCCAGGGTATCTGACACTAAACTACATTCATATATTTTAGACATCTTTAATTGTTGTGATTCTACAAGGAATGCATCTTACCTCATAATTTAAAAAAACACATATTTTGAAAATGTATTCACAAAAATCATCAGCTAAGTGCCTGGGGGTCACAGAAAGGCAATGCAAACGGAGGCTAACATGCAGCACATGCTCAGTGCTTCAAAATGAGAAGCACCTTTGTGTGTGAGGCAATCTCCTTAGAGTTCTGAAGGTATCTTTAACAGAAAAGTCAGAACAAGAACTAGCAAACAAGTGCTTCTGCCTCCAGGTAAAGTAGGTTTATCCTTAGTGCTAGGATGTAGCATTTGTCTTGTGGCCACTGGGAAATGAATGGCTTACAATAAAACAAATTGTATTTGGTAATTAAGATCATGTGCATCGATTCCTAGCACTTATCTCTTTTGAAACATCCTTGTAAGAAAGATCAGAAAATCACACAGCTGAACTGTGAAGGAAGTATGTGAGGGCTAGGAGAGAGCACCATAGGAGCTAAGGCAGAGGCTCTGGGTTTTTTGTTTATTTTTTTTCAAAGTGCTGCTAAAATAAAAGGTACTATTTATGTTTCTGTAAGGTAGATAGTATGACGACTATCCAAGAATGGTTTCTTTTGCTCTGCAGAAATTTAAAGGCTTTGACAGCAACAGTGAGATGCAAAGATGGATTCAGTCCCATTTCCTGTTGCAGAAGCATAAGTACCCAGCTCCTTTCCCAAATGGCTGAGCTTGATGAATTAATGGGGGGCATGCAGTATTTGCAAGAAACCATGAAGATTCTCAATTAGCCAAGAAAAAGAAATCAAAACATCCAAATTGGAAAGGGAAAAAGTAAAAATTATCTTTGTCCACAGAGAAAACAATCCTGTATGTAGAAAGCCCTAAAGACTCCACATCCCCAGAAGTTTGATACACAAATTAAGGAAAGCTGCCATCAACAAGGTCAACACAGAACAGTCAGTACCACTTATGTGCACTAGTGATGAGCTTGGAGAAAGAGGGAAGTAGAAAACGGCTCCATTTGTATTAGCATTATGAATCCAGCACTCTGGAGACGGAAGTGAGTGGCAAGAGTCTGAGGCCAGCCTGGGCTATGTAGAAAGATCTTCTCTCGAAACAAAACCAAATTGAAATAAAAAACAAATACAAATGTATCATTTCACCAAATGATAAAAGACCCGCATGCAAAGTTGAGGAGAGAGATCAAGACTTAAGTGGAAGCATAGCTCATGTTCATGGATTGATGGAGTTAATATTCTTAAGCTATCTAAGATTTAATTCAGTTCTTGTCAAAACTATTTCACAGAAGTAGAACAAATAACTTAAAAATATGTGTGAAACCATGAAAGACACCGATTAGTCAAATTTATCTTGAACAAGGAAGATAAAATGTGAGGCAAAGCAGAAGGGTAGTAGATTCCAATGTTGAAGAGCACTGGGGTGCAGGAAGATGCAGAAAGCAACCCAGAGCTACAGGCATCCGTGCAAAGGTGCCAAGAACACCGTGGTGGGAGGAGGGTGAGTCACTGGAATTTACTTAACAGAGGAACAGACCACAGACCTAAACTAAAGATGTAAAATCATGAAGCTCCTAAAAGAAAGCAGAGGGGGAAATCCCTTGATGCCGGTGTCAGTGATGATTCTTTTACTTAATCACAAAAGCCTACACACCAAAAGCCAAAATAAACTAGGTCTATGTTTTAAAAAAGAAGAATGAAGCAAGAAAGGGAGGGAGGGAGGGAAGGAGGGAGGGAGGAGGGGTGGGAAGAAGGGAGGGAGGGTGAGAGGATGCATGGAAGGTTTCTCTACAGCGAAGGAAAACAGTCAACAAAGTCCCAAGGCAATCTATGGAAACAGAAAAAGAATATTTACAAACTATAAGTCCAATAAGAGTTGATACCGAATGTACAAGAAATTCATGTGACTCTCGTAAAAGACGAACAAAGTGTTTCATTTTCAGAAGCCACAGATACCTGGAAAATACGTAACCAATGCATTTGTAAGGAAAATGCAAGTCAGTTGGAGTCACAAGGAGGAATCTATCTTAGTTCAGAAAGAAATTACCAAAAAAAAAAAAAAAAAAAAAATCCAAAGATGGCACAGGTGAAATGTAGACGAAGGGAAATACTTGCACATTGTTGATAGGGCTATGAAACAGTCATTATTTCAGGGACCTGGATGAGGGCTGCCTCCTCAAATAGATCTGTTTGGACTAGCTTTGGCAGTTCACATCTGTAGTCCCCAGTATTCAAAAGCCTGGGGAGGGAGGATGATAGGCAGTGGGAAATCTGAACCATGTAGGCAGACCAAAACACAGACACACAGACACACGCACCCACACATGTGCACGTGCACACACCAGCCCCACTTTGGTCCATATCCAAAGGAACAGAAGCCATTAGCTTAAAGATGAAGCTACACGTCTCTGCTCACCTAGAAAACAAACGCTTCAAATCTTATGCCGGAGGTAGTTTGAAATTCATTTGAGGACAGCATCAATGACAGAGATGTAAAAAGTTAAGATCCAGGACAGCACACAGAACGCTTTCAAACAATCTTCTCACGTGCAAACACAATTGCCCAAATGCCTAGAGAAAGCTGCAGCAGCTTTGCCTCTATCAGGCTCTCATCTACTGGGGAGAACGTGTTCCTAAAGCCTGGGAGAAAAGAGGCGAAGGTGATTATGCCACAGTTGAAAGCAGATGAGTCCAATGAATACAATCAGTATAGTGTGTGTCTTAACTGGATTAAAACTAACTAAATTCAGAGTCAACTTGAAATCTGGAGGGCTATTTTGCTGTTTCCCGTTTCTCCTAAGCAGGTTTTGTTTTCATTCATCCAGCTGATCTAATAAATTCTTTATTTTAGCCTCCTATAAAGAGCAAGACCATCCTTTTCATCTGTCTCCCCCTCGACAAAGCCCCTCTTAGAATCCTGTTTTCTGTGTGAGTTGGCACATGAGCTGGGGAAGAAAGCAGGAGTGCGTGGATCCTTCTTCCTTCCATTCCGTGCAACAATACCCACTCTGTCCTGGGGCACCTCGCCCTTTCCAGTTGTCACCCTGGTGTGCTTAATCAGATTAAAGGGCCCCAAAAAATCCCTTTAATTCCTGGCCAAACAAAGGTGAGAGACTAAGCAAGGGACACAGTAGTACAGCCCTGCACCTGGGGATAAGAAACAAGCACGATGGACCTTGCCCCCTGCACCTTGGTGATCTTCCTGGTCCTGCCTGCCTTGGTCCCTCAAAGGCAGCTCTGTTACGGAGGTGACATCATAGGGCATAATCTATGGCAAGCATGCCTGTCTATTGTGTAAACACAAGGGGCACTGAACACAAGGCTTTATATATATCCAAAAATACAATGGGGGAGATTTCTATTTCCCATGAATGTTAACTCTTCTGAAAACTTACTATCTGCGTATCACAATGCTTCAGTGCATGTGTGTGATTTTCTCTGTTGTCTTTCAAAATAAAGCAGACAAATTTTCTCTTCCTGTGGCGCCTTGAAAGTTGCTTAACTGTGCATTGATCCCTTTGATCTACTGAGATTGTGTATTTTAAGACAAAGTCGGCAATGTTGCTCTCTCATCTGTGTGGAGGAAGCAGAACAATGAGGGGAAACCAGGTCCGCTTCCATTGTTTTCCTAGTGACCAGGTTCACAATTCACTGATGTCTTGAATGCTGTTTAACTTTTGCTGGTGTCTTTTTATCATGGCGTTCATGAGAATTTAAAAAGAGTTCCCCTATACGCAGCCTACTGTGTATGATGATATCCCACTCACCCTGTTGCACTGCAGAAGCCTGCAGCTGCCTGCAGCTGCCTGAAGCTTAATTACGCATGCATGCATGCAAAGCCCAGATGCTCAGCCAAGAGCACCTCGACTACAGCAGTTTCTCGCTTGTTTTTGTTTGAATTATAATTGGGCAGATCTGTATTCCTCTGCCTGTTTTTGTGGCTGGAACATGCTCCTCTTGCCTCTGTTGCTACTTCTATTAGACTCAGCTTCTTCGCCAAGGAGGCCTTTGTTGATGCTGCCATGTGCCTTTTGAGATTTGAGTAAGGTCATTCATGGGCTTGATAGAATCTTTACCTACACAGCAATTTAAAAAAATACAGAAATGACCCTAATCCCTGTAGGTTTTCCTCCAGATGGTTTGTAGTGGGAAGAAAAAGGATGGAAAACTAGAAGCTGGCATCTGGATAGCAACAAAGAAGGCTGACAGCCAGGCAGCCATGCTAGAAAGGAAGCTCCCACCTGCTGGAAGCCTATGCTGGGGACCCACAGAAGCTGACTTGTTAGTCATGCACATCTTCTATGCAGAGAACATTTGGGGAGCTGTTTAACAGCTAACCTCAGGGACCTCAGCCTCCAGCACGAACAAAGGCTCCTATGTCTGAAACGGAGTGTGCCATGGTGCGATCTATACTGCTTCAGAACTGCCCAGAACTGTCCTTTACAGAGAACTGTGTAAAATCAGGAGCTTCCCATGGAGGATGCTTACTGCTGCTTAGACTATTTCTGAGGCTCATCCAGAGACATCAACTCAGTGTTCAACCTGAACAGCAAGTGAGAGACACAGATTGAGTTCACTGCAAGTGATGGCATTTTGTGATCTCATAGTGATTTTATACACGTGTGCAGATATGTGCTTGTGTGTGTGTGTACATGTGTACACATGTGCAGATGTGTCCTTATATGTGTGTGTGTCCATGTGCATGCATGTGCACATGTGTACTAACTACAGACTTTCACTGTTTCAAGAGTAAGCAGGAATCTATTGTAGGTTAACTACCCATGATAATCTTAAGAATCATATTAACCAAGAGATAGACAGACAGACAGACAGGCAGGCAGGCAGGCAGGCAGGCAGGCAGACAGACAGACAGGCAGACAGATAGATGCATATATAGACATGTGCTTTCTTTGCCTCTGATGCTATTTCTGTTTGACTCAGCTTCTTTCGTCAACACTGTGTGCCTCTGAGATCTGTGAAGGGTCATTTGTGGACTCATCACATCTTTTACCTACACAGCAATTTTGAAGATAAGAAAAATGACCTAGTCCCAGTTGGTCTTCCTCCAGATGGATAGCAGCTTTTCTTGAAAGGGAGGAAGAGAATGAGGGAGGGAGGAAAGTGTTTAATTAGAAATTTATGTGTGTATAAATGTATGCATGCATATGTGTGTGTATGTATGCGTGTAAATACACACATATATGATGTCTTCATGTATGAAATGTCAGTAATACATAGCTCTCCTTAATGAGTAGATAAGAATATGCAACAGTATGTGCCATTTTGTATGTACTACATAATCAATGTTTATAGATTTTACAGTTGAGAAGGTAAGAGTTTATATGCAAGAAAGGATATCCTAGTCACACATTCTTAGGTAAACAAAATACACAAAAGTGTCTCAGTGTGCAGTTTGGGACTGAGTGTCCTGTTTTCATAAACCAGCCTTGTCATTTTAAAGACTTTGATACTGGGAAGATCTCAGTGGCCTTACCTATGAAATGGGAATCACGGGGTGGGGTCTCCATTTTAAACCATTTCAATGGCATCATAACATGCATACTCAGTACAGACAAACATTGTCTCATTTTTCTCAACTAGGCCTGAATTAGAGTGTCCGGCCAGCAGTCTAAGAGAATCAAATTTCAGCAAGCATCCAGTTAATGGAAAGTGTCCACCCTGGATGTCTAACCACTACCCTACCAACAGAAGTCTTCCTGTTCCAACATTACTGTTGGGAATCCATGCTGCTCCTTTAGACAGAATCCCCTCTCTGTGCTGTTTCCTCCTACTGATTTACGTTCCTGCTCCTATGGCTCTACCTTTCTTTAGTTCAGTGTATACCTTGCTAGTCCAGTATATCTCAGCACCACACAACCAGATGACAGTAGCAGCTCCTCTACCCACCCCAACCATCCTCAAGAAATTCTCTACAATCACCTTGGTAGTGTCAGAATAATTTTTTCTGTAGTGGTATCTTGGAAGAAACAGTTGCTTTAAACAATCATTCTTCGGGCTTGGAAGATGAGGAATATGTGCTACAAAAGTAGAAAGACCAGAGTTCAAATCCTCAGTCCCTACAGAAAATCTGGGTGTGGCCTTGTGTTCCAGTCACCCTAGCAATGGGCTTGACAACAGCAGATCCTGGGAACTCAATGGCCAGTGAGCCTTGACCTATCTAAAAAGTTAGATGGAGAGTGGCAGAGGGAGTCACTTGACACTCCTCCTGACTTCCCCAGGCACACACATAGGCGTGCATAGTGAGTGCTACACACATGTGTGTATAGACCACTCTCACCATATCACACCCATACCACATCATATCACACACAACTCACAACAGAAAATTCATTCTTCAAATAAAGCCATTCAACAGGCTGACTTTGATGTTGTTTGTTTATGAATTTCCAGAGGTTTAGTCTCCCTATCAGAGGAACTAGCAAACTTGTTATATGCAGGATGACTAGATATGTGTATAGGTAAGACAGAATTTTCCTGGCTGGAATGTTTGTTAGTATTAAAAAAGATTTTAAGTCAAGACATTAAAATAACTTTCACTCTAAAAGAAAGACAGCCTCATGAGAATGAATACTTATGGAATTATGATTCTATAGAATTCTATAGACTTGGAATTCTGACTTTCTAAACTGGACAGTGCTGGTATCTAGAAGGAGTAATTTGAAGGGCCCTTGGCTCATTTCCTTCTCAGCTCCAAGTCAACAACAAATGTTGAAACTAATTAGTACTTCCACCAAAGATAAGTCTCTGACCAAAGAACCAATCACACTGGAAAATACTTCTGCACAGTGCACTCCTGGATGACACACACAGAAGACAGAAGACAAATACTTCCTGATGGAGGTGTACATCTGTCCCGTGCCCCTCCCAATTGGAAGTTAATTATACTCACAGCCAGCACTTTTATTGCCCTCAAATCTGTTAACACAACACAAATGCTAAGTCATCACCCACTAATATTTGAAGCAATTATATCATAGAGCATTTTTAAAAGGAATTAATTGCAAGTTTACAGAAAAAAAAATTACTAAATAAATATCAAATTCCCTGTGGTGATGGAGAACACTAGATTAATGTGCCAGGACAAATATGCCTTGATTCTCCACTTGATCTCTTATCACTACTATGCTCCAGGACACATTATTTTACTTTTGGGAAAGGCAACGTATTAGTTTCTTTTTATATCACTATGACAAAATACCTTATGTTTGATATGGCTGAGCACGTAAAGGTGTTTGCTGGGAGCTGGAAGATTTGGGTTCCAACCCTGGGACTCACGTGGTAGAAGTTCTCTGACCTGCAGTGCGTCACCATGACACATATGTACACACACACTCATGAACTCCCACAGATAGACACAATAATTGAAGAAGTAGTAATTTAAAAAAATACATTTGGCTCATAGTTTGTAAGAAGATCGGAAGACACAGTTAGGGGCGTGTGAGGAAGCTGGTCATATCGAATCTGCAATGAGAAGCAAGGACAGGGGGTTCTGGCACTTAGCCCATTCTCTACTTCCTTCTTTTTTATTTAATCCCAGATCCCAACCTATAGCATGATGCTACCCCTAATCAGGAGTGATCAGCCTCTCTGAAAATGCCCTCAGAGACATGTGTAAAGGTGTGTCTCCTGAGTGACTACAAATCCAGTCAACCTGACAATGATGATTTAGCCCACACAGGTAGTTGTACTTCCGTGTATAATGTGGAGATACCTGCTGTGGAGTCCTGTAGAAGATTTGTGAGGGTCCTAGGAAACAGTTCTTGGTAAATAATTATTGATTGTCCCTGATGCCATAGAAATTTACTTCTGTGATATTTTACTGGTGTTTCTTTCTTCTCTTACAAATATGTACATATATTGTAACCTGCTTTTTAAAAAATCAAATGGCTTTTCAATTTCTTATTTTTATTTTTGATTGTTACTACATTTTGGTGATGACATATTATGAGCTACTTCAAGGCAAAGTAAATAATTATAGATTAATCATTCAGTCACACATTCATCCAATAAATGTATGTGGATACTTGAACTATCCAGTTAGACTTCTTTACAGTCTAGGAACATAACCATGATTCCAAAATGCATGCCTTTGTGAAATTCATAATCTAGTGAGTGTAATGGGAACAAAAGAATAAAACACAATATAATTCTCAAGGGAAAAAATGTGATGGTTGATTTTCTTGTCAGCTCGCTATAGATTACAGTTTCTGAGCAGGGAGCCACAACTAAATGATTATTCTGATTGCCTTAACTGATGTGAAGATCAACCATGATATGAATGGTACCTTCTGGTAGCCGCCCAGATGAAAAATGGGGGTAGCAGAAGGGGATTGTGTTTCTTTTGTTCCCTTGGCCTTTGCTCTGGCTGCTAAGTTCAGTCACCCTGTTACTGCTGGTGATGATTCTTCACAGATATCAGAACCATCCTTTGCAGATTCCCATCACTAACTGGGACCAGCAGCTCCCCAGGAACCCTCCAGGTCCTTGGTACCAGATTGTGACTGCTGAAGTACCCAGCCTCTTGGACTAAGCAAATGCTGAGCTCTTGTTCTCTTCAGTGGCAGATGGACACTATGGGAATAGTCTATGTACAGTTACCCAGCCTCAAAGACAGAGCAACTACAGAGTTCTTGGCCTAACTGATGTGACATAGCTATTGTTATTGCTTTAACATTCTCTCTCTCTCTCTCTCTCTCTCTCTCTCTCTCTCTCTCTCTGTGTGTGTGTGTGTGTGTGTGTGTGTGTGTGTGTGTGTGTGTTCTGGGTTCGGATTCTCTAGCAAACACTAATTTAGTTAGCTTAATTTTCCAAGTATCAGAATAGGTAGTTGTAGGGATATTGTATTGTTTCATGGTAAATAATTGTCCCACCCACTGGTTTAATAAAAAGAGCTGAATGGCCAAAGGCAGGCAGGAAGTGTAGGCGGGGCTACCAGACTAAGAAAATCTCTGAGAACAGAATGCCAGACAGAGCACCAGAGAGAAGCTGCAGGATTCAGAGGACAACCATGCAGATTTAAAGAAAGGTACCGAGCTGCATGGCTGAACAAGAGACATGGGTTAGATGAAGGGTAGAGAGTTAGCAAGCTATATGCCTGGGCCTAAGGCTGATCAGCCTAAAACTATTGGAAGCATCTGTGTATCTCTGTGGGACTGTGGGACTGCGGGTCTGTGGGCCTAGACCTTGAGGTTAGGCTGGAAAGTCCGGGCCAGAAATCTCATACTACAGGTAGTATTGCTTAATAGCGCAGGCACTATATTTTTGTAGATATCAAATTAACTGGAAAAATTTGTTTCAAAGAGTGCTCACAATTTTCTCTTGCCTTACGGTTTCCTACCTGGCTCTCTGTAACCACACAACACACTTTGTGGTAAAAGACTGGGATATAATGAGTCCACACTCGGGGGTAAGTGGTGAGAATTATGGCCCATCCCCTGGACACTGATAGAGAAAACCTCTCTCTGGCACTGAGGTGGACACTGTGGTTCCCTAGGACAGCTGTGTTCCAGTTGGTTGCTCTTTGTTCTGTGAGCTCAATTTTCTTTTACCCTTTGACCACAATGAGTTGCTGTCAGTAATAAACTTGCTATAAAAATTCTGCCAATAAAAGGCCAATTTGCCTTCTACCAGTGTCATAATTTAAATACTGTGAAAAGGGATGGGGGTGTAAATCAATAATGAGGTACATGCTAGCAAGCACTGGGCCCTGGATTCAAGACCCAGTGCCATGAATGAATGAATGAATGAATGAATGAATGAATGAATGAATGAATGAAAATATAGGTATAGTGGGAACTATGCCATAGGTAGAGAGACTTTTTTTTTATTTTTGACTAGACGATGTGAGTCATGGTAATCCCTACATATAATCACTTGAAACTTTGTATTTTAGGAAATTATATAGTAAGAGTAAAGAAAACACATGAACACAAACACACACACACACACACACACACACACACACACACACACACACGGAGTTATGCATGCACTGACAGAGAATCAATCAAGGCTGAATAGCTTTCAAAGGGTGGAAAAGGCATATTTGTACAGACAATAGGTAGGCCCCTGCCCTTAGCGACTCCTCAGTGGAAGAAGTGAGCTTTTTATCTTGGCTTTAAAAGGCTCCATTTACAATAGCATCCCTATCGGAAACCAGCAACAGCAAGAGTACCAAGGAGGATAAATGGTGTGCTCCTCAAACACACATGAATTTGTTTGCCACCAACAATAAACACAAAGCTTTGTGTGCACTAAACAAAGCACCTTGACTGTGACCCTTTCTCTGAGACTCACTAAAGGCCAGAATGAAAAATTGTACACAGATTCTGAATAGTGCGTACACACACACACGTGTGTGTATGTATACACATAATTATGTATATATATAACTAATATTAATATAATTAATACTGGCCACCACACAGGAAGGTTAATTGTTGCTTCTCTGAGCACTTAATCTGTTAGCAGTTGATAAATCCCACCCGGGATAGAAGTGGCTCATATTTAGGTCACACAAAGTCATTGCCGTTTTTTAATTTAAACTATGCACTAGATTAAAACATGAGAGCGTTTTGGGAGAACCAGTCAGAGGCAGTCGCAATAGGCTGTCATTTGGTGTAGAAAGTTTCCCCAGCACACCCGAGGGACATGTTAATCAAAGCTTTTAATGGATTCAGTCTGATCTGTGACAGGCTTTGTTCCAGAGATGGCATTTGTTGGATGGAGCTGCTAGTTATCAATAAGACGCAGTAATTGCAGGGAGTGACTGAGCCCTCTTTCCAGACCTTCCTACCATCCGGTTCCTTTTCATTATCAGTAAAGGCAGAGTTGTCTTGCCCTGGAAGTCACAGAATGGCTTGTTTCTTTCATCTCACAACAGAAAGGGATGAAAATTAAACAAGAAATATGAACATTAATTCACCCAAACAAACAAAATCTTAAAATTTCTTGCTTCTCTTCAAGTCTGTGTTTTAGACTTCTAAGCCCAATCTGGGCAGCAAATCTCTTAAACTGATCAAATGAATCCACTTTTACCAGAGGTGGGCATTTGAAGCTCCTGTAAGCTTGGGCTGATGTCTTTCAAAGTTCTTTGTTATCACTGCAAAATCAAAACAGCCAGAGGCTAAAGTAAATAGTGGGGATCACATTAGATCACCTGCAGGGGCAGTGAGCTTTGCAGCCACTTAAGGAGGTTAAGTAAGGCTCCTCTTCGGATGGAAAATGTCCTGGTGTCTCTTCAAAACCAGACACCAAATGGCATGCTGACAGTGTGTTCTCTTGAGTAAGCCATAGTCCACACACTGGATGATCAAAATTATCCCATTGGTAAGAGGTGTCAAGGTGGATGAAAGAAGGCAACGTGGAGATAGTGTTGGAGAAGGAGCTGGTCTCATTTAGGGGCCTTTTCCACAACAGCAAAAACAAAACCCTTGTACTCAAGTTTAGTCTTTGTTGAACAAGAGCTTCTGACAGGTGTGACTAAGTGAGGGATTGATTAGGGAAAAACAGACTAGGCACAAGTCACAGAGCTGAGGAACACTGATGGATGCATATGACATCTCCAACTCCATCCCGATCCATAATGCCCATTTGGATTTTATAGCATCAAGGTAGTCAGTCTGCCAGCTGATCCTTCACTTAGTGACAGATTTTGAGTCCCCATGTGCCCAGAGCACTAATACAGGGCCTTCCCGGGGTATTTCTTTGTACCCTGTGTGTGAACAACCTTATACCCTACCAAAGGTTTTAACAGCTGCCTTATCATGAATACCTTCTTTTTCTATTGGGGGGGGCAGTTGTCAAAACACCTCTAAACAAAATTAATTTCCACAAATATTCAATGTTTCCCTAATAGAGCCTCCTCCAGGAGATCTCTTTTCAGAAAACAGGATGCTGTAGTTCCCCATGGAGAGAAATCACCATTCTCGTCCATTTTAGATCTGCATGGATTCCATTTCAAAGCTACATTCTATGATGGCTTTTGTATGGAATAAAAGTACCTTTGGAGTACACAATTTCAGGAGCATGAAATTGCCTGCCATAATGAGCAGAGAACATTAGAACATGTTCAGAGTAGGGTTACGAAGCCCCGCAATGCTACCTCTACAGGTAGCTTGAGAAGAGAACATGCTAGAATCACTGTCTTGTTCTCAGAGTTGTGTGCACACATCTGAGAAGAATTGAAGCTGAAAACTCTTCACTGTTTTCCACACCGATGCACTCACATGTTTTCAAAATATACTCCCACTTGTACACACACATTTTCAAGGGATATTTTCCTCATTGTACGAACCAATTCCTGTGAGCTAAGGAGAGGTCAGTTTGAATTCTGTAGACTGTTAAAATTAAGCCAGTGACTTTGCCACAATTAAGCATGATTTTAGGTTTGGAAATTGATCTATAGAGATATAATGGATTGAAGCATCCCTTTGGCCCCCTTTAGAATGGTGTCACAGCTCAATGACCTTTGCTGGAAGTACAATGCTTTCTCAGAAAGTCATATAATATGAATAATAATTATAATCTCTAGTCTCTAACTGTTTCATTTTTGGAGTTAACTATTAAAGCAGTCTAAAGGAATGAAAGTGTAGTCACGTCTTCTGTAAAATTTCAAAGCTGCTTCCTTAGATGCATGTGTTGCTCGAACAGAATAATGCATTCTGAGTTAGAATGCAACCCCTGAGGTTGAATTCCACAGGAGCATCCTCATATTTATAATATAAGATTCCAAACAACTGAATTCTACAGAGAAAACCGACTAGTCAAGCAGGATCTTGTAGGATCTCAAATATCAGACAGGGACTCGTCAGCAGCCACACCATTTTTTCTTGTGGAGACTCCCACTTTCCACTGTGGTTATTTTATACCTCTCCTTACCTGGAACCTTCCACACACTCCCTCTGCCTTCACTCTCAGCTGACTATTCTATTTCCAAGTTCATTACTGACCTAGAATTAAGGGTCAGAAATGTAGCTTAGTTGGTAGAGAGCTTGCCTAGCATGCATGAGACCTTGTGTTCAGTCCTCAGCACCACATAAACCAGGTATGGTGGGTGATGCAGCACTATAGTCACTGGATTCAGGAGGTAGAGTCAGGAGGTTCACAAGGACAGGCTCTTCCTCAGATATGCAGTGAGTTTGAGGCCAGCATGTGTTACTTGAGATCCTGTCTCAAACAATAAGACAAGAAAAGAAATAAACGGAGGAAGAAGGCGGGGAGGTGATGTGGGAATGCATTTATGTATGCTGTGACTCTCAATCTTTAAATAAAGGAGCTGTTTTGGGCCATGACAGGCACCATAGAAGAAGTAGGAGGAGAAATCAGAGCATAGGTAGGAGAAGCAGGGCGGAGTCAGAGGCAGATCGAGCTGAAGCCACCCAAGGACCAACATGTAGGAGTACAGGTGAGCCACAGGCCACATGGCAGACAGATTAATAGAAATGGGTTGATTAAGATGTAAGAGCTAGCTAGCAATGTGCCTGAGCCATAGGCCAAACAGCATAAAGTTAATATAAGCGTCTGAGTCATTTCTGGGGTCCCAAGCGGTGGGCGGCTGGGCAGCAAAGCGGTCTCAGGCGGCAGGTTTGTGGGTCTCAGACCTCTGGCCACCCGGAACCCAGAAACCACACCACTACTACAGGGAGAAAGAAGGGAAGTTAAATTAAACACAAATTTCTCATCTAACAACTTTCCACAATGTCTTATTACTGTTCTTGTTCTGCACGTTATGCAACTTACCCTTAAAGGTCAGTGTCCTGTTTGCTCTGGTCTTTAGTGTTTCTGAACTACTTCACTTCCAAGCCAGCCTCTACCTCTCAGAAATGAGCAGCTCCCCATTTGCATCCTGTTCCTAGTGCTTCCTGTTAAATAAAACAGAACACCCACCTGGGCAGGCTCGCCCAGCCCCTCACTGTGTTCTGCCTCTCAGCACACTCAGTTCGGCAAAGCTGTCCTCTTCACCCAACTGCACGGGTCTGTCCTGCTCGGGAAAGTGGCCTAATGATCATGCCATGCAGCCTCAATGGATCTCTTCCTCAGAGACCCTTAATCTGTGGGCAAAACTGAGAAGCTTTCTTCTTCCTACTTGTCCTGTCTTCTCTCAGAGTCTCCCTTGTAATACACAAGACACTTTGTTCCAGGTTCATTTTCTGGGTCTAACTCTCTACCCCAAGTGGGACTCAAATATTAATTCTGAACTTTGCCTCCATCCCCATCTTCCCCCCACCCAGAGATTTCCATTTTCCTATTTCTAAATCAACCTCATGCTGGTGATTTTACATTGTGAATTTTCTGTATAGTGCTGTCCTCTTAACTCAAGATTGTATTCTTTTCACCTGTATTCTCAAAAAATATTTCAATATTTCAATAAAGAACTCTTAATCAGCCCCCTCACATCTCACCCAATACCTCTATTCTAATGCCTTGCCAGTCTTACTCAGACATAACAACAGCCAACACTTGGGTTTGCTCTGTGCCGGCATACATGTCATACTGCCTCATCTCAGAGCTCACCACATATCTGGAGAGAAAACAGTTTATGCCACTCTCATTTTAGAGAGAAGAAAACCAAGATACCGCAAAGTTAATTTTGCTAAAGACAGAAAGGCTGCTGAGAATGAGGGCTGGTAATTGGACTCACACAACCTACCCCAAGGCCAGTGTGCTCACCCCAGTATCCCAGTATCCACTTCCAGGAAATAAACAAGTTCTGTTGATCATCATTTCTTCCCATGCCACGTGTAACTCATCAGCAGATCTGCTTAACTTGGACTCTGCAACAGATCATGTGCCTGCCTGTTTATGTGACCCGGGCCATCTTCTCGCCACAGCCTTCTGACTGATACCATGTATTTTCTGCCAGTTTCTTACCCGTCACTCAACATAAGAGAAAATGTGTCTTAACGTGACAATCATTTCATACCATGGCTAAATCACCTCTAGTGGTTTCTCACTGCAACTAGACCGAAGTGAGTGGAAGCCACTAAGGCTATACTGGAGTGTCATTCCACTGCAGCTACACTGAAGTCCAGTGTCCTCATGTAGGACACCATATTTCTTTCAAATTCTGTCATAAGCCACTCTTTCCTAACTTAGCATCTCACCTCTCAGGCTGCCACACACATGCTCAGAATTTCCACCACAGCCCAGGAAACACAATCCTCTTCTTACCCACCTGGTGATCCACCCTGATTGACCTTTCTGTTCGCCCATTAATCGGCCCTCAGAAAGGGGCCCCTTGATGACTCTTTCTAAACTTGGGCCCTGGACATGCTTAGTCACACAATTCACAACTATCTTGTTTTCAATTTTCTTGATTTTTAATATTTTGTCTGATGACCCCAAGAAACTCTATGTTGCCTGTATCAGGCCCAGGTGCTACTGTTGATGATACAATACCCAGCAAGGTGCAGAGTTAAAGAAATCTTGGTTGAGCCATGTGCTCCTACTGCAATTATCTGGTATCTATTAAGTACACAGGAATCCCCACATCCAAGGATCGATACTTTCTAAAGGAAAACTAACTTTTGGGAATAAGAAGAAACTTAGAAATACCCCCTCTCAAAAGTTTAACTTAAAGGCAGTTGGAGTGGTTAAGAAAAAGAGTGGAAACAAAATTAAAACTTCTGAGAGAAACATTAAAAAAAATGTATGGTCTCTACAACATCTTTCAGTTTATGAGATATGCTGAACTATCATGAAATAAAGCAGGAATTTAAAAATTAATTTAATACCAGACATGGCAGCACATGCCTTTAACCCCAGCACTTGGGAAGCAGAGGCAGGCAGATCTCTGTGAATTCAAAGCTAGCTTGTTGTATATAATGAGTTCTAGGACAGCCAGGGCTATAAAAAGAGAAAATATATAGAACATAATAATAATGCTAATATAATAAAAAATATTTTACAATTTGGTCAAAAGAAGTCTGATACCAACACTCTAGTATAGAAACAGGATGGTAGTTAAGTGTGTAAAAGGCCATGTCACCTAAACTGCCATGCTTCCTTCAGAAAAGCCTCCTGCTGACTTTGTGCCCAATGTTTCCAGATTCTCACAGAAAACTGCCACTTATCAAGACCTGCCGTTTATGCCTGTGACAGGCAGTAAAGACAGCACTGTTGATATGCTGGGTTCCATGAAGACTTTGATCATGGTAATTTCAGAGCTGGTAGGTTCAGCAGCAGCAGTCCAGAAACAACTCTATGTGGCCACAGGCTGCCACAGCTCCTATTCCAGTGTCCACAGATACCACACATATTTGGAATGTTGAACCTGATCGTCAGGAAGTTGTGGCTTCACTCACTCACTGTCTCACTTTCTCCATCCTTCATTTGGTATTGTGACAAACCAATCTGGAGAGCCTATAATATGCAAGAGCTGTTTCTGGTTTGGGATGGAGCAGGGCACACACACACACACACATACACACATACACACACACACACACACACACATACACACATACACACACACATACACACACACACACATACACACACATACACACACACACACACACATACACACACACACACATACACACACACACACACACACAATCTTGCTCTTATACTGCTGTCAATACACACGCAGGATAACTAAAAAAGTGTGTGTGTGTGTGTGTGTGTGTGTGTGTGTGTGTGTGTGTGTTTACCACCTGAGAAATTAGAAGATGCACAGAAAACCACCAGGGTAAATAAGGAAGTGGGGTCCTGTGTGAATAAAACTAGAAAACTGACAACCTATGAGTGGACAGAAGTCTCCAAAACGGGTACTTTTTTAAGGAAGAATCGTGTTGGACCAAGAACATCTCTGATGGCCAATGAGTGGTTCAAGGACAGTGTGGTGAGCTGAGTTAGTGAGAGCAGATAGAGCCCTTCGAGGCATGGGAAGCAAATCAGCAAAAGTGAAAGACACTGCATCCACAGACAGGAGGCAGAGAGAAGACAGGGGCAAGCCAAGAAATCTCAAGGCCCATCCAGTGAGCCATTCCCTCAGCTAGGTCCTATCTCAAGGAAGGCCCATTCCTAGCATGAGTTAATCAGTTAAGCCTATGAGCCTATGGGAGTCATTTCACATTGAAGCTTCAACAGGGTAGTACCTTCAACTTGCCCATATAGGTCCACTCCACCTTTCTCTACTGAGTGTGGATGTACAGTGGGCTTGCTGGAGGGAGTGCCTTTTGACTTGTGTTTGGGTTAAGTGTAGCTTTGGATGCTGATTCAACTCTACAGAAATGGGATTAGAAGTAGGAGCCACACGTATCTGCCTGACGATGCAGAGCATCAGCCTGTGACTCTCTGCGGCATCCAGGGCTTCCATCAGGTCCTTCCCAGACGATGCCCTCCAGACCCCTAACATCTTCCTTTTCCAGTTCAGACTGAGGGTAACCACGGCATTGCCCCTTTAGTGTTCCTGTGGGGTACTCTCACATCCTCAGCGGCCTTTTAAAAAGGCTGTTCTCCTAGAAATTCCCATTCAACACCCAGCATGTGAAGGCTTTTTCTGCCAGGACCTTGATAAATAGATTTTCTTCCAAAACCATTAAGAGCAGTTGTGTCTCTTCCAGCTGTTCTGGGTCACGGACTCTTCACCATGGTGAGCCACTTGCTACAGGTTGGTTCCGGTAAATGGCAGGTAATTCACGTAATACTGACTTTGGAATTTTTAGAAGCTTCTGGGTCGATTAAATGTTATCCAGCTCCCACGGTTTCCTTTCTTTACACAAAGCTTTCTGGAGATCAGAGCTCTTTTTAGGGAGATGGAAGTCCTATCAACGGAGTGAGACAGCACGGAATTTTGAACCTGAAAAGCAACGCTCATAGAAAGATCGTGGGGTTTGGTAGTAAAGTCTGACTCTTGGCAAGCTGACTTCTCCGTCTCTCAAACAGACATGATAAAAACATGTGGTGTTTACCCTACTCATCAGCAATTACGGCGATAGAAGAGAGGTTATCCGCTCCATTCTGAAGATCACTCCAGCATTAATTTCCTTGCTTCATTGGTTCTGGCCCTCGGACAGCAAGGGTCTCCTTGTCACTGTCTAAAATCTCAATGTCCTCCATGAAGATTAAGATGTACAGGCTGCAGAACTTGTCAGAACAGGCTGCTGAGAGAAAGTACCACCAACTAAAAGTGGAAAGTCCAACTGGAGGTTGCCAGCACAATGGGGGAGGGGGTGCTGGCTTTACAGCCTATCCACAATCTGCTTGCTGGGTCCCCACGAGGCAGAAAGAAAACAAGAATTTGCCTCTGTCTCTTCAGGGTGTCCTGATTTTGAGGCTAGCTCAAACTTGCTATCTCCCAAGTACAGAAACTAGAGGCTTGTGCCAATTCAGTGGGCTAAAAGCATACTTGCATTCCATTTAACTTTTATCATCTCACGGGTCTTTAAGAGGTCCACCATGGATTAAGGCTTCAGTGTACGAATTCTGGGGGAGCCCAGACATTCTGTGTGCTCAGTTATCTGTATCAACTGGTTAGGATTCATTAACCAAATACCATTTCTCTCAGGAAGAAAGTGTAGGTGAACGGAATTTCTTAGAACACGCATCTTCTACAATATGTAATGGTGTACTCTGGAGGTTATAATTTAAAATGTTGAGAGCTGGGGTTGTAAGATTGCAGGGCACATAAAGGTGACTGCCACCAAGCCTGAAGAACTGAATTCAGTCCCTGGAATCCACATGGTAGAAGGAACAAATGGCTTCTTTTCACTTGTCCTCTGGTCTCCACATGTCTGCCATAATGATGCTGTACACATGTATAAAATGTAATAAAATATTTTTTAAAACCAAAAATAAAATATTAAGCTTAAAATCAAAGTACCTAATGAGATTTCCACTGCTTTTCTGAAATTTTAAACAAAAAATTATGATCAACATGAGAAATATTGGGGTTTTTTTGTTATACAATGAAGACTAGAAATGTTACACATTAGTACAAAATAAAATTTTTAACAGTTAAAAAAGTAAGAAACTTGGGAATTTATTTACATAATAGAATGCTGAACAGTCTCTAAAGTAACCAAATCTATAAACATGTTGCAACACAACATGGATAAAAATTTCAAATATTTACAGAATATATATATATATTTAAAAATTTAAAATAATTACAGAATACACATATTCCAAAAGGAAGAATCACTATCTAAGACATATTGTAATTCAATCAGTTAATATGGAACCATGTGCTGATGGGACCCACTGAGTAATCTTCATAAATTCTTGTGAATTTTTAAAGTATTCAAAATTAAAAATAAAACACAAGTATTGCAACAATGACACTTACAGATAACGAGGCACACAATAGAAAGTTACACTTGGAGAACACACATTTGTCAAACCATGTACTCAGAAAACTGGCCCATCATCCAGCCCATTTAAGGATAGGTAAGCAACGCTTTATAGATTCCTCTTCAGAATGAGTTCATTTTCCCAGAAAGAATAATGCCACAGAGCATAAATCATATTTGCAAAATGCAAATGTGACTCTCAACATGTGCAGCTCTTTAGGCAGGCTATCCTCAAGGATAGTAGCATTTTTTTAGTTTTAGGGGGTCTCAAAATCCTATATTTCTCGCACTGTGAAGAAAATCATTAAATCCTCAAAAGATGTTGCACCTCTGTGCCATACCTGTCAATATTCTACAAGAAGCCAAACAGAAAGTTTAAAATATTTTATTTAATTATTTAAAACTAGCAACAATATATCCATTGCACGTTCGTTAAATATTAAGTGGGAAAAAAAAGACGAGAACAGCATATTTTTGAAGTTTTATTACATTTCTTCTGGTCTAGTGTGGAACGGGAGACAGCTGGATCCTTGTGTCTGCTTCTGTCTCAGTTGGTTACAATTTGCTTTGGGGGTTGAAACATCCAAAGTCAATCCGGCCTCACACATACACATAGCTGGAAAAAGGAAAAAGTATTTTCCTGATTTCTTTGCTTCGTTGTGAACATTCTTCTCTTCTACAGCTCAAAAGTTTATCAAGCAGTAGGCATCCTTTACATGTCAGCTACAGTCAGCAGTTAAAAACCATCAAGAGAACATTTTCTACTAAATATAATAATGTCCTTATGCTTTTATGTTGTATTTATGAGTGAGATCAGGAATCCTTCTATATGGATCTCTTATACTGTAGATTTTTTGATAACATTCTCTGTTTTTTCTACTTATAATTGGTAAGAAAAAAATTCTAGTAACAAAATAGAAAAATACAGATACAGATGTAGACCGCACTAAAAAAAAAAAAAAAAAAAAAAAAAAAAAAAAAAAAAAAAAAAGAGAGAGAGAGAGAAAGTTTTCTAAGCATGAAGAAATATTTATATTCATTTATATTCATTCATCAGATAATAAATTTGTATTAAAAAATACAATGTGAACTACTGGCAACTGAGGAAAGGTAGGAACATGAGGGGTAGTATTCCTCAGGGAAAAGTGCACTGATTAGTCCATTGTGCAGTGGTCATTCTTGAAGACATACACACGAGTAACATTATTTGGACTCAACAGCTTATGTTTGTATATTATGTATGTATACATGCAAATGCATATATATGTGGTAAAAATTTGTAAAAAAATATTAGTGGGTCAGGAATCTGGAGGACTTTGCTGCATTAAACTCTGGTTTGATTCTAATTGAGTTGCACATTAATTTTGAACACACACACAGTGTTTTAAATGCATTGACTGGGCTGGAGAGATGGCTCAGGAGTTGAGTCCAAACTTTTCTTACAGAGGACTGGTGTTTGATTCCAGAGCCCATTTTGAATGGCTCATAGTCATTTGTAATTCCAGATCCAGGAGGATCCAATACCCTCTTCTACCTAGGGGTGCTTACACTCACATGTACAAAACCCATGCACAGACACACGTGCAAACATAAAGTAAAAAAATAATAAATCTTACAAAAAATAAAAGATGCACTGGTCACTGGGAAATATCCAGATACAGTAGGCATCTGGCAGTGAGGAATACTGAGTATAGTAGTTGCTAGAGCTCTGCGGTGCATTTGTTAGAAGTGTTTGCTGCGGCATCCTTACTAACCATTGCTTTCCTAGCATTGGGTCAGACATCAGCAAGTGTTACAGGCAAATGAATCAGTGTTATATTAAGAAACTTTGACTTCACAGGCCTTTTGAAAGATATTAAGGTTGGAATCTAACAATATCCCCAGAAGGCTCATAGTTAAGAGCACAGTTGCCATCTGATGGACTTTGGAGAGTTGACTGGACTAAGAGAGTTCAAATTTAATCGATAGATTAATCTTCTTCATGAATTCCTACCAGAGATAGGGCCTGGTTGAAGGAAGTAGGTCACTAGGATAGGAGTTGTGCCTTCCAAGAGTGTGTATAATCACCCCCCTCTGCCATTGAGTTTGACTCTGGTGAGGCCTGAGCCAGCTGAGCTGACCACAGCATCAGCCAAAATAAGCTTTCCCCTATGTCTGCCTTCTTTGATACTTTGTCACAGGTATGAAAAGTGACCAACACACGGCAGTTGATCCCACTTTGCGAGCTGCACAGGATGATGCACACCTGTAATCCCAGCACAGAGGACTGTGAACTCAAGGCCAACCTGGGCTACGTAGTAAGATACTGGGCACTCATACACCTCCACATACACACTCACACAAAACAAATGAAGAAGCAAAAACTCCACGCTGAGAAGCATTGGCATAGAATGTAGGGTTTAAGACTATATAACTTTAATAGTATTGAGTTATTGGAAAATTTGAACAGTGGAGATCAATACTTTCAGATGATGCTGTGCCTTAAATACCTGCTCGCATTTCTGCCTTCGCTGTCAAAACCAAGCAGGTTATATTCTCTAGCTGCCTCATATGATCACATATACTGGTATTTTACTGTTTTCTGTATTTCTGTCCCTTCCATTTCAAAAGTAAAGACAGTTAACATTAAATATTTAGCATTCTCATTGAATGTCTTATAACTTTTACAACATAAAATCATTTTGTGTGTAAAGCTTTGTAATTTTATATATCTACTAATATTTATTTAATGCTAACTATATGTCCTGTATTATAATGGATGCTTTTTACAATGACTTTTCAATTACTTATGCATTTTACGACTAAGGAGTTAGGGGTACACATAGAAAGACTTAATGGAGCCGTCATATAGATCTTTCACAGAAGGAGCTTTTTTTTCCATATTGTCCTAGAGGATGGGGCTTAGGCAGCAAACAGCTGGGTCCTTGAGAAAGCCTCATAAATAGCCTTTTTCCTGCCCAACTTTCCTGCCTTCCCAAAGCAAACTACTGCAGGCCACCATCTTCAGGGTAAAATAGCAAATGAAGTCAGAGCCTCAGGGTGACACCCACTATTGAGCCAAGAGATGCCCACAATCACTCTTCTGTATCCAGAACCACCAAATTGTCCAAGACTAGGAATTTCTTATATTCCCCATAATCATCAGTTAAACAAGACAAACAGAACCAACCGGAATGTTTGTAAGGAAATACCATGAATACTGCAAAGTCACTTTGGTGGAAAAAAATGTCTCACTACACATCAGAAAGCAAGGACTGAAAACCTGAGCATCCTGAAACCCAATGAACATTAACTTGTTATTTTAACTGTTGTTGTTTTGAGACAGGGTCTCACTGTCTTTGCATCACACACAAAAATATTGTTTTGAAAAGCACAAACCCTATCTTGCAAGTCAGACGCTCAAAGAACATGCTAGAATGTTTGAAATTAAGCTTTTCTCGATTTACAGGGTTTACATCAAAACATTTGCAGCAAGAGAAGTTTTATCTCACAGTCTTAGGGACTTTATGAAGTTGGATGACCCCTTGGGTGGAGCCCAGTTATGAGGGAGGATGATATGTAGAAAGCATTTGTCACCCTGTCACTTTTCCTTAGCTAAAAAAGGTTGACATTTTGAGAACCCGTGTTTGGATTCCTTTGCTGTGTGCAACAGAAGATTTTTACAATAAAGTGAGCATTTTGCCATCTTTTAACAAGATGTCTATTTACTTTTTAAAATCTGACAATGAAAAAGGAGGTGGCCAGTCTGTATCAGGTCCTTTTCTGTTTATCAAGGCCAGAATGTGAAACTTGAAATTACACCAAGACACACTGTTCCCCTGTGGTTAAAAATCTATGTGGTAAAACCTAGGGCAACAGTAAACAGTTCCTGTGAACAGTATTTAATCAAAGACTTTTAGGTCAAGGAGTCCTCATGTTTTCTCAAAGGGGGAAAAAAAAGTATCCTATGTATTTTGATTTCAAAAATTATTTGTGATGATTACTGTTTGTGACAGCTTATTTTAGTTCACTCTTTCAATATTCTAGCCACAGGAATATATCATAAATAGCCAAATCATGAATGTTATTTACTTTATTTTAAATGGATCTAGACCTAGGGGGAGACATTGCTAATTACAAGTGCTGTAGAAAAGCAAAAATCTGTTCATGTTTCGTTCGAGCAGTGGATTAGATAAAACATTAGTTTTGTGCAGTTAGTCCCTCTGGACATCATTCATTTTCCTTCATGCAGCAGAGGCTGGCACATTAGCCCTCCTGGAATATCCTGGAGAAGCCCTAATAACACATCTGCTGTGTTGGTTTTTTAATGGCAATGGCACTCAAAAGTACACTTTGAAAATCAATTTCAGCTGCAAAACAATAAACATTAATAAATACAAATTTGGTTTCTGTTAACCATTATTTCATGACATCGTTGGAAGTGTTGGAAGGAACCAGTTGACAAATACAGTTTGCATCTATTAAGTCCCTTTGAAATCAGACCAGTCCAAACTGGATGGACTCCTCCTCCCAGTGTAAGAAGTGAATAGTCGTGCAAACCGGAATTGGTTTTTAGGACTCTGTGAATGCAGACAGAGCAAAGGCATCCTTTTGGTGAAGGGTCTTAGCAGTCAAAACAAAGAAAATTAATATCTAATAAAAGAAGAGCTCTACAATGCTGTTATGAAAATATACTCCTGCTTGATGTGGACAATAAAAATAACAAGAAGGCATTTGGCTCTGTCTCCTTTCTATCTTTTAAAAAATGGAACAAAGGGTGTTTTCTTGACAAGTCCCTAAATCTAAAATGATCAAGCAGCAATTAAGACCCTCTGGCTTACTACATGAGTCAGAAGTGGTCGGCTCACCCCAACGGCTGTAAAAGGCAGATTGAAGCATTCAGTGGGTTCTGTGAACCTCAGCCATCTGTTTATGTTGTGTGGTAAAATCACAGTGCTGGGAATTACTTGGTTCCCCTTAGCAAGGCCTGCAAGCAATCACCCTGGAATGCTGAGTTCTGTTCTGTGCTTTAGAAGATGGAAAATCACCCTGATGTGAGCATACAGGACTCTCCCTGTCTGTATCCAGCTAAGGATGCTGGGCTTGCACCTGGGACTACTTACAGTCGACCCCCACCCCCACTCTCACACTCCCGCCTGTGAACTGAAAGAAACAATCTTCTTATCGCCTCTTTAAAGCTTTTACTTTCTGGAAAAATGACTGTAAAATGGAAATGCTGAGATGAATGGAAACAGGAAAGTTTTCCGGGGACAAACCATGCCAGACACTTCGGTGGTATTGGAATATGTAGGAAGCTGATATGTAGAAATCCATGGTGGTGACTATAATTTAGTTAATTTCCTAAAGGCTCAAGATTATGAACAACTGGGAGGATCACCATGTACACCATACATCTTTGTGTTCCTCTGTGACAGCCAGATCAATGGCTTGTAAGGGATGGGCATGCTTCTGTATTTACCGATGGCAATGGGAGTATATTAGACTTATGAAACTGAGGTTAAAAACATTGCATTCATTAAAATACTTGTGAGCTTATAAAGGTTTAAAGACAGGAAAGAGCATTTGTATGCCCAGTGATGAAGAGCTGAAAGTTAAACCAGCTTAACTCTACCTTTGTTTATACAGTCAAAGTGCCACGTGTGGGAAGCATCACAGTGTTGGGGAGGGGTGTGGCTGAGCAATGCTAAGTGGATCCTCTCTGGAAATAACTAGCAAAGCCCAGGGACCAAGGAGATAAGCTATGTGTCTCTTTTCTCCCCTGAATTTACTACACGTCTATATATTTCAGATAAAGTATAAGAAGATGTGAATTTTCCAAAGGGAAAAATATGAGACTGATATTCTTAAAAGAGAAATGACCCTCAGAAGACAGGAGGTAAAGAAAGAAAAAAAAAAAACCCAGAATAGCCCACACATTGCCTTCTCCATCTCATATAGAAGAGTTTAAAGGAAAGACAAGACTCCTTTTGTGTGTCCATATGTATCTTGTCTTGGCTCCGCATAACATTGCTGGGTCAAGACCAAGATAGGAACTCCCAATATGGTATCAGTTTCCATTTCAGAAATTGGTTTGTTAATGACATTCTAATGTCTATCATCATATGGCAGAAACTATATTAATATTTTCCCTCTCAGGCACTGTTACACAGATGTCAGCTCTAATCCCTGTAGAAGGCTGCTACAAGTCAATCTTCATGGAAATATATTAGTAATGCCTGTGGAGTTTCTAGAAATATAAGAAGTGTGAAAATTATAATTGGGAAGAGGGGAATCTTAAAAGGAATGCAAGCTTAGCCTGGAACATGTGAAATTATTCAGCCACATGACAATAGCTTAAAGTAAACTAATAGCGCGTATGTTAGAACCAGTCAGATTGTCTCAGGGTATCAACTGTTTTAGGCAAAAGTTATCACAAGAAAGTGTCCTGTGCCAGCTGAAAGTAATGCCCAACACTCATATTTAACAATTTTGAATTAAATGAGTACAAAAGCCATTTGTAAAACGCTACTGATACTTCTCTTTCAACATGACCTTTATGCTCCTTTCAGATAGGAATGCAGATGTTTCCCACCCTGCAGGACTAAGCAAGCTTGCCTTTTATACCCGTGGAAGGTGTATAAACAGACGACAGAGGCGCTCAGTGTGGAATTGTTCAGGCTCTCAATTACCAAAAGCGAGTCACTTGCATCGTGCTTTTAATGCTCTTCTTTGATGACAAAAAAGCGTTACTAGTTCATCAGTGCTACAATGTGTTTGCTTTTTGGACTTCCTTCATCCGGGGAACATCTGTGCCCACAGTTGGGCTTTAGGGAGAAAAAAAAAAAAGAAGAAGGAGCTGGTGTGACTCACACTAAATCAACCTTCAGCAAGTGTTGGTCACTTTTTTTTTTAAACTTTCAAAATGTCCCCCAAGAACAAACAAAAGCCTAGATAACAGTAATGGCTTTATGAAAAGGGAAATAGTAGGAATGGGTCACCAAAACGCGGCGATGGATTTAGGCACACTCATTTAGGAACACAGGTCCTGACTGGAGCCGAAGTAGCAAATCAAAAGTTAAATTCCCACCAATGGATGAGCTGTCCCCATACATCCACGCAGTTAACACTTGGATCTCCCCTAAATGTTCTCTTTGTTAGGATTTGGCCTTTTCATTTTGTCTTACTGATGTTGAAGAATCTACTAAAGTAGTAACAGTTGCAATATTTTTGTGATAAATGTACCAAGAAAGGCTGAATTTATCTCAATTGTCTCCTTTTCTCCAACCTCCCCATCCTGGCCCTAGAATGGAGGACCCCAGGGCTCGCTTATGGCCCAGATTTCTAGAGCTGCTGAAATCCCTAGTCTCCATGGAATCATCATTTCCTCCACTTGGTGCCTTGGTGTAGTCAGGATCTCCAGGTGCAAACCGGGGACATTGTCTGCCCCTGAGGAGTGTGACCTTACAAACAATGACCATTTCACTGGCTGTTCCCCTTAAGAAAATGTCTTTTCCCAGTAGGGAATTTTTTTATTTTTTGTCTTTTGCTTCTTGTTACATTTTGGGTTTTTTTTTTTGAAAGCAACAGAAACAGCCAGCCTGTGACCCATACCAGAGATGTTCAAACCGAAGTATTAATTCTAGACTTGGCTCTGAATGCGGGCAGATGTTTTTGAGCATGATTTGAACTCCACGTAAGAACACCAAGAACTCAAGCTTGTAACATGCAGATGTGGTGAAACTGGAGTCAGGACAGAGACGTGGCAACGATGATGAAAGGGACAAAGGCACAGTTTCAGAGGGAATGCTACGGGGATCATTGTGCCTTCATCCCAAGAAATGGCAAAATAATGATTATTAACTTCAAAGCCAGTTTGTGCATGACAAATTCAATGAATAAAAATGGGCTTCAATTAAAACCAGGGCTGACAGAGAAGGAAGAAGCCCTTGGTTTTCCAAGAAAAAAAAAACAAAAAACACAGCAATCCGAGGTCACAAAACCTACATTTATATATTATACATTTAAAAACGACAAACAAAACAAAAATCAAAGTTCACCGACTGATTTTATTTTTCTTCTGAAGTATTTTTCCCCTTAGTCACTTAGATTTTGAAGAGCAAAAATCTGGGCACATGTAAAAGCTTCGTTTCACTTTCCTGTTTCTGACCTCTAAGCCCACACACCCATGTGCCATCATAGGAGATTCATGGCAAAGTCTTTGTTATCAGTGGTCAATATTTTTCTTGGTTTTTACTATTTCAGCACTTTGCAGAGAAGTATGGGGCAAAGGAAATGGAGGATTATAGCTAGTCAGGGGGGGCTTAAGGCAAAGAGAAATAGACCCAGCCCTGGAAGAGAGCACATGTCATTGATCTTGTCTACAAGCTAATTGAGAACAATCCCAAACCTTGCAATACTAACTCTAGATGCTCAGGACTTAAGAAGTGTTCAATAGTTCAACACGAGGCAGTGTGCCTGCTGGATGCAGAGTCTGGTTAAGCAATAATTCAGTCTGTCTTCCGAGCCTCTGGTGTAAAAACAATAGAGGCAGCTTCACTTCTGTCTGGAGGCACCTCCATAGGCATACAGAGAAAAGCTTGGGGCATTGTTGAAAGTAACCAAGAGCCAACTGCTTCCCTTGTTTCTTTTATATGGCCCAAATATTCTTTTCTCAATATCTCTTTTTCAGCAATCAGTCAAGTCCAGTGTCCTAAATGAAGCACCAACCACAAATGAAAAGAGCAAAAGCCACCGTTGGTGACCTTCAAGCTGGCTAAAGACCCAGCCAAAACTTGTCACCAGATGGAGTTTCCATTTCCCCATGAGAAACAGCAGGGGAGCATGTCTGGGTGACATCAATGGAGGTGCTCGTTTGTAAAATATTATTCACATGCAACAGATCATTGTTATTGTTTCCTGTAATTATTCTGCCTCATAACAAAAGGAAAATAACTGATTTTGACACCCAAGTTTTGCTGTAAATAGGCAGAATGTTGTCATGAATATGCAAAATATTATGATCATTGCCATACCTAACTAATTGCATTTGAAACATGCTGGCCATAAAATAATTAATTAGCAGTGCAGGAAAGCATCATGATACTAGCTATAAATACTAAACATAACTAATTATTTCCGTCATAAAATGGTCCTGCCAAGTGATTTATAACAAACACTGGGAAGAAAATGAAGCCTGGAGTCCTCTGTAGTTTGCTGAGAAAGGGCTGTCACGCAAGGCATTCTATTTTGTGATATTGGTGGATGAGTGGATACCAATTTGAACATAAACTCAAATGAAACTAATCTAGGATTTTCAATGTCCTTTGAGCTGTTGGGTGATTGTGGTGGAAAATTCCAAGCAGCTCCTTTTGTTGTTGACATCAGAAAGTGGTAGGTCACTCTGGACCTACGGAGTACATTCTGAGCTCTAGCAAAAATTGATTTCCTTTTTTAAAAAGCAGCTGGCATTACAATGAATAGCCTTCCTTCGATTTTTCTTCTCCACTGAAGCATTCAGCGAATGCAGCAGGCATAATAGGCTGAGGTAAACAGTGTCAGGTTCTGTTACATCAGAAGCTCTTTTAAACCAAGCAGACAAGCTATCATCGGTGCCTGAAACCCTGCAAATCACAGCCGAGTTGGAAAATGAGTGTGTTTCCTGACCAGCGTGTTGATGATATTTTGAAGAATGGAAGGGGACGCTTTGCTAATCACTCTGACTGCTCCGTGCTCTATTGTGAGGCCATCTTGTTAATGAGCAAAAATAATGTGAGTGCATGAAGCGGTAATAGAATTAGAGGCCCTTTGAGCTGGACACAGGACTGTCCTACATAGCCTCTGATCTTGTATGAAGCATGCGAGGACCTTGGGATTCACCTCTTACAGCTGTTTATTCCAATTCTCTGGCCCTTTCTCCTTTCTAATGTTCTGAAAATAGGAACTTGGCACTTAACATAACCGAGTGTCTCGGCCTAGATTTTAGTCCTTAGGGCAAAGACCTCAGGACCAGACACAAATACAGCTTTTTTGCTTGCTTTGCTTTTTTCTACCATCCCACAACGCTGGAAGAAAAAGAGTCATAAACAAGGAATTGTAGAATCAAGCTTGTTATGATTCAACTACACACCAAGAAGCCGAAGGAGGCCAGCATACATTTTCTTTTATTTTTTGAAGATTTCTAAGTACATAGGCCTCTTATCCAGAAAACTGTAATAGCAAGAGTAAGGCCCATTTAGTCCACCTTTCTGCAATCC
Organism: Phyllotis vaccarum; assembly: GCA_033318265.1. NCBI lineage: Eukaryota > Metazoa > Chordata > Mammalia > Rodentia > Cricetidae > Phyllotis > Phyllotis vaccarum. Next base: position 33,624,347 of record JARWLC010000009.1, on the reverse strand, counting down.
TGGGGTCAGGGAGAGCAGTCAGTACTTCAGAGTCAAGACTCTAGAATTTAAGGCAAGTGCCTTTCATAGGTTTTCTGTGTCTAAAGTGAATGAATTCTACCCAATGCTCTGAGGGTGTGGTGACGATCAGTGACGAGAGGGACTCTGTAAACCATGAAGAATAAGTGCCTGAGAACAGGGAAAAGAAATACTTTCCAAGAGATACTGGGGACCCCTTCTCCCTGTCCCTCACTAGAATAAAAAACTCTCTCTCTCCAAAAGCCAGGAGGGTGTTTCTTAGCTATTGCTCCTCTAAATACAATGCAATTACAAAGGAAATTAGCTTCACTGCCAAGCACTGTGTTGTCACGATGATTTAGAAGATGGGGAAGGATGTATTCTGAGAATCTCTAATCTTCCTCCTCCTCCTCCTCCTGCTCTCTTTTTGGTTATCGCTTAATGGTATTCATTAAAACCCATAACAGAAATTGCTTCTCTTTAAATTTCCTACTGAGTCTCAATTTAGTTGAGTTAAGACTTTTCTTGAAACAATACATTAGTGTCATGCCCAATTGACTTCTGTTGTAAAAGAAATAAATCTGTGTGACTACGTAGGCTGCATCTGGACATGGTTAAAAACAAAGCACCCCGTCAGTACACCAGTGTTTAGAGAACAACTTGGATTTTTATGTCCCTCAGTCTCCCCTGCGGTCTGCTATGGATGAGTTCATGTGGGTCCTCCCGACAGAGGCAAGCAGTGCTCACTTTTGGAAGTAATCCATGTTTAAAATACAGGACAGGTCATCATTAGCACCCATGTCATGAGGCTTTCACTCACACGCACCCTTGACCTCTGAAAGATAGCATGGGTAAAGCGGATATTTAAAAAATGCTCACAGAAATGATAATGAACACTGGTGTGTGTGTGTGTGTGTGTGTGTGTGTGTGTGTGTGTGTGTGTGTGTGTGTGTGTGTGTTTGCTCTTCTTTCTTTATTGCCGCTGCTGCTTCTTTTGGATACAGGGTCACTTCAGGGCCAAACTGGACTTGAAATCTCTCTCCAGCAGCAGCAGACCTTGAAACCCTGCCCTCCTGCATCCACTTTCTGATGTAGGGGTTGCAGGAGTGAGCAATCATGTAGTACTGCAGACTGAACCCAACCAGGGCTTTGTGCATATTCGAGCATGTTAGCCAAGAAGTGTACTAACTGAATTGCATCCCCAACCCCAAAACTAAGTTACAATTTCAAACAATTAATGAGAACACAGTGGGAGAAATTTTCTTCTTTCACATTTAGAATGCTGAGTATAAGTTTTGGTCAAGTGGAGCTACCGTTTACTGAAGTTAAATCCAGGACAAAGGGAGTCCAAACTTAGTGGGAATGGATAATAAATACTCATTCTGTATATGCCTGCATCTTTACATGTATCCAAACTGTGTGAGCTGGAATCCCTACATTCCTATGGTCCTCGAGATTATAATTAAACAGAGTGCTAACGGAGGAATGGGTCAGGAGGAGGAGGAAGAGGCCACTCTTGCACAGGGATGGTCTGAGACTCTGCTCTATAGTAACAATTCAACATTATAACTTCTAAGGCTGTGGTTGCTAGAAGCTTGCTTATCTTGATCTATATGTCATAGAAAATGAAGTTAAGCAGTGAAGAGTTTTAAATAACTCATCTAAACTTTTACTTAAAAAGACTCAGATCGAAGTTCTGGGATTAGGGTGTCTGGGAATCAATAGACTTGAAGAAGCCTTGTATATACTGGATTTCATCACTGACTTCAGAGTTGGAAAACACACTCCCATTATTCTCCTATGTCTTAATCATTTGAATAAATATTGTTATAATGAATATTGACATGGAAGTGTGAAAACGTAATAAGTGTATTGTAAGACATAAAGGAAATGGGAAGATAACCAACACTGGCTGATTTGGGGGGTTTCTATCCTACACATGCACATGCATGTCTGCACTGTATGGATGAGGAGTATGGGTGACTAATTGATAATATCTGTTAGTCTCACACAGGTAGGTAGGAGTGAACTAGATTAAAATCTAGACTTGCTTTGTTCTGAACCTCATGCTGATATTACGCTGAGAAATAGAACATCAAAACTATGGAGACTTACAGGAGTGAATGCGCAGAACTTCCTAGAGTTCTGACCCTGTTGGCTTTAAAACTATCAGTATTTAAGTTCAGTCCAGAGTCTCATGAAGAGACTAGAGAGCAGTACTTTTAAAGTCATTAATCACGATTTCCTTTGGAGAAAAAGAATAAATGCATGGAGTTCCTGTGGTTGTTTAGGTTTCTGTAGATCATGACAGACATATCTGCAGGGAGACAAAGAATATTCCATGGAAATAGCAAACGTACTAGGAAGGACAATGACAACATCTTTTCACAAACTGTATTTTCAATATGTTCTTGTTGTGGTTTCTTACTAGTCAAAGTCATTGAGCCCTCTAAAATCTGCCTTCTCAGCACATTTAGCAAACTGGCAGGGGTTTCCAGCTTTTCATTGTAACATTTTCTCCCCTCCCCTTCTATTAGAACATTTCTTTAAGAGAAAGTGACAGATGTAAGCACAATGGGATGCGCACTTTTGCAGAAACAAAAAGGTGTTCTGTGGAGTACACAGCAGACATGCCACAATAAACCCAATGAGCACTGCACAATGCATGAGGGGAGCAGAGTAAACAGAATTTGCATTTTTAAGATCCTTCTGGTTGGAACAGTAAATACTCACATGACGGAGCTAGCCTTTAGAATTGCAATGGAGGCCTTTTTGACAGTAGTCCAAAAATACTGCACTTCTGGAAAGATGAAAGCATACTAAAATTGATCAATGCTCCAGAAAGAGTGGATGGAAGCTTTACATAAGAGAAAATAACCATCTCAAACTGAACATCACATAGGAAATTTTAAGCCAACTGGCCAGACTAGCCATACTACCAAAATAGAGTCATCCTATTCATGAGGCCTTATCTTATAATTGGTTACAAGACGTAACTCCAAGTATTATTCCACATAAGGCTGTAAAATGTTAGCCAATTCCAAAAGCTAGCGTGCCTAGCCTGAAGGCACAAGATTTTACATGTGTGCTTGTGGTGTTCTTAGCAAATGGTTTCAAACACCCTTGGGGGAGGGGGTTTCTAAACATAATTGCCTTCAGTCTGGAAGTGTGCAATGTTTTAAATACATTATGCTTTTGCACTCTCAAGCTTGTCATAGAGCCAAGATGGCTGGAAGTTGAATTCCTGAACTAATGTGACGAAAAGACTTCTAGTACCAGCAATTTTTCATCTTGTTCAAATAAATTTTATTAGCAAATACAGCCCTCAAAATGGCAGAAAAACGTGGCTGTGACTTCTGTCTCAGATTAGCAACACCAAATGTTTGATGTCTTATGGCTTCTAAAAGAAATTTCCAAGGAGTAACATCGGCAGGATGACAGGCTAGAGGATCCCACTGATGACCTCTTCCATGGAAAAAGGTGTGGGGGGACCCAATTAAATGCCAACTAAAGTGCTTACAAGTACACTCCAGAACATAGCAAAGGAACAGCAGACTCTTTAGAGCAGAACATGGGGCTACTCCTATAATCCAAGGCTGGTCAGTCTGGGCAACATAAAGAATTTAAAGCCAGTTTGAGTTAAGCAGTGAGACTTTCTCAAAAACAAAACACGGGGGGGGGGGGGTGCAGTGCAGGGAGCACAGCTCAATGACAGAGTAGGTTCATACCATGGGGAGACCCTGAAATTGACTCTCAGTATAGCCAGAAAGAAGAGGAGGAAGGGGAGGGAGAGGGGGAGGGGGAGGAGGAGGGGAGGGGGAGGGGAAGGGGAGGGGGAGGGAGAGGGGGAGGGGAGGGGGAGGGGGAGGGGGAGGGGGAGGAGGGGGGAATTAGATGGGGAAGGGATGGGGATGGATGGAAAGAGACCCAAAGAGAAGGCAGCGCCTTATCTGGACCACTCCGCTGTCCCTTCAGGATCTGTTCTAGGGAAAGGGTAAGGAGTCACAGACACCCTCATTACTGTGGTGTAGCCATGCAGGCTTTCCACAGTACGCACTGCAGCCTTCCTAGCACTCAGTTCCACTCACCACGGTGGGAGGCCGTATCCCTGAAACATGAGGTTGGCCTCAAATGTTCATCGTGTACTATAATACTTTACACACTCAAATGAAGATTATAAACTACGTATGCATCTCAATAAATGCTTATTCAATAAAATTAAGTGCCCTTTTTTTGGTTAACAAAATTCAACCGTTTACATACAGAAGGAAATTCTTTTAATGTTATGGTGACCGTTTATACCAAGCTCAAAGGTAATATTAGAATTGATAGGAAAACCTGAATGTTTTTCTTCTAAGAGCAAGTGGAAGAATAGACATCTACTCTTTCCACTTCTATGGACAAAAGATTTCATGCACTAGCAAGACACATCAGGCAGGGAAGGAGCAGGGGCTACACACAAGTCGAAAGGAAAGAAAATCACCCTCATCTTTTAGATGCCATGACCTTTAAGAAAAACCCTAAAGATGCCACCATTAAAAAGAAAAAAAAAACCTCAGAACAAGTAAATTAATTCAGTACCATATAATTTAAAAAGATCAACACACAGATTTCAGTTGCATTTCTTACCATAACAATCTACCAAAAGCTGGAAGCCAAGAGAACAATCAAGCTTAAGAAAAAACAGATAATACTTAGGAATAAATTAGAGTGAGGTAGCAAAGGCTGGACACTGGAGTACATTAACGAAAAAAAAATGAAGACAATACAAATAAATAGATGCTCTGCTTGGGTTGGGAAATTTCATTCTGTTAAAATGTTTGCACAATGAAATTCATAGGGCTAGTGTAGCTCTGCAGAAAACTCAGGAATATTCTGCACAGAAACAAGAAAACGAAGCCTTTTTTAAATGCGTGTTTTGCCTGCATGTATGTCTGTGTGAGGTTGCCACATCCCCTGGAACTGGAGTTATAGACAGTTGTGAACTGCCATGTGGGTGCTGGAAATCGAACCCTGCTCCTTAGGGAGAGTGGCTAGTGCTCTTAATTGTCCCAGCCCTAAGAAAACCACTCTTAAAATAAATACAGATACAAAAAAGGCCTCAAATAGTTACTTAATTTTTTTAAAGATAAAAATTGAGACATCTTACTACTTTCTGATTACAAGTTATATTACAAATATATAGTAATCAAAAGAGTATAGTACTGGATGAGAAGAGATACTTGACCAAAGGAATAGAAAGAGAGTCCAGAGGCAAACAAAACCCACGTAGTCCACTAATTCTCAATAAGGGCAACAGGCTGGCACAGTGGAGAGAAGTATGTAAAATGTTCATTAAGTGTTAGGAAAGCTGATTACCTGTAGGGAAAAAAAAAAAAAAAAAAAAAAAAAAAAAACTTACTTTCAGCATACATAAAAGTGAGATGAAAATGTACCAAAGATCTAAAAGTTCACACACATGCACACACATGCATATGTGCATACACATACATGTGTTCAGTCATGCACAAACATGCAGACAAACAGCCACATATACAGTCATGCACACACATGTACACACATGCACACACAAGCTTACACGTGTCCATAGCAAGAGCTAGGTCTTGATGACAGTTTTTTTCTCACCAAAGCATCAGCAAAGCACAGAAGAGCAGGAAACCTGAAGTAATATCACACAGAACTGAAAAGGCTCCAAGTAGCAAAAAATAGACAAGGCAAAACAAGCTATCTACAGCTTCAGAGAAGATATTAATTAGCAGGTTGTATATCTCATAAAGGGCCAATGTGTAAAAATACATAAGGCACTCAGAAGCCATAGCAAAACAAACAGAAACCTAATGGAAATCTAATGGATAAATAACCTGAATAGACATTTTTCTAAAGAAAGTATACAGAGCTGAGACGAACCTCAGTGGCACACTTGCCCAGCATGCATGAAGGCCTGGGTTCACTCTGAGCACCACAGAAAAAATAAGCATTTTTAAAAGTACACAAATGGCTGATAAATATATATACACTTGTTTAGCATTACTCATCATTAGAGAAACACAATAAAAAAAATCACTGCCTCTGCCTTTAGCATGCTGAAATTAAAGGTGTGCAATCTTAATATAACCATTCTCAAAGGGACAAAGGGTCTGAAGAAATTGAAGATAAGGATGGAGAAGGGTAGATGGATACACATTGTTGTTGGGAATGGGAGTTGGTATGGTCACGACAGAACATCAAAGCCCATTTTCACAAAGAAGCAAATAGAAACTAGCACATGAGTTGGCAAGCTCTGCTGCATAAATACAGAAAAGAAATAGAAAGACAACAGTGGAGGCAGATTTTTCTTCAGGATCGGGGTTTACCAATAATGGGATGGAGTGAAATGCAAATTATAGTTTGCATTTAACGAAAACTCAGAGCCAGATATCAGGAAAAGCTGGAATATCAGAGAGAGGAAACAGATCACTGACAAATCGCACTCAGCCAACTTCTCAGGGTAAAAGCTATCTTCCAGCTTCCTCAATCTTCCAGCTCCCTTAGCCTGGCTCCTCATCGCTTCTACAGAATAAATCTGTCTTCCTACACCTCCTTAAATATGTTCTTTGCCCAATTGTTTCACATCCAGGATCAACTCTGTATGTAATCCTAGAGTAAAGATTAAAGGTGTGAGCTACTACTATTTGATAGGTAGGCCTTGAACTTACAGAAACAGAAAGATCTCTGTCTTTGGAGTTACGGGATTAAAGATTTAGGTCACCACTCCTGGTCCCCCTCCTCCGCCATGCTGGGATTAAAGGCATGAGTACCACTCTCTGACCCTCCTGGATTGACTGTGGGTGGATGTGTTCTGATATTCCAAACTGGTTTTATTAAATATAAAATATATCAGCACAAATGGAGACTTCTTATTAACTATGAAAGCTCAGCCAATAGTTTAGGCTTGTTTTTAACTAGCTCTTATAACCTAAATTAACCCATTTCTATTATTATACTTTCTGCCTCGTGGCTTTATTACCTCATCTCTATATTGCTCATCCTGCTTGCTCTACATCTCCTGGTGTCTCTGCCTCCTTCCCAGCATCCTCTCTGTCCCAAAATTCCTATTGGCTGTTCAGATTTTTATTATATCAATCTGAGTGACACCTTTTCACAGTGTACTAAAAGATTACTCCACAACAAAACATGGTTTTAAAAACTATCTTTGCCTAAAATACTGACTCTTCAGTTAACCCAGAGCTCTCTTCTTTACTACCTTAAACTTTGGAGAATAGTCCTGCTCAGCTCTATATACAGACAGGTCAATATTTTAAGGAGTATCTGTCTCAAAGCAATACAACACCAGCTGGCCTAAAGTTTCTCTGATCTCTCTTTACCTACCATAAAAGCTGAAGACATTAGGGGAAAGTAGGTAAATGCACTTTGGAGACTCCTTAACAGCAACTTGCAGGTAAATCATCCTGGGATAGGATGGTCCTTTCCTGGACTATGAGCAACTTTTCCATAACTTCCCTACTAAGCAAGAACAGTCATATCAGGATGAGAACCAAATTGTCACTCCCACAAGCAATGATGATTTTCCTGGAGTCTGTAGAACCTGGACAAGGCAGATCTGAGATTACACCCAATTAGACCAGCCTCCCCCAAATTGCTTAGCTGTCCTCTCTTTCACCCCTTCCTTATATATGCATTGTCTTAGTTATGGCTTACTATTGTTGTGACCATGGGCAATCTTATTAAGAAAATATTTAATTGAGATTGCTCGCTTGCAGTTTCATAGGTCATCAGGGTGGGGAGCATGGTTGCATTCAGGTGATGCTGGACTGAGAGCCCTACATTTTGATCCAGAGGCAACAGGAAGTCGACCAGCTGTCACACTGAGTGAGGCTTGAGAAAGAGACCTCAAAGCCCACCCCTATAGGTGCTTCATTGTAAATAATCGTCCCACCCACTGGTTTAATAAAAAGTGCTGATTGGCCAAAGGCAGACAGGAAGTGTGGGTGGGGCTACCAGACTCAGAAAACTCTGAGAACAGGAAGCCCAGAGCAGAATGCCAGAGAAAACGCCAGAGAGAAGCCAGAAGAAGCAGAGGACAACCATGCTGCTCTAAAGGAAGGTACCAAGCCGCATGGCTGAACAGGAAGAATCATGGGTTAGATGAAGGGTAGAGAGCTAGCAAGTGATATGCCTGGGCCTTAGGCCGATCAGCTGAAAACTATTGAAAGCATCTGTGTGTGTCTCTGGGGGTCTGTGGGTCTCTGGGACTGCGGGACTGCGGGTTTGCGGGTCTGTGGGTCTATGGGCCTAAACCTTGAGGCTAGGCCTGAAATTCAGGGCCAGAAACCTCATACTACACACCCCCACAGTGACATACTTCCTCCAACAAGGCCCCACCTCCTAATAGTGCCACTCCCTTTGGAGGCCATTTTATTTTAAACCACCACATGGCCTCAAATTCTTTTCAGGATTCTGATTACAGAATTTAAGATGTGAAACTTCCTTACCCGTTTTTCCCAACTAGGACCACATTCAATGCCACTCATAGACTTGAGATGACAGAGCTTATAACCCCAGAGCCAGGTCTCCAGCAGCAGGATTCTGGTACCAACATCACCTGCTTAAGAGGTGTCTACAGTCCCATTTCATTGAGTATAATCCATAATAACCAAAATATTATAACAACCCAAGTGTTTGTTGAGACATGAATGATTATACATACACATAAACGCATACATATTATAATATGTAATATATAGCAGAATTTTTTTTTGTCTTAAAGAAAAAAATCTTACTATGTGCCAGTACATTGAACCTGTAAGATACTATCTTATACAAAGTAAGACAAAGACAGAAAGACAAGTATTGTGGAATCCTTTTCATTTAAATGCCAATATATAAACAGAGAATACTGGTCTTGACATGTGGCTCAGTTAGCAGAATGCACACCTAGCATGCACAAGATGATGAGCTTGTAATCCCCATTGCTTCACTGACCAGGTGTGCTACAAAGTACTTGTAATTAGAACACTAGGAAGTAAAGACAAAATAACCTTGGGATCAAGGGTATCCTAGACTATGCAGCATGAGTTTGAGCCAGCCTGGGCTACATGAGACCCTGTCTCAAATGAAAAGGTATGAAAAGGGTGATGTTACCAAGAGAGATAAAGTTAGGAAGAAGAAAGAGATCAGAAATGGTGGGGCTATGTGGGACAAAAGACACTCTAAGCATAAATGTGCAGCAAAGGGACTGTTACTAATGTTATACTGGGCTCTGGAAGTGCAACTATTTGTAACACATTTTTTTCAAAAGAGTAATTAGTAAGATGATAAATAACGTTAATTGGCTTGACTGGAGTAACCATTTCATTGTGCGTAAATGCATCAAAACATCATGCCACACACCTTAGGTGTACACAATAAAAATCATCAAACAAAAACACATTATAAAAAAGTGAAAGTTCACATTTCTCTTCCTGTAGCACCTGCATTTTTACCCACTAGCATCACTGCCTGGAAAGACCTGCATTAGAGCTTACTCGGAGTGGAGTTAAGCCCTTGGTCTCTCAGGAGGAACTATTTCCTCTCATAGAAAGCTCAATTTTATTTTAATTTTTAAAGAGTGGTCCTACTGAGCAGGAGGCTATTGAGTCTCCGTTGTGCATGTGAATTTCCTGCCTTAAAGCTGCATGCATGTGAGAGAGTCTTCTAGATTGGAAGTTTATTTGCAGAACAAGTACAAGATAGCACCCCCATCATCCCAACTGTGTGTCCCAGCCCTTACTCCCCCTACTCCACATGCATGACCTTTGTAGAGGAGGAAGACAGTTGACCCCTTCCTTGGGGATTGGCCTGGTTCTGTAAACTCAACATCCCATTTGTAATGGATCTCAATCCCTGGATGCCCAGAGGCCTTTGGAATACAACTTTGTTTCCGAGATTGAGACTTCCCTATCTTTCATGATGGAGGTGATGGGTAATGCTGACCTACAGAAATTAATTAGTATAATTCACTTGAAGGCTTATTGCTAGCATCATTATAATTCATCCCCATAGGAGCCATTTGATTATTGCCTTTCTTGCCAATAAAAATTAAAATAGCCAGTTACTAGTTGCAAGTCATTAACTCATTTCACTCTGTCCCATCATACAGAAAAGTGAGGTGAAGGACATGGGGACCCTGAACCCTGCAACTTGTCTTTTTTTTTGCTGCATAAAAATAAGCTCTATCGTGTCTCTGACATGGCTGTAGTTCTCAGAAACACTACAGGTGCATTGACATGTGTCACAGCATGCTTGGGCAGGTAGTGTATTAGCAGGCAAATAATCATATTAATCAATTGGTTAGTTAATTAGTCAACTAACTAACAAACTAAATCTAACTTCCAAACATACCACTGGGGATAACTTCTGAGCCCCACTAAAATGTATTCTTTATATAAATCAGAAATGTCTTACACTAAAACAAGGTGGACTTGTCCATTCCATACACTGTTAATTAGTAAAGGTCAAAGCTGAATTCAGGTCGGAATTCATAGGTAGGGAAAACAGCAAGTGCTGTGCCAAAAGAATAAACCATTAAAATTGGTTTTATTGCAGTCTAGTTTTATATGATAGTATAGGGATGGAATTCAAGCAGCTTAGGAGACAGAGACCGAAGAATGGCAAGTCAGCTTTGGTTCTAAAGTGAGATTTTATTCAAACAAATAAACAAAACGTAACTTTTATATTTGTGTGTAATTATTGGTCCCAGCCTTAGAAGATTCTTTCAGGTGACTGTCACTCATGATACTTTTTCCAGAACTGTTTCAAGTCAAGGTATATTTGATACTTGTGCAGAGTATTTTTATTGTTGTTGCTACTTTTTGCTTTGGAAATAGTGTTGCATGTAGCACATGTTAGCCTTGAATGTATTACGTAACCGAGGCTGGCCTTGGTCTTCTAATGCTCCTTCTTCGGACTCTTAAGTGCTAGGATTAGAGATAAATGCCAGTACACCCAACAATGTTAAGTTAAACTAAATTCTTCACTCTCTTGTAACAAGATTATCTGACAGTATAGGTCATCTGTTGGAAGTATATCACAGCTGCGTTTTCAGGAGGAAACATTCCCATATAAAGTTGATTGCAATGGCCTCTATCTATCCCGAGCAGTGTCTAACCGTCATTACTGGGATGAATCAACCTGTGTGTCATTGCATCAACTCCAAAGCTGTACGAGTTGGAAAGGAAATCACATTCATACCTGTTTCTGGAGATACTAATCTACACTGTTCTTCACCTTTACAAATAAGTATATGTTTATTATGCCCAGGGTCTAATCACTATAGACTCAGAGCAAATTACTTCATTAGAAAAAAACAAAACAAAAAACAAACAAGAAACAGTCAAAGATATCTGTGCAGGATTATGAGAGTTTCCAAACTTACTGCTAATTTTAACATTAAAAGCCGGGGAGCACTTGGAGGTTGGATATACAGTTTTGTTAAAAGAATATGTCATGATATCCTAAGTTCAATTTCCAGCACTATCGCTACCACCATTTCCACAAAAACAGAAGCCTTGTATCGGGCTGGGGACATAGTTCAGTGAATAAAGTCACTGTCTTGCATACACATAATTCTATTTTTGATCCCTAGCAGTATAAAAACTGGGTATGGTGGCACTTGCCTACGTCCCCAGAGCTTGGTTGTTGGGAGAGGGAAGGTCAGGACTTCAAGGTCATTCTTAAACACACAGCAAATTTGAGGCCACCTTTGGGTAGATGCAAATCTAATACAAGCAGGAAGAGGATGAGGAGAAAGAAGGGGGGGGGGCTCAATCTTAGGCCTACATGGGCCTTGCAGCATTATATAAATTAGGTCTAAACTACTTTAATTAAGATGTGTATAGACCCAAATGACCATCCTTGGGAACTAGAAACTCAGGCTTTAGTCCTGGCTATGGAAAACTCCACTTAGTCATGATTCTACCCCTGAGTAGATTATTGTTAATTTGCATGTACAATAGTATGTTTATGACTGAAACCATGTAGATATGAAAAGTTCCTCTGGGGATGGCAAATTTCAACCTGTGACTGCATAAGGCCCAGGTACAGACTGGCAGAGCAACAGGCTTATAGCTCATACTCCAGGGAACAAGGGTCTAATGCACAAGGCTTTAGAATCCAAATGTAAGACTCCCACAGTCTGGTTGGTTTCATAATGCTCTGGGCTTTAACCATCAGCTTCCTAGGCCCTGACAACAATACAGTCCTTGATGGCCCAACAATAAGGTGTAGCAGACAGCAAGAAGCACTGTTTAATGTTGTAACTTATAGGTCTCATGGGCAAGGACCATTAGACCTACAGAGACAGGTGTTTTAAGCTTAGGCTTACAGTGTCCTTAATCATCAGCCAAACAAGAATTCTCAGTGCTTATTTTACAGAGGCATTAATGGGAATTTATTTTTTAAAAAGAAATTATATACTTAAGGCACATTTGCATGATTCAACAAATATTAGTTCAACAAATGCAGCTATTTCAATAAAGTTAAGCAAACTTAGGAGTGACTTTAATAACTATAAAGCAAATCAAATGTTATCCTTGTTTAAGCTACAGAAAGAACTTCTCTGTGGGAGTGTGATAAATTCTGCATTCTAGGCTCACAGGAATGCTTCTGACTGATAGTTCTGTGAACATACTGTAATCATAATTTCTAGCAAACTTCTATTTTTCACTTCATATAAGGAAAGCTATTTTTAGACACCTTAACTCAAAGTCAAAAGACACAATGATGTCTCTTCCACAAATGGTTTGCTTTATTAGGAAGAGTTTCACATGTGGAGCTAAGCAAGCTCCTAATGAGTGAAGTCTTGAGTAAATGTGTGCTATTGACCTGGATACAACCATATCAAGGACTCCTTAGCCTCAAACTCATGAGACTAGCAAAGCCTTCCCAATCCAAGGTGAGGCGCAGAGGGATGTCAAAACTTTCCTCTGGGGTCCAAAGGCAAATGTTGAAGTACATGTAGAAAATGTCTGCCATAGCTTTCTCCACATACATATTTATTAACTGAAGACTGCTGTCCTACAGAGACTGCTGCTGTGGAGACTGGCCGAGCCTGTGCACTGTTCCAGCTATCTACAATAACACTTTCTCTCTATTCAACTGTATATATATATATATATATATATATATATATATATATATATATATATATATATATAAACCCTTGAGTTTTGTTCTTATCAGCTTTCTCTGTCTGCTGATTATCTTTTCTCTTCTCCCTCACTACACCTCTCAGGTCCATATTTCTGAGGCTATGCAAACAGTTCCATGCTCTGCAAGTCCACCCATAGGATACTGTGATCTCAGATGTCACACTAACCTACTTGATGATATCACTTCAGTTTGAGATAGCAGGGTCTTGAAACAGCTATGTGCCTATAATTCCCTTTGTTTCTTATTTAGATATAAACAAAAACCAAACTAAAATCTCACATACAATGCAATATGAAATAAGTAGAATGAGAATTATGGAAGTTGGCCTGCAGCCCCCAGGGCTTAGCACTATTTAATGCCCTGCAGTGTTTACCACAACCAATTGATCTGTTTCCATTATCGGAGAATTGCCCAAGCAGGTGCTGTGATTAGAGCATCAAAAGTTAGCAAAGAACTGAGAAGTTGACTCAAGTCGCTGCTAAGCTTACTCAAGGTGAAAAGCAACCTTGGTATATAAGGCTTGCCCTAAGCTTGAATAAATGGTATTCTTTGTTCAAGAGTGGCCCGCATCTTTATGACTTTCTCAATCTCCAGGCCCTTGCTTGATATGCAGCTCACTCAGGTGATGCAGTCATCACAGGTGGAGGCCCCCAGAGAGATTGAGGACTAGGGATTACCTGAGAGATTGCCCTTAGAAGGCTGGCCAGCAATAAGAAATTAATATGAGGAGGTGAATTGAATTGTAAATCTCCAGACCCTTGCCTGACTTAGATCAGGAACTAGGGATTCTGAGAGACCGTCCTCAGAAATAGGAGGAGGATGAGTTGGAACATGGAAGCTTCAGGCCAACCTCCATAGAGAACTGAGTTAGCTAGTTATACTGGCTGATTTTGTGGGTCAATTTGATACGAACTGAGTCATCAGAAGGAAGGAGCCTCTATTATATGAATTCTAGTTGATATTTAATGAAAACTGAGAACCACATACTGGGAAAAAGCTGGAATATCAGAGAGAGGAAAGAGACCACAGTCAATTCTCACCCAGCCATCTTCTCAGGTTCAATAGGATAAATGCTATCTCCAAAAGTCCTCAACCTAGCTGATTGCTCCTACAGAACACCTGAATCTCTGCCTCCTTCTCCTTAAATATCTTCTCCACCAGCTGTTTCACTTCCAGGTTCAACTCTGCATCATAGTCCTAGAGTTAGGATTAAAAGTGTGAGCTACTACTGTTTGGTTGTTAGGCCTTGAACTCACAGAAATACAGAAAGTTCTGTTTCCTGAGTGATGGGATTGAAGGCATAAGTCACTGCTTCGTCTTGCTGTGCTGGGATTAAAGGGGTGAGTTACCATTTATGGCTTGACTGTGGGTGATTCTGTTCTCTGATATTCCTGGCTGATTATATAAAATATAAAATATATTGCCACAAGCCTCAGTTGAGGAAATGCCTCCATGAAATCCAGCTGTAAGGCATTTTCTCAATTAGTAAGCAATACAGAGAGCCTAATTCATTGAGGGTGGTGTAACTCCTGGGAATGTGGTCCTGGATTCTATAAGAAAATGGAATGAGCAAGCCATGGGAAGTAAGCAGCCCCCTCAATGGCCTCTGCATTAGCTCCTGCCTTCAGATCCTGTCCCGTTTGGGTTCCAGTCCTGACTTTCTTCAGTGATGACGTAAGCTGAATAAACTCCCCCCCCCCCAACTTGTTTTTTGGTCATGGTGTTTTGGCGTAACAGAAACCTCATGACACTATTGATTGTGTTTAGCATTGGAAACTGAATTGGACCTTTGTGGTCATTCACTTCTGTTATAATAGCCTTTGAATTTGTTGGTCTCAAACTTCCTTGTCCATAAAGCAAGATTATCAAGAATATACACGTTCACTAGGCATGGTGGCAGAGACTTATAACCTTAGAGTGTGGAAAGCTGAGGCAGAAAGTTCAGGGCAACTCTGGACTGTTGTGGAATAATCTTTTTGTACACTGTGAAGATGTGTTGCTCTCATTGGCTTAATAAAGAGCTAAATGGTCAGTAGCTAGGCAGAATAATGTTAGGTGGGACTTGTGAACAGAGAGCTTAGAAATGAAGGACAGAGTTACCAGGAGAGCAAGGTGAAGAAAGATGAACATATTTTCTTAAAGGTACTGAGCAGTGTGGTAGAACATAGATAAGATATGGGTTAATTTATGTTGTAAGAGCTAGTTAGTTAACAAGCCTAAGCTATTGGCTAATCATTTATAATTAATGATAAGTCTCTGTGTGGTCAGTTGGGAGCTTGCTGGTGGGACAGGAAATTATGACTATACTGGACTATGTAGCAAAAAAAATTGAGAAGAGAAAAGAAATTTATATCACAGAGTTATTTTGTAGATTAAGTAAGATAGTACACACTTCAACTGAAAGTTCTAGAATCATGATGATCATAATTGTTTTCAGACTGGATACTTTCATTATAATGGAAATCAGCATGGATCTCCTAAAGGTCCTGAGGACTCTAAATGTATTTGTTATTCATTGTTAAATGATAGAATACCTTCAACTCCACTGACCTAAAAGAGTAACTATTTGCTTCCCCCAAACCAGTGACCTAAAATAGTAGTTATTTGCTTCCTCACAGGTTCTGTGAGTCATACACACAGCAATGATCTAATCTGAGTTGTTCTCACTTGGCGGTAATGTTAAGATTTGACTAGGGCTAAGGTATTTGTTTCTATGCTCTTTTACTATAGGTAAGATACGGAATCAGTCTGGCACCCATCAATAGACAAATGTATAAAGAAAATGTGGCATACACACAGTGCAGACTGCTGTTCAGACACAGAGAAGAGTACAGTTCTGCCCCCTACGGCAGGACTGGGGACACTAAAGTGAAAGGACTCTAAAGACAAGCTGGCTCTCATGGGTGGAAGCTGGGAATGTTGGCTTCAGAGCTGAATACTGACTACTAGCCATAGAAGGTGGGGGGTGGTGGCAAAGGTGTTGGGTTTGATTAGTGAGTGAATGACTTATGCGTAAATAGAAATATCTCATTGAATTTCACCAACATATATATACAATTACTATGTGCAATTAAAAGTGAAAAATATAAGAAAAAAGTAAATCTCAACAAAATTATATTTAATATTTTAAAATAAAATAACAAATAAAGCATTACTGGTATCACTCATATGGATTTTTTTGAAACTAGATGAAATTATACAAATGCAAGTGTGTTATATCTGCAGAGAATGTTATTCTTGTGAATAACTGCATGTTTGTCTATGAAATGTCAAAAAATTATTAGTGGATAAGTTGGTTCGTATATACCAGTAATCTTTGAATAGTCCTGAAAAATCTTATACTTTTCTGCGAACTTTAAAAGCACTCATGATGAATCACTTCCCTGCTCAGTAATTTCTTACCTGTCCAATTTAGAGTTCTTGAACCTGGCCTCTCAGACCAAGATCTCCAGCCTGTGGCCACTTCCTCGATTGTCACCTTATTATACCTGATAGTCATTGACCTGAAATACTGCTGAAAGATTTCAGACTACTGAACCCGAAGCCTTTGAATTTTTACTTCCTCAGCTACAGCAAAGCCACGCCGAGACAGAAATAATTTCTGTCATGCCCATGTCCCCTCAAAATTGACCCTTCTTGACCCCCATTTAAAATCTGGCCCTTCTGTCTTCTTCCCTACTCTGCTTCTTCACAGCTCTAAGTACGTATCAGTTACTCAACAAGTGCACACAGGTGTCATGACTATTCCTGATGTTAGGATTTGTGTGTATGGTTCACATATGCCCAGTTATCCGGGGGCGGATTCTTATGGATACAGGTGTGACCACGGACATGCAGCAGAAAGCAGGAGACTTTTCATGGCTGTTACTATGTAGAAAAGAGCTTTATTGTCCGATGAATATGGTTACGATTAACAGAGAGGTTATGATCACAACAGCAGAGAAAGCGAGAAGAAAGAGAAAAAAGAACTAAGAGGAAGAAAGATAAATGAGAACGCCTAAGACAAAGACAGAGAGAGAGCAAGATGCACATGGAAACCTTGCTTTAAAGGGTGATGTGGGAATGCCTTTCTGTATGCTGTGAATATCAGTCTTTAAATAAAGGAGCTGTTTTGGGCCATGACAGGCACCATAGAAGAAGTAAGAGGGGAAATCAGAGCATAGGCAGAAGCAGCAGGGCAGAGTCAGGCAGATTGAGCTGAAGCCCAAAGGAGCAACATGTAAGGAACACAGGTGAGCCACAGGCCACATGGCAGACAGATTAATAGAAATGGGTTGATTTAAGATGTAAGAGCTAGCTAGCAATGTGCCTGAGCCATAGGCCAAACAGCATGAAGTTAATATAAGCATCTGAGTCATTTCTGGGGGCCTGAGCAGCAGCAGCTGGTGGCTAAGGGGTCTGGGACTGCAGGGTCTGGGCCTCTGCCTCCCCCCCCCCCCCGGACCAAGAAACCCCACTGCAACAAAAGGGGATTTGAAGTCAGAGTCCAGGGAGGGCGTGGCTGACATCAGAGCTCAGAGGACATGGTTCTTAGGAACTAACACCTGACCCTCTTGCACAGTGCCAGCACAGAGTAAGCCTCTGTTAAGTTTGTGGTAATTTTGAGATATATCTTAATATGAATAGTTTGGTGAGAAAAAAAAATGACAATTTTATCCTCTCTCATCACTAGAGTATTTTAAAACGTGTTCTTAAATATTTATTTACTTATGCAAACAGTATTCTGCCTACAAGTATGTCTGCAGGCCGGAAGAGGCCACCAGATCTCATCATAGATGGTTGTGAGCCATTGTGTGGTTGCTGGGAATTGAACTCAGGACCTCTGGAAGAGCAGCCAGTGCTCTTAAGCTCTGAGCCATTTCTCCAGCCCTAAATATATATTTTTAACAACAATAACAGAAAGGTAAGGGAGATGAGGGGGGTAGAGAAATGCTTGAGGAGCTAAGAACCCTTGTTGCTTTTACAGAGGACTCGAGTTCAGTTCTCACCACCCACACAGTGGATAATGACTTCAGTTCCAGAGGATCCAACAGTCTCTTCTGGCCTCTGAGGGCACTGTATGCACATGGTGCACTCATACATACAAAATAAAAATGACTATTTATTATTATTGTTGCGAGCAAATGCTGTGGAGAAGAGTACCATGAAGACAGTGGAGGTGAGCATGGTTTGTGAGACCAGAGAAGCTGGAACAATTTGAAAATGAAGTGTAATGTCTCAAGGAACTCAAAGGTGTGTGAGATAAATGGTCTCCCTGCCCCACAGCTGGACTTTACTTGTGAAGTGGCCTTGGTGGACATGGCTGACCAGATGGCAGGGATGGACACCGAAGGGTATAGACTGCTGGCTCTCTGCTTTTGGAGGGGGAAGGTTACTCCTCAGGAGTGCCTGCCTCTTGCCAATGGTTATTACACCAACTGAAACAGAAAGCAGGTATCTCTGATCCCAGCCACACTCGGTAGAGAGACATGTTGGGAGAAATGTTTAAATTAATCAGTGACGGCTTTCCTCAGTCCTTCTGGGTAAATCATGCAGTGGATTATACATGAAAATTGTTATAGTATCTCCTTTGGGGGAACTGGGAGGACACTGACTTTTTCCCCCTGTGTTTCCACAGGTGCTCTGTTTGTTCTTCTGCGACATAAAACTCACTCATATTCATTGGCAGCCCCTAACCAAACCTCTGCCTAGTGAGCCTTCTGCTTTGCTGTCTGCAAATTCCTGTCAGTTCTCGCTTTAATAGTCTTACCATGTCTGCAGAGTGGGGGTGGGGGTGGAGGGAGGGGGTTCTTGAATCTTTATGTCAGAAGGCAGTAAGTTCCATTCTACCTTGGCCCATCACAAAAGTCACAGCAGGTGACTCCCCAACTTTAGACAAATTTACCTGTCATTTATTCACTGATAGTGGGAAATGTTTTTTTATGAAAATGACAGAAACAGCCTTGCACTTGGGGAATGCACAAGATACTATGTCACTTCCTGGTTTTTAACATGTGCCAAATAAATTCTGCTTTCTCCATAGCTCAACCTTGTTTTCATAGAATCTGTGTTTTGGGGGGATATTTTTTAATGTTGTGAAGTTTGTTGATAAGGAACTGTGAGAGCAAGAGGCAGGCTATAGTGACAGTTTCACAGCCAGGAACATGAAGCCACAGTGAAGCCCTTGTGTGATGTAAGCAAAAGCCATTATGTGGCAACTCTTGACCAGGACTCACTTGACTTTTTCAACAATAGGCAGCTTCCAAATGACTTTTCATTTAAACATTGTCACTTATTTCCATGGGCCAATGCTGGTTATTCTTGTACTCATCTATGGGTTAATGAACAGACATCTGAGAAGGGAGGCCACTCCATGGAAACATTAAATAGATTAATTGAATATAGTTTGAAGCCTAAGTGTCTTCCACTGGCTCATTTGTTGAAGGCTTGTTTACCACTTACATCAGGGTGTAGTTTTGAGGGAACTATAGACCTATTGGGCAGTGGGACTGAGTAGGCAGACGTGGATCATTTGGAATAAGACATTTAAAGATGATACTGGTCCCTGGGTTGGCCACAGTTTCAGTTTCCAGGTTTACAACAGTGTAAACAGCCTCCACAGAACACTTGTATCATTGTGGACAAAGCCAATTTTCCATTCCCACCCTTCTGTGATGTGATGGATTGGACATCAGAAGCATGAGTCAAAAAAATAAAAACAAAAATCCAACCTTCTCTATTTCCATCCAAAGTTTTGTCAGTGACAGAAAACTGAGGCTGAGTTCTTCAAGGATTGACATTCAGATCCTTATCATTCAGATCCTCCCACAACTGTGTAGGACAAATTCTAGTTGGAATTAAATGAAACTCAGAGTCAGATATCAGGAAAAGCTGGAATATCAGAGAGAGGAAACAGACCACAGTCAAATCTCATTCAGCCAACTTCCTCAGCCTTGCTCCTCATCACTTCTACAGAATAAATCTGTCTTCCTACCCCTGTCTTAAATACTTTCTTCGCCCAGTTGTTTCATTTCTGGGTTCAACTCTGCATCACATTCAAGAGTTAGGATTAAAGATGCGAGCTACTACTATTTGGTAGCTAGGCCTTCAACTCACAGAAATACAGAAAGATCTCTGTCTCTGGAGTTATGAGATTAAAGGTGTAGGTCGACACTCTGCCTTTCCCCTGCTGGAATTAAAGGTGTGAGTTACCAACTGTCATCCCTGTGCTGAGATTAAAGAAATGAGTCACCACTCTCCGATCCTGCTGGACTGGCTGGGGGTAGATCTGTTCTCTGATATTCTAGACTTGTTTTATTAAATATATCACATATCACCACAACAATAGGGAAGTAAAGACAAAGGACTACTGTTGACAGTCATGTAAGAACTGTAATGGCAGAAATTCATAACTGATCTAAATGAAGAGGCGAGTCACACAGGCCCCGGTATACATCTACAGTGTGACCCCTACACCCGAGGCTCAGGGGGAAATCACAGAAAAGAAAAAAAGATTGTCAAAGCCAGAAAGATATGTTATTTATAAAATTCTCAAAAAAAATCTAGCTAAAAAATAGCATTGAGTTATTTCTTAAGACCATGTTTGGTTATGTATACATCATTAATTGTCAAAATACTATATGTTGAATTAAGCTATATGGTCAGACATCTAAATTTTAGACATATGTGTCTAAAATTGGGCAACACATAAAAAATAATAAAATATTATGTGAGCCTTAGAAAGGTATTATAAGAATTTGAATTTACTGATGTCATCTGTCAATTTTTTCATTTACACATATGAATTCGTTTTTTAATAGGATTTCTTTCAAAAAGTGTTTGATAGTAGCATCTAAAATGCTTTCTGCCCTTTTCCTCTCATGTGTTGTGGTTCCTCACACTGTCTGGTGTGCTGACACACACCTGTAAATTCAGCGCTTGAGAGGCAGAGGCAGGAGAAGGACAACTTGAAGGTCAACCTGGCTTTCATGGAAAGTACCAGCCAGTCTGAGCTGCAGTCTGAGCTGTTATCTCCAAACATCAGAAACAGATAGAAGGGGAGGTTTGGAGAAGAAAATTAGACTTATTGAGGGTCCGACCTGGGAATTATTTCTTATAAATGATGACAAATGTTCTAAGCTTTAAGCAGATGGAAGATGATGATACTTTTTTTTTTTAAACAAAAGAGTTTTTTTTTTTATTTTTCTTTACAAAGAGTTTTTTTGTTTGCTTGTTTTGGTTTTTTAGCTTCTGAAACTTGTTATAGTTAAAAACATGTCACAGTAATCTGGCTATAGTTTATTTACTAGTCAAGTCAACGATGATGATGTTGAGAATGGCCTATTTCATTAGAACCTTTAGCTAACAGGTTTTTTTTTTTTTTTGAAGCTTATGAAAAGTCCAAATATTAATTATCTTATCTACCCCTCTGCTAGTAATTATCTATTTCAGATGTTATTTTTTGACCAGTAACTAAGTGGGCACATAGTCACTAGAAGTCAACATTACACTAAGCAATGAAAATGTATGTATTTATTTAATCCTCTCAATAGCTCTATAACCATTGTTTTGTTTTGTTTTGTTTAATTTTTTAAGTTATCTACATCTTTCTGATTTGAGGTGCAAAAGAAACCCTGGGTGAATCTAGAGACTCTGGCCTAAGGCTTACCTCACACTCCGTGTGTTGATTTTCTGCATTCTAGCCAGGTACATATGCCTCTCAAGAAGTATTGAGAGCACCATATTTTAAATAACTTTGAGGGAATAAAGAGATGGCTTAGAGGTGATGAGTATTCGCTGTTTTTGCAGAGGATGGGGTTCAATTCCCAGCACCCACATGAAGTCACAACAGTCTGTGACTCCAGTTCTAGAGTGCCTTCTCCTGACCTCTGTGAGCACCAGGCATGCATGATGCACATTCATATTAACAAGGGAATATGTATACCCATAAAATAACAAAACTGAATGAATGCATGACAGAATGCATGGATGTTTCCATGTGTTTACTTATTTATCATACAGGTGAGTATTATCTAGTAATAATAGATAACTGATTTGCACATTGGCATGGAGGAATTTCATAGGCATAATGTTGAGTAAAATAAATCTTACCCTAAAGAGTATACGCTTTATGGTTTTATTTGAGCCATAAGTTGTTGAAATTAGGCATAGTCCTACATGCACTATATGATGGTTGGTGCCACCACTGGCTTCCACTTACCACCTGAGAACAACTGTCCCATCATCCTACTTAGTGTGACCATAAAAAATGTGTCTATACATTGTCTGTCTGGGGACAAAATCACGTTCAGGGGAAAACCCCCAATTTATATAAAAATGTAAAAAAATCAAGACTGGTCTGTAGCATTAGAAGTAATAAGGAAGCTTTTGGGAACCTTCTGGCTCTTGATTACAGTCATGGTTATATTCAAGGTCATCAAACTGAGCACCTAAGATAGGTGTTTCTTATTGTATTTAAGTCAAACAATGCTTTTTAGAAAATTACTGGCTTAGAGGTTAGGGTGGGGGATTGCATACTTTGGGAATTTCTAAGAAGAAGCAGTTCCTGTGAGAAACTAAGATTAAGAAGGGCTTCTGGAGGGCAAGCCTCTGACAGAGAAGGATCTGAACAGCTAGCAGAACAGGAGAAAGAGGGTAGGTTACTCTAGGCACAGGTCACAACAAGAGCCAGAAAGGAACAGTGAGTTCGTTGTTGGCTAAGACATCTTATTGGAGGCTAGTTTCCAATGAAGATAAGCAAAGGAAATCCAGATGCCATGGTATACTTCCCAGCGGTAATATCTAGGTCAGTGCTGTGTTCACAAGGTGACATATGTCACATTTAATAATGATGAAAATTAAGTCTTTGAAACAAAATAGAATTAAAAAAATTAAAAAAAAAAAAAGACTGTGCCTTTGAGCCCATTACCTCACCATTGCAGAATTTCCGACTGTCATCTATTCTTTCTATGTGTCCACCCTCACTGCATCCCAGGTGGATAGTGCTTCCCATTACATCTTCTATACAGCTCCTGGAAAAAGAAATAAAACTCTCCTGGGAAGTTCCCCCACTGTTTTTCCAGCCATCATTTTCTTTCAGGCTACTAATTACTATTGGTTACATTATTCGTCATCATCCTTAATTGAGCATGAACAATGCTAAACACTGTAAAGAAAATGTTAGAGGAGAGAGAGTCATTTCATTGAAGCCAGAGGATTTGGAGCTGACTCAAATAGGAAGAATAACGAGAGATAGAAATCCTGCCACAATAAGGTAGCTGGCCACTGTTCAGCTCTGCGGAATGAAGAGCTTTCCTGTA
Organism: Phyllotis vaccarum; assembly: GCA_033318265.1. NCBI lineage: Eukaryota > Metazoa > Chordata > Mammalia > Rodentia > Cricetidae > Phyllotis > Phyllotis vaccarum. The sequence goes on along the minus strand of JARWLC010000009.1, from coordinate 33,600,864 downwards.
TGGATAAAGAGCAGTCACTCTGTCATTAGTACAGAAGGGCTAAGAGATAGCTGTCTGGCCAAGTACCACCTTCCTAATGGGTTGTACTCGTCATCATATTGGTGGTGGGACAAGTTTTCAAAGAACGTGGAGGAGAATAAAATATGATATGCTACGACCTTATGGTAGTTTGTAGTCTATACATAGAACTAAAAGCAGTGAAGGGACCAGAGCTCAGGATCATCATGCTATAAACTCCAAGACATTAAGTGATTCTAGAACTGCTTTTCTAGAGGAGCTGTGCTTGCTTTATCTGAGTGCAGATGAGGTTTACTTAAATGGAAGCCTCATGTATACTGTCTCAGCTCCCCCCCATAAGTGAGGATGTTTTAGATAGACAATTAAAAAATATTTACTTATTTATTTTACATGCCAACCACAGGTCCCTCTCTCTTCTCCTCCAAGGTTCTCCTCCACCTCTCTTCTGCTCTTCCATCCATTCCTCTTCTGTTTCTAGTGGGAAAGGGCTGGGTTCCCATGGATAGTAACAAGACACGGTATATCAAGTTGCAATAGAACTAGGCATCTTGCCTTATATAAGGCTCAGCAAGGGAACCCAGTATGAGTAGTAGGGTCCCCAAAGCTAGTAAAAAAGTCAAAGATAACCCCTGTCAGGATTCCCACAAGAAGAATGCAAATAGACTCATATCTATCACTCTGCACAAAACTCAAGTCTAAGTGGATCAAAGACCTCAACATCCATTGAACCTAAAAGAAGAGGAAGTCAGAGCACCAGCGCAGGAGACAACTTCCTGAATAAAACACCAATAGTCCAGAATCAGGTCATTTTTGATTAAGGTAAAAGAATACTCAATGAAAACTGGCTGAAGCAATACAAGTATTTATTAATTTGTTTGCTTATCAGGAAGTCTACAGGCAGTGGTGTATGTCAACAGTTTGCATAAGGACGCCACCTTTTCTCCATGTTTCTGGTCTGGTATCATCAGAAGGTGCAGGACAAGGTCTGTAACCAAGGTGGATAAAGGATACTTCGGAGCAAGCATATTTGAGTGAGTGTGTGAATGAGGGAGAGTCAAGTACCTCAGCATTAAATGACAGAGACATGATAGCAAAAGGCTATGGCTGGAGTAGAGCATGGGAGTCATGCACAGTAAAGTAGAATGAAATCAGACATGAATGCATCAGATCCAGTCTACGCAGGGCTGTATTGACTGGTACCAGGACCATGAGCACACAGAAAGCTATTAGAGAAGTCTGGGTTGATGAGTGACTTGAGCTTGTATGTACTTAGGTTGGGAGCTTGAGCAAATAAAAGAACGGAGATTATTTACCGAAATGGAAATATATCATAGGAAAGCATGGGGTTAAGATTCAGCTTCCCATCTTACCCCTAGTAGCTTCAGATACTTAAGAGTGGTCCATATGGAGCCATTGGGACTCCACATGTATGAGTCTGGAGTCCATGTGTATGCTATTTACAGACAAGAAGCATAAAAAATTTAACTCATATGTATGGGATATTTCAAACCATGAGGTCCAGAGAGACCACAAAAGAAAATGAAACCAAAAGAAAAAAAGGGTTCAACATGAAGTAATCTAGTCGACTAGGATGTTGATCCTGACTAGGAAAGAACATGGCAGAGGTGTCAATGAGGACAGGAGTTCGAGGAGTGTGACTCTTTAGTAACACAAGCAGGCAGGAGTGATCAATTGGAAAAATGACAGTTCAAAACCTGGGCTGAAAATCTAGGATGCTCTCAGTGAAGAAGGGAACGTGGTAACGGCAGTGACAGCCCATGTGCACAGATGAAACACACGGTCTTGTTTACGTTTTATTGACTCAAATGCAAATCACTCATGATTTCCTACAATTACCTTTTCCCTTGCTCATTCTTGGCTTTCACAGACATTTAGATTGCTTTCAGTGATATTTTTATGCTTTACTCTAATAAAATCTGATTTAGAAAATCTAATCAATTAGGTATTTTCAGCCTCATCATTGACGTTACAAATGGACTCTGGTTTTTACAAAATGAGGTACCACAAATGACAAGCCCACTGATTTAATTTACACAAATGCCCCTTATCTGTTGCCTATCAGTATCCATCTACAGCATGAACCAAGGCACACTGGCCTTCCTAATAGATGGCATTGAATTTCTAATTGGAACTTCTGCAGAAGCAAATTCATCATGCCAAAGCATGCCCCTGCAATACTTCATTTTGTCATTGGTTACACTTTTCTAAGCTTTTCCACGAGGCTTGTGAAAGCCACAGGGTACCATTTTGCCTGAATCAGGAGCTTTATTCTTCCAAAAAAAGGAAATGTCAAATCACTATTTAAATGTAATAACCTGTATACATCCTTTTTGTTCCATTTTTAATATTATTTTAACATTACATTTCTCTAAAAAACATTCCATTTATTTCAAGTACGTGTATATATCACTTATCAAAATTAAACTAATATATGACAATCAGAGCCTAAACATATGTATTAGGGAGGCATGTTCTGGGAACTCTCTGAAATAATCTACTTTATGTTATCTTGTTTTTGAAGGCTGGGCTCTGTCATATAGCTATTTTCTTCTGCTGCTGGTATCACATTTATGATGAGGGGATTTCTAATTTTACTTTGCTGGCGTATAAATGTGCCATTTCATACAACTCGCTGTTTTTCTTTGTTGTAACTTCTTTCTCTCTGTTTTAGCCCGAGGCTCCTCTTTATTTGATCAGTAGAGTTTATATGATATTCCAGGCAGCACTTCTTCCCAGGAGAAAAACAGGATTTCAAATTGCTGCTCATGATTCCTCGGGCAAACTCAAAGGGCACCTCCTGAATTAATGTTTTCATTGCTCTTTTTTGTGCTTATTGGTTTATTTCTATCAGCTGGTGGACACACTTATTTTCTATTTCCAAATTCTCCTTTTCTATGAATGCTAATTATTTGGGGCTTGCTTATTTATTGTTGACTAGTGGGGTGATTAAATAGAAAAATAATCAAAATGAACATTTGGTGGCAAAATCTGAATTAACTTCTCAATAATTAACTGAAAAGCACCAAGTTCACTATTTCTATAGTCAGCTTCCAGGCCAAGTCTTTATGTGAGGAACGAAACTTAGATATTACATGTTCTGTCATTATTTGATGCTGCAGCAATGGTTTTTAGCATTAAAATTCAGAATCTATTTTAAGAGATTCCCTGTGCACAGCTGTCTAACAAAACAACACATTATCAAGGCTTAAAATATTTCTTATGTATCTTCATCTCCAGATTGAAAAGAAAAAATGTGTTATTGCAAAAAGCACAAGAAATATTCATACATATTGATAGGATATCAGTTCTCCTATTAGCTAAAGAGATATGAATATGTTCCTATAATAATGATTTCTCAAAAGCAAGAATTTTAAAATAAAAAGCTAAGTTTTCCACAAACATATATGAGGACTAAGTCAAAAATAGTGTGAGGGTGGAGGGGGTGGTAGATTGCTTATTGTGCTGTTCACACAAATATGACGTGCTGGGGTCAAAGTTCAGCACATCATAAGTCAGGTATGCTGGTTCATGCCCAGAGTGATCGGAAGTTCAAAGTCATCCCCGGTTACATAGTAAGTTGGAGGTCCATCTGGTAGACCTGAGACCCTGTCTGAAAATAGAAGAAACAGTCTAGCAGTAGGGACATCTTAAGTCAGATGTGTCCAAGTGCAGAAAAGAGAAGGAAGGCGAGAAGCCCATGACAGTCTCACTAGACAGAGACATAACTGGTGACAAGCTCAGGCCTTGGGAAATTAGCAACATACATGCACTCATTTCCAAAACAAGTAGAACGTTCTAGGTCCTTCTCATGCCTACCTTACATTATTAATAACAGTCATAATAAAGAAGGAAATGGCTTCACATTGTCCCTACTATTTCACCTTCTTAATCATCACCTTTATCATCAATAAAAAGAATGTCCAAGGTTCCTTATATTTCTGAAATGTATGATAATATCATACTTTAACTAAGCCAATAATATTCAGACAAATTTTGCGTCTAGTAGCCTAGTCTGACCTGGCGCTCTCTATATAGCTGAGATTGTTTTAAAATTCCTGATCCTGCTTTTCCCACCTTCTGGGTGCTGAGACTGTGGGTATGTACCACCACACCCAGCTGGACCTACTTTTTAAACAGGCATTAATTCCAACGTAAGCTCATAATTTCAACATAGCTCATGTTCACATTCAGTTCAAGCCCTGAGAGTACTAGATCTCATTATACACATATTTGAACATAACTTGTCTCAGGACCAATACCATACAGAGGCTAGAAGGCCAGATAGATACCCATTTCATGGCAAATCATTTAAGAGCTTAATTTAGATGATGGATGAATCAGATGTAACCTTTTCTGTTAAATATACTATAATTCATAAATGTTCTGCAGTGTGAGTATTCCTCAGTTGCTTTAAAATGAAGCAGATTGGAATAGGAGTGCTATTGTTTCACTGATTGTAAATTAAAATAATAAAATTAATGTCAAATGTCATTTCAGCATATACTTTATCACCATGGTAACCCACAGGTAACCGAGTTGGTAAAATTGCAAATTACATATTCAGCTATTTAAAGACGTCAATGAAGTAAAGTTATTTAATCAAGCTTTTCGTTGCTTGTGCTATGTAATCAAGACGACCCGATTAATGTCAAAGTCACAAAGCCACAGCTTCCCTCTCCTGTCTCAATTTTCTAACATGGAGGTTCAGTCTGCTCATGGCTGTATGCTGTCTTTTTGAAGCATATTACTGGACATCTGTTTCATTGACAGAAGAGAAATAGAGTTCAAAAGTAATTTTATTTGCAAATGAAAATGGAAGAAAAGTTCAACTTCTTTGCTCACACTTTATATGTGAAATCTGTTTGTAACAGAGAGGCAACCAAGGGGCTCTTGACCTTTCACTCCCAACTCTATCCAACCCCTGCCCTGGTATCTAATCCGGTCTATTCCGCTCCCAGACCGAGGTGGTTTCAATGAGAACAGCCCCCATGATAGGCATATTTGAATGTGTGGTTTCCCAGTTGGTGGGAATGGGTTTGATGGAGGAGGTGTGTCTCTGAGGGGGGGTGTAAGGGATCTCTAACTTACCCACTGAGATTGTTTCTGATGCTCTGAGAAAAACAACACAAAATAAGAAAGGCTAATTTGCTACATTTTTTTCAGAAGTCTGTCTATGATTGATTGGCTTTATTTCTGTATAATTAAGGCAACAAGCCTCTAGAGAGTGGGTATGTGCACTAGCTAGGAGTTTTTGGTTTGGGTTATTATTATTATTATTATTATTATTATTATTATTATTATTATTATTTGGATTTTTTTTTTTTTGGTTTTCTGTTTTGTTTGTTGGGTGGTTGATATTTGTTTTTGTTTTTTAACTTGACAGGGCTAGAGTCATCTGGGAAGAGGAAACTAATTGAAAAATTTTCTCCATAAGATTAACCTGTAGACAAGCCTGTGGAATATTTTCTTGATTAATGATTAATGTGGAAGAGCTAAGTCCATCATGTGTGGTGTTCCCCGGGGCAGGTGTTCTTAGGGTACATAAGAAAATAAACTGAGCAAGCCAGTGAGCAGCGCTCCTCCATGGCCTCTGCTTCAGTTCCTGCCTCTAGGTTCCTGACTCAGCTTTCTATCTGACTTCCCTCAGTGATGTATCATGGTTATAAATGGAAGCCAGACAAACCCTTTCATCCCCAGTATGGATTTGGTAATGGCATTTCAACACAACAGAATAGACCTGACTAGGACCATTGTGGCAGAGGTTACTCTTCTCATTGTTCCCAGGAGAGGGTGGGTTTGAGGAGAAGTAGAGAGAGAAAGGTCAGGGAATAGATGTGCATTTCAAAGGCAAGTCACCTGTGACCTTCTCCCAATTAGACCTCTAGTCCATTCACCAATTAATTCATCTATTGATAAGATTAGTATCCCTGTGATCCAATCACCTCTCAATACCTTGGCCAATTGAAGATGAAGATTAATTCTTTTTATGAGCCTTTAGGGATGTGTTACACGGGAACCATTGCATAGTTTCATGTGTACTGATGTGAAGGGCCCTCATGTTGTTAATCCCAAGATCTTTCGGGTATCTATCAAATGATGTATCACTTACTCTAAACATTAGTCCACATACAACTAAGCATATAAGTCATTTTCTTTTGAAACAATTCACATTTCTCCAGCTGTCTTCAATGGTCACTAACCCAAATCTGGTTTTGATTTCCAGAGGACACAGAGCAGACAAAATGATTTGACCTATTTGTCTTTTGAGAGCTGGTCTGTGATAAAGCCTAGAGAAAGCACGAGAATTCTGTTTGGCAATAGGGTCTCTCAAGCCCAGGATTACTATTTGTTACATGAATGATGCTTATTAATGTAATCTTAGTAAGAGACAAGTCGACATAAGGCTCCTCTCTTATCCACACGGAGCTTCACCAACAGACAGAAAGAGCTCTCCAGTCTCTCCCAAAACACCTTGAAAAGCCACAGACATTGTTGCCCTGGCAACGTTCTATGAGAACAAATCTTGACCCACATGAGGGGGTAAGGCAGGTAATGCTGAATTTTCAAAGCAGAATGAAGCCTTTTCAGAAAAAGACAGCTCAACTGTGCTCAATTGTTAGACCTCTCATTTCTCACTCTCAGCAGTACTTAAAGTAATTTCTAAATCCCAGGCTGACTGGCCAGGCCATTTTCATATGTTCAAACTTTCTCCACACTCTCAGTAGGCAGAGAGCTCCAACCCAGTGTGGCAGGAAAATCTCCTATCGAGCAGCAAACTCACTTTCTGTCTGCAGAAAGTGTATGTACCAAGGAACTAGAGTTAGTGATGTTCACATACAGCAGTGGACACTTGTAATCTGAAAATGCCACCTTGGGCTTAGTGCCTCAGAGGTCAGCAACAAAGAAAGCAAGACCTGTCAGAAAATGCCAAAAAGTCTCTTCTTTCAGTTTGTGAGGTCACATGGATCACGCAGGGACCCTGTTGGAGAAGAAGTAGAGGAAGGGACAGAATTCTGCAAGCATGAATTTCACTTGAGTCAAAGAAAAGCCTGGGTTATCTAGAGAATCTTTAACATTTGTGTGACATCAGATTGAGCCTATTTGACTAAATTCAAATCTAATTTTTATTCCCGGAGGCAGGAAGTAGGATCTTCAAAGAGAAGATCAGATCAGTTAGAAAAAGCCCAAGGATATGTGTTGCTGAGAGATATGAGTTTATATCATTAGGAATTTTGCTCTGCATGTTTCTGCATGCATGCAATCATGTGCTTGAGTATGTATGCACACTCCCATAAGCCAGCACCATGAAGAGCAGAGCAGATAGAAGAACACCAAAATTGGATATGATTCTGGATAATAAATAGATAGGAAAATTCCATTGTTGCTTTCCATTCTGCCCATTCACATTTTATCAAAGTAGCATCACAAATATATCATAATTGTACGTACTTCATGTGCTAAAAGAATTGCTTTAGACATGAAATGTCCTTCATTTCAGGTGGTACCCTGCTTTACATTCTAAACAGCCACTTGACCTGGTATTGTCTCTAAAGCTCCTGGTATGAAAAGCTGATTCCTTTAGTCTGTCTGAGCCCCTGACCAGAAAATTACATCAATATGTCACTGGCTATGAAAATGAAGATTTTACAACCAGTGGTATAAGAGTGGAAATTTAGGCTAGAGTAATAGACAATGGTTAAAAGTATTTATTCCTCCTACAGAAGACCTGAATTTAGTTTCCAGCATCCAAGTCAGGTGACCTACACCTCTGACTCCAGCTGCAGAGACATTCTAAGCCTCAGGTCTCTGAAGGTAGCTACACACACGATGTACATATAATCATGCAAATATGCACAATTCAAGTTTTCAAACTGAACAAAAATCTTTAAGAGTGGGAACAACATATTTCTCCATCTAGCTTGCTGAAGATTATTCTCAGATTTATCCAACTCTGTTTAGGTATAGTCTCCCACTTGGCACTATGTGGTCATGTGTCTTTAAAATTACCTTTTCTGGAAGAAGAATCTTAGGAGAAATGGCTACATACTGAATATTCTCAGTAGACACTATCAGACAAAACAGCCCTAAATATTAATGGTCCTAAACATGTTATGGCAACTTAGACATATGTCAGAACTTCAAAGTCAGTCAATCAAGTGCATTTTCTGTCTACTAAGCGCTTGTGTTTTCTCATATGCAGCCTTCAATCTGACCAGCTGAGAAACTGAAAGTGCTGTATCCTCTGCATCATATCTGCTAGACATAACCAAAACAGTTGGCCTCTAAGAGACTTTACCCCAACAGAGAAGACTAGATGGAACATTAGGGGAAATACTAGACTTGATTTGTTACATTTTTTCTTTCGCCCAGTCTATGAAAAAAATTCCCCACTCCAACAGATTCTAGAAAATATGTATCTCAGACCAAATTTGAGCCAACACATATAAACACTCTAAAAGAGAGCATGCACCACTGCCTTCCAAGTAATTAGAGCTTCTTGGAACCTGCCTTGATTCTAGCAATGAAGTCTCCAAAGCTCTTATTTGACAGGCTAACAAGGATCTGAAATGAATACTATTACTAATGAGAGTCTTTGGAAATTAATCATATCACATTATTATTAGCAACTGCAAAAGATGAACTTGCAGAGATTAGATTACACAGAATAATTTTGAAATGTGAACAAGCTGATATTAAAGGAATAGAAGGGTACTTCCAATTGGGAACAAAAATACAAGGTACTTGATAAAAATTAAAAGCGGATTAGATAATTCAAATGCTCCTTTATTTAAATATCTCTAAGTATTTAAGATGGCAATGTTCTCTCTCTCTCTCTCTCTCTCTCTCTCTCTCTCTCTCTCTCTGTGTGTGTGTGTGTGTGTGTCTGTATGTATGTGTTGATTTTCTATCTTAAGTGTTACCACAAAAGAAAGAAAAATGAACACTAACTAAACATTCTTAATTGTGTGAAAAATAAGTTACAAAATACTACACTTTGTAATGTAAAAAGTTTAGAGGGTGTTATTGTCATTGTTTTGTTTTTTCCTTTGGGGACAGCCTAGCCTCAAACTTATAATGTAGCTAAAGATGACCTTGAACTTTTCATTCTTCCACTTCTACATTGTTGGAATTACAGGCATCTCCTACCTATGTTGTGCAGGGAATCCATCCCAGGACTTCATCCATACCAGGCAAACACTGTACCTATTGATCTGCATCATTACTTAAATTGACTTTACTCCAACATGTCAACATATTTTCCTTCCAGTTCTTCTGTTTGTGTTCTGTTTTTGTTTGCTTGTTTATGCTTGGGTTCATACACTGTATCTAAGCTATAAATGCCATTCTACAAGTTTTCCAAGATATAGTATCTATATGGCTTTCCTTTAAGTGAGTGGTCAGCGGGCCCAGTTATCAAGGACCAATATTTAGACTCTACCTACTAATCTCTTATAGGCAAGAAACACTGGGGTAGAATTTGTTCATTTGATATCATCATTCATTATTTGAAAGACCCAAGTTAGGGAATGAGCAAAACAGGCAATACTCTGAGTTCATAAAGGTAAAATTCAAGGAATGGAAGTGCTGCCTGAGCCTGAACAACAAAATAAGTCACAGGAAATGAAAAGGAAACCAAGTGTTGGAAAAGACAATGTTTAGGGGTGGGCCAGGGCCGGAAGCATAAACATCTTGGAAGAGAAGCAAGATGGGAATGGAAGAACATGAGGCCATCATAACAGTAGTTCAGTAAGGAGAACTCAGCATTTGGGGTCTAACTGAGCAGGAACAATGGTGGTAAACATAAATGGACCCAAGAGGAGGACAAGTGAGGAGCTGAATGTGGAGAAATGGGATCTTTAATAGTCACTGTCACGAAGAATTTCCAGAAGAGGTAGTTAGTTGTCAATTACAGGTAAGAATCAAAGGCATAAGGACAAAACCAAATTCCCAGCCCAGCTCTGCCTCAGAGCTGATGGTTTCTTCCCTGAGAAGAGTTTCACGTGAAGCAAAGGGTGGGTTTCATGATCACCACCCACTATTTGTGAACACTCTCTTGCTGTGGTAGTCCATGCTTTCTGTGCTCAGCTTTGCCAACAGAATAACACTGTTATTATACTTGCTGCTTAAAGAGGCAACATACATCCTGTGACATATATATTCTCATACAGCTTCTGTATTAAAGGTCAAGTTTCTACCATTGAGTGCCTAAAAGATGAGCAATAATGTGTCCCTGTCTGTACTTTACATAGTTGCCCTGAATAAGCTAGATGAGATTCCTGTTCTGTGGCATCTGTCCATGGATTTGCTTTGTATACAGTGGTGAAAACAGATTTCCCCTTGACTCCCTTGCCTTACACTCTTTAGCTTTCTCTGCCCATCTGTTAGATATCTCAACAACTTGCTCTAGTCCTTCGGGATATTTTTAAAGCCAAATTCAAAGTCAAGGCAACAAATTAGATGAGGAGACTTTTCCTCCTTTCATTGCTTCCCAAAGCTCCGCTGGTGATCTCCTTCCTTGGCCAGCAATGCCATATGTCATGCTTTGCCCAGTCAAACTTCTTCAGCAATTTGGGTTTTTTTGGTTTGTTTGATTTTTGGGGGGTGTCTGGTTTGGTTTATCTTGACATGGTAAAGTATACTTTGGATGCTCATTTAGCTTCCAGGACCAAACTGACATATTATATGTGTAAGGATTAGTGAGGAAGGGCATGGCAGTTTGGAAAATAGAATAAACTATGTCCTGATCCCAAGAGTTTGCTCACTTAAGAGATCAACCTACCTCTTAGACCCAACCACAGTTTTTTCTCAGATTTTTTTAAGAAAGTAAATTCATTAAAAGGCCATTTTCCATGTTTTCATTCTTCTTAATGGCTACATGTGCTCTTAACTCACAAAGAAGCCCCCCCTCTTATAGACTCATAGAACCCATTTCTTTAGGCAACCAATCAGCTCCTGCCCCTGAAGGTCACAGTGACAACTTCTTTCCTGGAAGTTCTCCAGTGTTTGCTTTCTAGATCAGTACCTCTGAAACCTGAACTTGCTTTTGAATCACTCAGGGTTCAAATGCAGATCTTGTTAAAATACAGATCCCAACACAGTAATTATCCATTGTTAACAGTTCTTGGAGAATGCTGATGCTGAGTGATAAAGTATTCCATCGTAAGTCATATAAAAAGATGTGAAAATCAATTTTTCTATTTGCATGAGAATAATAGACATCTACTCATTTCCATTGCTTATTAGGTGTATCATCATGAGCTATATAATCTCTCTTGTTGAACTTTTCTCATCTATATTCTCAAAATACTTACTAGATAGATTTTTTTCTAATGACTGAATGAACCCGTTTAGTCTACACATAAAGGATATATCATGGTACCTGGAACATAATGAATACTAGTAAATGAATACTCTACTCAATTACAACTCAATTCTAAACTCACCAAAGTCAGAGGTTGTGTTTTTTGTCCTCATTGAGACCTCAACAATTTTCATTAAAGACCTTTTATAGTAACAATAATGTACAAATATTAATTATTAATATTGTTGAATGATTTTAGCATTTATCTTAACCGTAAGTGAGATTTTCCTATGGCATTTCTCAATAGTTATTTGCCTATTTATGAGACCCCCTTCCTGCAGCTTACTCACTTAAGGAAGTGCAGGATATTATTGATAGGTATGCATTACTTCATGAAAATTATAATAATGTATTTCTCCATATTATTCCAAACTATATTTATGGCATGCAATATTGGATACTAAACTCAGAGATTAAAGGCAAATAGGGGTCAGAGACAGCATCCACAGAAAAACTATTTGCACTTCTAAGTTTAAACATCTGTAGAATATAGGTGTAGAAAGTAGGCTGTAATAATCCCGTAACAGGAATGAGAAAGCCCCTAGGGACAGGAAGTCTGGCAGACAAAGCAATCCAGTATTTGAGGTGTCTTTTTATACTTCACAACAACCCTTGAACCAAAGTAAATTTAACTTTAATACGTTTATGGACCATTTTGTTCACTGTAAACCATTCAACTGTCTATGGACGGGACTTGTTTTATTTATCGATTGGTATACAACAAACCACCCAATGTTCAGTGACTTTAAACAAGTATCATTATATCTTGTATGTATTATTCTATTTTGTAGTCCTGGAATTGATGGGTGTCTGGGGAGTGGTCTTCCCAAAAGGAATTCTCTCTCATGAAGTTGCAACCAGGAGGCAGATGAAGTTAGAGTCCACTAAATTCTAGACATAGCTGGCCAACAACAATGGCTTCACTGCTTATATTCAGTGCATCTGTTTACTGGTACATCTGTAAAGCTGCTCAATAACAATCAGGAATTTCTCTCCCGATATGTCCTCACCATGTGGCTACCTTGGATTCCTCACAAGGAAGACTTTTTGGGTAGTGTCTCTTCTTTGGTGGAGCTGGTTCTCTGTAATAAATCCAGCAAAATGGACAAGGCTTCTTCATGAACTTGGCAGTGAAGCAGCAGTTTCCACATCTATTTAGCCAGCCTAGATTTAAGGGGTGTAGTCGACATGGTTCAGATTTCACTGGAGAAGAGACCATCTTTGGAGAGTAGCTTACCACAAGCCCATGCTTTACAGATTAGTCTTGCCCCACATGCTTTGGAGGATGTCTGGTAAGGACCTCCCAACCTTTTCCTTCAATAATAGTTTGGAAATTAACTAAGAGGCATCTGCCTCCATGTAGTTCCAAGAACCTTCAACAACATTATCTATCAGGAGTTAAAAATTCACACCACAAGAGGACAGTCTATGGCCAAAGAAGTTATTAAATATAAATAATATTATTTAACATATTGAATATAATTAATAATGAAATTCAGACGTTAAAGGGAGCAATTACCGTTTCTCTAGTCTTCCTGGTCTGAGAACTATGATGTTCTTTCTTCTGAAATGCTTTCTCCTAAAGAAATTTCCAGGTAGCAAATATTATTAATTTTTAAAGATATTATCTCTTTCCTGAGTAATGAAGTAAAATCAAAACTTAAGCCCAGTGACTAACTACTGATTCTCTCTTGCCAAAAGCTCCTTTAAAAGCAAGAAAGAATTAACAGGGGGTCCTGTCTCTAATTCCTAGACGCCTCCCTACTTCCCAGAGGAAGAGTAAACCGAGAGCTTTAGGTTTTCCTGGGCATGCCTAAGGGTACGTAAGTTAGTGGCTGAACTGTATATCAACAGAATCACTTTGCCAAAGCAAATGTGCTGTTTTTCAGAGAGGTTTTTACATGCCTTATCTTTCTCTACCATTCATAAATAGGGTAATTAAAATTGATTGCCCATCCAATGGACATAAGATAATATATTCAGCGTTCTTTCCAAAAATGTCTTATCTTAGTTTTGCCATAAAGTGGACTAGACAGGCATAGTTGTTTTTATGGGTATTTATCTATGAAGCACAGACAGGTGTTGCAGGCAGCTGTGGAGGCCACAACTGTGTTCAGTGTAAGGCACTCACAGGTTCCTTGGGTCTCACACACACTTGGCCCTCACATTTCATTTCTATACTCACTGACAATATTTCTCCAAACTGTTTAGGACATAGAAAGTGTCGGTACACTGTGAAGTTCTCGTTTTATTTGGTAGCATTTTATCCTCCAGAGTTCAGGGAGTCTTTACCCCCCTGAAATAAGACTATAGTCCATCTTTTACACTGTTGGATGGGGTGAGGAAGGCAGCAGAAGCTGGGAGTTTCCAGGGGAATTTGGACCCATGAGAATAATTCAGTCAAAAGACAAAGCCGCTGACCCTGGGGAAATCCAGTTGAGATCTTGATGCAAAGAAACAGTGTCCTGGGCTACCATTCAAATTGCTAACTCTAACCACGTCTACAAGATACTATGCTGCTGGATTTTTCAGTTGCAAGGGCTGATAATCCACTCCCTTACCTTTTAATCAGTTGCTCTAAAGCCTCCCTAGAGCACAGGAGGACTTAATGTTGAACCAAAGCAACGCAGTTCATCTACATGATAAAAAGCATGAGATTCATCATTTCAGCAGCCACAGAAAGAATTCTCCAAAAGTGTGCAGTCCATCGAGCTGTGGAGTTTTTTCAGCCACTGTGTATGAGAGAGAAGTGGGCAGGGTGTTTGCGGATCTGTCTCTTCTGTCTGTTCGCTTACTGTATTTGTCAGAGCCCAGCAAAGGCACTTTAATAAGATGATTACTTGCAGGGGTGTAAGCAAGATTAGGAGGGGAGAGCCCCAAGATGAGCCTCAATAAGATATTTCTAGTATCCTGTGTTCTAGAACGGGAACTCAAAGTCGGTGTTCGGTGCTGGAACCCAAAGGGCCAAGAGCTTGGAAAACATTGGGATCGTGGAGGAACTCGTCATGTGAGAAGGCCAAGGCACAGAGGAAGCAGGAAGAAACGACTCGAGCATCTTTCTTCTGCCCTCTGACCTCCAGCTAGTGCCTCCTATTAACCAACCCAAACAGAAAGCTACCTAGCAAAGGAGCCCAGTACTACAGGCATGAAACAGGCCGAGGGAGCTTTGCAGGGTAAGCACCAAGATTGACAGACAAAACAGAATAATTGGGGTGTCTACCCACCCAGTGTTTGGGTTAAATTATGTAAAACCACTGAAGAGTCATTGGGAGAGGAGAGGAAAGGCAATTTAGATCTGATTCTGCGTTCATAGGTCCACCATGCTCCGTTTTCCAGAATTTCCTCTCTGACTTTGCCCATGTGAACCGCCAGCTCCAGTGAGCCGATTTTAAAGTCTCTTGCTTTTACCGACATCCCCAGAAATTTTTTTTTTTTGCTATTTCCTCACTTGTTCCCTGGATGGCCTTATATTTTGGAGACGGAGAAAGAAATAAAAAGGCGCAGGGGAAACTCTAGCCAGGCTTAGAAACGACAAAGAAAGCATTTGATGGTCCTCACACTCTTTGAAGAACAAATACTCTTCAGCGCAGACCGTCTTTAGCAAGATGAATGTACAGGCTAGGCTGTTTGGCTTTGCTTTTTTGTACAGTCTCAACATAAATCTTCAGGCAGACATTTCCCCTTAATATTCTTTGAGGGGAAATTGGTTTTGTTTTTTTGTCTTTTGGATATTTGGGGGGGGGGGGGGTAATACACCATGTATTGTAAATGCACATTATACTAACGTACCACACTTGCCTAAACCTCAATGAATTAAGAGCTGTGGTGTCACAAGCCCAAAAGTGTCACAGATTAGTTCAAGATATAAAGTCTCAGGGGGAGAGGGCTTTCCTCTGTTGTGTCAATTACAATGACACATGTACAAAGCAAGGATTGATCCCATTTTTTGTCGCTTTTTAAAGAAGTTTCAGCGTGGAGGAGGAGGCTGTACACAAAGGAGTGTTTATTCCAGAACATTCCCATGGTGACTCAGGCTAGCCCCTCACATTCCTAAAGCATTGTGTCTCATACAGACACTGTGTCAATTACTGAGTCTATGTGACTGGTTTTAGAGTCCACATTATTTATTACCTTGTTATGTTGGGGTGTGAAGGCCTCTAACCATAGTGTACTAACTCAGATTTTGCATTTGTTATGTTCCAAAGCTCATGTGACCCACTGGATTTGCTCTATTCAGGTCCATTCTGGGTTAACAGGAAGAAAAATATGGATTTTTTTTTCCTCCATCCATATAAACACTGAAGACTTGTTAGTGAGTAGTTCCTGATGTTTATGGATTTCTCTTTAGTGTATACAGCCTATGGAAAATTGTTTTTAAGCAATAAACAATAATTGTATTTGGGAACACAGAGGTATAGTACTGTGCTACATTCAGCCTGCTGATAAATTTCTCTGACCTATTTATTTTCTTATGTAGACATAAAAACACAAAGACAAACAATAAATCTCCCCTCCCTCTCCTGCAGCCTTTTCTGTGTTAGCTTCATTTTCCACCACGTTCTCATTTGATATTACCTTTTTTTTCTAAAATGGCTAAATATAAATATTCCACAATGAATGACTGTAATTAGGTTGTCTGCTCCCTTTCAAGGACTTGTTAGGGAGAGAAAGGGCTTTAATCTAAAGCAAACTAACAGTGCTGGAAGTTAATTAGAAATTAGCCATATATCCTGGGTAAATTATTTATGCTAAGCCATGTGTTACTGTAAGAATAATATACATTTACACAGACTACTGTAAACATAAAATAATTAACAATAAAGGGAAGATATTATCCCTTAATAGAATCCTTTTTGCCAAGACCAGTTTAATTTTCTCCCTCATAATACTGAATGATAACCCAGAGCCCCTGCTTTGTGTAGAAAGCTCTGAAGCTCTTTTACAGCCTTCTCGAATTGGCTTCTGCTCTCCCTCACTTCCCCTCCCCTCCCCTTCTCTCCTTCCTCCTCCCCTCCCCTCCCTCCCCTCCCCTTCCCTCCCCTCCCCTCTTCTCCTCTTCTGTGTGCATACTCGCTGTCTGATTTATATTACCCTATAGCACGCCTTTCTTCTTCTTTTTAGCCTTCCTCTGTCTTTCCCCTTCTTCCAGAATTTTTTTTTTCCTTTTTATTAAAAACTGGCCAGACCCCAAACAGGAAGCGAACGTCTTCCATTCTTCCCCTCCCGCTTCTATTCTCTCTTTTATGTTTTCTCTGTCCTCTCTGGGGTGTAGAGTCTTCTTATGTAATGCTTATTGTCTGAGCTGCTCAAGGAATAAGAAAGCCCCAAGGAGCTGCCATAAAATGCCATACGTTTAAATTCTATCTCCCTTTCCTTATTCTATTAGCAAGGACATAAAGCTCAAAAATGGACCAGCCCGGGAAAGCCTCTCAACCCATTCAGGAACCTTTAGATTTCACCCAAAGACTGAAATATGCTTGCCTCCTGTGTTGAGTATGTAACTGTACCAAATTTCACAGCGTCCCCTTAGGGAATAGGGCATTTGCATTCATATTCTTCTATATGCATAATCAGTATTAAATGCCATCTAATGAAGTGTCTTTGTGTCTAAGTCAAAGTTACCTGAGGACTCTCCTTACAAAACATTCATTGAATTTTTTTCCCATTCATGCTTGACAGTTACAAATGCAGTGCAGTTTTTACATGGTTAGTGTAGGTGTTGTTAATGTACTTTCCACACCCATTTAAATGCAAATCTTCATGCAAATAATCACTTAGAGGAGGGAAAAAAAAAAAAAGAAGAAGAAAAGAAAGCGAATGTGTTTAGCCGAAGGCAAAGCTTGAGGGATGATGGAAAGGGTGGGGAGGGTGTCAGTGGAGGGAGGGCTGCACAATAAAACCCTGCTCTGTTCGGAAAACGAAAACACATTAACGACAGCACAGAGGATTTCTCAATAGGTTCTTACAGCATTGTTGTGTGTAAACATGAGTCCCAGCAGATGAAACAAAATGAATGAATTTTCAAGAAATTTAAATGCTTCCTGTAGGAGTAAAAGGTCAAGTCAGCTCTGCAGAAAGCTCGGCACTTCAGTGTGGGATAACTATGGGCAAATATGTATGCTTTTTGGAGAAATCCAAAGTTTAGAACCTAATAAATAGGCCATTGTCCAAATGGCCCAAATGGTAGATCATGCTATAAGGAAGTCATGCAAAAGAAAGATAGGAAATGAGCTAGAACAGAAAAATTGTCATTATATACCAGAGAACAGACTTTGAGGCTTAGTTTAGCTCTGGGGAGGGGCTGCATTTTGATACCAATAACATTTCCGATTTTCATTATTTACAAAGAAAGTTCTGCAACAAAGAAAGGTTAGACATAAGCCTTAAGAGAAGCAGAATGTGTCAGAATTTCCCAACCCCCTTCCTTTGGTGTGCCTGTGCATGTATGCGTGTGTGTGTGTGTGTGTGTGTGTGTGTGTGTGTGTGTGTGTGTGTGTATGTGTGTCTTTTGTAAGTTTCTCTCGAATATGAATTAAGAAAATTGCAAAATGCCAAGGCAAAGTGTTAGTTACAATGTAAAAGAGAGGAAATGACCTGTCGTAGCATCAATTTGATAAACCTATGTGTGGCACAGTGTTGTATTGTGTTTCTGGCGTTGTCTTTCCAGCCTAACCTCGTGGCCTGGACTTTCAGACCCACAGTCCCATAGTCCCACTGAAACATACACGTTTATATTTGTACGCTGATTGACCTGGGGCCCAGGCACACAACTTGCTAGCTCTTGCTCTTAATCTAACCCATGATTCTTATCCTGTTCAGCCATGCGGCTCGGTACCTTTTCTCAGAGCAGCATTTCAACTTCTTTCCTCTACATCTGCTGGCATCTCTTTGTAGTGTCTCTGTTGCTTCTCTGTGGCATTTCTGCTCTGTTCTTCCTGTTCTCAGAGTTTTCTTAGTCTGGTAGCCCTGCCCACACTTCCTGTCTGCCTTCAGCCAATCAGTGTTTTTATTAACATAGTAGGCAGGACAATTATTTACAATGTAGCAACACATAATTCCACTACAGCACAGCACTGTTTGTAGAAAGCCCTGCAGCATTCCTATAGGCTTTGTGATTTTCAGTCTTTGCATTTGACAGAGCCAATGGAGCAACAGTGTGGGAGGCTTCATCTGGACACATTACAGTAGGACTCAGGAAGTATACACTTGCAACTAGGAGTGACTTCAGGTTTCTTGGAACGTGCAATTGGCTAGAATGATCACTTTTGACTTCCTTGGCTCAGTATCAGCTAATAACCCTCCAAATCCTCTACTTCTACTTTGCCAAAAGAAAAAAGATGAGAATTTTAAAAAGATCAACAGTAACAAGTTTGCAACAATCAACTATAAGCTTACTTTTCCCGCGAGGAAAATATTTTATTTTGAAATTCACTTTCCCTTTTCAATGTAGTGGAGGAAAGAATTATTTGGGCTCCTAGATTCAGGGAGATTTCTGTCTGTGGTTAGTGGGGAGAGTACTACAGAGTTAATGGGGGGTAGAAGCATGTAGGAGAGGCTCTCCCATTCCAGCAAACCAAGAAACTGAGAGCTCAGGGCTCAACTCCAAGCTGGCACCGTTGGAGGTAGGGTTCTTTGGTTTGGCTTGACACTTTCAGCATGAACCATACGTAGGTTTTAAGTAAATATGTCTTGTAAAAAGTTCTTTTTCTTCTCCCCCCCCCTCTTTCTCTCTCTCCTTCTTTGTACTTTAAGGTGTCAGTGGAGGTTCTGACCGGCTCTCTTCTTCTGAATCATATATCCCAAAGATTCTGTGCTTATCTGCTCCATCCCTTCTATTTACAATGCTTAAATGGTTGTTAGTTGGATGCTTTGAAGAGGGCTTGCCTCCATGACATCAGGGAATATTGAACAGAGAGCCAAAGAGAACTCTTTTCTCAGTGTACAGAAACAGGTTGAGGAAATTCTCTTTGGAGAGTCTAGACTTTGAACAACTTGTTAGAATTCTAAGTATTACATGGTTCAATAGAATCAATAATACAAAGCTAAATTTCTGCTTAATATTTTGGGCCAGAGCTGGTCTGGAATGTAGCTCACAATGTAGCTCGAACTGGTTTCAAACCCATGATTGTTCTTCCCCCTCTTAAGTGCTGGCAATACAAGTGTGTAGACTTCTAATGATACATGCATTAAAATTATCAATATATGCTCAATTATTTACTTAAGATATTTGAAGCTGTGGATAAGAATTTCTAGAAAGAATTTGTGCCTACAAAGGCTGACTGATTAGCTCTTCATCTAATAACAAGAGGTATTAGAATGTTGCAGACCCAGAGCCTAAAAACAACTTACCTTAGACTACCTTTAGCCTCTACATAGGCATTCCTTGCCTGCCTCTGTGTCAGATCTGATATTCAGTGACTAACAGAAAAAAAAATTCTCTGGAGTATATAAATAGACCCTGAGTTTCCACCAAACAAAGGGTTATAAATATCATCATCATCTGAGGCCTATTGTACTTTTTCCTGGTTTGTTGTAACCTGCCTACCCAATGTACTCACTAGTGTATTTGAAAAGTGTCTTGACTTACGACCACTTTTGTTCAGTTAGTATAAAAAGCTTGTAAAAGGTCTGGAGAGATTTCTCAGTGAGTGAGGGCACATGTTGCTTTCTAGAGGACCTTGGTTCAATTTCAAGTACCTACATGGTCCAGGCAATCTGACCCCTCTTTTCGGCTACCTTGGACACTTCATGTATGTGGTAAACAGATATTCATGCAGGCAAAACATTCATACACATAATTTTTATTAAAAATAAACAAATTTATGACATTGCTGCTTAATTGGAACACGTTATTTGAGGTATCTCTAAATCTGTGTTTTGGAACTATAGTCACTCATATTGTGCTTCAGAACAAGCCTTATCTTTTATTCCCTTGAGGTGAGAACAGTTTCTTTCCTGGGCAACCTGTTTATTAATTTAATTATTTAAGTATTTGTTAGATGTTTAAATTAATGAATACAGTTGTTATGTTTATGTTTTTGCTTTGCCTTGCATCCCCTTTTGATCTTAAGAATAGGCCAGGTTGAAAAAAACATTCTCTTGAAAAGTGTGATGAAGCTGTAACAAAATAGAAGTCACATATTCTGGTGATGGAAGCTAGCAAACAGTTATACTTGTCCATTCAATAGCTAGCATGACTCTAGGAGTTTTATAGGCCAGCTACTATTCACTCTTCACTAAATCCATCCTAAAACTCACAGATCAACTTTCTAAGGATGATCACATGACTGTCACATCAATAGAGCAGAGCACTACAACCACCAGCCCTCACTAGGAGGTGACATATACAGTATTTTCTTGAAGGCTCTTGGCCATAACTAGTCCCTAGGCAGCAAGCTGTGACACTCCTTGACTGCCTGTAATGAAGACAACATAGCAGCCTTATCTGTGTCCGCCAAACATGTAGTTGTTAATTAGTACCTTTCTTGGAACACTTGAAATTCATTTTGGGATATAGTACAGACTTGCCTAGCTCAGTTCTGATACCTTTGAGATTAGTGGACACATTTTCTCATTGTTTTATGCCTAACTGACCTCAAATGGAGTGAGTATCCCAAGATAGCCTTCCAGAGATATATGCACAAACATGGAGTCAAATCTTTAGGAAACCCTCAATGCCTGGATACACAGGAGTGACGGGTAAGTGTAGACTTCAGTGCCCAGGTGAGCTGCATCAAGAAATGTGGTGCAGCACATTTCTAAGTGGGATATTCCTCTTTCTCTGAAGGAAAATGTTAAAATGTATCTTTAAGAGAGAAATGCCAGGTGAGTTCATTAAACTAACTCTCAGCTAGAGGCTGGAACATTGAGTTGGTCCTTGCTTTGCCCTTAATGTGCTTTGGGACTTGCGTGTTGACATCAGCTCAACTTCAGCTTCTTCGGAGTTCAGTAGGGTCAAAACTTTCATGGTCTTTCTAGTCTCATGCAGTATTCTATGGGCTATAGGTCTTAAGCTATTTCCAGATATTTCCTTTAGAAAATGCTGAGTAAAGAGAGCTGTGAGACCATGGCTCTATTAATCTGTTCTTATCCATTTTAACCAGAGCCACCGTGACCCTGGCAAGGCAGTACAATATCCCATCTCTCTATTAGTATGCAGTTAAAATTATTCTATTTTGAACTCACACTAAGGCTTGTTACTCTTGTTTTCTCTGGACAGAAAAATCAGTAAGTTCAAAATAATTTTGAGCTGTACCTGTGGAATCCCCATGTGTACAGCTTTGAGTATGGCATTCTTCACCACTTTGTAAAAGTGACAGTCACTACATCCTTCCACCCTAGGAATAGTGATGTCCAGCCTATGGGCTGAGTTGTGACTCAGAGTTGTGTTCCTATTTAAGGCCAAATAATTAGGCCTGGGTGGATAGGCAGTGGCAGATGGGATTGGAACCATTTGTTAATTATCAAGGGGTAGGAGGGGTGGAGGGAATGTTTTTCAGTAGCTGAAGTGCTGGTCTAGAGTCCTAGATACAACAACATCATGATCAGGCTACTTCTGTCAAAATCTGCTCATACCATTTCATGATGGTAGACTCTCATGATTCCGTTATTTTCTCAAGCCTGGCTCTTTAATTTACTATCGTTTTTGAAGCCCCTAAGAGCTTTACAATAAATTTATCATTTTGCTTAATTCCGTGAGAGATCATTTTTGTCCCTTTACAACAGAAAGATTCCTAACTGATTTAGAAGGCTTGTCTGACAATGGGGCAATGTACTATACTAGCCAGAAAAATACGGTTTTAGCAACAGTTGCTTGATGTCACACTAATACCCCTAAAGTGGGTAGACATCTATATATGGTTGCCCCAAAATACTAACTCAGTCAGGGCTCAGGATAGCAAAATTTGAGTTCTTAACTTCAGATGATAAATTTAACTCTCTAAGAGAGATATTTATTTCACAAGGTTGATCTAATATTGAGTAAGAGGTCAAAGTTCACAGCAAACAATTAACCCCATCTAGACCCCCCCCCCTCCATACCACCACACCCTACCCCAAAAGAGTTGATTTAATTACAACAGCCTACCACAGAAGGTCATTTATTTCAGACATGGAAGAAAACACTCCTGAAATTTCTTGCAAAAGACTAACCATCTTGCTGGCATTAATGCAAGTTAGTAGAGCCTTATCTAATTCTAGCCCTGCCACATTTCCACCACGCAATGGTTCTGT
Source organism: Phyllotis vaccarum (assembly GCA_033318265.1). Classification (NCBI taxonomy): domain Eukaryota; kingdom Metazoa; phylum Chordata; class Mammalia; order Rodentia; family Cricetidae; genus Phyllotis; species Phyllotis vaccarum. Next base: position 33,578,231 of record JARWLC010000009.1, on the reverse strand, counting down.
AACTGGCAAATTAGTTCTCAGAAGAAAGTAGTAGATATATTAACATATGTAGCACTGAAGAGACCTAGAAACCAAGTAGATATACTAATTACAACCCTTTAAAAGTGTAAGACATATGGTTTTTCATTTCAGCCTATTGATTTTTCCTCCATTTTTCACTGTGTACGTGTGTGTATGTGTATGTGTGCTGACATACATGTTGAGTACTGAGTACACGTTCCAGTGTCTGTCTTTGCCCTCCATATTGCACACTGCTGTGTATGCCAGGCTTTCTGGACAGTGAGCTTCCAGGCATTGTCTCGCCTATAACGGTGCTGGGATTACACACACTGCCATGTTGGGCTTCTGTGGTTTCTAGGGATCTGAACTCAGGTCCTCCCATTCTTACAATGTGCACTTTACCCACTGAGCCACGTCCCCAGCCAGTCTCCTTGCTGACACTGCCAGATTGTCATCCTCTTCTCAGCTGTTTTGACTTTCTTTGATCTAAGCAGAGTGTGAATTCTGGGAGCATAAGCTCCCAAATGAAATCAAAGAGGCTTAATATGTTTTCTAAATTTATTTCAACCTGTCTAAAGTCTGCTGTGCACAGTCTTTCATTTTAAACACCTGCTTGGGGCTTACTTTTTTAAAAGAATGAGCATGCCTTGAAAATGGCACTTTGGCAAATACAGTAGAGATTCAAACAGTGACTGGCAGGATGTCACTCTCACAAACCAATGCTGGTGACCTGATGAGGGGCCAGTCCTTCCTGGGACTTCGGAGGTGTGAAGCTGGCCTTGGGGACAGATTAAAGTGGCTATGGCTTTGGTTAGGGCAGGGACAGAAAGAATGACTTCAGAATGATGGGCATATCTTATGTCTCTTTCAGCAAGTTGCTGAAATTTGAAAACATTAAATTAGTGACCAGGGTAGTTCACTCATTTGAAGGAGTGGTCTTGAAGAGATCCATCTTTGGAGATTAAAGAAGAAAATGCAAGGACAGCCTGGGAGAAACTTCTAGATCCCTGCCTGTGAATATAAGGTTTTATAAGAAGCCATATTCTTATTATAAATAGCAACAAGAAACTTCAAAGGGATATCGGGTTTAAGGATGTACACACATTCATATATTTTCTTTCAGGTAACTGCAAGCGTGAAATCCCAGAAAAAATGGAAAGACCGTGAGAGCTGAAAAGAAGGTGCTTGGGCCGCATTCTGGGACCCAACAGAAAGAAGGAAAGAAAGAGGGAAGAGCCTGCAGGAGACACTTTAGGGAGACTACCATGGGGTAGGCAGATAGCTGGCTCAGGAAAGCCCTTGCCAAATAACAATGAGGACCCGAGAAATCTCACCACTGGGGTGGTGAGAACAGGATGGCCCCAGGGGCTTGCTGGCAAATCAGTCTAAGGAAACTGTCAGCTCGAGGTTCAGTGAGAGTCCCTGTCTCAAACAGTAAGGTGGACAGTGGTTGAAGAGAATGTCTAATAGTTACTTTTGACCTCCATACATGCATGCATACATGTGCATGTGTACCTACACACACATATGTGCATGCACAAGAATACACACACACACACACACACACACACACACACACACACAGGGGGCTGGGGAAGGCAGACTGCCATAGTGATTTTTCAAAAAGACTTATTCTATCACCTTTTTTTTTGTAGACAAAAAAAAAAAAAAAAAAAAAAAAAAAAAAAAAAAAAAAAAAAAAAAACCCACTATGGCTGATACAAAGAAAAAGCTTACACTAAAGCTTACACTAAACATAACACAAACTGGTGATTTCAAAAGACACACTGTAAAGCCAATTTACATGAAAAGCTTCCCAGTGTGTTCCAGGGACCAGACATGTGAGAGGTTTCGGTCCTAGCAGGGCCCTGGGTTGCAATTAGAAAAAAGTCCTTCTGGAGCTCCCCAGTCCCAGAATCACACTGTTCCTTCCTATTTGCCAGAAGCTCAGAGTCTGCCTAAGAAGGCAGTCTCTCCTCTCTTGCTTTCTCCCTCCTTCCAAATCTCATATGAATGGGTCCATTCGGAAAATGGAGATGAGAGGCACCTCAGCCTGCCAAAGAACCTGCCAGTCTTCCAGGCCAGCATGCTAGAAGGCCAGGCTGGAAGAAAGAAGTCTGTCTCTGTGTGATCTGCCACAGTAATCCTCTGTGGGATACTTGTTGGCTTCTAAACCAAAGGCGGGGCTGCTAGAGTATTTGCTTGTCATAAAGTAATGTGTTTGTTCTTGAGAAATTAAAACCCAGATTTCATCTTAAACACATAAGTCAGCCTCCCAATGGTGTTTCTTTCCTCTGCAGGAAAAGGCCATTGGCAATATAAGCCAGGGAATTTCTGTGAGAGAAAGCAGGAAGGATTTTTCTAGAATTTTCCTTTCCACATTTTCTGGAGGCATCTTGGTGTTAAGAAAGCAACAGAAAATCCTCTTGATTGAAAGAAAGAAAGAAAGAAAGAAAGAAAGAAAGAAAGAAAGAAGGAAGGAAGGAAGGAAGGAAGGAAGGAAGGAAGGAAGGAAGGAAGAAAGGAAAGAGAGACTGTGTCTAATATCAAGGCAGAACCAAAGCCTGGATGTCAAGGGCAAAACTTTTAATTAGGTTTGTAGAATTTGGACATCAAGTCATCTAGTTGGAGAAGTTCTTTTTATCCTTTTAAAACCTGGAATGGCCAGAATTGCAAACAAGAGGAAAGCCTGTTTTCAAGAAAGTACCAGGTCCCAAGGGACAGAGCAGAGGCTTGGTGCTTCATCCCTTATCTAGATTAAGGTATTTTCTCAGGTTTCTCTTCCTGATCAAGGTCATGACATCAGTGTTTGACCTGTGATCCACCCATCTACCTTGCTCCAGTTTTCCTGTGTGAAACAAAACACAGAAAATAGAGTTTCCTCCTTCCATAAGCCAAGAAAGGTTGGCTGCTTCTTGTTCTAGAACTATCTGCAAAGATAAGAATCTCAGCATCAATTCTAATGAAAAATTCCTGTCAATTCCGGACACTGTTATCTCTAAAGAAAGAGACTCATAGAATCAAGACATTGTCCTGTGTTTTCAAATATAGATGACTCTACTAATCCAACTTGATAATCCTTAAACCAGAGTTATTAGAAGGTGATGTGTTTATTCATTGGAAATTGGACACCTAAATCAAAGTTACCTTCTTCTTCAAAACTTTGAGGCTCCAGAAAGAGAGCCAATATTCACTGGAAAATGCCATGGGAAACTCAAAATGGTATCCACCCTCCCTAAAAACTCTTTTTAGGTCAGAAGAGAGCTTATTTTCATCAGAGAGGATGAGTTCTTCTGTTTTCCTAATGAGTTCAACACCCTCACCACAATTTGGAAATGAGAAAATAAACTAGGCATTGCAGCATTTGTCACTGTGAGGGGCTGGGAGGGTGACTCAGTGGGTTAGAGTGCTTGCTGTGTAAACAAAAAGAACTCAGATCAAATCATAAGCACACACATTTTTAAAGGCATAGTCTCTTATGACTGTAACATGAGCAATGGAGGGGGGAGTCAGACAGATACTAGCAGCTTTTGGTTGGCCTAATCAAAGTAAGGAGCTTCAGGCTCATGGAGAGATCCTGCCTCAAAATAGTGGAGACCAATTGAATCAGACATCTAGACAGACATCTCTTTCTGGCCTTTCCATGCACTTACATGATTTTGTGTGCCCACATATACAAGTGTTCATGCAACACACACACACACACACACACACACACACACACACACACACACACACAGAGCGCGCCTTTGCATTGTCTTCTACTTTGAACCTTGACACGACCACTCTATTTAGAAAAAACATCAGGAATTTGACACAGCTGAAGTAGAGACAGCCCTGTAAGATTCCATGATACTCCCTCTGCAAATTCTGAGGCAATACCTAACTACCTCAGTGGCAAAGACTTTGTTCAAACGGGGTGAAAGTATTGAAAAAAAAATAATAGAATAATTCTTGTCCTGCTCATCAGAAATGCTCTGCTTTCACCTATGCCATGCCTTGACACTTTCAGGTGCACCAAAGTCTAGGCAGGCCTCACTTTTCCCTAACTGAAGCAAAGGAGCCTATGACCAAGGCCGGCTTGGCCTCCCTCTCCAAAACTCCCCTTTGTGTATGAAGTGTGTGTCTACTTGCTTTCTCCACGTTGCCTCTTCAGTTCCTTTGATCTCCACCTTGCTGAGACTCTATAACCACCTGCATTTCTTCCCTCTGACATCTGTTTCCTACTAATATCAAACTGTTGGACTCTTCCCAGACGCTTCTCTTTATTCTGAGCCCTGCTGTCAACTTGCTTTCTTATCTGCTCCTCACTTTGCAGGCTCTCTAGATATACTTTAACTACAAGGCTCCCCCACCTCTCTTGAGCCTGCAGCTGAGTATTCCTTTACCATGCCAAGCCTCCATCTCCTGCCAGGCCAGCACACCCTGCCTTGCTCTCTCCATAAGCATTGAAATCCCTATCTGTCATCAATATTTCTATAGCTGGATTTTCATTCAACTTCACACCTACATTTTCAACAGCTTGAAAACATAATCATACCTTAAAAAGAGTTCACAGTATTCTTCCCTGAGCACCTGGTGATAAATATAAGTGAAATCAAATATAGCTATGAGCTGGATGCTCACCACATACACACACATGCTGTGAGCTTCTGATAGAAGGGTACATCTCTAAGAACATTGTGCTTTATGGCTGCCGTGATTCAAGAAGATACAGCTTCAGGTGGGTTTTCTTTTTCATATTATTGCTAAAATAAAACAAAAATATTCAGCAGTCTGGGCATGAAAGTAGAAATGACTGCATCTTTTCCAGTCATCTGGTCTACCTCATTGCAAGAGCAGCTGGAGAAGGTAATGGGTCTTGGCAGTCACTGCTTCACTTCCATTACTGTGAAAGAAACAGGAAGATGATTTTGGTGGGCAGTTAGCAATCTTCTCCACAGCTTATTTATTACTTGGTACCACAGTTTAGTTATTCTGGTTCCACTAAAGTTTCCCCACCCCCAAAGAGTAAAACCTCTTATATGAAATTGCTTTATTTCTTTACAGCAGATGGGACTTTAAATTTCATAAATTTCTCTGTTACACACACACACACACACACACACACACACACACACACATATTGTATTTGCTAGTAGAATTTGATGATCCTATCTAGCTCAATTTTCTAGTCTGTTGAAAACCAGCTTTCAAAACCAGTGCAGTCTAAAGGTGGCCAATGAACAATAAAGATGTTTTCTAAAGCTTTCTGTTCTATTTTGATACATAAGAAAGTGAACTGCAAAATGGCAGCTCAAACTCGTCAAAAACAGTGATGGAGAATCCATCCAGTAAATAACCAAAGCTCTTCCAAATGTTTACAGCAGGTACCTGTCAAAGTTCATCATTTCCACGTGGACTTCATTCTCTATTCCTCTTGAGTCTAAAAAGCAAAGTCTTTTGAAAGAAAATGTGGAGACCTGGGAGGGCACTCCTTTCCCCGCTGTGTTTTATAGGATCTGGTGTGCTAACTCAGCCATACAAGTATTGGAACAAGCTAAGGATTAAGAAGTCAGGTTGGCGGCAAATGTGGCAGCATGTGTGATATTTACTGCCAGGCAGCTTATGTCAAATGTGCCAGGAAAAAAAAAGAGCCAGCACATCTATCATAACAAACATCTCCTGCAAGAAAGGGTGGTGAAGGGAGAGGTGGGGAAGGGCAGAAACTGAGACTACGCCAATATTTTAAACAGCTCTTGTATAAATAGAAGCAGAAAATATTAATGGCTAGGTAAAAGGAGCAGGGCTCACCACAAAGGCAGAAAAAAGAAAGCATGAACAAAATTATTTCATATCCTTCAGTAAAGAACAGAAGCATCTGTGTACTACAGAGGGCCAGCTCTTTAGTGGGAAATGCCTACAGCCATGTCCACAAAAGATCACTGAGGTCTGCTCAAAGCTTCCCTGAAAACTCTATTGTGCATCAAGTCAACTTTGGAAGTTGGTATCATTTCTAACCCCAGCTAGTACCAGTAGCGTTCATGAATATTTGGTTTTAACATGCAGTTTTTAAAGCATGAGAAATCTATAAGTAGGACCATACCACACGATCTACTGACCTCAAGGTCTCTGGTTCCTTCCATGATCCTTAGACAGATATAGTGTGTGGGTCCTAGTAAAGGATGGAACATGGTTTTCTGCTGATCTCGTGACATAAGACCTCTGAGATAAATCTCATTAATTGAGCACATGTCTCCCACTTCCATATTTAGAAGTGAATGATGGGATAGCTATATATCTCAGTGGGGAAAAGATCCCTATCACCACGCCTGATGACCCGAGTTCAATCCCAGGACTCAGGTGGAAATGGTGGAAACAAAGGATTGATTTCCTCAAATTTTTTTCTGTCTTGTGCGTATATACCCTCGCCTCCTCCAATAAATAAATAATAGAAAAAGTCATACCTGCTATGCTAGAAGCCAAGCAATGAAATATCAAAGATGCTTTTGTGAGTTCACTGTACTTTACATTTATATAACATGTTCCTGTTTTAAAATGATCAAAGGACCTGGACTGGTGGGAAGACATTGAAAGCCCACCTGGTGCCATTTGGCTCAGGAGGGTGCTAGTTATTCACAGGCCAGCCTGGGTTCTTAAGACCAGGGCTGGCTGGAAGGTATCCAAGGGCCCACTTGATGCCTTTTGGAACCAGGTGGGTGAATTTCATTATGATGAGCAAATGTATGGTGTAAAAAAAGGGGGGGCAAAAAAGAGAAGCAAAATGGTTCATGTGCTGTGGAAAGAGGCAGGACAGAAGCAAAGGCTGGAAAGAGTAGGCTGATGTGGTGACCTGCTTGCCACCTGGGGTCATGGTGATGTCTGCCCCACACTGATGCCAAGGGTAATTTCTGCCTCTATGGTCCTACCATAGTCTATACCATAGTCTATACAGCCAGAGTCTATATTGACATTCATGGAGCATGTTACCACCCAAAACTGAGGATGTTTTGGGTCTGGCCAATCACTTGAAACTATATTGGTGCCCAAAAGATATGCTGCAGCTGTGCCATACTGATTTGAGGGGTCTGCTCTGCCACTGGGGACATAGTGACCCCTTGGCCTGGGTTGCTGCCTAAGGACAATTCTAGGTTTGCAGTACTATCACAGTTGGAGTTTGTGTTAATGTCTATGGACCAGGTTGCCACCAAAGGTTACATGGAAGCCTAGGGCCTGGACTAAAACTCATGGCCTTGTTGGTGTCTGAAGGCTATGTTGCCTCCAAGCCATGCTGATCTGAGTGGCTTGTGTTGCTACCTGGGGTCGTGGTATGGTTCATACCCAAGTTGCTACCAAGAGCCATATCAGGGTCCATGGCTCTACAAAAACCAGGATCTGAGTTGATGTTCACGATTTCTGTTGCTGCTGAGGACCATGTGGCTACCCAGGATCTAGTCTGCCACCTGAGACTATGTTGGTATCAGAGGCCTGTGCCTTAGCTGGGATCATATAGATTGGAGTGGCATTTATTGCTACCTGGGGACATGATGATGTTCAGGCCAGAGCAGCACTTGAAAGCCATGTCTAAATCTATGGCCCTACTGCAGCCAGATTCTGTGTTGATATCTGTGGCTCCTGTTACAGTCAAAGATCATTTGAATGTTCAGGATCTGGGCTGTCACCTGGGGCCAATTTGGTATCCAAGGGCCACACTAAGGCTGAAGCATACTGATCTGAGTAGCCTAGGTTGTGTCTTGGGGCCATGATGGCCTGGACTGCTGCCAAGGATATTGTCTGGGTCCATAAACCTGCTAAAGCTGGGGTCTGTATTCATGTCTATGGCCTGTGTTTACCACAGACATAAAAATCAAAGAGGCATGTTGAGCCAGCCCTGTCCTTCACTAGCCCTGGAAAAGCTGGTCCTGCCCCTCCCTGGACACTGCAGTAAGAGAGCTGGCCCCAACCTTTACTGGTAAACTGGCCCACCATACTTGGGAGAGATGCCCCACCACCACCATGGTTGTGGGAGAACTGGCCCTGATGACATGGGCCATCATGGAGGCATGCCCAGTGGCCTATTCTGACCAGCCCAGCTACCACCTAAGCCCACATCTAAGGCCTTGGGTTGGCCCACTTTAACATCCACACCATCTATGACCTTTAGGAGCTTATGAAGGGAGTGGTCCTGTGGAATGATATCTGAAGGATCCCTACTATGACTCAGGACAGTCACAAGATAACTAAGAGGAAGTTTGGTAAAAGATCCAGTGATGATGGTTGTATCATAAACCAGAGGCCTTGAACCAGACCAATGACTCATTGCAATGAGCATTTGCAAGTGAAGTCGATTGGATAAAGAGGAAATATTGTATGACACACCAAGGCTCCTAATGTCACTAAGGGGTTGGGATGGAGGAGCCAAGAGCTTTTTGTTTATTTCATCTTTTCTTTTTTTAAAAAAATTTTCTTTTGTGGGGTAGATGCTATGAAGGGCAGATATGGAGGCACTGGGAACTGAGTGGGATTGAGGAGTGCGATGTGAAATTCCCCAAAAAATCAATTAAGAGATTGTGTTTAATTAAAGCATCAACAACAAAAATGATCTAAGCAATTTCTGCATTGGATTACAGGCAAGAGAATTTGCTGTATTACACTGAGTCAGCCAGGCAAAGAAAGCATTGTAGCTAGCAAAGAAACATCTGTCTTCTCCAGTGTGCAAACCAAGAGTAACGTTTCAAAAGCAGAGCTAATTTCAGATTGTGGTGTATGTAAAGCGTGGGGGTTTTAGTCATGTCTACTCATCTTTGTCAGTGTTTTTAATGTTCTGAGCGGTCTCTGCATTCAGCTGGTGGGTGTGGGGGAATTATGGAGGGTGCTCTGACCTTATGACCCAGTTCAGCAGAGGTACTACTCCATTCCTAAATGGGTTTCTGAACACAGCAGGTGTTTTCATTCCAAACAAGAATGAAAATTGCTTCTAGGAACTTTATCATCCCTACACACCCCCACTAACATTTTAAATTTCATTCCCTCATTCTAGGTGGCCTATGAAGTCACTAGACAACCTTTTCTGAATCCGTCACATACATATGTTCACACTAAACAGTGTCAGTACATTTGACGTAACTCATTTCATTTTTAGCTGATTCTGCATTCAGACTCCCATTCTCATTGCATATCCAGGCATCAAGCAGTACCAAGGATTTAGTCTGTGATGGATTGGTGTTGATCGAAAGGACTCTGCTTTGATAGTGGGAGAGTGATGTTCACATGAGTTTCAGGGGAGGCTAATAAAGGAAACTCAGAGCTAGATCTCCTGGAAAGGCTGAGATATCAGAGTAAACACCACAGTCAGATCTCACCCAGCTGTCTTCCAGCTTCCTCAGCCTCACTTCTCCTGGCTTCTTCTGCCTCCTCTGTCTTTCTATGCCTGCCTTAAATATCTTCTTCACTCAGTTGCTTCACATCCAGGTAAAGACTACAGGCATGGCACCACCACTGCCTGCCTGGGAGCCTAGAACTCCCTCTGTAAACCAGCTGGCCTCAAACTCAGATTTGCTGGGATTAAGGGCATAGGTCACCACTCCCCATATTCCCTGTGCTGGGATTAAAGGTGTAAGTTACTCACTGTCTCCTAGACTGACTGTGAGTAGATCCTTCTGATATCTCAGACTGTTTTTATTAAATTTGAAACATATCCCTACACTAATGCGCTATGTACGTTCATCCATAGTTTGTACGTGAGCTTTTAAAACACAAGAATCTCTTTTGCTTGTTAAACAGAAGACTCAGTTCTGTAGGAGATAGATTTAAATTTTTGGAATTCTAGGTTTAATAAGCAAGAATAAACCATAGGCAACATATGCAGTGTTTTCTGTACTAAATAGAAATTAATGGTTCTGTCTCTTCTAGCCGTGCTGTACTCTGCTGTCGAAAGAAATTTGCTCAAATATAGATGCCTTTTCGTTTCTTATTTTCTTTCTCCCCCTCCCTTCCTCCCTCTCCCCTCCCTCATTCCCCCTTCTTCCCTCCCCCCCCCCTTCTTTTTTTCTCCTATTCCACAAGCAAGAAGCTGGAAAAGGGAGGCTTTTGTTTTTTGTTTTTTTTTAATGATCCATTTATGGAAGGCTGAGCTCAATGCTTTCTCAAATTGAAAAAACATCAGTAATTGTTTCAACTCTAGCACCAGCAGGGAGCCCCTGAAAAGGGGCACATCCCTCTCAGACACACTGATCTTGGGTATGGTAGAAGATGCCCTGCACAGTCATTTCCGGTGCTCCCTAATGCTAACATGGCTTCAAGATGCCTTCCTCAGATATCCTTTCATTTGGTAAATGGCTTCATTCAATTCCCAGTTTCTCAAGCTATGAAACTTGGCATGTCCCATGTGCCTCTCTCTCACTATCAACCAAGTCAGCTCTAGCTCTGGTCTACGTGGCCCTAGAATTACTGTATAAGCCTGTTTCTCACTCTTGACCCTCATTCCTAATGAAGGTTATTGTCCTACAAGAAATAGCCCATTGGATCAGCTCCTACTTACCTTCCTCAACACTCCTCCATGCTTCTTATAAACCATACTTACTTAACATTATGCATTTTTTTTCTCAGTCACAATCCAGTTAGGTCTCTGCTTATGGCTTCCCTTTGGGATAAACTAAAAATCCATTCACTCTGCTTCACACAAAGTTGTCTGATTCGTGCCCACCTGTTGAACTCCCATATGTTTGCTGTGGCCAGCCAAATTCTGCAGTGATGCTTATGTCTGACATTTGTGGGCATGTCTACACCTCTTTCTTTTGATCCTGTGGCAGACGTCTACTTAACTTCCAAGATCCATTAAAAACATCATCTTCCCCACAAAAATCCCTTCCCATCCTGTAATATTGTTATGTAATATATTAATATTGTCCTTAGAGATGATTATTGATATGCCTGTTTCCCCCCAGTCCACGATGCCTTCCAAGATTGGGACAGTAATATCATCAGCATACTCTGGAAAGGGCCTGTTGTGAATTGATGAAGACTGGATTCGGGATTTCATGCATACTGGCAGACACTGTACTAACCAAGCCCGATCCCCAGCCCAAGACTTAGAAATTTTAGGATTGATACCAAGAGAATGAGTGGTTATCTGGAAGCTGAGTCTCTTTCCACGTTCATAACAAAATTCTACAGTGCTGCTCTCTCTGGGTTATGACAATGGCCACTTCTCCCTTTAGTGAAGGCAGTTGAAACTGTAAAACTCAGAGCTCAGTTTGCCCGGTACTGATCATTGGCTCTGTGTTCCTTATAGCCCAATATTCATACAAATATACACCCACTTGTGATAACAAAGCAACAATTGGATAGACATTCTGGAATTAGTCAAGAGAACTGTTACGTTGGCAAAAGGAAAGCTTTAATTTCAAGAGATTAAAAAGTCAATAATAACCTTCATTTTACTGTCACCATTTTACTGGTACAAGAACAATGGAACATTGTGCTTTCTGTGTTGATTGTTCTCAGTGGGCCACGTAGGGACATTCACTGAGATCCCAAAATGCTGGTTGTCACATGTGCTAGGAAAGTAAGAGAAGCAAGATCTTCGCAACCATTTAACCACTTCTAGGGGAGCAATGTGAAAAAGAAGGCTTGGTAGAATGCATAGAAGCATACTGTGATCATTTAAAGACAGAACATACAGTTCCAGATCGGGTTTTTTGTTTGTTTGTTTGGTTGGTTTTGTTTTTTGCCACATAGAAAATGGTGTGTGACAATAATAAAAATGTAGAAGCACATCACAGTCTTTTCCCCAAGACAGACCAATTAATCTCTATAGGCTTGAAAGGATCATTTGGCAATTTTCTCTTGAGAAAAACACTGCCAAACAAAAATGATAGAATTTGATGCACCACGACTGTGACAGATTGTCTTCTCTCTGACAAAGATGCTGGTCTCTTTCAGTGTGGCCCTAAACACTTGGTCCCATGTTCCACTCTTCAAAGCAAAAAACTGAGCATGTTGCGATGCTGAATGGCTGCTACTGATATAAAGGCACCAGTAGCTTGCACAATGTCATGTATTCCTGGTACATTAATCAGCAGCCTTTTTAGTTCTAAATGTGTACCACCTCACACTGGCTTAAGGTAAAGGAGGATTCAGTGTTTCGAAAGTATAAGGAGGGCTGGGGAGATGGCTTGGTTGCTTACTTGGCTTGCTTTGTAAGTATGAAAACCTGAGTTTGATCCCCAGAGCCCACATAAAATGCTATACTTGACCCCAATTCTGAGGAGGTAAGGCAGGGGATCCCTGGAGTTTTCTGGCCAGCCAGTCTAGCCTACTTAGTGAGTTCCAGGCCAATAAGAGACCCTATCTATTAAAAAAAAAAAAAAAAAAGAAGAAGAAGAAAGAAAAAAAGAAAGAAAGAAAAGAAAGTGAGCCGGAAACATGGCTCAGTGGATAGAGTACTTCTTATGTAAGCATGAGGACCAGAGTCAGGATTCTTGAAACTCATAGGAACCACATAGGTAGTGTGTATCTGTGTGCCCCTGGAGAGGCAAAGGCAGGGGCATTTGAAGAAACTCCCTGGCCAGCTTTCCTATAGCATAAACAGTGTTCAACAAGAGCCCTGCTACCAAAGAAAGAGCAGAATGTGAGGGTGAGGATCAAATGCCATATTTGTCCTCTGACCTCCAAAAGCACCAAAAGGCATACACATATCTCTCTTCACATATGTGCCAGCATTAATATGCATAAGAACACTCTGGGCACACAAATGTATGCCACATACACACACAAACTCACACATTTTTGAAATGTGCTTCACTGCCTCAGGAATGGTACTCTAAGCTGTTCTCTCTCTCTCTCTCTCTCTCTCTCTCTCTCTCTCTCTCTCTCTCTCTCTCTCTCTCTCTCTCACACACACACACACACACACACACACACACACACACACACACACACATACACACACCAATATAAACATAAATAAGCATACAGACCTAAAGATGTCATGAACCCTCCTGCTCATCTCTCCCAAGAAGGACTGTCAACATCCTTTCCTATATGACTCTCGCGGAAATACTCACCATAAGCCAAACAGAAACAAAGGGAAGGAGCATAGTATTAGCAGAAATGCATAGGTTCCTGGGCCAACATCCTTGGATGTTCTCCATAAACTAACTCACAGCATTTCCACATGATCCTGCTACTTTTCATAGACTCTCTATTCTACTAGTCACCTCAAAATATTTTGTGTGTCTCATCTTTAATATTATCCATCCCCGGATCCTGACAAACCTCTAGCTATATTTCTCTCTAAGGATGACACTCTATCTCATAGCCAGGGCCTTCCTCAATTCCTATTTAAAAGCCTTGTGCTTGCTTCCATCCTGGGTTGGTTCTTTGAATCCTACATCACTCCCAATTCAGTAGCCTTCCATGGCCTTTCCACATCTACCTCTCTGGTTTTCCAATGAAATCTCCTAAGAAATCTCCAGGTATTTGTTGCTGAGAGTCATCATGACAAGTTGCCTTAAACTGGGTGGTGGCCAAGGGCAACAGAAATGTAATTTCCAAATTCCGAAGACCGGAAGTTCAAAATGAAGATGTAGTCAGAGCTGGGCCTTTCTGGGAGCTCAGAGGGGGCATGTGTCCATCATACCTAGCTTCCTGCTGCTTCAGCAACTTACTGTCCTTGAAGGTACATACTGTGTTTTTTGCCTTCCATTTCAGAATGTTTCTCAGCTCTTCCTTTCTCTTTTCTCATAGTTATTGGTCATTTGACTTATTCAGTTACTTCCCTAATTGACTCAAGATGACTTCATTTTAATATTAACTGAATCTGTACAGAGGTTGTCTCAGGGTTTCTGTTGCTTTGAAAAGACACCATGACCACTGTAGTAAGGCCTATAGGGTCAAGAACATGGGCTCAAATCAGTTGCCAACTTATTTCCTTATGAGCCAACCTGGAATCTGTCTGAGGGCCTAGCAACAGCCACTATCAGAGGTTCTGACCATGCCCAGTCAATGAGAGGTAACTATGCAACATCATCAGGACCGGAAGCAACCTGAGTGATGGGAAGAATGTATATAAGACTCTCCTCATTGCTGAATAAATGAGTTAGCCATTTGCTTTTCACCTGACTCCCAGTGTCTTCTCAATCCCTCCCTGGAGGGAGAATAGGAAAACATTTAATTGGGACTGGCTCACAGTTCTGAAGTTTAATCCATTATCATCATTGTGGGAAACATGGCAGCATGTAGGCAGACATGGTGCTGGAGAGGTAACTAGGAATTATAGATCTTGATCTGCAGGCAGCCAGAAAAAGGCTGAGCCACACTAGGTCTAGCTTAAGTATATGAGACCTCAAAGCCCACTTCCACAGTGACATACTTCATCCAACAAGATCATACCTCCTAATAGTGCCATTCCCCTCTGAGCCAAGCTTTCAAACGCATGAATCTATGGGGGGCATTTCTGTTCAAACCACGTATACCACATGACCAAATGAGGCTGCAGTCACAGGTACCAGGATTTGGGAATGTGTTTGAGGAATATACATTGAGGGTGTATATGTATAGGACCTGCAAGATAAATTAACACCTAAGCTCTGAGTTCCTGTAATTCTTGTCTCTATGGTTCTTCATGATGTAGCCCTGTCATCATTACTTCTTGTTCCCTCAACTGCATTATCACTGCATCCATTATGACTGGCCATCAAACAGTTGCTGGGCTCCTCTACTGCCACAAGGCCAGCCATTCCTTGTCCTGCCTTTGGTTTTGCTGAACTGGCTCCCTTACAGGGAATGCTATTCAACCTTGCCTCCCACGTTGTCTGTCACCAACTGCCACATAGAGGACTTATTGTCTCAAATGAAGTTTTACATCACAATTTTCTTTGGCTTTTGCATTTAAATAAAAAATTCAACTGATGATTTTTAAATTTTTATTTATCCTTTGAGAAGTTCATACACATACAAATATATTTTAATCATATACACCCCTTCTCCCCACTTCCAACTTGTCCTCCTGGAATCCTTTTGTCCCCTTCTCAACATCATATCTTATTTTTTTTTCTTTTATAATTCACTGAGTCCATGAGCTGGGTATGGTGGCATTCACCTTTAATCCCAGCACTCAGGAGGCAAAAGCAGGAGATCTCTGTAAATTCCAGGCCAACCTTATCTACATAGTGAGTTTCAAGATGGTCAAGGCTACACAATGAGACTCTAGCTCAAAAAATAAAATATAATTCACTGAATTAAGTTAGTGATGTCTTTATGAGCATCAATGTGTGTAACAGGAGGTTTCTGGCCCAGACTAGCCCCACAGTTCAGACCTGCCTGCTGCCTCATTGCTGCTGAGTACCAAATAATCACACAAGGGCTTATATTATTATTATTATTATTATTATTATTATTATTATTATTATTATTTTATTTTTTAGCTGTTAATGAACTAACTGCATCAAGGCAATTGATTGTAAAGGCTGCTAATTCTTCCCAATTTTGTTACCAAAGCAGAAGCCTTGGGCTGAAGGAAATCCACCCAAGCCCACAGCTTTCCTGCAGTGATCAAAGATCAAGGTTGATGTCCTGTTTGGTTGCCCAGCTTCAAAAGCTTGCCCCACTGGCCTCCAGTCACCTTTCTTCCACACAGTCGACTTGGCCTCATTTCCAAGTATACAGTTTGTTCACTTGTCCCTCCCAAAATGAGCTGTACACATTCCCAGAGCCCCTTCAGCTATCAATCCTGACCAAGATGATTTTTATAGCCCAGCAGACAATTGAGGGTTGTCAGGTGTTCAACTTTCATGGTGGTGAAATGCGTCCTGGTCAAGAAAATAGTGCAATTTATAAAGGAAACTCATCCTTTCTAGACAAAACTGAGAGTATTCTGTTCCTTCAGAGCCAGGCATCCTCACACCACCATAGTGCATTATTTTTTCCTTTGTAGCTGTTTGGTTCTCTACTATATCCTGTGGGTGTGACTTCAGGATATCTGTACTTTCTTTTGAGACACATGGTTTTTAGCTTTGCAACAAATGAACCCACTGTGTATTGTGGTCAATGGAGACAAAAGGCAGCTCTTTGAAGGTTGTATGTTAAGGGATCTGAATTAGTCGAAAAATATTTGTTTGGCTTATTTACTGTGATGAAAGGACTATTGCATTTGCTCATAAACCAGTCACAATTTGAGAAATACTAGTTTTTTTTTACAGCTTCAGAAAGTGGCCCACTGAGTACCAACATATTTTCCGTGTTGGCTAGGTAATAAAATAATGTTCAGTAAATGAGAGCCCTTGGCATTGGTTTGAATTTCTTTTCTGAACTTTTCATACAAAACACTTCTGCTCTATTAGTATAATCCTATTTGGCTTGCTTTTCTTGGTTAAAGAAAAGAGGGGTGGGACTATTGTGAGAGAGCCAGGAACAAAGGATTTCCCACCACTCTGTGGGCCTTTGATCCCTGCCTGGTCATAACAGGCCTCAGACAACAGCCAATAACTTCCGGCTTCAAAGGAGGAGAAATAGGCTTAAAGTGAATGGTCTCCCAGTGATGGCAAGAGGCTTGTGGCAGCTCCCCTAACCCTTCTGCACAACCACTTCCCGCCCTCTGTGATGGATACAATTACCATTTTACCTACAGAGAGATCCCCACTACTGTTTTAGTGAATTTGCCTGCCCGTGTCTAACACAGGCATGGTGCTGAACTTTACCATTTCACACTGTGTGTGTGTGTGCTAAGATAAAAAAAAAAATGTGAAGGACTAAGAACTTTTTGTTCTATGAAAATAAAAAACAAAAACCTAGCAATAGATTTTGAAAGACCCCACCATAACAAGGTTCTGATAGATGAGTCTTATTTCTGATGAAGCAATCATTTTACTCAGAAAAATAAAAGTAAAAATTTGATGCTGGCCTGGATCTTCACAAATGAGGGAAAAAAGTCATAATTTGGGGAAATTTTTCTAGCTCAGTAACTTTATCAACGTTCAATTAACCTTGAGACTAAACTGGATGGTCAGTGCTATCCAATTAGCTCAAGAACCTAATAAAACCCTTAATTTTTTAAAATCAGACTTTTTCTGGGATGCATACATCTCTTCTCTCCTTTCCACGGCCTTCTACATACTCTGCATTCTTTCTCCTCTGTTCCTTCTTTCCCCATTCCATCTACCTCTCAGTCATGAGGACTGACCTGCCAGCATCCCAGAAGGAAGAAAACGCTTACCTCAGAAGTTAGACAGAGGATACAATCCCCACTAAACATGAGAAGGTGAGTTGCTCCACATGGGCAGTGCTCAATCTTTCCCGGCATCCTCTCTCTTTTTTGTGCATGTCCTTTCCACTCACACCCTGTCTTTCTCCATCCTCTCATCAAATTTTAGTCGAAACCATTCTCACTGGAAAAGTGCATGCCCTAAATCTAAAAAGACCTGTTCTTCATCTCAGAATGCTGCTGAGTCCTCACACATAATTTTAGGCATCAAATAAGTAAGACAGCAGACCAAGAACTGCCTGCTCTGCCTTGAATTAATGTTGCATTCACTGTCCAGGGCAAGAATGTATTCATGCCAGCAAGTTTCTTTGAGTATCTACTATATCCTTGACATAGTGTTAAGCCCTGTGCCATAGAAGATCTTTTTTAATGAATAAAATTTACTGTAGCAATAAGAGGAAATGACACAAGTGTCTGTATGACAATGCAGGATATGATCAGTGTCATGAAAGATATATAAACTCATTTTATGATTCAAAAGAAGAGGCAGATGACTTCTTTCCCAGGGAATTGCTTCAAGGATTTGTGTATTGTGCCAGGCTAAAAGAGATGCCAATCTCCATCATATTAACGCCTGTGGTCCTGGAGTCATCTGTCTGCTTTCCCCACCTGTTGCCTTTGTATTGACATTTGCAGATGCTTCTGTCTGAACACTCTAACTAGATTATAGTCTCACAATGGACTGGATCTTGTCATATTTTATTCCATTGCTTTACGTCTTCCGACATAAGTCATGTAATAAATATTTTATTTTATACCTCACCCCCCCCAAAAAAAATTCTTACTTAATTCCTCTCATTTTCTACACTCTCTGGTGCATGCAGGGCACTTACAAAATTGTAATATCCATTGCCTTCAGAAGTGAAGTCCATAGTCCAGTACTTTCTTCAATATAGTGTGTGACACACCAGTACACAGCACCTTGAGAGTCAAAGCAATGGCAACCAGCTTCTACAGAACAGGTGCTTACAGAGGGCTGTCCCTGTGTAAAGGCAGAGTCAAGGAGGGTTTGTAGGGTAGTGGCAGTTTTCAAGATGGACAGACAGAAGTGTCCCTGATGCAAGAAATAAATGCCCGGAGGCTTAAAACAGTAAAGAAAAAAGAAAGAGAAGTTATGGTAGGAAATTTCCTTATTGGTCACGCTAGTACCTTACCATAATGTCTATTCACATATGAAAAACAGATTTAATCCTTGAAGTAGGATTCTTTCAATATATATTAACATATATGTTTATATATTATATATAATAATACATATTAAATAAATAATATTTTTAAAATCAACTTACTTCAGAATAGTAACAACTGTTTCACACCTGAGAGGCTAAAGCATCCAGTAGTTTCTTGGACCTTTAGGCTGGGTACCATAGCTGTTTCTTTTGCTGGTTTGTTTGGTTCGGTTTTGTTGTTTTTTGGTTGTTCTCTCTCTCTCTCTCTCTCTCTCTCTCTCTCTCTCTCTCTCTCTCTCTCTCTCAGCTCTTAGGAGTCCACCACCGAACTCCCAAATAAATACACAAATACACGAGACTTATTCTTGCTTATGAATACTTATCCTTAGCTTGCCTTGTTTCTTGCCAGCTTGACTTACTTAAATTATCCCATCTACTTTTTGCTTCTGGGTTTTTACCTTTCTTTATTCTATATTTATTTCTTTACTTCTTTCTCTATGACTGTCTGTGTTGCTGGGTGGCCCCTTTCCTTCTTCCTTTCTTGTTTCTCCCGCTTCTCTTTTCTATTTATTCTCTTTGCTTGGAAGCCTGCCTGAAGAACTGGAGATCGCCCCCATTTTGAGCAAAGGTTCCTGGACCCCAGCATGAAACAGGCCTGAGTTCTGCTGGGTACAAAGTACAAAACAGGAGATAGCTTAGGGTAATCTGATAGCAGCTAATTAGCCATAGAATGTCCCAACATTGGAGATAGCCTAGGGACATCTGATAGCCATGGAATGTCCCAATCCAGGAGATAGTCTATAGCGGAAGGTTGGACAAAAGGCTAAAATAACAGAGGAAATCTGGAAAGTCTTTAAAAAGGAGCTAATCAGACTTGTTTCCATACTAAGACCCCCCCCCATTGATGTATAACTTCGTGGTTTTTTTGCCTTTAAAACCCAGCTTACAAAAGGGAGGGTACCTCCTCCCCCCACTGCCACATCAGTGTGCTGGACAGGGTCCTTGTAACAGACTGTATTTCAATAAACCTTGCTTTTGCATTTCTGAGAGTTTGCATCTCTGTTGGTCTCTTGGGGGGAGGGGGGTCCTCGTGACCAGGGCACAACATGCCTATCTCTCTCTTGCCTAGATATTGGCTGTTCTGCTCCTTATTAGACTGATCAGGTGTTTTGGGCAGGCAAAGTAACAACAGCTTTCCAAAGTTAAACAAAGGCCACATAAAAGACTGCAACACATTTTTGCATCATTAAACAAGTATTCCACAGCATAAATGAATATAGTACATCTTAAAGTAATATTTCACAACAGAGCATCTCGGCATCAGGAGTAGTCCCACAATGGCTGTTTCATACTAGAGAGGAAGAGAAGCAGCAGTCGCTTAGGCAACAAAGTTGGATGCCTCAATAGTCCCAGTCTGTCCCTAAAGAACTAGAGAATTTCTGGAGAACCGTTCGTCCTCAATCACTGAGAAAGCTGGAAATGCTGGTTCTGCTGTCACCAAAGGATTGGCAGCAAAGATTTCACAACAGGGTAAATCCAATAGAGCAAAATGCAAATAACTTTCTCATGCACCTTTTTATTTGGCATGTACCAGAAGCTGCCACCCACATCTAAGATGGGTCTTCCTTCATCCATTAAGAGAGTAAAGATACTTCTTCAATAGAAACTTCTTGTTTAGTGGAAGTTAACACAACCAACCATCACAATCCTCAAGCATATCTTCCTCTTTAGCACATAATTGTGAATTGGAACCCAACATCTGTTAGATTACAATTTGAGGCCATAAATTTTCCTTTCTTTCTGCCTCATAGGACTTCTTGAATCTGTGTTCCCCTAAATAAGCATCTTCATCAGTTACATCATCTAAGGCTATGAGTGCTTGAGACTGTATAAAGAAGAAATAACACAGATCGTTACTACACACACACACACACTACAATCCTTTATTAAGGAAGCATTCCAATAATTTTCCCTTTCAAACAACCTCATAAATTAGCACTGAAACTTGAAACTAGTGAGTTTAAAGGCCTTTCTAGCAAGTGCTCTAGCCAATGGCCACTTCCATGGGGCCTATCTGAGATTTTTTTTTTCAAGATTCCAGCAAGAAGCAAGCAAACTGAGGAGACTAGAAACTTCCCCATAGTTAGACTTCAGTGTCACTCACCATTGCTTTTCTATGGCTCCCTTCCTGCAAAATTGATGGTTACCCTCCTATCCTTCTGCCATCTTGAGACTTTTCTCCAGGGTGATGTAAAAATGGATGACACTGGGCCGGTGGACATTGCACTTCGAATCTCCCTCTACTATTAGGACAATTCTAAAGGTAGTAACTTGGCCAGCATTTCTGAATTCCTGCTGACTGTAATTTGAATGCAAGTAGGTGTCTGAAACATTGAGATGAGAAATAAAGGTGGACTTCCTAGCTCATAAAATAAAGAAACAAATTACATAAGAGTCCAGTGAAGGGGAAGAACCGCAACTCATTTCAAAGAACTAACTCTCTTAGGCAGTCAAGGAATATTGATGATGTTAACAGGAAGTAAAAATAAATGCAGTATGTGTCAGGGCAGGGTATGGGTCAGACATTCACAGCATGGATTTCTATTTGTCTTCTTTGTAGAGACAGTACTTTCCAAGTTCTCCCAAACAAAGGGTTTTCTCTGGAGTAGTAGTGACCATGTTTTTACAAGTTTTGGAATAATCCAACTTGATTCCATCCTGCAGTCTGGAAACTCAATTCTAACATTCAAGCTAGGAAGTATCTGGTCCTAATTACAGCTCTCTCCCTTTTATCTCTCTTAGGATCCACATCAGGCTGCAGTCATAAGACACAGTTCCTCTCTTTTCTAGCTAAATTTGATTTCTTTGTGCTGTCATGTGTTCAAAGGTAGTCAGTGAGTTAGTAAGACCTACAGAAATCCCCATTCCTCCCTGCTCTCCCTGAAGAAGCCCTCTGCACCTCCACCCCATTCTACCTAGAGCCCTCTGTACATCACAGCAACTCAACACCTTTCTCAAAAACTGTGACTATTAATGTCTCACTCACAAATCCCTTTCTCCTCCCCTTCCTCCTCTGCCTTCCCCACCCCTTCCACCTCATCTTCTTTAATCTGGATCTTAGTTTTAAACTCTCTAAAATGTAAGCAGGGGAAATTTAAGAGAAAGAAAAATTAGCCAGAAAAATTAAATTATCTACAGAAGAGCCAAACTGAACACTATATAACATAGTAATATACTCCCCCATCACCTGAGAAAATGTTGGTGTTGAGGACAATAATTATAATGGCTTCCAGATCTTTGAAAACTCCTCAGACGTAGAGCCATCTGTGATTTCACCATGTTTGGGCATTTATTGTCCTGCTCTCTGAGATTACAGCTTTCTGTAACTTTGCTGTGGTTGAACCAAGTAAGAGCGTACACTTATTTCTAAAGAAATGAAGATTCATGCCTGTGATCTATCCTGCCTCCCGAGTCCATTCTGATGCCCATGGTCTTTGCTGCTTGCTACAGTGGGCCAGGTTGGGGTTCATAGTCTGACTCCATCCAGCGACCCTGCTGAGGTCTGTGGCCCATGTTGCCACTGAAGACCAGGCAGACATCCATGGTTTGTAATGCATCCTGAAGCCATATTGATGTCCAAGAGCTTTGCTGCTGTTGGGAGTCATGTTGATGTTGGTGGCATATGCTGCTCACAAGAACAATAATGGTGTCTTTAGTCCATGCTACAGCTAAGGACTGTGTTGATATCCATGGAGGTCTGTGCTGTTGCTGGGGTACACCTTTCAGCCAGAGGTTATGTGCATGTCTGAGGTCTGTGCTGCCACCTGAAATCATGTCAAGGTCTGTGGGCTGTGCCGACACCTGGGACTGTATGTTCATGTCATGTCTGGTGTTACTGCCAAAGGCCATGTTGAGGTTTGTGGCCTATGCTGCTGCCAGGGATTTGATGATACACATGGGTCATGCAGCAGTGAAAGGCTATGTTGATGCCATGGTCTGAATTATCACCAAAGACAGTTCATAGCATGTGCTAATGCAGGAGACCATGTGAATGTTCATCCTCTGTGTTTTTGACAGAAGTCATTTAGAAGTCCATGATCTGTGTTCGCACTGACTGTAAAGGCAAGGTAGCTAGTTTTGCATTGTATCCATGACTGCAGACTCACAATTGAAAACAAAAGACAGAAGGCTTCTGTGACAAGCCAACCCCCACCTCACCCCACCCCACTCCCAAAATAAGTAACAGCCTAGGCAGAAAGCCATAGAAGCAAACTCTTAAAAACATTGTGATAAAGATGTGTAGATCTCCACAACTAATGGTTTCTGGCAGTGATGTGGGTCATAAAGGACTGTTTTCTTTAAGGGGCTGGCTACTGGGAGTTTGACCATGCTCCAGTGAGTGTATGCACAATACAAGATGGACCTGCTTTTTGTTATTGTTTGGATGGTTGGTTTTGGTTTGAGGGTTTTTGTTTTTTCTTCTTTTTCTTGGTGGAGGGGGAATTCTGGAAGGACTAGGAAATGAGTGTGAGCATGACGCATTATGTAAAATTCTCAAAAATCAATAAAAACATTATATTTTTAAAAGTGAAGTTTCTTTAAGGACATTTTTCAAAACGGGGGTGGGGGACACTTTCACACATAAACACAGAAATACCTGCGAGGCCAAATGTAGGCATCAGGTCTCAGAGCTGGACAGATGCTTGTGGACCACTTAACATGGGTGTTGCAAACCAAACTCCAGTCCTCTGCAAGGGCATCAAGCATGCTAACCACTGAGAAATCTCTCCCGTCCAGTCAGGACTATAGTGTCTTTTATAATGCAATTATATAAAAAAATTTAATTAAAATTTTGAGAATTGCATACACAAGTACTACATTTACATCATTTGCCCCCCCTCCTCCAGCTCCTCTCTGTTCATCTCTCTTTCCTTTCGCCATTGCACCTCTTCTTAGCATCAGCCCACACCATCTATCACAGAGTGGATCTGATCTGTTCTGGCTGTACAAGAAAAGGCTTCAGGGGGAATAAATGTCCCTAAAGGTCAGTAGTTTAAAGGGTATCAGCATATCTACCTTATGAGGCACTAAAAATACTAGAAAAGGAATCAAATGAGCTGAGTCTAGGGCTTAATTGGATGCCCTTACGGAATCCCAGTCATGAAGTTATTGCTCTTTTAAAGCCAAAGCATGAAAGAAAATGAGACAATGTTGGTTCATTTCATTAATAATAAGAAGAATGAGGTCTCCTTTGCCAACATGACAGCCTAAGCTCATAGAATGTGCTGTGGGAAAACACTCTTGTACACTGTAAAGATTTGTTACTTGAATTGGTTTAATAAAACACTGATTGGCCAGTAGCCAGAGAGAAAGTATAGCCAAAATGACAAGACTAAGAGGAAAGGCAGAGAAGCTGTCATCAGGCAAAGGCAAAGGAAGCAAGATGAGAATGTTGGACTGAGAAAAGGTACAAAGCCATATGGCTGAACATAGATGAGTCAATTTAACTGTAAGAACTGGTTAGTAACAAGCCTGAGCTACTGGTTTAGCATTTATAAGTAATATTAAGATTTTGAGTCAATTATTTGGGAAGTGGCTGCTGGGTATTTGAGAGTTTCTGGTGAGTCATAAACTTTCCACTCCTAGAAACAGTTTTCCCTTTCTCAAGGAAGCTGTATAGTCTATAGTTAATAGTTTGTCTACACTGAGAGCTATACAGTAGTCTCTGGGATTGTCTTCAGGGGAGTGACCTAGATAGAAATGACTGAGTAGCCCACTGATTGGTAAATCTTGAGATTTCCACTTGAATCGAATGGCTGAAGCCTGAATGAGGACTACTTCCTGAGCTTCCACAGCCCACCAAAAGAGGGAGAAAAGGAACTTCCTGAGGGTTCTCCTTAGGTTCCCTTGGCCTCACCCTCTGAATCTGAAGCAAAGATCTTTTGAGAAGAGCCTAAGAAGCCTTGGATTTTAACTGATGATTTCTCAGTGTTCTCTCCTCTTCCTGACAACTCAGTTAATGCTCCATCAACATCCCTGTCACTTAATTCTGTATATTAAAACCATACTTGGTCTATAGTCTCCATAACTAATTCTGTCCAAATACCTCTAAATATTCCTTTACTCTGCTACTCCATTTGCATACATCTTACACATGCCCTAAGCCATAGTCATCTGATTTTATAAACATACCCTCCTGCTACCTGCTCCCAGACTAAAACCCACTGATGTCATGACATCACCCACCATTGAGATATGCCTTCTCTATTTTTCAGATAACCTTTTTTGTTGGTTGATTTGGGATGTCTTTCTGTTGCTGTGAATTATCATTGGATAATAAAGAAATTGTTTTGGCCTGTGGCAAGCCAGCTTATAGGCAAGCAAGAAATCCAAGCATAGATAAAAGGTAAGAAGAGCAGAGTCAGGGAGGGATGCTGTGAGCTGCTGCTGATGGAACAAGAGGTAAATATACAGATAAGCCACAAGCCATGTGGCAAAACATAGATGAATAGAAATGGGTTAAGATGCAATAGGCCTGAGCCATAGACTGAACAGCATGTAATTAGTGAAATTAATATAAGACTTTTTGTAATTATTTGGAACTGCTGGTCTGGATCTTGGGGCTAGGCCAGGCCAGAAATTTCATACTATAGTGTATCAACTATAACTCTGGGAGTGGCTGGCTTTCCATAGTCTAACTCATATCAGCCTTCCCAGTCTTGTCTTCTTGTCTTTGCTATTCATTACTGTTGTTGGTTGGTTTCGCTCTTTTGGAGGACCCACCACACAGCTCCCCCAAAATCCTCACATGCAAAAGCGTTTTATTACTTCTGAATACCCGGCCTTATCTTGGCTTGTTCCTAGACAGTTTTCCCATCTACTTTTTGCCTCTGGGCATTTTTCTTTTCTTCTGTAGATCTTACTTTCACTCCTACTCTGTGGCTGGCTGGGTGGCCGAGTGGTTGGAGCATAGTGTCTTTCTCTCCTTGTTCTCCTACTCTGTCTTCCCTTCTTCTCAGACTTCTATTTATTCTCTCTTCCTGCCAGCCCGCCTATTCTTTCTCCAGCCCTGATATTGGCCATAAAGCTTTTTACTAGACAGACATAGCTTCACTGAGTTAAACAAACTCAACACAAAATACATCACATCTCTACATCATTAAAGCAAATTGCCACAACATAAACAAAAGTAATACACCTTAAAATACTATTCTATAACATGTTCCTGCATACCTCAGACCATTCCCTCTACAAACATAGACACCGATTCCACCATGTTAAACACTTGGCACTTTTGATAAGCCATATTATTACTAGTTCCTATCACTGAAATACCCTTTACTCTCTTTCTATCAAGGCACTTCCTCTTGGAAGCTTTGAGCTCTCCGATTTGGGGCGCATAAATATCCACTACCTACCAGTAGGGAGATCCACTTGTAATAAATGTGGGGCTGGGATGACAAATTGAAACTTGGGGCTACTTCAGGGCTTTGCTCTCTTTCCTCCCATCACAGGTCAATTATGCATCAATACGGGTCTAGCATTCATGTGAACAGTGCAGCCAAGCACACAAGCTCTGCCCACAATCTTACTTTTAAATTTCTGTCACCAGACAATGCACGGGCATGGCAGCACTGACCGCAATAATACTGTATACTCAGGAAGGCTGTGTCTAGGATGAAGCCAATTCATGTCCAAGAGACTTCTGAAAATGTGAGTATAACATATTCAGCATTGAACACCCAGAGTAGGCTGAGAGCAGTGTGTTACCCTGTCAGCCTCAAGACTTCTTATGTAATGACCCAATGGATCATCTAGTAGTACATTGCTAGCTGGGGGTAGCTGACCTGACTCGGGAGAAAGTACCACCCTTGCCATGATTTCAATCTCTAAATGAAATGTACCTGCCAAGCTTAATCACCACATGTTAAGCAGCCCTTAGCACAGCATGTAGTAGCTGTTCAATAAATACTGGCTGAATAAATTAAATGCATTACAAATTTAGGGAGACAAACCAGGGATTCTAGGAGAATTAATAAAATGTATGGTAAGTTCGGAAAACATTTATTGATCCCTCATAAGTAAGGTACTAATGGAAAACTCAAATTTGAGTTGTGTTTGCACTTACAATAGAGAACATGATGGATTTTAATATCTACAAGAGGACAGATTCACCTCCTCCCTCTTGCCCCCCTCCACCAGACAGAGTTTTCTGTGTAACAGTCCTGGCTGTCCTGAAACTTGCTTTGAAGACCAGGCTGGCTTTGAACTCACAGAGAGTCTCTTGCCTCTGCTTCCCAAGTGCTGGGACTAACACTGTGAGCCATAGCTTCTTCTGTCTGCCCTTTCTTTCTATATCTGCCTTAAAAATTTGTTTGCTCAGGTAAGGCGTGCCACCACCACTGCCTGCCTGGGAGCCTGGAACTCCTTCTGTAAACTAAAATGACCTCAAACTCAGATTGGATTAAGGGCGTAGGTCACCACTCCCAGGATACTTCCTGTGCTGGTATTACAGGTGTGAGTTACCACTGTCTGATCCTCCTAGACTGACTGTGGGTAAATCCCTCTGATATCTCTGAATATTTTTATTGTATTTGAAAATATCCTCACATATCCCTTTTTGTGTCAAATGTAAAAAAAGAAGGTTATAGCTAACATAAGAAAACCATATACAATAGGTACAAAAATTATATACAATATATACAAACAACAAATAAGTAATGTCCAGTTGATTAGCAATTGACAATTCAAAGAAAATATTTCATTAATTATCCTATTTTCATGAGTCCAAAGGATTATACCTATTCACTTTCTTTCTAACTTGTGTTACTAACTAAAAACTATTCCATTTCTTTTTTTGAAAGAGTTTTAAATTCTTTGTGTACATGAGTGCATGTGCACATATATTAATGTAGATACCCTAAGAGTCAAAAGAGCATGTCAGTTGCCCAAGAACTGGAGTTTTAGGTAGTCGTGAGCCCCACGTGGGCACTGGACATTGAATTTGGGTCCTCTGAGAGGACCCAATTTTGCTATTAGCCACTCAGTCATCTTTCCAGTTCTTGACATTTATTTGTTAAAGGAAAATATTTGCACAAAGAGATCAATGGAACATTAAAATGTCTTCATGGTAGGTGAGAAAGTTTGGTACAACAAATTAAGCATGGTGGCTGATTTATCAACATCAGACTTCCTATATATTGAAAGGCCTTTGCTTTAGTAGCTTTTCATGATGACATCTGTGCCTGGTCAGGGTGCAATGAAAAGACTTTGTTCCTTCATCTTTTTCACCCTCAGCAGGCAAAGCCTCCTTAAATAATTCTACCTTCCTGGGCAAAGTAACGTTCAGTAGATGGTAACTGTGTAAACTGGAACATCGCAGGGAGAGGGTAGCAACTGATTGTGCATTGTGTTCCAACACAATGCTTATTACTATTCTTTGTACAAAACATTTGATTGACATGAATTGCAGAACACAGAGGATGAAGACTTGCTGGCAACTGTTTACAAAGGAATGATACATTTGTGCCTGCAATCACAATTGCACATCTCAGACCTGCACAATTTAACCATTTTTAAACCTTCTTTTGTAAGCATGTCCCCTAGCCCTGAGGCCCTCCCTAACTGTCTCCATTTGATTACAATTGTTTGTCTTTATTATAGGACTTCACCTGTAATTGAGTGTATTCAAGAGAAAGCTTGGTGAGTGTTTTAACTCAACATGCCATTGCTTTTATGCTTTTAGTCAGAGATCAGTTCTACACCAGTCTTCTTCATCTGGGCCACCAACAGCTCCCAAATCATGACATGGAGAATTCTCATTAGTTATGATTGTTCTGACTTATCTTATTTCTTATTTTAATCTCTTTCTCATTATCTATGTTTTGCCTTAGGGCTTTCTACCTTTTTTTCTGCATATCTTACTTTCTTGCTATCTTTATATCTGGCAGCTGCCTGGCTTCTGACCCCAGGTGTGTTCCCATCTTTTCCCTCATTCTCTTCTCCTTTTCTCTTTAGAGTCTAGAATTTTTACCCTACTTATTCTCTCTGCCTGCCAGCCACTCCTATTCCTCCTCTGCCTAGCTATTGGCCATTCATCTTTTTATTCGACCAATCGGGTGCCGTAGACAGGCAAGGGGAAAGAGTAACACATCATTACATGATTAAACAAATGCATAAACAAATGTAACACATCTCTACAGAGTTAAAGTAATATTCCATAGCATGAAGAAATGTAACACATCCTTATGCAGGGAAATATTCTGCACCACACATCCTGTTGATTGTGCGCGTTTATGGCTTTGATTTGGTGACTTGAGTCAATGGACTTGGCCTCTTTAATGCAAGCCCAATACTGAAGGTATTGTTTGACTAGTAGCCAAAGACGGTAAGTTCCCCTTTAACTTTTGCCATTTTAGTTTTGTGGTTCTAGCCTAGCAATCATCCAAAGCCCTCCAAATGACTTAAACCATTGGTTCTTATGTTCCTAATGCTGGAACCCTTTAATATTTTATATTGTAGTGACCTTCCCAAACCATAAAATTATCTTGCTGTTACTTTAAAATAGAATTTTGATACTGTTAAGAATTATAAAATAAATACCTGATGTACAGCATATCTGATATGGTACACCCAAATGGTCATGATACACAGGTTGAGAACCATTGGTTTAAATTGTCATATGATTACTAGAAATATAAGGACAGATCGGTGATGTTTGGAAATCTTTTACTCTACAGAGCCTTGATCAGGTACTCAGATGACTTCCAAAATGCCATGAGATTTGCTGCTCATTTTTTTCACTAGAGCCCCACTCCTTTCTTTGTTAGGACATCTATGCCCGATCCACCTCACCCTCCTGGCTTTCCATGGTTTCTTTCAAGTAGGTTGGCTCCCTGTGTTTGCTGACCCAAGGGAACAGTTACTGAAGCAAAGCTAAGAGAGGTCTCTGACAATGCCATAACAATAAAAGCAGACACAGTCTGCTGACTAATCTTAAAGTTGATTGTATTAGTTCACATTTCTGGAAGCTCAAGAGCAAGATCCAGTAATTCTATTAGCTGGGGCTTTTGCTACGGGCAGCTTATCATCACAGGAAATCTGTGCAAATCTTCACCTGAGAAACTATCTAGCATCTGGCTAGGGTTCTAAATCTCTTCCTGCTAAGCCTCGCATATTAAAGATCTACAACACTTCCCCAGAATACAACCATAGATATCTAAGCATTGCTTGTGCTCCTTGGCCTGAGGCCTGTGATCCATAGAAAAGAGTCAGCTCCAGAATAGTCCAGTTACCATTTGTGTGCAATGTACCTGCTTGCTCCAAGAAGCTATGACATTTTCTTCTTATATTCCTGCAAAGGTAACATGTCCCAAAGAGGACTCTGGAAGAGAACATCTTTGTGACAATGATGTTTATCTGGTCCCAGATTCTGTGGATCCTAATAATCTAACAATATTTTCAATGGACTTCAAGACTCATGAACCTTCAAATGACCAGTACATGAATTCTTCATAGGAAGACAATGTCATGCCTGGCTTTAGTTAACTTGATACACTGGGGAAGAAGAATTCTCATGTGAGACTCCATCATATTGGCTTGTGGTTGTGTCTGTGAAAATTTTCTTGATTGCTAATTAATATAGGAAGATACAGCCTACAGACACCATCCAGCGGCAAGAAGGCCTGAACTGTAAGAAAGCTAATTGAGCATGAGCCTAGAAACAAGCCAGTAAGCAGCACTTCTCCATGGCTTTGCTTCAGTTCCTGTCTTTTGGTTCCTGCCTTGCATTCCTCCTCTGGCTTCTCTTGATGATGGGCTGTAACCTATTAGCCAAATAAACTGTTTCCTCTGCAGAGTGGATTTTGGTCAGTGCTTTATCACAGCCACAGAGAAACCAACCAGGATGGCCGGTAATATAGAAAGGTTCATAAAACTTTAAATGGACACAACTGTGTTCAAACATCCTCAGGCCCTACAACCTCCCTCATTAGCCCCAGAGTCTGACTTTTGTAAGCCATATTATCAGATAAGAATTTATAAGAAAGCTAGAAATATGAGTAATCACCTCAATTCAATCTAACCAAGCGTCACAGAAACTAGCATATGGTCAAGGAGCCATCAAGATCAACTAGTATGCCATCTTGTCTTGTTGGAAACCAACCTCTGCTGTCTTGTTTTGGGGCTCTATGGGGATGGCTAACTGTCTCTGTAGGTGAGCCTCTGGATAATCTTTTCATTTGGCCAACAACTAACTCTGATTCTCTGCAGTTGAAGACACTCATGTGGCAGCCTGATTGGTCAGCTCATGTTGAGGTACTGAACTGAGTTCAAAAATACATCCCTCCCAGAGAATACAGATCAGCCCATTGGAGAGCTCACTAGTAACTGAATGGAGTCAGTGCTTCCAAAACATGTGGGCCTTGTGTTTATTCTGAGTCTTAATGGGGAAGGGTATGGAACCAGCAAATGCTCCATAGAGAAGACAGTGATAACTGCTCAGGTAAACTTTAAGAAATGATGCTGGGATTCACTTTCAGTCTCTGAAAATCTAGCACCAAGGGAGGAAAAAAAAAAAACCAGACAGTGTCACAGACCTCCTGAATGAGCTGCTGCTAGAATCTGGTTCTCTTCATTTAATAGTAATATTCATAATGTAAGTATAGATTAAGAGGCATGCATATAGCACTGCAGACTTGCCACAACTCTAGCATGATTTTATGGCTAGAGAGAAACAGCAGTGCTAACCCTGCAGAAGGCACAGTGACTGAAAGGATTACTTTCTCTCAGAAGCAGTAGCATTTTGAGGGAACATAAAGCCAACACTTCTTACTGGATCTTTCTTGAACCACGTAAAATTCATGGAGTTGGGTGCATACAGGGTACAGCTGGCCCTGAAGCCCAAAGTTCTTAATCCTGTCAGCATACTCAGTGAAATGTGCTAAGCACTTCAGGCCTTCAGACTTTGCAAAGCATCTCTTTAAACAGTTCTATCTTAAGTTGATTTTCCTATGGTGGTAAAAAATTGGGTTCTGACTATGACTTTGCCCAAGGATATAAACTTTAACCATTCAAGATGCTATAAAGGCATTTCTGCCATAACTTCATGGACACACATTTGTATCCTGCCACAGTCCATGCCAGCAATAATAGGACTTTGAAACTGTAAGCACGTCATCACATGCCTTCCCAAAAGAAACAAAGAAACAAACAAACAAAAAACCCTTTTCTTTTATAAGTAGCCTTGGTCATGATATCCTCACAACAATAGACAAGTAACTAGGTCATCATCTGTTCGTAACATGGAAGAAGCCATAGCAATAGTGACTTCAGTTTTCCTCTTGGGTTCTTTGTGTATGACCAAATGTTTCTCTTTAATTGTGATGAAACTTGCTCCTAATGACTTCAAAGTGTCCATGTGCCATGGAGAATCTTCTACAAATCCTGTGACTTCTGATTTATACAAACTACTCCTCATTTATGAATGATAAGGCCTGTACAGTCACAGTAAATAAAGCATTCATCCTAACAGGAGTGGTTGCAGGGCTACAGCTGTTCTGTTTCAGGACAGAGGAGGCTATTAGAATGCCACTGTTCTACTGGTACAGTGGATTTCTACTACTGGTTAGAAACAGAACCCTGCACTTTAGATGTAGTAAGAAACAGCAAAATGAATATTTAAGAACAACAGTAAGGGTCACCCAGATTTTCTGTGAGTTGAGTCTGGCACCACTGAGCTGATTAATTACGCTGAAGCAAATGGCCAATTGAACAAGACAAGACAATAGGATGTGTTATTCTTCTCTGGGTCCTTTTGGGGTGTATGCTAAGACTCTTTAATAAGAACTAGAATAGACGGTCTACTAAGGGAGCAATCAGACATGTAGCTCAAACCCATCACAGCAAGATGATAGATGAACACACTTAAAGGATTGTCTATGAAGAAGGAGGAGGATGAGGAGGAAGAGGAGAAAAAGAAAACATAGCAGAAGAGAGTGGGAGGAACCTGAGAATCATCTGGATTCTAACAATCTGATGAGGTATGATGAGGACTTTCACATTCATGCCATGAACTTGACATTATGTAATTCTGTTCTTTTCCCTCACAAAACCATTTCCAGGACCCCCACGGTACACAACCCACAATGCTAATTACTATTCTGAACCCACAGGTGAAGTGATGTCACCCCCTGAGGATTGTTTGTGTAGGTGTAGCTCAGTACCAAGGAGAGCTCCTAGCCAACTGTGGGCTTAAGTAATGAGTATGTGTCCTTTTTGGCCACCAAAGAAAACTAAGTCCGCATGTTGCTTCCCTTGGCTCTTGGAGAGTGTGTTCCAAGTAGAATCCAACCATCTATGTTGCTCCTGTTTTTGATCTGCCTGGCTTACCTCACTACATCAGGCCTCTGCTCCAGAATTTGTTCCAGAGTCAAGATGAAGTACAAAAGAGAAAATTTCAATTAGAGAAATGATAAATGTATGTCTCACTAAAAATGGATCAATAGTGTCCCACAAATGTCCTATTTATAACCGTGTGTGTGTGTGTGTGTGTGTGTGTGTGTGTGTGTGTGTGTGTGTGTGTGTGTGTGTATTTGTAAAATGTGTGTATGTAAAGTCAGTTCTCCATTCAGGAACACCATTTTATGAAGGCAAAATCTACTATCTCTCCAAAAATTCTTAAATTGAGATATTGCTAAATATTCATCAAGTGGAGTTTTCTTCAGCTGAACCATAAATGCTGAAATTCAAACAAAAGCCATTCACATGAGCCTTGCATCTTAAATGTGTCTGATTTTGTCCATTTTCACTCTCCTCCCCAAAATCTGCCCCTCCAAAAAAAAGGGGGGGCTGGGGGACCGGAAATAACAAAAAGAAAACAAGGGGAGAAAATTAGCTATGACTCACACCGCCATTTTTTTTTTCTTTTATTGCAAAAGAATAATCTGGAACAGGGAATGCTTTTGTGAGGTAAACCAGATGATCCTCTACGAGGACTGCACATTGTGTGAGTATTATTGATTTTTCTTCCTAAGTCATTTCAGGGATACAATCTTGAGCCGAGTGACCATCGATAGTAAATGATTTCCAGGCAGACACTCAATCGTCAGGCCTGCTTTTCTTAAAGGTTCAGCACTTCTGGTGAAAATACATAGAGGGATTTGGAGGCAGTAGTACTATAATAGGAGACCTAACCTCCCGGAGATTTTTTACTTATTAAAATAAATGCTATACCATGTATTATAGAGGTAAGAAAGAAAAGGGAACTATATTTTCTGCTATGTCTTTTTATATGGTTTTCCTAAATTCTTCCAAAATTACTTTAAGTGACTAAATTTGTTGCTTCCAAAGGCCTAAACTTAAAGGGACAATATGAAACCATCTAGGATCATATTTCTCATATCAAAGAGCCCAGAGACAAATCAAGTGGTAATGTCTCAAATAATAGCAGTGACACCTCTAAAGAGCAGTGAGATAAACCATGCTAGATGGACAATAGGGTCAATGGAACAGTCTCATTCCTAGTGAACTCTTCTGAATCTCCGACTTAGCTCACACTCAACATTATAGTCTTCCTGAGTTCTACAAAACACCTAGGGTTTGACCACCAAGTTCAAAAAGTCTCTAATGAGTATGTGTGTTCACATATATGCATTTTTGAGGCTGTGCCTGTATGTAAATGATGTATATTTGTGTTCGTGTGTGTGCCGTGCAGACCAGATATATATTCATGTTCGTGTGTGTGTGTGTGTGTGTGTGTGTGTGTGTGTGTGTGTGTGTTGCAGACCAGAGGTAGATATCAGGTCATTTCATTAGATTACTGTCAAAGACACTTACTTTTGGGGTGGGGGCTTTGTTTGTTTGTTTTTTTTGTTTTTGTGGGGTTGGGTTTTTTTTTTTTTTTTTTTTTTTTTTTTTTTTTTTTTTTTTTTTTTTTTTTTTTGAGACAAGGTCTACTGAATCAGGAGCTTACTGATTCAGCTAGGCTGTCTGCCCAGTAAGCTTCAGCAATTCCCTCGTCTCTGTCTCCCTGATGCTGAATTTACAGATGTGCACACCTGCACCTGGCTTTTTTAATGGCCATGCTAGAGATGGGACCTAAGGCTGGCATGCTTATACAGCAAGTACTTTGCTTATTGAAACATTCCCCATTTCCTCTCCCAAATTCAAGTTTCCACACAGCTTTTAGGAACACAGTGCTAAGAATTCAAACTCATTGTACTTCAATTTACAATTTCTCAACCACACATATTGTTTTGGGAATAGTTTAGGATCAAAATGACTCTGGTTGGGCTAATGCAAGCTCTTGGAAAATTCGAGTGCCAGTGAACCACACTGGACCTAGCTGATGAACCTAAGAAGTTAACAGATAAAGAGAGGGATGCTAGGAGAGTGTATCTTCAGGTTCTAGTGGGCTCTCCAAAGACAGTTTGGGCAAAGAACAGCATTTGGGTGCTTTATCAATCCAGCAGAAGTTTGGCAGGAAAGAGACAACCTGAACAAGACATACCTCTAGTGTTTGAAAAGCCCATGGTGCTAAGCTTTATCACCTGTGTAGAAAACATTCCCACAGGTTCTTGAGCTCGTGAATTTGTCCAGCTAGGCGGCTAGATTTTATCTTTGTTTACTGAAGGGCAAGTCTTCTCACCAAGTAGATATTCATTAGATTTGCTTGTTCCAAACGACCCATCCTCTGATATTCAGCTGATCAGTTTAAATTAGCACTAAGTTCACCATAATTGCTTCTCTAATTATAATGAGGCTGAAAGACTTGAAAATTATTGTAGCTTCATCAGCTGATGATAGCTTTAACTTCCCAAGTCTTGATGGGAATGTGCCCACCCCAACCGCCCAAAAAGACTCATTGAAAATAAGAGGGGTGGGGTAAAAACAATAAAATGAGGTAAGTTTTTAAACCCAAAGATTGGTTTGTTTGGAAAGACTACTTCTTATCTCAAATATAACAGAACCAAGAAGGGCTGGACAATTTATTGTAACATAGGTGGCTTACAGATTGACAAGGTACTTGCTGTGCTGACAGGTACATAGAGGGGTGCACAGAGACAGATCAATACATTACCTTCTGCTCCTACTAGTGGCTATTGTCATATAATAGCCTGTCATGAGCCTCTATTCCATATTAGTTTCTCAGCTCTGAACTACAGCCCCCAAGTTTTAGTTGTAAACAGTAAAACATTTTTCCTATATACACACTCCTGTCTCCAGCCTCTTAAAATGGAATCTGCTTCCACACGTATCTACTCACAAAGAACTCAGAATCCAGAGGGAGAAAAGTCACTGTAGAGCCTGGATCTCACCTTTGAGCTGAATTTCAACAATGAGGACCACAGGTGGGTGAAAGGGCCTATGAAGCATCACCAGCCCACAGTCTCAGAACCACCCTTGCACTCCATCACCCTAATTAGATTTTACCACTTCTTCATCTCTTCCTAAGTCAACACTTTCAGCTGAAGGTAGTACTGACCATTCAAAAAGTAAGTTTCCCAGAGTTTGGGCTAGATATTTCTTTTAAATTGCCTAAGGGACCCCAGAAACAAATGTTATACACGGTCCTTCATCTTGTTCTAATGTGAACCAGGAGTGGCTCTTTCAGTCCACTGGGTAATGTTCCTGTTTATTCCTTTGTATATCATTTGGAACCATTAATCACTCCAACAGCCTTTGCTTCTCATAGGAGATTTGAGGAAATGATAGTGTTTTATGTGAGTAATTAATCCTGTGGCAGATGTGGAGTTTCCAAGACTACGGCCATTAGTGAATTGACAGGCTCCCGAACACACACTCCAGTACTGGTTAGTAATGATTTTAATATGCTGATACTATGTTGTTCATAAACAGGAGACATTTGGTCCTTAAATTTCGTGTAAGTGCTATTATTTGCTTGGGTTATTTAGAGAAAACTGGTGATAGGTTTTATATTCTGAATGTTATTATAAATAGTGTCCAGTTAATACACCAGCTAGAAGAATACAATTCCTCAGTTCTACGCCTTTTATAGTGGTCAACATTTTGTGAAGCGAATAAAAAGTTCAGATGAAACAAATTGTCATTTGGGAAAGTTTTTGGTTTTGTTTTCTAGTAATGTGGGCTTTATTCTTAAAAACTGTAAAATAAAAGAAAAAGAAACAGAGGAATAGAAAAAAATAAAAATTGACTGCATTTATTAAAAAAAAATTTCACAAACATGCAAGGCTGACCCACGACCCATCCTGGCCTTGCCTGGCTGGTAGGGGGTAGTGCTATCTCAGAGTGACATGTCATTCTTAGCTTAACTGTTTATCCAGCATTGACACGGTCTAGTCAGAAACTCATGGTTTTTCTTTCTCCCTGGCTTATGTTGGGTAATAATCCCCAGATGGTCCAAGTACCTTCTGTCTGCCTTTCTTCTTGTCACATTTTCTCTTTAAATATGTTTTAGTATAATAATAAATTGCTATCCACGGTAAGCATGCTTCATCATAATTTCACTTCATCCTGAACGTGTAAGAAGGCCACGGCGCTGACAGGCAGTCTGCAAAGCTAACAGCAACAGCAGCTTGCTCAAGGTCACATTCTCAGTGCAGAGGATAAAATGCTGCCTCTTGCAGAGTATTGTTTCCTATTTTGTCATTTATTTGTTTAGCGTTTAACTTGTTAAGAGGAAAGGGTTCCATCTACTAGGAAGACATTATAATAAACATTTTTTTAAAAATACCTTAATACAAGAAATTGGGTAATGTTTGCTTGTGAGTGCTTGTTGAGGTGAAGTGTGTGTGGGGGGGGGGGAGGATTAACAAAACCAAGGAATTTTAGCAACAGTGGGCTTTTCCTTACTGTCCCTACAGATGGGCTCTCCTTTATTCCAATTAATCTCTCCAGGAGGGTGTGTGTGTGGCTTGTTTGCTCTAGGTAGCTTTGCTACATTCCATGAACAAAATGGGTTTTCAAAAATACCCCAGACCCACCATGTAAACTCCATGACCAGGTTTCAGGCACAACACAGATATGGTAGTAAGGAGATATCAGGGGCCAGGCTCTTTCCAGAAGGTATGTTTTCTGCAGGTACCTAAAAGGTACCCCAGCCCCCATCATTTCCTTTGTCTTCTGGCTCAGGGGAAGGGTATTAACATTTGATTGGTGTCCATGAGGACATCCATGTCCCCAGCACTCTCTCTATTTAATGCTCCAACCAGCCTTAGGAGACCAGAACGGTTTCCTCTATTACAGATGAGCCAGAGCGTGGGTAATTAAGTTACCGCAGGCCCAGAGATTCAAATCCAGTTTTGTCTGGCTCCAAATTCAGCTTTCATTACTTCCTCTTCTCATCTTCCAATACCAATCATATTCCCTGGAAATTACTGCTGAGAGTAAAGTAGGGTAAAATTACCTCTGCTTTGGAGAAAGCCAAAATTTAGCTAACAATTTTAAAATGTCGTCTTTATATTAACTGAAGATGTTTTCCCTTGACAGGATGTTTGCTTAAAAAGAAGCAACAGAAATCTAAATTTACATGGGTAAACTCTTAAACAAGAACACCTAGAACCTACAGCAAGAAGGATCAGCCAGTAAAGGGACTCACTATGGAGGTTGGAGACCTAAGTTTTAGTCCCAGTTGCGTCGTGGATGGACAGGACAGACTCAGGAAAGTTATCTTTTGATATGGACCCATATACTGTGGCTTGAGTACAACCACATCCACAAGAAATAAATAAATGCAGCAAAAAGAGAGAGAAAAAAAACTACAGCTGACCTATAGGTTTGGAGACCCATCCTCTTGATTTTAATAACATTTTTTTTAATGAAATCGGACATCAGTTTGAGACAGTTGAATGCCCTTCCCATGCACTTCTAAATCTTATGATCAAATTCAGCAATTTTAATGTCCGTTAACTATAAGTATGCCTCCAAGGTTAACTATAGGTGTGAATATAAGACTGAATATTGATCAATGTATGTTTTATATCTAAAGAAATATGCTACCAATTGATGGGTCAGAATCATCTTAGGTCAGTGGTCTCAACCTTCCTAAGACTGCAAATCTTTAATACAGTTTCTCATGTTCTAATGATGCTCAGCCGTAAAGCTATTGTGTTGCTATTTCATAACTGTGATTTTGCAACTGTTATTGATCATCACGGAAATATCTGGTATGAGAATATCTGATATGCAACTCCTGTGAAAGGGTCTTTCAACAGACATCCCAAGGGATCACAACTCATAGGTTGAGAAACACTGCCAGAGACACTATCCCATTAATGCTTGTCTTTACAGTTTCATCCCATCTCATAGTTATTCTGTGCAGTGTATGAAAATTTTTAGGTCTATAACGGGCTTTTTTTTTACTAGTCTACAAAGGAAAACATCTTCAGGGTTCAGTGCTGTGAGCAGTAGGAAATTCATAATTATGATTGCAGATAATGATGTCTGTGGAAGCTTTTATTCATTCTCTCTTTAGAAAACTCATATTTCAAGCCAGGTATGGTGACACACAACTTTAGTCCCAGTATTTGGGAGTCAGAGGCAGATGAATCTCTGTGAGTTTGAGGCCAACCTGGTCTATAAAGAAAGTTCCAGGACAGCCAGGTCTATTACACAAATAATCTGTCTCAAAAACCCCAAATCCAAAATAAACAAATAAGAGAAAACTCATATTTCTTCATATATTACTTCACTGATTCATCAAACCATTATCTCACTCCCATGGTGTGCCAAGCAATATACAAAGGACGGTGATAAAGAAGCTGCGAAGGCTAGGCAGATGGCTGAGCAAGTGTAGCGACTGCCTTACATGCACAAGGACCTGAGGTGCATCCCATAATCCCATGTTTAAAAACAAAAACTATCAAGCATAGGGGTTGGCACATGCGTGAAATCTCAGTGATGGGGAGGGAGAGATAGGATTCTCCCTGGGGTTCACTCACCACTCAACCTACTTACCAAGGTTCAGGCCAAGGTGGATGGCATCTGAGGAACAATACCTGAGGTTATCCTCTACTGTCTATATGCACATCTGCACCTGCACAGTTTTGTGTACATGAACTCACATGCACACACAAACACGGCACACACACACTCACCATAGCTCACATCTGTAATTCCTCAGTTCAAGAGCCTAAGGCAGGAAGATGAACAATCATTCTGAGTTCAGAGGCAGTCTTGACAGAATATGACCCTATCTCCCCAAATAAAACAAAAACAAACAAAAATTCCAACAAGGTACTTATTCTTTACAGCTCACATTCTCTATCAGCAAGATATAGAATCATTTTGTTGTAGGCTTTGGGGATTCATATAGTCACCAATACAACTGCACGTTGAATTTTAATACTATACCAAAAGCCTCAGAAAGAAAATTAATGACCATGTTGCTTCCTAATAAAAGGACATTTACAGAAAGAGGCTATGTGACAGATTTGGCCACAGCCCATAGATTTCAGATCCTGGCCATATTGTTACAGGTCTTGCTTTTCATTATAAATATTGTTCAAGGAAACCTGTGTGTGTGTGTGTGTGTGTGTGTGTGTGTGTGTGTGTGTGTGTGTGTGTGTGTGTGTGTGTTGGAATATTAGTTTGGAATGTGTTCCATTTGCTTATGCTGTGAAATATTTGTTTGAGGATGCACAGATGTGTTTCATTTGTTAAACTCTGTAAAGCTGTGCTACTTTGCTTATCTAAAACACCTGATTGGTCTAATAAATAACTGAATAGCCAATAGCTAGGTAGGAGAGAGAAACAGGCGAGTCTGGCATGCAGAAAGAATAAATAGAGTAAGAAAGACAAGGACAATTGAGAACTAGAGGAGAGGAGAAGACCAGGGACCAGTCACTCAGACACACAAGTAGCCACCGGAGTAAGAAGGAAAGGAAGGTGTATAGGATAGAGAAAGGTAAAAGCCAAGAGGCAAAATGTACACAGGATAATTTAAATTAAGAAAGTCTGGCTAGAAATATGCCAAGCTAATGCTGGGCATTCACAAATAAGAGTAAGTCTCCAGGTAGCAGGCCTCTCAAGAGAAAACAGTAAAGTAAAAATCAACTATGTGTGTGGGTGTGTTTATGTATGTGTATAATATACACAAATGTGTGTCTATGTATTTATTTATATATATTTGGGGTGGTTTTTTTTTTTTTAATAGGAATTTTCTATGTTTCTCTGGCTGTCCTGGAACTCACTCTGTAGACCAGACTGGCCTCTAACTCACAGAGGCCCACCCTCTTCTGCCTTTCAGTTGCTGAGATTAAAGGCACGCATTACAACTACCTGATTGAAATCTAATATATGTTTAGTTGAACTGAGTCTTTTAATGCAATTTTAGACTCACAGGAAGTTAGTAGAAATAATATAGGAAAAGTCTTTGCATTTTTCTCTGAAATGATATCTTCAAAACTAGAACAGGTCACAGTGAGATATAACCTGTCAGCACAGGTGTCCTCAATATTGCCCTTGTGTTGACATACCCACTTCACTCATAACCTCTATACCCATCTTTGCTCCTGGTAACAAACTCTGTGTTACAATAATTTCTTCCTCACGTTCATAGCTTCAATGATCAAGCATAACATTCCTTTTGGAATATAATTGCTATTAAGACAACATAGAGAGTCACATCTTACTATGAAG
Organism: Phyllotis vaccarum; assembly: GCA_033318265.1. Classification (NCBI taxonomy): domain Eukaryota; kingdom Metazoa; phylum Chordata; class Mammalia; order Rodentia; family Cricetidae; genus Phyllotis; species Phyllotis vaccarum. The sequence goes on along the minus strand of JARWLC010000009.1, from coordinate 33,537,203 downwards.
TTAGATTTTAAAACCTATAAAGATTAAATATTAATAATAAAAATTATATTTATCCTTAATGATCTTTTAAAAAAAATAACTGCTTTGGAGATACACACACTGAGTCCCATTGTCTTCCATGGTAGACCAGATGACTTCATATGTTTTCCAGGATATGCAGCAAGCGTTGACTGATATTTAAGTTATGTATCTTGAATAACTACTGTAATTGAATCCAATACTTGGAAAAAATAAACATATGAAAGCTGGCAAGTGGTACATGACCATCACCCCAAGTCTTGAGAGCTAGGAGAAATGGATATGACATTCAAGGCATGTCTGGGATACATAGCAAGCCTACAAAAAGAGCCCATCTTTAAAAAGTGTGTGTGCCAAGGTAGTGGGTAGGAGATGGAGGCAGGTGATGGGTGAGGAGAGAAAGTATCAACAACAAAGCTACCCCCCCCCAAAAAAACCCCAGCAATTTCCATTTCCTGTTCCCAGTGACTGCCACATTTGATCACCCATTGAGCTGAATGTGCTTTTGTGTCTCCTGGTGTCTTTTTTCATGGTTTAATGCAAACTGCTTATTGCTTGCTTGTACATATGGAATTCCTCTGCTCGTCACTGGAGCATTTACAGCACACTTCACGGTTTGGGTTGAGCTCAGCTAACTCACTAAAAATAGCCAAGCTGCTGGCTGCTTCTGGGCGGGTTCTCTGTATCCAGTTTGACTTGAGCCAGCTGGCATCTGACAGCTATATCTGTTATCAGAAAAAATAAAAATAAAAACACTCTTCCTTTCTTTCAGCCGTCATTCTCCCACTTTGGTGTTGTAAATTTGGGCGTAGCGCATGAAGCATCTTATCTAAAATGGGGTTTTCTGTGTACATTAAGAAGACAAATAGGCCTCTGCTTTTTCATTTTGATCTTTCCTGCGGTGTAGAGTGCAAACCTCTACAGAAAGAATTGATTCCAATACTAAGAATTTTGTGGTTTTTTTAATTTTCAAAGACTTTGGCTAGTATCAAACAAATCTGTAAGGAGAGAAGGGAGAAAAGAACACACATGGTTCCCAAGGAGCACTACGGTACAGTGGTTAGAAAATGTTCTATACAGTGTAGTGACCCCAGAAGCATACTTTACTATTGCTTCCTGGAAAATATTTGAAATACCCAAATGTCTTCTACCTTTTTTTCATCTGCATACTTTCTAAGTAATTTCCTAGTACAAGTGGAGGTGTGTGACAGAAAAGTGGTGTGAGCTGTCCAGAAAGTTCCCTCCGATTTCTTCAGTAAGCTGTATCCTTCACATCAGTCACTCTTAACATGAAAGGAACTTCATTGCACATCTGCCCAGCTGCACACCCGTGGACTGTTATGAAATTGAAGCTTGTATTCCATTCAGGGGTCTTATCCCCAGAGCCTAGCTGTGGGGATGAGGCTGCCCTTTCTCTCTCCTGCCCTCCCTCCCACCTAGCGCTTGCATACTGTATGGTCATAGCTCCATCTTAGCACACATACCTAGTTGCCTTTTAAGATAGCTTCTATTGTAACTGCTCCAGTTGTCCTATCAGATGCCAAGCTCTCATGAGCATCATTCTGGATAGTATGTGTCAGAAACCCTACTGCATAGCAGGAACTCAAAAAGTACCTGTGAGCATAAAGGCCTTGAGAAAGATGCTTAGTGCTGTGAGTGAAGGAAGTCTGAGATGTCAGCTGTTGACAACACACAGAACTCGTTATTCACCAATCAGGGCAAGCAGCCACAGCAACCTTTTAGTACAGGATGAGGAATGTGGAAAAGGTGAATTCTGTTAAGGGAAGGAGATATAGGTAAGAAGCTGAGATGAAGCAAATTTGAGAGAACAATAGCACCGTCAAATCTGAGGTTAACCTGAGGGTACAAGAGTGGGTGTGCCCCAGTGATACAGTGCCTATCTGGCAGGTATAAATCCCAGGATTCAATCCATGGCATCCCTAACACTAATTGCAGGAGTAAGCTCCAGCTCTGGTCTAGAGCTCCAGTGGATAAATCTTATGACATCTGCAAGTTGGAAAACTGAGTCAATGCTTGCTAGCTAGCCCGGATCCTCCTAGAGGCAGAGGAGTCTTGAGTTAGTACCTTTGACCCCAGGCCCAGAGAGAAGCAAACTCAAGGAATGGCCACTGCAGGCTCACCTCCTTCCTGGATTTTCAGCTCAACTTAGGTGGCACTCACAACAGCAGGAGTCACCAAGCATGCAAGAAACATTCTCAGGGCAATCAACAGAAACATAAACCTGTACATTTAGGCTCCCAATTTCAATATCGGTCTTTAAAAACTGTGATTGTGATCAGGTGTGGTGACAAATATGCATGGGAGATGAGGTAAGAGGCTCAGCACCGGGGTTTAGGATTCTCTAGGAGTATGTTAGAGCAGAAAAAAAGGTTTCTGCTTCTGTGTGTTTTGCATGCCATTCCCAGAAAAACAGATTAGATCCTTCCATGAACTCAGATTGGAAACTACATGGAGAGATTCTCCCACGGCCCTGGAGACAAGTCTAGACTCCTTGGTGCGCTTCCATGTACATTCTCCATTTCACTATGAAAGATAATAAATAACCTCATCTTATTTGTTAGGTAAAAGTTGAAAAGTCTGGTGATGCCAAGTGTTGTGTGTGATGCATAGAAATAAGAATTCATCTATACTGGCTAGAAAGATTTCATTTTGAAACAAGTCGTTTGGCAAGACCTACTAGAGTTAAGGTTGTACCACCCTACAAGCCATTAATTCTTTCACTTCCACAAGAAATGCACTCTAGACATACCCACACTTGATGCCATGTAACCTATACAAAGATGTTAGTATGGTACTTTTCTTCAGTAATGTAAGAAGTCTTTAGTATAACATGCAAAAAAATGAGGAATACTATACAGCAGCCAAAATCAACAGAGTATGCCAAAAGATATCAACATAAATAAACATGAAGAACATCTTATGTTTTAGAAAATAAAATTTGAAAGAGTATGCACAGTATTATGCCATTTAGTAACATTTAAATAGTAATATAAAAATAGATGCTGTTTGGAAAACATAGATGTGGCTTAAAATAGATACAGAGCATAATTTTACCTGGTCTACTAAATGGGTTGATATAGGATGCCAGAAGCAAGAAATCAGAATTAACAGTGGTTTACATACAGTAGAATTTTATTTTTGTTTGTTGAATAAACATATGCACATAAGTATAACTAAGGTGTGATATGTGCATGTGAGGTGTGATATTTGTATATGAATATAAGAAGGTATGATATGTGAATTCTAAAGGTAAGAAAAAAACAAAAATAGAATTCTTCTTTTTTATAACTCCACCATCCATAACACAGTCCCCGTGGTAACCAGGCTATCTCCCATCCAACCAACAAGAAGAAAGGAATGGAGGAGGGGCCTCCTTCCAGGTTGCTGTGCCGATGACTGCCACCATCTTAATTTCCCTGTCAGAACTTAGTCAGAAGGCAAACCCATAATAGTTGGGCTGGGAAACTGCCTCCAAGAGCAACAACACTTGCCACCAAGCCTGACAACAAGTCTGAACCCTGGGACCCACATGCTAGAAGGACTCACTTCTTACAAGGTGGTTTCTGACCTCTACAGCTGCATTCACACATGCTGGCCCAAGTGCACAGATACACACACAAATAATTAAATAAAAATATACCGATTAAAAAATCAAATATTGGGGAGGAGGGGAGAGAGGGGGAGCAGTGAAGAGTATGAGAAAAAAAAAACTTTTCAAATAAAAAAATTATTTAAACAAATCAGAGATTACTTCTCTCTGTGTGCACACTCACCAGTGCACAATGCACCTGTATGTGCGTATGTAGTATAATTATACTACATGTGTGCATATGAGTTCACATCTTAGTGAGGGTTTCTATTGCTATGAAGAGACACCATGACCACAGTAACTCTTATAAAGAAAACATTTCATTGGGGTGGGCTTGCTTACAGTTCAGATATTCAGTCCGTTCTCATCATGGTAGGGAGCATGGTGGAGTGGGGGCAGACATGGTGGGAAGCATGGTAGAGTGGGGGCAGACATGATGCTGGAAATATCTTGATCAGAAAGCAACAGAAAGTCAACTGTGACACTAGGGGTAGCTTTTCCGTAGGAGAACTCAAAACCCACCCCCAGAGTGACATACTTCCTCCAGCAAGGCCATACCTAGTTCTGCAAAGCTATACCTCTTAATAGTGCCACTCTCTATGAAGTAATTAGATTCAAATTACCACAACACATGAAAACCAGAGGTTTATATCTGTCATCTTTCACAATTGCCTACCCCTCCACCCCATCTTTTTCCTCACAGATTTTTTTTCTCAATGAATCTAGTACTCATAGACTGGGTAGGCTGACTGGGCAGTAAGTTGCAGGACCTACCTGTATCCATGGATCCACCTGTCTCAGCCATTAACTCTTGTACTAGGGATACAGATGAGCACAGCTACACCTGGCTTTTTTTGAGATGGGTGGTAGGGATCTGAGCTCAGGTCCTCAAGCTTGGGCAGCAGGCATCTTACCAACTATGTTATTTCTCCAGCCCTAAGGATTGCTTCTTCAAAGAAGAAAGACAGGAGTGAGCCAAAAGGTTTTCCTGTAAGGTTGGCTTCCTTTTAAGGAGAGATTCAAATCAAACATGGCAAAACTTAGCAACAGTTTAGTCTTCGTGGGGATCAAAAAAATCTATCTTTAAAGAACTATATGCTCACTAAGCATGGCCTCCCCTTCTCTTGCCGTCACCTGCCTCTGACGAACACTAATGGACTTCATCTCTGTGTACATTTGCCTATCCTGGACATTTGCTGTAGGTGCTATCACATTGCATTTTATTTTTAGCACGGAAAATAAAGAGAAGCAACATGGAAGAAAAACACCAGCCATGGTTCATTCACAGGCCTCACACATACACTTGAAATATCAGCACTGGAAATTGGGTAGCAATCCCCCCCTTTTTTGGTACAATCTCTAAAGCAACTATGTATTTCATTTATTTTCTTCAGGCCGTTCCTGAGACAGAATCTTGCTGTACAGGATGGGCTGGCCTTGAATTATTTAGAATCCTTTTGCCTCAATTTCCCAAGTGCTTCGATTATATATGCAAAGCATCACATTTGCTCATAGCTAAACATTTAATATTTATGTATTTTTTATTTTCTTTTAAATTTACTATACCATAAGTATTTCTCATAAGTTTTAATAATTGTTCTGAGACAAGATTTAATATTCTTTTAAAGCATTAGACTGGCAGCTAACCTACTACGAAGATTCATCATGGTTTAGCCCTGTATTGTTCAACATAACAGCTTGGAGACACTTTAAATGAATTGTATAATTGTGGGCTCTAATTGCACGTGATTTATATTCTATTACTTTGGCTCAAGGTAGTCAAGAGAGAGGGAATAACTTGGCATTCTATGACTCCAGTCATGATTCTTCAAGGAAGCAATTTCTGCTGTGCTCAGATTGTCTCCCATGAAACTGGTTTTTATATGATTCTCAGATAATAAGAGGGGAGAGGGGACTTCAGACAGAGAAACACAGGTGGAGACTCTGACCCTTGGAAATAGACACACAAACACACACACACACACACACACACAGACACACACACACACACACACACACACACACACACTACTTGTCTTCCCAACTCTATGGATCAGAGCTTTTATATTGGAGTTACCTATCCCATGACAATACTGCCCTGGAAAAGTCTCTGTGGTCCCATTTGGTCAATCTCGTTCCACTGTCTAGATTTTGGGGTCATCTGAGAAGAGGGGCTTCTTTCAGATTTCCTGTAGGAAAGCCTTTGGGCCATTTTCTTGATCAATGACTAATATGAAAGGGCTCAGATCCCTGGGGGTGGTGCTTCCCTTGAAAGGGGGGTCTGAGCTGAACAGAAAACACAAGCTGAACAAGCCATGGGGAGAAAGCCAGTAAGCAGCATTCTTTTCCTGGTCTCTGCTTGAGTTCCTGCTTCCAGGTTCCTTCCCTGATTCCCTGTCCTGAGAGAAGCCTCACTGATGAATTATAAGCTGTAAGATTAAATAAACTCTCCTTTTTTTAAGTTGCTTTTCGAAGTGTCATTATTACAGCAGCAAAAAGCAAACTGGGATTGTTACGAAGATGCTAATTTCCTTCAAATGCTAAGTTCATCCTGTGGATGAGAAGAAGTATTTTTTGTTATGGTCCCTTTCTCTCTCATATATTTAGTAACTTTCTATTTGAAAAAAAAAAACCATTAAATTTTACCTTCTTTAGGTCCTCTCATGGATCATATTTTATCACACATGTATTCAAACATAATAGAATTCTGTTTATTACTGCCTCCATGAACCAATAGTGAAAGGCAATCTAACCTTATTAAAAAGGTGACCATCTCCCTTCCTGATGGATGGTTGTGAACACTGCCAACTATAATACCAACCAGTTTGGCAAGTTGTACTCAGTGATGCAGTAATGGCATGACTATTATGGAACATCAAACCTCTCTCTGCATTTAAGAAATAATTCATATCTAGTACTATAAGCCTGGTTTTCAAAAAAATGGCTTAGGAGTATCTAAGCACTAGAACAAAGTTAGTGCTGTTTTTGCAAGTGTGGAATGTTATTAAACTACCTTCTCAATATGTATGTCAGCCTTATTCAGAGAAGCTTCTCTGCAGTCAACAGCACCCAGTGAAGAAATTACTGGATGATCAAGTTGCTAAGAATAAGTGACTATCAAGTTTCACCCCTCTAAGACTCAGGGGACCCCATGGAAGAGAGAGGGAAAGAACCTGATGTAAGAGCCTGTTGATGGGGAGAAGGGCCATGAAAGGTTATCTTCTAGACACAACCACTATATATTAGTCAGGATGCTCTAGAGGCATAGCACCAATGGAATGGACACGGACACACACACACATATATATAACATATGATAATAACAACAACACTTGAGAGGCAGGAATGCAGTATTTGCTCATTGGTGCTTGAAGCTCAGTGTCTCAGTGGTAGGAGTAGTCCCACAGTAACTAAACTGTTGACAAGTAATAGTTGCTCCATCCCCAACGCTGGTTACCTCAGCAGTCACCAACACCTGGAATGTTCTTAGATAACCTCTGGTCTTTAGTCTATAACGGAAGCCTCTTTCTGCTATCAGTGATCGATTCAGCAGCAAAGGTAGCCACAGGATTATCTGGACTGGTGCTACCTACAATCTGGATAGGTCGTTGCTCATCATTTAAAGCTAACAGCAGTTACTCAAGTGAGGTTCCCTACTCTGGTGATTCTAATTTGTGACAAGTTGCCATTAAAACCAATCAAAATACTGTGTAATCAGGAACAAACAACAGCCGAAGTTGAAAGACAGTGTCTTTCAACAGTCATTCGTAAGGAAAGGGCTCCTGAGAACCACCCTTCTCTGTGGAATCTTTGGCAATGGATGGATCCTGACTAGGGGCAAACATCATTCATTGTCTTTATGTGGCACCTAGTGAGCCCACGAGAATCAAGTGAATAGGTTCACATCTACGGCCATGTGAAATGCTTCTGTAAAACCCAGTGCATTGCAAACCAGGTTGTAGTGGCACACACCTTTAATTCCAGTACTCAGGAGACAGAGGCAGGTGTATCTCAGCAAGTTCAAGGCTAGCCTGGTTTACAGAGCGAGTTCCAGGACAGGCTCCAAAGTGACACAGAAAAACCCTTTCTTGAAAAGCCCAAAAAGAAAAAGAAAAAAAAAGATAAAGAAAAAAGAGAGTCATTAGAATAGATTGGATATATTTCTGGATTTTCCAAAGAATAAATTTTATTACTTTTTTGGGGGAAAGGGGGCTATCATTTTATTAGTAGTAAAACTTTTCAAAGAATTTATTTGAGGCAAAGGTTTCCAAAGGACTTCATCTTGATTCAGTCATTTGTTCAACAAATATTCAATGAACACATATAGGCTTCATTTCTGGTGCTCTAGAAATTGAGAGACTAAGCATGGATGGATACCTGAGTAAACAACTGAGACAGTGTGGCAGGTACAGAATATGGCAATAGGAGCTTGTATGAATGCATAGAATAAAGATCTTCTTTTTCCTTAGATCTATACACAGTTTTTCAGATCCACAAAGATAAGTGCCCGGACTTAAAGGTTCTTTGAGATTGCAGAGCCTCTTTTCTTGAAGCTTTTGACTTCACTCTTGACAGTCGTGCCCCACATCTCCATCACCACCTTTGCCCAGGAGGACGCTGAGTATCTGCTTCTTGCCTCATTCTCAGATGAGTCGTCCTCGGCAAGCCATAATTTGAAACTGTGTCTGTCTGGATCTCCCTGGTGCTGTTGACACTATCCCACAGCCCAGTGGTTCCTAGGCAGATTCTATATGCAGAAGCACATAGCACAAATTGGATAAACAGTGCTTGAATTATCGTTGGCCGGGTTTTCAAAACCGGACATGGTAAATGTAACCTACAGTAAAGAACCAATAAATATTTGTTCAGTGGAGGAAAGAATAAGTCAACTATGGAGCTTCTAGCATCCGCTTAGCAGAGTGCTGAGCACAGGGCCTCTGATACATTTACTTCCCCATAATATGAAATTATGAATGTGGAAATGGGATTTTTTTAAAAGTAGATACTCCTTTTCAAGTGATGTAGGTTTGATGATTTGTATAAAATATAAATTCAGTTAGCCTGGAAGTGCCCTTCCAGAAAGTACAGTTAAGCCTACCCCTCAAATTTTAGGTAATAGATGTGAAGCTTTATCTAACTAACTCCCCACCCCAGTCCAATGGTCTCTGCAGGCTCACATGGGCTAGAATCCAGTGATGCCCAGTCTCTCTGAAAAAAATACATAAAGGTCTTTCCACGTGTCATCTGGTGATATTTCTCCTTAGGGAGAGGTGTAGTAGATAACAGGGTACCCAGACAATCAGATAATTTTTCCCAAATTGCTTTCCTATAAGAATCTACAGTGATATGTTCTGTTTCTCTTCATACAGTCTGGAGAGGGTTCTCCAAAATTCCTCCTGTGCTGAGGTCCCAACCCACTGCTTCAAAATAAAACTATCGGAGGATAAGATCTAAAGAGAAATATTTACATTAAAATAATGTCAATAGGATAGGCTCTGGGGCCTTGATAAGAAATGAAACTTTGAATACATATATCAACACACTAAGAAAAACTGTGTAAAAACCTAGGAGCAGACAGATGAGCAATTACAAGAAAGAGAGTTCTTACCAGAAAATAGCCCTGCTACAATCTGGATGTCAGACATCTCAGCCTTCAGAACAGTGAGAAAATAAGTAAGACAATCAGTCCGTGGTGCTTTATATCTGTAGCTCTGCATTTTTATTGGCAAGTCCATAGGAACACCGAGTAACTTGCTTTATTGTCATTAGTATAATAAGGAACTATTGGAGGCCTGCCTATGGATGTAAAAGATATACTAGTAACCGGAAATCTGTCCATCCGCCAAATTACCCCTTCTCTGTGTGGCACAGACTGGAAGACCTCCTCTTCCCTTCTACTTCTTATTCTATGTGCTCCTCCTTTGTCAGTCCCAGGATAAATTATGACCTATAATTGTGTTGCTCACTATCTGTCTCTCTAACTGGATATAAGCTGCATGAGGGCAGAGATCCATGCCTAACTTATCCATGTCCATATTCCAACCGGCCAACACTATGCTGGGCCCAGAGTACTACACTTTCAGCGAGTCAGCTTACTTTATTTTTCATTCCCTTGAGTAAGGTTTTAAGAACAACTTCTATTTTTAATACAATAATGCAAAAATGGGATATTTTCTTTTTGTTTATAATTCACTGTGTTTTTAAACACTCCAGTGAGATCCTGAGATTTCACTTCTTAAAAGAAAGTTGAAGTGAAAGCAAATATTCAGGGGTCCATGTGCACTGCCAGTCTTAGCTCACAGTGTTTAAGGTACTGGAGATCTAGGTGCAGGGGGAGGACATGAGACTTAGCAGAATGATTGAGCATTCAAAGGAATGGTCCAATAAAGTATATGTTATAAGTAATAGGACACACCATCTGTGCAGGTTCCTTTGTAACTTGCTCTCTGACTTCTGTCCTGATTAACCACTCAAAACCTCCTTCTCTTGAACAAGTAATTAACCTGTAATAGTTAATGGTTAATCCTCATGGTCAAGTCAAGGAGATTTAGAGCCACCTTGGAGACAACACTCTGGGTGTAGCCAGAAGAACTTCCAAAGATGTTTAACTGAAGGGGTAAGAAGACCCATCCTGAAGGTAGGAGGCACTAATCCTTGAAATTGGGTTCTAAACTGTATGAAAAAGGTGAAAACACCGCAATGCACCCAAGTGACTCTCAGCCCTAGCACCATGGCACCCTGCCATGACAGATCATACCTGTGATGACAATTCCCTCCCTTTTTCACGTCATTATTTATATGGGATTTTGTCACAGCAACAATAAGGAGTAACTGATACAAACATGGTGTGGGAGGTTGGGCTGCTGCTGCGGTAAATCTGACAGTGTGAATTCCAAGCATTTGGAACTGGTTGGCAGAGCAGACATGGAATTCATGATGCGCGTGTGGAAGACTAGAAGGCCAAATGAAATGCGGTCAGGTCAGCACATGCCTAGCTCATGAGGTTTGGAAGGGGGACAGAAGCTCTATCAGGGATGGAACCAGAGACCATTTTTGTTACACTCAGAAAGAATCTGGCTGTGTCCTGCTGAAACTTTGAGTGAGCTAAGTTCAAAAGTAACACACCAATTTGGTCAATGTAGAAACTTTCAAGCTAGGATTGCACTGGGATTCTGTCATGGCTGCCACGCACTGCTCTTATCCAGATCTACAGCGAGAAAGGACAACAGAGCGAAGAGAAAACCATTTTGTAAATATCCTGTTAGGACTGCTGACACGGATCAGTAAATAAGGACATTTCCCATCACATCTGATGACCTGCATTCAGATTCTGGGACCTGCATAGTAGGAAAGAACTAACTTTTATAAGTTGTTTTCTGACCTCCACACATGTGTCATGGTACATGCACTCCCCACCACAGACACAAATAAATAAGTAAATGAATAAATTTTAAAAAAAACAAAAAACACTATGAGTTTGTGGTAGAAAGAAGCATGAATGAATCTGAAGCTTGGCAAGGCTGGTGTGGATAAAAATGGTGCGACATTAAAGAGATTCTGATGACCAGTCTTGGTGATCAACGTGACCACATCTGTTATCTACTAAAACCTAAGCCGCTGGGCATGTCTGTGAGAGATTTTCTTAGATCACTAAGGTGGGAAAAGTCACCGTAAGTCTGGCCCACATCTTCTGGTGGTAGCCCCCACCAAAGGCCATGGAAGAAGGAAGCTTTTGCTTCTTGCCTGCCTGTCATCCTGTCACTGGGCCATTCACTCAGTGGTGTATGTAAACCTACTTTCTTTGGCATTTGAATGTAGACTGAAGACCTGCAGCAGCTCTCTAGACTTGATGGGATTGGGAATCACCTTGAAGACAAAGTTCTGAGCATATCTGGGACAACTTTTCCTGAAAAGTTTAGCTTTTAGGATTCTGCTCCAGCCCCTAAAGCCCCATCCCGCCCTGAGTTCTGATGCCAAGCTCCATTTAAGAAGGATTCCCACTGCCCGAATTTCTCTCTTTTGTTTTTCTTTTACCCCCCCCTCTGCCAGAGGAGCATGCTCTCAACCCTTTCCCCTCTTTTTTATTCCCTTCCCACCTCTCCATTTATCTCCTCTCTCTCTTTATAATAATAAAGTCTTTCTACATAGACCCCCCATCTAAGTGTCCCCGCCTCAACACCGCTTGCCACCTCCCACCATGCACACTGGGCATCAGGATGTGCTCCATCCACCAGCCACACTGGGTAAAACATGATTATCAGATCAGATCAGAACAGAATATTCACCTGGAATGGGTGATTCCACTCTATGGCCTGGGGTGATAAAGTAAGTAGGTCAGCCAAGTACCAGCATTCATTTTGTCCCTCTTCCTGACTACAGATGCGACATGACCAGGTGGGTGTCACCCACTCCTGCCCTGTGGCTCACATACTTCTCTGATGGACTCTACCAACACACTTCGAACCAAGGTAAACACCTTCTGCCTCTTAAGTTGCTTTGTTCAAATATTTCCTCATAACAATAAGAAAAGGAGCAACATGTCCCCCGATGAATTTTACCTTCTTATTATGAAGATTGGTCCTACATTTTCTTTTACCTACCAAGCAATAAGAACCCCACTAAATAAGCTGAACTACCCTAGATTTTGCCTAAACCCAGTAACCTAAAATAAATAAATAGATAAAATAGCAACAATGACATTTGTCCCTCATCTCTGCTTCTTGTCCTGCCCCACCACCATCAATGATCGTTTCTATAGAAAATTTTCCACTGAAATCTAGATGATGGAAGAAAGAACTGGCCAGGAGCTAGAGCAGGAAATGGGGGTAGAGTTTTGATAAGGATCCATGTGAGCAGGTGGAGCTTCAAGACCTTGACCCCAGCTTTCATGATAAAGTCTCAGCTTAAAACAAAAACAGTACTACATGTGCTTGTAATCATGGGAAGGGTACATATGGGCATAGAAGTAATAAAACAATTTGTTACAGTTGCCTCTCTCCTTTCTCAAATTGGCTCCAGAGATCAAAGCCTGGCCATCAGGCTTGGCACCCAAGTGCCTTAGTTCTCTGAACTGTGAACTTGGCCATCTCGCTTATAAAAATAACATGTCTTAGTCCATGGGCAGCAGGATGTCTTAACTGACAAACAGCCATGAGATCTGTCCTAGGACCCTGAACAATCACAGAAGTCACATACAATGTAGCTAGGGAAACCACGGCTGTTTCCAAAGCTATATCTCCTAAAGATCAGACACTCCTTCTGTGGCTAAACAATACATACAGATATGTTGTTCCAAATCTATTTAAAAACTTAAGGTGTATTTTCCCATCCACGTCCAGTAATGAAGGGTCTGTATCCACCTTCCTATATGTGCTTTTATAGAGGAACATGGAGAGTATGCCCAAACTAAGGAGCTATAATCTGATGTGATTGGGAGGAGAAAAGAGTCACCTTACTTCAAGAATATACTACCCACCTCATAAATATTCATGAAACACATTTAAAATCTACAACAAAGAACCCACTATTGTAATATTAAGCTTCTGGCCTGGACTTTTTGACTTGTCTACAGCTGCTTAGCTCTATATAGCCCTGAAGTCTGGTCCAGACCAGCAGAACCAAAATCCCAAAGAAACACACAGAAGCTTAGATTAATTTTGTGCTGATTGGCCTATGGCTCAGACATATTGTAAGCTGGCTCTTTAATCTTAACTGAGTCTGTTTCCATTAATCTGTTTAGCCATGTGGCTCGGTACCTTTTCTCAGAGCAGCATGGCTGTCTTTTTTCCTCTGGGTCTGCTGGCATCTCTGCTGGGGTCTCTTCATCTTTCCAGAGTTTTCTTAGTCTGATAGCCCCACTCATACCTCCTGTCTGCCTTCTGGCTAATCAGCTTTTTATTAAACCAGTGGGAGGGGCAAATATTACAATGTACCAGAACGTAGTCCCACAGCACACTTTGCTGATGCTTCTGTTTGAGACAATCCACTCTTCAGAGTGATGGACTTTGTTCTATTAACCTTCTTAATTTTTTTTTTGTTTTTTTTTTCTTCAAGAAGACAAGAATGAAGTGTCTTAATCTGGGAAATAAATGTGTGTGTATGTGTGTGTATATGTATGTGTGTATGCATATATATGTGTATATATATATATATATATATATATATATATATATATATATATATATATATATATATATATATATATTTAAAGGGGATTTATCAGATTAGCTTCCATAGTGCACAACGTGGAGTCCAACAGTGGCTATTGGTAGATGAGAAAGGCTGAGAATCGAGTAGCTACTCTGTCAAAGTCAGCCACAAAGTAGATGCACTCACCAGCAAGGCTGAAAGCAGTTAGGCAAAGAGCAACAGCCTTTTCCTTGGCCTCCTTAAATCTAGATTACTCTGGAAGGTGCTTCCCAGTCTGAGGTACAGAGATTCTTTCCCCTATAGTTAAACCTTCTAGAAAATGCTGTTCAGTGGACTTGAGGGATGGTTCAAGAGTTAAGAGAGGTATCTGCTCTTCTAGAAAACCTCAGTTCAATTCCCAGGGCCTATGTATGACATCCCTCAACTGCTTGTGACTCCAAACCCACAAGAATCTGATATCCTCAGACACCTACATTTTACAATAAGGTTTTCAGGCCCATTGAGCCAGAGACTCAGACCCACAGACCTGCAGCCCCAGACCCCTTAGCCGCCCACTGCTGCTCAGGCCCCCAAAATGATTCAGACACTTATATTAAGTTCATGCTGTTTGGCCTATGGCTCAGGCACATTGCTAGCTGCCTCCTTCATCTTAACTCAACCCATTTCCATTAATCTGTCTGCCTCATGGCCCGTGTTTCTTCTTTGGTGGCTGGGTCCATCTGTCTCTCACTCCGCCCTTCCTTTCCTACCTATTCTGATTCCCCACCTACTTTTTCTACGGTGCCTGTCATGGGCCAAAACAGCTCCTTTTTTTAAAGCTTGATATTCACAGCATACAGAAAGACATTCCCACATCACTTACACACATATGGCATGCAGTCATACACACACACACACACACACACACACACACACACACACACACACAACTAAAATAAATCCTAAAAAATAAACAAATAAATAAATAAAAAATAACCTAGGGGCTGGAGAGATGGTTCAAAGGTTGAGAGCACTGGCTGTTCTTTCAGAGGTCCTGAGTTCGATTCCCAGCAACCACATGGTGGCTCACAACCATCTGTGATTTGATCTGGTGCCCTCCTCTGGCATGTAGGCAGAACACTGTGAACATAATAAATAAATCTTTAGAAAAAAAGAAAGAAAGAAATAGTCCTTACAAACCATCTAGATGTATGTTCCTTAATTGATTCCAGAGCCAATCATGTTGATAACTGAGATTACCCACTGTTGTACCTGTGTCGAGGGACCCCAAAGGACCACCAGAGAGCTGGATTCCATACAAACACATGAGGGTCTTTATTGTTATGGACAGATTCAAAACGAACCTGGGTTGAAAACCTTTGTTCCAACAGAGTAGAGGGTTTTTGGCCCCGAGCCCTGAGGTGAAGGGGGTTTTCAAGAAAACCATACAAGCATATGTAAGCAGGGTGCTGCATTTCTTGGTATTTCAGGATTGGGAATAAGGGTATGGGGTACAGTAGTTACTGGCTGAACTTTTCGATATGAACCCCAGCTCCAGGGCAAACCCAAGCCCTTATCTGTTGGCTGAACTTTTGAATCTATTGGCTGGCTGTTAGGTGCATGCCCAGACCTGGGCCCTGCCCTGAGGCAACAACCTTTCCCAAAACAAGGTTCTGTAAGGATAAATCCATGCCTTACACCCACCACCGAGAGATGCTTCTACCCCAAACATCATAACAGTATCCACTGTATCAAACCCTTAAAAAAAAATCTTACATGTAACAGATTGAGCCTTGTAAACTGCCTTGAGCATGGAGCACTTGGGAATTAGAAGTCTCCATTGTTGGTATGATAGCACAGTTACTAGATTACGATCAGTATGAGAGAGGTTAAAAGCTAAATCCAGAACACAGAGGTTATAAAATGGTTAATCGCAATCCAGAGGCAAGCCCACTTTACAGGATGATCTATTCCCTCTATTGTCCAGTTTCAGAGGTAAATCAGGTAGCAGAGTCAGCAGAGCCCCATGAGAGCATAGAACAGGTGTGTTGGAAGAAATGCCAGCAAAACATTTGGAAGAAATGATGTTTTAACCTGGTGAACATGGACCAGACGAAAGGTTTAAATAAAGGTTACTGTTCATGAGGATAAATGTAAGAAAGACTCTTCTCTGATGACTTAAAAAAATCTACAGTTGTTGATGAAGAAGAATAACACAAAAAAGTAGCTTGAATATCCTTTAAGTCAAAGTAATTTCAGGGCCTGGGGAGATGACCCATCTTTTAAAGTACCTGCCTCTCAAACATAAGGATATAAATTCAATCCCCACCCAGCAAGTGAAAAGTCAGATATGGCCGTGTATGTCTATAAATCCAGTACTGAGGAAATGAGAAAGATGTATATCCCCTGAGGCTTCCTGGCTAGGCAAGGAATGACCAAGCCCCCCATCTCAGTGAGACCCTATTTCAAAACAGAAAGCAGGCCACTCATGAGAAAAACTAGTTGAGATTGACTTTTGACCTTTTAGTTGCACCCTTACAAATGCACACACACACACACACACACACACACACACACACACACACACACTCACATCTACACATGTTATGCACATAAAAAGGTAACTCTAAAATTGACTAGTATTTTATTGTTTCTTGTGATTTCCTTCAATATTTTCATTTTAAACGGCGTGATTGGTGGCTGAACACTTAAATGTCTGCTCTATTAGCCACACTGAAATCTAAGTGATTTCTGTGTAGTGTTGATTGAGTCAAGAACTATCTTCAGTGTGTGTGTGTGTGTGTGTGTGTGTGTGTGTGTGTGTGTGTGTGTGTGTGTGTGTGTGTGTGTTGGGGGGTGGGGGGAGTCACTGACTGTAACACCAGACAAGAGACTCAACTTTAGTATGGGGAACCATTGCCTATGGGGGAGGGGCTAGTGTCTACCTCCTGGGAGAGATCCCTGCTCAGTGAGGGTCTTTAAGGCAATTGCATAGACCCCTGACCCTTTGTATAGTATTAGACAGTTGACAAAGCACATCGTGTACTTTATACTATGGTACCTTCACTAAAATCCAATAAGAAACAAACATTAGCTCCGTTTTTCAGTTGAAGAAACTCATATTAAAATGATTTCTCCATGCCATGAGGCTGGAAAGACATGGCTTATATTAATGAGTACCCTTTGCATAGCACCTCAAAGGCAGTTTATGCCTCCAATTCCAAAAGAACCAAGTCGTCTTTTCTTTCCCCCTCCCCTTCATATTACCACGCCACCATCAACACAACCCCGGCTGTCCCTCCTAAGCCAGTGAAAGCTCAGGTGACAAACAGCTTGTGACAGCACAATCACCCGATGCTCACTGGAACCCTGTCAACATCGACAAAGTCCTTGGCAGATCCTTCTACTTCTGTGATCAATGGTACCGAAGCCAGGAACAAGCCGCCCTGGCTGGAGCTGATTTTCTGCCGTGAAAATGTACACACAGAGAACATGTTCGTTTATATTCTGAGCACAGGAGATGAAATCATTCTGCATCGTGTCCATTTTTGTGCTGTTAAGGCAGACAGTTGCTTTGCAAGCAAAACAGTAGACTTTTATTTGCCAGTGACATTCCACAAAGTGCTTATAATTCAGCGTTAGCTTATCAGCCATCCGATCTCCCACTCTGGGGAATGTGTCAACCATCAAAAGCAGCAGTGTGGCATCTTAAAGGCACTTCTTTCATCAGCCTTACTTTCTTAAGGGCATTTAATCAATGAGGACGAGTTGTAGGCAGATTTTTAAATAAATGTGTCACTTTAGGTTAATCCACAGCACAGTGGAATGTATTTGTTTATGCGACTCCCAAATATGTCTCTCCGTTGCTCAGCGGAATTGAAAAATCTGTACATCAAAACATATTACAAGTAGTTTTAAATGGCTTTATTTGACCTGCTTGAGTAGAGCTGGCCAGGAGCTGCAGGTACAAGGGTGTTTAATGTCAAAGCTACGCTCCAGTGAAATGCCATCTCCACTTAGGACAAAGCTTTCTATTCATCCTTTCTCCCCCGCTTTCTCTAACCAGGTGAACAATGTGCTTTTAAAAATGTGTTTGAGGTGACAATGAGGCAAGCCAAAGACGGGAAGCTCAGAAGCAAGGGGGAACCACAGGAGTCTTCTCCCCATAACCTTTGGGTACAGTGCCATGTACAAGAAAAAGGGAAAATAAAGGTGAACAGGGCCATACTGCTGGGCGCCTGCATCACTTTGCATTGATAATACCAAAATACTAGCTGCTGTTTGCTTTCTTGGTTTTTTTACATCCTTAATGTGGCTCAGGCAAACAACAAGGCTGTAATTGTGTAAACACAGGGCTCACGACAAATAGAATCCCCCCACCCCACCCCTGCCATCCGTTATCAGCTATCAGAACTGTCAAAAGATGATTGTCACATCCGCTGGACGTGTATTGGCCAGGTTGGGATGTGAATGTTGCAGGGTTATTGTAGATTGATTTTCTTAATGCTTTCCCTTAAGTGTGCAGGCTGGTGGAGCTCTTCAGTTCTCTGAACAAAGCTTGAACTGTGTTGATGGCTGTCCCCAGGCAGTGGGATCCATTTGGAGATGGACCTCTGCTGAGGCTTTTGTGGAAAATGCCTAAATAATCTCTTTCTTCCTTTTCTCTTCTGAAACAGAGAATGTTTACCAAATAGACTGAGACTGTATGTTCCTTTCAAATAACTGCAGCTAAAGTTATTAATATTCTGTGGGCTTCAGAGCACAGACCTATTTAATGGTTTAAAAAATCATTCAAATCCAAGGCACAGCATTCACTATAGATTTTTAGAGATGGAAAAGAATACCCAGATTCATTCTCTCTCATTGTGTGTATATGCATGTAAGTGTACATGTGCATGCGTGCGTGCGTGTGTGTGTGTGTGTGTGTGCATGCGTGCGTGCGTGTGTGTGTGTGTGTGTGTGTGTGTGGTGTGTGTGTGTGTGTGTGTGTGTGTGTGTGTGTGTGTGGTGTGTGTGTGTGTGTGTGTGTGTGGTGTGTGTGTGTGGTGTGTGTGTGTGTGTGGTGTGTGTGTGTGTGTGGTGTGTGTGTGGTGTGTGTGTGTGTGGTGTGTGTGTGTGTGTGTGGTGTGTGTGTGTGTGTGTGGTGTGTGTGTGTGGTGTGTGTGTGTGTGTGGTGTGTGTGTGTGTGTGGTGTGTGTGTGTGTGTGTGTGTGTGTGTGTGTGTGTGTGGTGTGTGTGTGTGTGTGTGTGTGTGGTGTGTGTGTGTGGTGTGTGTGTGTGTGTGGTGTGTGTGTGTGTGGTGTGTGTGTGTGTGTGTGTGTGTGTGTGTGTGTGTGTGTGTGTGGTGTGTGTGTGTGTGTGTGTGTGTGTGGTGTGTGTGTGTGGTGTGTGTGTGTGTGTGGTGTGTGTGTGTGTGTGGTGTGTGTGTGTGTGTGGTGTGTGTGTGTGGTGTGTGTGTGTGTGTGTGTGTGACATTTCAGGAAGACAGAGGGTTGATAAGAGCTTGGTAAATGATGTTCCTTTTCCCCAGTCTTTATAGACTGCCTTAGAAGAAACTGGCTCCTCTAGCCTTGGGAGGCGCTGGTGTGAATGAATGAACTCTGTAAGATGGCCATGTTCTCCATTTTGATTCATTCGACTAAAAATAATGATGCGACATTTAAACAATAATGTATCATCTCTCTTAAGATGTAGGAGGGACTGAAGATTCTCAGAATGTCACCTGGGATTCCTTAGGGTGCCAGGACCATAGAGTTTCTAAGACAGTGACACTCTTACACACACCTATAAACACAGACAATAGCCACCTTTCAAAAGAGGTGAGTCGGGATGATGTTCCCATGCTGGCTTGCAATCCAGCGAAGCTTCCTTCCAATTGTGAGACAAATTAAACTCACTCTGTGCATTCTGGTGGGCATGTATAATTAGCTTTCAGATGATGTGGTATATTTGCTTATCATATGGAACCTTTGAAGACTCAAGGTCAACCCCTCCAGTCCCGGAAACAGTCATCTGAAGTGTGTCGCTCCCACGTTACATAAATCAAACCATTTGGTAAACTGTGTTGTAACCTTTTCCAACATCTCTGCGTGCTAGCTTTAACGTCATTATAACCCATTGTGATGGAAATGGACTCTCTGTAGCCAGCGATAATGAAAATAGCCACTTTACACAGGTTCTGCATGCAATTATCCAGGCTTTCCTCAGACTCCAGAGAAATCTAAGCTAATTGCTTTGGGACGTTTCCTACATTTCCATAAATTCTTTGTTAATTTTTCATGAGTAACTGTTATTGCAGTTGCCCTTAAAACCCCCCATTGTATTCAATAATGTAAAGAAGTCATTATGGAGACAGAAGCGGTTTGCTGGTGTCCAGGCCAGAACCTTCTCTCTCTCTCTCTCTCTCTCTCTCTCTCTCTCTCTCTCTCTCTCTCTCTCTCTCTCTCTCTCTCTCTCTCTCTCTCTGATACAAAGCTCTTCATCCGAGTTTACTCAAAGCCAATTGAAAAGCAGTTCCATGTGGTGCCCACCTCATCATTACAGGACAGGAATTGAGTTTGCTTTATCTGACGGCTTGCCCTGGAATTGCTTTCATAGCTACTGAGCAACCCCAAAGACAAAGGACTCTGTTTTAAGTGATAGAGGAGCTGCTGAATGAGCCCAGTTTCTCGGGGAATGCTCTGAAATTACCTTAGATGTTACATTTGATTTATTGATTGCTTCAAGCCAGACTCACAATTTCTGTAGCTCCAATAAAGCACAACCTTAGAACTCCTCAAATGTTCTAAAGCCCCCCACCCCCACTACTCCAGGGATTTGTTTCTTTCTTTCTTTTTTTTTCTGTTTTGGTCTGATTCTCTCCTATGAAGACTCTTGGATAAAAGAGCATGCCACTCTGAGGACACAGCTTTTCTTCTCTCAGGCAGTAAAGCACTGAATGTAGACTGTCTTCGTGCTTGGGACGTTCAAAAGTGCACAGCGAGGAAGGGAAAACAGATGTTAGCTTTTCTTTATCCAAAATCAGCAAGCGGGGCTACGGCAATATTACCTTGAGTATGTCTGGGTCAAAAGCTAATCAGGGTCAGGCCCTGTGCATGGCAAGGAAGCCCCACAATTAGCAAGCTGAAAATCTATGAAGGAAACTCTTATAGTTTAAGGATATGATGACTGTATTTTATAGCCTGGAGTTAAAGATATATTTCTAGTCACATGGGAGATAGACATAAATCCATCACCTGTACTTAATATCCGGGTAGACTGCTATGGGCACAGATACCATCATCTAAAAATATGTAGAAGAGGTAAAGGAACAAAACCAGCTGCCTGATCTCACCATATTCTGTGGCTTCTAAAGGCCTTGCTAGTGCTTATGGGAAAAAAAAGTGAACATTGGGGAAGTTACCAAGCCAAACATGGCATGCTTGACTTCGGATTTAATGGGTGTGACTTTGGTCGGGTTCTTTTAAAAAGACACTGGCACCCCCTACTCTTTGAACTCTGTTTGGGGACATTATAAGTAAGAACTTTGTTATATTTAGGGGAAAAGCACCAAGTAGTTAGACTCCACCCTTGGTATGGGCGCATGAGTGGTTGGTGGTCAGTGTGACACAGGCCTTCCTTCTCACATAGAATGATTGGAGAAACCGACTTTCCATGATGGGACATGAAGGAGCTCTGGTGCATGAGCACCTTGCTCTCTAGGGATACTTTTAGCATGCCCAGCAGGAAAACTGCTCATCTGCAAACAGACTTGTGTAACAGAACGATGGGAACTATCTAAAGTCATTCAAACTCTCCGAAGGGAGACCGAATAAACCAACACTTTTGCAAATAAAAATTAAACTGGCTGCCTTCCAAAGTCATCAAAGTGAAGTTCTTGAAGACCAATATCTTGGGAGTGTTTTCCCAGGGTGCACCCACTAGGCAGTTTTCCTAAGAGGCAATTGGTAGACATCTTAGCAAACATGCTAAGTTAAATCACAACTAAGGGAGGGAGTTGGACAGTTTGAGCATGCTCTGCTTAGGGTGTCTGAGTATTTACCTTCCCCTTTGTCCTTGACGAAGACCATCAAGGCCTTGCTGGAGATAAAGTATCCCAGCTTCTTGCACGCTCAAGCCATCGCTGGCTTTACCCCATGCTCTTCCTCCATTTCACAGTAGCAAACAATCCTTCCAGTCACCATCGGAGCATTTCCCCTCGTTTTTTACAAGTATTACTGATTTTTTTTTTCCTTGTAAACAAGTCCACCTGCCATACTATATGCAACAATGACATCACTTAGAAACCGTGAAATGAAGGAGGAGTTGTGAAGTCCCTATGATCAGTATTTGAAAAAGTCAACACTGAAGGAGCTTGGAAAACTGGGTGTTGAATTATAAGAGGTAGATGTGTGTGTGTGTGTTTCTTTTTTCTTTCTTACCAATGAAACTCACATGAAACCATTGATTACACATCCGTATCCCCTCCTCTAGCCTTACTGCAGTGTGATGTAGGAAGCATCATTTCCATTATACGAGTGAAGAGACTGTTTTGGGAGCTGGAATAAACTGATCTGATGACCTAACAAGTAGCAGATCTGGGATCCCAGCCTGCATCTCCATGGAGTCCTGTTCTGTCTGTCACATCCTAAGGCTGTGGCCCTTTAATACAGTTCCTCATGTTGTGGTGACCCCCATCATAAAATTATTGCATTACTTCCTAGGTGCAATTTTGCTACAGTTATGGGTCATAATGCAAATATCTAATATGCAGGATATCTGATAATCGACCCCTAGGAAAGAGTTGTTCATCCCACCAAGCAGGTGAAGAACTGCTGTGCTGTGTGCTTATGACCTATTGATGACAGGAAACAGAGACTGGTTAGATAGGGCAACGATCCCAAAGCAGCAGTTCATAGAAAGTCCTTGCTGGTGTCCAGGAGCACCAGAAGACATCTTGTTATCTCTTAGGCTGCCTGAAAGCCCTATGTGAGGACATCACTGAAGTAAAATGGGTGACCTGGACACTTGGACCAACTGGGCTGACCAGTTTATCCGCCTCAGTGGTATTGCATTCCTAGGGACCCTTCCTGTCTCACTGGAGCTCTGCTTTCTCTCTCTCTCTCTCTCTCTCTCTCTCTCTCTCTCTCTCTCTCTCTCTCTCTCTCTCTCTCTCTCTCTCTCTCTCTCTCTCTCTCTCTCTTCCAGTGAGGTTTTAGGTCATACACTTGAGTACCTTGGTAACCACTGACTTAGATTGGTCCTGGCCTAGTGCAAGCATGCTAAGAGAATGCAGACACCAAATGAATGTAGGAATAGAAGAAAAGTCGAAGAAATGGAACTTTGGTTTGTACCAGCAGATTGGCCAGTATTGGAGCATCTTTTAAAACAGGGCCGTTTTCCCCAGTTAAAAATGTAGCAAGGACTCAGACACTTTGCTGGTTTGTGTCAGCACTGCAATAATTTTGTAGCAGAGTGATACATACCCACAGTTTATAGCGGAGTGATACATACCCACAGTTTTAATGTACAATGTTCCAAAGCTTAAAAAAATTAAAATTCACAAAGATAATTACAGAGGTATTATTTGAAGTAGATAGAAAATGAGAGTTTCCTTAAGTGGGCTGTGGATTGGGTCCAGAGTGTCTCCCAAAAATACAGCTGTGGAAGGGCCACAGTTTGAAGCTATTGGGGGACACTGGGTGAATCTAATGGGAGGCTTTAGGCAATTGAGGGCGTGCCTTTGAAAAAAAAAGATCATGAGATTTTCTTCTCTCTCTCTGCTTATCTTTTCCTCTCCTCCTCCTCTCTCTGCCCTCTCCCTTTCCCTCTCTCTCTCTCTCTTCTCAACATAGCCATGAAGCCAGTAGCTCCTCTACATATTTCTCCCAGCATGCACTGCCTTGCCCATGCCAAGTGATCATAGTCGAAAACCTGGCCTAGTGTAAACCCCTTTGCCATAAGTCTATTTTGTTACAGTAACAGAAAGCCAACACGATCTCTTTACTGATTAAATGGTTTGATACCATAATTGTTCAATAATAATAATAGCCCGGCAAATTGGAGGTAGGGGATTTCAAGGTCAAGGCCCACCTCAGCTACATTGGAAGTTTTAGGTAAACATAGACTACAACAAGAGACACTGTCTACATTGTTGTTTGTTGTTAAGAAATAAAAAAGAGACGTAGGAAGAAAGACACAGATATGTATGGAAATAACCAGAAAGCTAAATGTCAAAGCAGTAGTTAATGCCTTTAAGGGGTGCTTTAGGCGGTAGGGAATGGGAAGGAGCATTAAATAAGGAAATGCTTTTTTTTGCATTTTATATTCATTGATGTTTCATTTAGTTTCTGTCAATCACATTAATTAGATTATAATTATGTACAGGTATGTGGAATTCTTGTAAATGACACTTTATATCCATATACTAGTTGGCTGTATGAATGTTTCCCTCTTACCCTAATTACCTATAATATTTTAATGACCATGTGGGATCAAGAAGAAAGCATGGTATTTGAAGTCAGAGAAGCCAAGTGTTTTGTAATTCATATCCACTACTTAAGAAAATCATATCTAACCTATCAATTCCTCATTTTACCCGCTACAAAGCAGGCAAAATATCACTTCCTAGGATTAGTAATGGGTGTCAGGGCATTAATTAATAAATGTGAAATATGCAATGTAGTACCTGGCACCAAGTAGGTCTCTAGTAATTATGATAGATCCTCAATCCTCCGACTCTTCCAGATACTGGCTTTATTTATTAGCCATCTTCGTGTGCACAGAACCTGGAAACCAAAAATAGAGAGAAAACTTGGTTGATAACAACCTATAGGAAAGGCCAGGAGACCAATGGAGCCCTAAGAACAGGGCGATTCTAAAATCTCTCCTATAATTGAAAATTTGCACGACATTTACCTCTCCACCTCCCCCCTCCATCCGGGGGGGAAGGGGACACAAACAAAACAGCTTCACCTAAACTAACCCGGTTCTTCTCCCCAGGTGCTTTCCGAAATCTGCCAGCAGCGGGAGAAGGCAGTCTTTCCCAGCAAGGCCTGCTGGGCGAAGCTTTTCAGAAACCCAGCCGAGTGCCCAGCACCTAATTTGCACGTCAAAGCCATTTGAAAGAGCGGTCCAACCCAGGCTGGTCCCTCCCAGGGACAAATGGAAAGGTCTGTGTGTGCGAGTGAATGCTCGCCATTCTCTTTGCTTTGCTCTGCTATCTGTCACCTCGGATGGTGAGGGTTAGACAAACAGTTCCTTGATCTGTTTAAAGGAACACTAGCCCTGCCCAAACAAGGCCGGCTTGGTTTTTCCCAACCCAGGGATAACGAAAAAGAGATTGGACTTCAGCCTGTGCGTTCCAATCCAGGCCCTATGGAGGGATTGGAAGAGAATGCACTTTTCCTTAAAAGTGGCCACCAAATGAAAGGGAAAAAGGCTTTGTTTAGGTCTGGTTTTCCAGCTCCTCACAAGCCTGGCTTTCATGCACTCCAACTGTGCAGGTCAGTCGCCACAAAGTACCTCCCTCAGTGACTCTCTGCACAGCTGCCCTGCCAGCCTGCTTTGCTGGCTAATGCGGGCCCAGCGTTCTCCCCTCTCAAACATCAGTCCTTATTCAGAACAGACAATTGGTTTTTTGAAATCCTCCGAGAAGCCAGCATTTTATGCTCCAGTGGGGGAGAGGGCAGAGACCCAGCCGTACAGACACATTTTAAGCAGTGAAAGCTCCAATTCCTGCCC
This sequence comes from Phyllotis vaccarum, assembly GCA_033318265.1. NCBI lineage: Eukaryota > Metazoa > Chordata > Mammalia > Rodentia > Cricetidae > Phyllotis > Phyllotis vaccarum. The sequence goes on along the minus strand of JARWLC010000009.1, from coordinate 33,511,726 downwards.
CTCCCCCAACCCGTTCCCATCATCACTCCCACCCCCCCTCCGCTTGCTAGCCCTCCCTGTCCCGAAGCGGTGTAGAGGCCACGGCTAGTCCAGGTTTCTGAAGCAGTGCCACCTGGGTGGCCCTGCTCACGAAGCTCCAGCAGGGTGGCAGTGAAGTGTCCTGTGCCTCCCGGAGATCTATATGGCTCCCTTCTTTTCTGGGTTCACCAGGAATTTTCTGAGCTGCTGTGCACAGACAACAGCGATTCTTTACTTAAAGATACTGTGTTATGATAAGCAGCTAGCCTGTCATTATTTAGCAGCCCAGGCGCTATAGTGAGGACGCAGGCCTGTTGTTTTTATTAAAGGGGTTGTCAGGATGGATAATTCACACATCATTAGCTGCTTCATTAGGAAGACAGTAGCCCTATGGGCCCTAAACTTGTAGACATTTAAAGACAAAGCAAGTGAAGACCCTTGCTTGTCTGAGCCAGGAAGCATCTCCCCACACTACCTCCATGAGTGTCTCAGAAACTGCTATTTTTCTAAGGGGGAGGAGTGAAGAAAGCCTTTCCCTGACTCTGGAGCCTAAATGTGTAAAACATATTCACTTAAAACTGATTTGATTTAAGTTAAAAGCATTACTTTGCAATGAGCTGCGCAATCCCACATCATCCATCAAAACCAAGCCATCACGAGCTGCAATGTGGAGTTACTTAAGCATTTTCATATGCCTGAACCTTTTTGTGGAGTAAAAGGCAAGACCATGAAATACACAGAAGGGAAAACATCAAAAAATGTGTCCATGGCCCATGACATTGGTATTGCTCTAGCATGGATTTGACTAAGCATCATTTATACAAACAGTGGAGTCAAAGCCTGTTTTCTTTCATAATGCATGTTTTCTCAGCAGTAATTCTGCAGATCTTGAAATGCAATATGGGGTCTCTGGTTTCCTAGTGAAATCATATGGTTGATCTGTTTTCTCAAACTACATGAGCCATATGGAGCTGGCCCCAGGGCATGCCTGCCTCAAACTGAGAAATAGCTGAAGACTCTGTACCTCTTTTAGATCAACCAGCCGATGTACAGGCCATGGTTTTTCAAGTTGAAGTCTGATGATTTTTTTTCACATGTTTTCCAAATTGCTATATGAATATAATATTGCCTCTACAGATTTTACTTTAGTTGTAAATGCTTGACAGTGTTGCTTTGTTTTGGGTGCTCATTGTGTTTATCTGGCCAAGACTTCACTTTTGTTGATTTCCAAAATGTTCTCCAAAGATTCTTATGCCTGAAACTTAATATTCAAATATATGTTAATAATTTGGAGGTGGACTGGATTAGATGAGGTCAGGAGGGTGCCTCTCACACGCCATGATGATGTTAGTGGCTTTTTAGGAGGAAAGAGAGTACTAGCAAATTCTATCTAGGACAAGCTAATATACTGTGTCTTAACCCTTTCACATGTTGGAATGCAGTAAGAAGCCCTCTCTGTAGATGGACTTTCTTATCAGACTTCCTTTGGATAACCAGCTCTACCAAATAACATGGAGACTTGTTATTAATTGTGTAAGCTTGGCCTTTAGTTTAGGCCTGTTCCCAACTAGCTCTTAATTAACCCTCTTCTATTAATTTATGTTCTGCCATGTGGCTTTTTACTTCTCCTCTGTTCTGTATGTCTTACTTTGTGTCTCCCTGGCATCTCCTCAAGAACACCTCAGATTCCTCCTGAGTTCCTTTATCTCCCCGGAAATCCCGCCTATCCTTTCCTGCCTAGATATTGGCCATTCAGATCTTTATATACCAATCAGGTACCTTAGGAAGGCAAGGTGACTCATCTTTTACACAGTTTGCTCAAATATCCTGCAACAATCAGCAGATGCCAGCAACATGGCCTTGAACCTTCCAGCCTCTACCATCATGAGCAGAATAAACTTCTACTTGTCACAAGTCACCCAATCCACTTAAAGCAACAGAAAGCAGACATCTGTCCCAGCTGCCAGATGTATATTAAGGAATTGGAGAAGAAAGCCACACTACAATAGAGCTGATACAGAAGGAAAGACACAGTGCTCTTGCGTTCTGGATTGCATTTGAACTTACAATTCAGTCTTTCAACCGCCTAATGAAAAGGAGTGAAGTACAAATTATAAGTCCTTTGGGGTAAGGAGTAGGGGTGCCACAGCTGGATTAGGAGGAGGACCCCCAACACTTGAAATCTCAAGCATTAACAATTGTCAGAACAATGATTCTCTGTGTGTGATGCCCAGACCTGGCTACCCCAGCCTCACTTGGAAATTTGTTAGAATTTGGCAAGTAGCACCCCAGATCTCTCTTTGGCTGAGAGTAGGATTCTGGAGAAAAGAAAGCTGCTTGTCTTTAACAGCTCCCCACCCCCAGTCACCATAGTTTGGGGGTGAGCATGTTGCTATGGCTGCACTGTGTGCTCCAAAATTCACCATAATGGAAACTTGATCCTCATTGCAACAGTAGGTCTAAGGGGGGAGTTTGGCTTCTAGGGCTCCACCCTCAAGAATGAATGAAGCCAATTATGAACCATCTTGAGGCTAGGAGTGTGATCTCTTGCACCCCATCCCTACACCTTTTTACCCTCCCTTCCACAGTGGGATGATGACCCTAAATGGTCATTTTCTGATACTGGCACACTGGCCTTCCCAGCTCCTAGAACTATAAAAACTCAACTTCAATTATCTTGATAAATTATCTATTGTGTAGTATGTTCTTGAACCTAAACTAAATAGGTTAAGCCAGAATGTATTAAGAAAAAGTAAATATTGATGCTATCAAAGTGTACAGTAAACTTGAAAAACACCCATGCCCAGCTGCTGTCACAGTGCATCAGGTAGGGATCTCACCTATTCATTCTGAGGACCCAAGACTGGCAGATCATGGGCCTGCACCTTTAAGATGCTGGCCACTCTCAGGAGGCCAGATCTCATAGCCTGAAGAAATCAGACATCCATCCCTTATTCTGCAGCTCTCACTGAGACAGACAGTAGATAAGCTACATTCTGATAATGACAGCACAACTGTTGTATGAGGTTTCTGGCCCAGACTTTACGCAGGCACTTGTATTAATTGTACACTGATTGACCTGGCCCAGGCATATAACTAGCTAGCTCTTGCTCTTAAACTAACCCATGACTCTTATCCTGTTCATGTGGCTCGGTACCTTTTCTCAGAGCAACATAGTTGTCCTCTGCATCTTCTGCCTTCTCTGTGGCATCTCTGCTCTGTTCTTCCTGTTCCCAGAGTTTTCTCAGTCTGATAGCTCCACCCACACTTCCTGTCTGCCTTCAGCCAATCAGCCTTTTTATTAAACTAATAGACAGAACAATTATGTACAATGTCACTATAGGTGTGGGCCACCACATCTGGCTTAAACTATCATTTCAAAACTCTTCTCCGAATTTTAAAGAGAAGCTTAATTTCTCCCACTAAGGCCCTACCATGCGGTCTTGGATATAATGTACTGTCTCCTTTTTAATGTTCTCCTTTGCCTAGACTCCATTAGGGCTCCATGGATATCTCTCTCTCTCTCTCTCTCTCTCTCTCTCTCTCTCTCTCTCTCTGTCTGTCTCTCTCGTAGGATTTATTTACTTATTATGTATACAGGGTTCTGTCTGCATATATTTCTCCATGTCAGAAGAGGGCACCAAATCTCACTATAGATGGTTGTGAGCTACTATGTGGTTGCTGGGAATTGAACTCAGGACCTCTGGAAGAGCTGCTGGTGTTCTTAGCCTCTGAGCCATCTCTCCAGCCCCATGGGCCTTTCTCCTACTGTCTTCTCTGTTTAACAGAGTCCATTTGATTATGTAAACACGAAGCAGGAAAGACAATAAACCATAACACAGCCCAGAATAGTCACAGAAACTCTAACCTACCTCGGTCATCTTTCAGTAATACTAACTATAGAATAAAGTTAGCTTGAGATCACCAGTGTCCACAGGGAGTTGGAAAAGAGATTTGAACTATTGGTCCATCTTACATGGGCTTTAATTGTCCTGTATCCATTTCTCCTTTCTTAAATAGGGCAGCCTGATTTCCTTGAGGGTATCTACCCCTTTCTATTTCACACGGATCTTGGTCAAGATGCCAATCACCATGCCTGTCTTCAGCTGGACAAGGGGTGGGGCAGACTTCTCACCCTGGAGTTGATGGGCTGGTTGCCTTGAGATTGAAGTCTTGATCAGAGTGCTGCAATCATGGTCAGAGGACTTTCAAAAAGTGGTTGTGTCTTGAGTCACAGTTTTAGCAGTCTCTTCTAGCAAGGTCTCCCAAGGGCCTCTAGACCAGATCAGGGTTATTCCTTTATAGCCTTCCAGCTTCACATGTATCCAATAAATTCTTAAACAAGCAAGAAAAAAAAAAAAAACCAAAATAACCACAGAAACCTTTTTTGAGCGTAGCTGTTTTCAACAAAAGGATCCTGGCTGACATTGATTTCTTGATTTGGTAACCCACATTTTAAAATCTGGGATAAAATTCTGTTAGCATTATTAGAAGCACAAGACATTTCAAAACCTGGTGCTGTGGAACAGACATTTTACTGTGTTCTGAGGTGGTGAGGTGATTTCTCTCTTTTCCAAAGTGTTCAACACCACAAACTCAGAAAACCTCGGGATAGAGAGAAGAGTGTCACTCAACAGCTACGGCCTGGATCATCTTGAGATGGCTTTCCTTTTGCTTACAGTGACAAGTCTTGGATGACTCAGAGACTTGGTTTAGCTGATCCACCTGTGGCCTTTCCATGTGACCTGCGTTTCCTGTAAATGGTAGCCTTATAACATTTAAACTTCAACAATGGTTCATGACTCCCAATAAAAATGTGTTTCAGCCAATGAAGAAGAAATTGATTGTCACTTATAACTTGGTCTCTGGAGTCATAAGACTTTATTTTCAATTTTCCCTGTTGTATGGAAATCCAGTGCAGATTACCTTCCTTCTAGGACTGAGTTTAAATACCTAGTACCCACCTAAGAAGTTGGAAGCAGAAACTTGCTTCTAACATCCTAGCATCAGCAGGCAAAAAATGGCAGGGTTCCTGGAATCCAGCCAACTGGTGAGCTCCAGGTTCAGTGAGAGATGCTGTCACAAACAACGAGGTGGAGAGAAATAGTTACAATTTCACCTGGATAGAGTAGAATCACAGAATTGACATGTTTTAAAATAAAAATAATAAAGCACATGAAGTAAGTATGTAGAAATACCAAGTATATAGCTGAAAAGAAGTGTATATTGAACTCATTCATACACCTTTGCCCTTAGGACCTTAGAAGTTTTCCTTATAGTTCTGTTCAATATGACCTGGACATGAATCACCCCCTTCTCTAACCTTTGTATTCATTCTGTATATACTGTCCTCACAATTATCACTTATAAGTCTTTTCAGGTGTCAGATTACAAGGTGGTCTGGGAGACCTTGCTTCATTTAATAGTCTCAAAGCCCAGGGCAATGATGTGCCAGAGAGAAAACCAAGAAGTACTGCCTTCAAGTATCATCTCATGTCATCACAAGGGGATGAGCATGGTACGATAAGATCTTTAGAGTGAGGCCATATTCATATAACTTTGATTATAATATCATGTTGTAACTGTTATATTCATTAATATGAGTTTTTAAGAGTGCAAACCCATTTTATTTTTTATATTTTATTTATTTTATATGTATTAATATTTTGTCTGCATATATTCCTGTGAATCATCTGTATGTCTGATACCTGAGAATGCCACAAGAAGGTATTAGGTTTCCCAGAACTGCAGTTACAGAGGTTTGTGAGCTATGAATTGCTATGAATTGAACCCGGGTCTCTGGAAGAATAACCTCTGAGCCATGTCTCCAATCCCAGTGATAGACACACACACACACACACACACACACACACACACACACACACACACACACACACACACACACACACACATTATTTTAGTCATTACTTCTGTCACCCACTGGGGAGTCTTCAAAAGTACCCGCAGAGACAAGTGGATAAATCCTTTCCGAAGCTGCTTTCTTCTTGCTGCCTTTACAGTTGGACTTGGTAGTTTTAAGGAAAAAGAAAGCTCCAGAAACAAGCTTTAGTCCTCTTTCTTTACCTTTTTCTTTGTTATTGTTAAAATCATTCAAGTATAGATGGGGTGGAAATGGGAAAACTGACTGCATAGTATGCTTTATGAGACCATACACTATGCTAAACCAAATGCATGCTGTCTTAGTGTATACTTTGATACTAACCTGAGTGCCACGTAGAACTTAATTGATTGATGATATGCCAAAGATCCATTTGAATTGTGCTAAGCTCATTTATTTTGGTTCTGCTGACCGTCAGAATGGTGCGTTTGTTAGCGTTAAGTCAGTTTCTGAGTAAATCTACTGTCAGCTATGATGTTGTACAGGTCTTTTGACATGAGATAGGAAAACTCCTATCAATAATTTTTAATGAAAATAAAGCTCAATTTAAATTTTTAAGTCTAACCTATCAACTTCTACAGGAATTTGTAAGTAACTGAAGCAATATCTTCACTATTTAATCATTTTGTAGCTGGTCAATGTAATCATAATCTTCAGGGGAACTATTACAGAGAGACAAACTAGTAGGGGGTCTCTGATATGTGAAAAACCTTTAGTTGACAATGAAATACAGATAACTACTTCACTTTAATGCTTTTGTGTATAGGTCATAAATTATAATAGAGCCTTGGTGTAATTCAACACGACATGTACCCTACAAAATCACAACTCAGGAAAAAATATTATTAGCCGTCATTTACAAACAATCACAGTGTTTTCCTTTCTCCTGAACTACCTCAGGATTCTATTTTAGTTTTCTGAATTGGCCCTTCAATCTTCCACTGATCCGTTTATGTTCTTCGAGGCCTGATGAGAGGAGGTTGCTCAAATCTCCTTATTTTCTTTTACAGGATGATTGCGGCAGTTGCTCATCAGATGAAGTACCAGGGTGTTCTTATAGCTGCCCCCTTGGAGAGACTCACAGAAAGGGATTAGCCTCTTCTTTTACTTTCTACATCCCCTTTCCAAGTCACCACCACTACACACACACACACACACACACACACACACACACACACACACACACACACACACACAAAGAGAGAGAGACAGAGAGACAGAGAGACAGAGAGACAGAGACAGGGAGAATGCAGGCCACTGGCCTCAGTTTTGACTTAGAAGTAACATTTCTGAAGAGATTTAAGTCTACTGCATCAATTGGGTTGCTCTGGAGGGGCAGCAGGGAACATGATGGCTGTACTTGCTGATCTAACACCAATTCACCCATTTGAGCATGGTAAACAAAAGCCTGGACCATCTCTCACATGATGGAAAGGGGCCTTTCTAACTAAGTAGCTGCCAGCAGCACTCAGCCTAATTGCTACGCTTTGACACTGGCATTAGATAAATAGTTAGGCTGATTTTGAAATGCCTTGAAGATGCTCAGCAACTGCACAAAAATACTTGGTTATAAAAAAAAAATTAAGAACAATATTTCAAATAATAAATAATAATAACACGCTTCTACCTGAGACCTGTTTGTAAAATTTCAATATAGTTACATAGATTCTGATGCCTCAAAGGTTTATTGTTTTCATTGGCGGCATTTTTAAGGGTATTTAATGTCTATGACTTTATTAGCCTTTGAACAGGAATGCCTCTGTATTTCCCCACACATCAGTTGTGCTCTTTGGCATATTGGAGTTGAAGCTCTACTCTGTACTTGAACACCACTCAGATTATCCATCCCAGTGTTTAATTCAATGTGGCTTCTCCATAAGATCTCAGGTGAGTAGAAGTGAGTTCTGATACTGCTGAGGCTAAATGCCCTTGAACCTAGTCCTGCTGATTACTTTGTCTTCCATATGGAGATCTTCTCCAAACTCTTGAAACTTTTTGGGCACAATAGTTGTAGAACATTTCCAAAGCATTGCAAACAGGATAATTTTGATTATTTGGGAAAATGACCATCAAGTAATATTTAATGATGTAAAGTTATAACTCCAGAGAAGAAACTACTCAGGACAATTTCAAGGTGGCTAACTACTCTAGCCAGGACTTGAGACAAGCCCTACACTTACCCAATACACAGAGACTGGACAACAAATAATACAGCTATCTATCTCAGGACTTGACAATTAAGCCGATTTTTCTTTTCTTTTTAGGATGCCTTAAAGATGCCATCACCCCTAGACAGCAGGAAGTAAATTTAAGAATGGGATGCCTACATTTCCAAGTGATTGGGTAGATAGGTAGTTTTTGGTCTTTTGATGGGTTATGGATAATTGTCATTGTTTAGGGTGGTTGGTTACAAGTTGCTATTGGCAATGGTCAGGAAAAAAATTAAACAAAGGAAATTAGACGCAGGGCTCTTGTTTTAAAAAGAAAAAAAGGGGTACAGCTAGTATCAAAGGGCAGATTATTAATCTATTCTTTAACAAAGATATAGAAATGATAAGATAACAGGGAAGAATATTGAATTTATTCTGAAAAATAATGGGAAAGTGGATATAATAAGATAAAAGGGTATGTTATTGACTCTACTTTCAAAAAGCAACTACTATTTTTAAATATTTTACATTGGGTTAGATTTTTGTATATTTTATACAAATTTTATATAATGATACAATTGGAAATTATCTTTATTAGAATATACTATACATACCTTCATACTCTTGTTCAAAGTATTGTATCTATATAGTTTATTTAACCATGTAATGTGAATTTCTAGTCCTTGAAAATTATTACAAATTAGGATAATCTAGAAATGCAAGTTAGTACTTAGTCACCTATTACAAACTTATAGTCAGTTTAGGGATGTATTTTAAATAAGCAGGTTGTCTTCAAGCACTTCAGAGATCTACAGAATATGGCATTTAAGATGCTTTCATATATAGGTTTGTTGTTGTTTTTATTTTAATGACAATGAGACATGTCTACTCCTTGCAGCACCAATCTACTTCAGAGAAGATAATGAGCATTGAAGAAACTCCTTATGAAATGTACTTCCTTTGTGGCAAAAGCTAACCATCAGGCAAGAAAGTACTCTTGTCTCAACTGCTGACAGTATCCTGTCTAAATGGACAAGCAGGACAAAAAAGAAAAGACTGCCAAACCTTGTCACAATAAGATAAGACAGCCCTTCAGAATATTCTGCTTCGCAGAAAAGTCTGTCAAATAGGCTAGGCCTATAGTCCAAAGATAGATGCCTCAAGATTACAGAGGAAACTTGGCAACTGTCCAGGAAGCCAGGTGTTTCTGTCATTTTTCACATTTTTTGGAAGTTCCTTGCTTGCACTTCCTGCTTACTCAGGAAATATTATTTTCTTCTTTGGTCTCTGACAAAGTTGAAGACTTTATAGTTTTCCTTGTACCAGATTCAGAAAAAAAATTCACTAAAGTGGTATAAAGTATACAAGGTTCAAAAATATAAAAGGATAATTGTGTTAATGTAAGTTAGAATAGAAAGTGAATTAGGTGTGGGAGATTGTGTTGTTTCATTGTAAATAATTGTAAATAATTGATTGGCCAAAGGCAGGCAGGAAGTGTGGGTGGGGCTACCAGGCTAAGAAAACTCTGAGAACAGGAAGCACAGAGCAGAATGCCAGACAGAAGCCGGAAGAAGTAGAGGACAACTATGCTCTGAGAAAAGGTACCGAACCCCATGGCTGAACAAGATAAGAGTCATAGGTTAGACGAAGGGTAGAGAGCTAGCCAGCTATATGCCTGGGCCTTAGGCCGATCAGCCTAAAACTAATTGTAAGCATCTGTGTGTCTCTGTGAGTCTGTGGGTCTGTGGGCCTAAACCTTGAGGCTAGGCCCAAAAGTCAGGGCCAGCAACCTCCTACTACAATTAGGTATTATCTTTTGAGTTCAACAAAGTAGGGTCAATACTAGAGTATTTTCTCTGAATTTGTCAATGTTTGTGGAATAGACATTTTTGATGGATTTATTGACTGTTCGTATTGATTATAGTTATTATACTTATTGTATATAGTTTTTCTTATATTAGTTATAAACTTTAAAAAAAATTAGACATAAAGAGGGGGAATGTGTGATACTTTGCTTGTACTCTAACAAATAAAGCTTACCTGCAGATCAGAGGGCAGGGACATAACCAGGCAGTGGTGGCACACACCTTTAATCCCAGTACTTGGGAGGAGGAAACCGGAAGATATCAAGAGTTCAAGACGGAGACAGAAGCTCAGCCCCTTTGACCTGAGGATTCAGTAGAGGTAAGGAGGCTCTCTAGTGACTGGCTTCTCTATCTCTCTGATCTTTCAGCATTTACCCTGATATCTGACTTTATGTTTTTATTATGAAGACCAATTAGGATTCATGCCACAAATGATTTTTTTTATAAACCATGTATCTTTCCAGCCCATTGTTACCACCCAAGTCAAAACTCAGAGAAGGGGATAGGGGAACAGCTAAAAGAGCTTGCCACTGAAGTGTGAAGACCTGAGTTCACACCCCAGAAAGCACATAAAGTTGAGCACAGTAACATACACCTGCAATTAAGGTGGTTCTCTGGTGAGATGAGGTGGCACCAGGAGAAGCTAACTCGCATTAACCTGGTATAACAACAAAAGACCTTGTCTCTAATAAGGTGCAAGACAAGGGACTAGATGTTGTCCTCTGGCCTCTTTCTAGGGATATATGATGCAGATATTTCAGTGTGTGGCTTTTAATTTTATACATATTTGTTTTTTCAAGACAGACTTTAATTGTGTAGCCTTGGCTGTCCTGAAGCTCTGTTTATAGATCCAGCTGGGCCCAAACTCATAGAAATCCACCTGCCTCTGCTTCCCGAGTGCTGGGATTAAAGTTTCTCAGTGTGTAACTTGTATTTTCATTTTCTTAACAGTGTATTTTGCAGTGAAGAAATTGTATGTATGAAGTCCTAATTTATCACTTTTTTTAATATGCTGTGTTTGCGGTGTGCAAATCTAAGAACTCTTTGCCTTATGCAAAGTTACAAAACTACCTTTGACTATTTACTTTATAAGTTATATAGCTTGATATTTTATCTTTTTATATATTATCCTTTTTTTTTTTTGGAAGTTATATAATTAGAATTTAAAGGGAAAAAAAAAACTAGAACAAAGCTACTGACGGAAAACCGATGATCGACCCTCATGGCTTTGTCTTATGGCTTCATAAGCAAAGAGAACTGGGCATGAGAGAGAACCTGTGACTGCAGAAGAGCTGGAAGTTCAGATTTGGTCTTGACTTTTCCATTCTGCTTCCCTTGAGTCTGGTTCTTCTTTCCCTGGGTTTACATATATCCATGAGATTGCCCTTTGGGATCCACAATTATCCCTTTCCCCTGGTTAGCCTTGGGGAATTTCTGAACTTTGACAACAAGAGAACTTTGACATAAACAACTCCACCACGTGAGTAAGAACTGTGTGTGTGTGTGTGTGTGTGTGTGTGTGTGTGTGTGTGTAAGTGTATGCAGATAAAAGAAAATTATTATACAGAGAAAGACATGAATTTTATCCTGTGTCTTTGAATGGTGTGTCCCCTCCTGTGTGTCCTGCTAAATACAGCATTGAATCTGGTCCTGTAAACGACGCTGATTATTTGAGACTGGCTGGATGAACATTTGTCAGGCAACTTTGCTCCACTTCCGGGTGGAACACGCAGCTGGTGGAAAGCGCAGGGGAGAAAGAAGAGTCCAGACCCTTAGAGCCTTGGGATCCACTTGACCATAGTGCAAAAGAACCTCACCAGTTGGGTGCTACTTTTCCCCCGTGGTATTTATGTGCAGCTGGTGATACTGGCCACTTGACTCTAGCTCAGACAAACCTGACATTCGAAGTCCCTCTTAGGTGTTACACTCCCCAGTGAGCCCAGCTTGAGCCAAAAGGCCTAGCTCTGCTAGCATAGAGGCACCCTGATTCTACTCCAGCAACCCCAGAAACAAGTGAAGCTACTTCTGGGTCTTATAAGAATCAAGAAAGTGGGCCTTCGTTTCAAAGTACAAAATCAAAACCTAAAATTAAATCTAAAATTAATAAACATTTAAAAAATATGCTGAAAATTGTTTTACATTGTTATTTTAAACTTTATTATAAAAATATTGTAAATTAAAAATCGCAGTCTTTAAAATTTATATTTTTTCAGATAGTATACATAAAAGCATGACAATATGCTTTATAAGCGAATTTCTGCAAGAAAATAAGCAACGAGAACAAACGTATATATTTTCTCAAGTGCAAATCCTCAGATATTCCAAGTCACACTGGTATGATCATAAGCAGGTAAATGACATTTATAAAGAAAGAGGTCAAAAGCTAAAAACATGAAGAAAATAACACTCTATGGCTGGTATGCTTATCAGCATTATGTTGATGAGGAAATATAAGAGACAATTAAAAAACAAGCAAACCTACTTCTCACTGTAAAGGACTGCTCAGGCTGCCCAGACTTGCTCTGAGGTCCAAGGCCAGAGCTAATTTGGCTTCTGTGAGCTGCTGTTATGATTATCTACTCAGCCTTTAGCAACAGCAACAGTCTCAGTGAATTGTTCCCCCACAGCTCCAAGATTCAGATCACTGACTGCCTGTGCCTGGGGGTGGAGGGTGAGGTGGTCAGCAGGACAGAGGGTAACGTTGATGACTCAGTCACTGTGCTCACTGTGCTGAGCTGAAGGCCTAAGGAGACAGGACCAAATGCTCAGTGAGCATCCATGTTGATACAGTGTAGTCACCACTTACAGAAAAGCAGTTTCATCAAAAGGGCTTACAGAAAGTGCATCAATGATTACATGAAATCATTCAAAGGAGATGCCAAGAAGCGGGGCCAGAAAGAGTAAAGCCCTTTGTGATGGGGGATGCAGAATCAATCAAGCACATTCTTGCTGATTTCTGTAACCACCAGTGAGAACATGAATCCAGATGGCCCAGTGTCTCTCCTGGACGACTGCGATGATCGTGTGACTCAAAGCATGATTTTCTTTAAGGATGGTTGAGAAGTGGAAATGTGTTAACAAACTGAGCAATTACTTTGCATCTGTCACCTGCCACCATAACTGGCTGCTGCTTGTCATTCATGTAGGAGCCACATACGTAATACTGATGTCATCAGGAGCTCTGCTATTTATCTGAGCTTCATTTGGAGCAGAGACCTCCTTGCTGTCCTTTGCTTTTATGTATCTGTGTGTTTATGCAGGAGTGAGAGTGTGATATCCATGTGCAAGGGTGTGTGCTTGTTCACTGAGAGGTCAAAGGCTGGCCTACTCCATCATTGTCCACCTCATTCCCTTGGTACAGAGTCTCTCCCTGAAGCTGATGCAGGTTGACAGCCAGCAATCTTTCTCTGCCTCCAAAACAACTCCACTTGTAGGTAGACCTTTATACATGGATGCTGGGGATGCCAATTCAGATCCTCCTGCTTACAACAACAAGCACTCTAACCACTGAACAATGCTTCCCCCAGCCCCTATTCAGTGCTTGAGGGAAAAATACATCATTTACATTGTCTAAAACTAAAACAAATTTAAACTCAGAAGAAAAGGAGAGAGAGGGAGAAGGAGGGGAGAGGAAGATGAGGCAGAAAAAGAGTAAGTTGATTGGTTCTCAATTTCAGTTTGTGATGGTGTATCTCTGCAGCTTTGAGCCTATGGCAACTCCACATACCACAGCAAAAGTATGCAATGGAGCATGGCAACCAGGAAGCAAAATAGAGGAACAAGAAGGGCCCACTGTCCCAACTTCAAGTGTACCTTCCAATGACATAACTTCCTACCATTACCCTCACCTTCACTACACCTCAGAAGTATTGAAGGCTAGGCCTCACACTTCCAACACAGGGGTTTTCAAGGACATTTAAGATCCAAAATCTCACAGATAGATATGGCATGTCTGAGCTCTAGGAGTGTAGTCATCTGTAAGAGTGCCTTTTAGTGCCCAGTCAGAACTGGAATAACATTTCTCATACAGTTGCCTGAAGAGCTACGACCTGGAGAGACTTGATCGTTCATTGCTGCAGTTGTACAAAAAGGAAGACAATCTGTTCACTTAGTCTGGGACATTTGACTAAGAATGTCAGAATCACACATAATCACACAACACTTAAGCACAGTGTCATATGCACTAAAGCACTTTCCAAGAGAAACCTTACCAAGAAAAATGCAGAAATGAATCACAGTGAGAAGAAAGTCCTTACTGCTGGGAATGGGATTTCAGTGAAGTTACATTCAGCCCCAGCCTTGTTTCAGCACAGCCTGTCTATGTGTCAGTGTAAATAGGATTTCAAGTATCTAGAACAAGAAGACAGAAAAAGCAGTTACTCATTATAATGTGAAACTTCAAAGTACATGATTGGATTTATAGAAACCACCTTTGAAGGCTAGAGGTCAGCCTATCTATAGGAGACTTATATCGATCTAGCATTGTTTTGTGTAGGGCAGAATTTCTCACTTAACTTGGAGCTTAGAGAGTCAGCTAAATTGGCTGACCAGGGAGCTCAAGAATCCTCCTTGGTACTAAAGTAGGAAGCACCCAGTTGTTATGTAAGCGCTAGAGTCTGAAAATGGATAGTCATGTATGTGCAGCAGCACATAGTTTATCAAGTGAGTGTTGTCCAAAGGCCAGATTGCACCTTTTCAGAATTAAGATCTGCACTAGAAAGAAGGGCAACTCTGAAGAGACAGACTTCGGGACTTTAGATGAACATTCTAGACCACACGCTTGTCTTCCTGGTTGCTAGGGGCAGCCAGTCTCATAGCCTTCCTACAGCCCCCAGAAAAACACCAGAAGGGGTAGGTAAACCAGACCTGTGTGTCCTTCCCCTTACCTTATTCACTCACTCAGGTCAAGCATCTTAGAGCTCCTTTCTAATTCCCCTTCCCACTGCTTCCTCCCCACACCTGGAGTTAGAAGAGAGTCATAACCCTTATGCATGGTGCTTTCATTTAAAAAAAATTTACCTTAGAAAAACAAAAGAAATCACATTAAGCAATAATAAACTATTATCCCAACCACAGCCTATCTATAGGAGACTTTTATATCGATCTAGCATAATTTTGTTTTTTTAAGGTGTATTAATTTACTTTTACTTTATTTATGTAAGGTGGGGAGTCAGAAGAGAACACTGGATTCCCTGAAGTTGGTGGTACAGGTAGGCATGAGACGCGGGTGCTGGGAACTGAACTCCAGTCCTGTGGAAGAACGTCATTGCTTGATGCTCTTAACTGATGAGCTGTATCTCTAACTCATCGTGCTTCTTATTATGACCATAATTGTTCATATTCTTGCCTATCGTCCTACAGGCAGGATTACAAAATTTTTAAGGGAATGGAGTGTGTGTGTTTTTAAAGGTCTTCCTTGGTACTGTGTGAGACACATGTAAGATGTTCACTGAATATATACATGAACTTTAGATTTTGACCCCAGCCCCAGGACCTGAAAAGGGCAATCATTCTAACCTGTGAGAAATTACTGAATGAATTCTGGATGAACAACATTTACTGAAATACAGTACACTGTTAGGTAGCAATGCTCCTGAAGTCTGAAACATTGATGACAGCTGAAAAAGAAGGGAAAAGGTAGGAACGTGCAAGGGGAGAGTTAGAGTTGGATAATGTGAGCACAGAACAACCATTCTGTTTTAAAGTCATGGCCGAGATCCAAATGCAAGACACACTATACCTGAGCACTCATCTGTCCCAAAGGGCAGTTGTAAGTGTTCAGTATAATAAGGATGTAAAGAGGTACTAAACAGACAGAGTAGAGGCAGCGCTGAATAGAAGGTTCCAGTGCATTAAGTGAGGCCCCGTTTTCTAAGATGGTGTACCCAGAAAGTGTCTATTGTCCCATACTCCAGGTTGAGCAGAAGAGCTCTATGTCCTCTTGGCTTGCTTCACATGTCCCCCAAATGACCTTGAGAGCTCAGTCTTCAGGACAAATGAAATGTGTAGCCAGAAGTTTTTCTGTCTTGTTTGGGCCCTTCAGTCCTGACAAATATCTCCCGCCCATGGTCCCACAGTTGCTTACAAAAGATTTACTCAGAGGTTTATATTAGGTACAAACTGCTTGGCCTATGGCTAAGGTTAATTAACAACTAGCTTTTATAACTTAAATCAACCCATTTCAATTCATCTATGTATTGGCACGTGTGCCATGGCTTTATCTGTGTTCCGTTACATCTTGCTTTCTGGGTGGCAGACTGTAGTGTCTCAGACTCCGCTCTACTTTGTCTTTTATCTGTACTTGAATTTCCTGCCTGCCTGCCTCAAAGCTGCCTTGCCATTGGCCAAAACAATTTCTTTATTAAACAATGGTAATAAAGTATACTCACAGTGTACAGAAAGACAGCTCCCATCAGAAATTTATGTGTGTGTGTGGATAGACTCCCAAATCTGAAAGGGATGCATTCTCCTTAAAATGGTTGAAAATGAAGGTTGTATTCCTCAGTGTAGCCCTTTTTTAATGAGGAGTAGAACCAAGGAGATATTCTTTACAGCCCACTATTTTAATTACTATTTTGAATTTTTTTGTTCCATTTGAAAGGCTAATATGGTCCAGCTTGGACAGCAACTTTGTCCAGACAAGTGGATCCAAGATATGCCACTAGAGGTATGCCACTCAGCTCCATTCACATAGGTGGTCTTCACTCTGAACTCTTGGCATTAAATGAAAGGCTCATCTTGGGAGAAAGCAATGCACTGGTCCTGTTATCAAAGCTGGTGTTCTATAGTCAAAGACAAAGTTTAAGTCATGAGGTACTACCTCATTTTGTTAGCCAACGTAATATCTAACTTCCAAAAGATATCTGTGGGAAAAGGAAGGAAAATATCCAGGATATGAATAACATTACTAAATACAAGATGAAAATGCCTATGTAAAATATCTGGCATCTCTCTCCTGATTGGTCCTCTCCCTCATCCTGGATTCTGTCTTTTGTTCTCCTATATTATAACTATAAATATGTTCAAAGAACTGTCAGTCTTGGTTTTGATATTTGTAAAATGGCCTCTGGGTTAGATAGGTTTATGTTAACTTGGCATGAGCTACAGTTATCTGAAAGGGAGAAACTCAATTGAGAAGATGCCTCCATAAAATCCAGATGTAGGGTATTTTCTAAATTAGTGATTGATGAGGAACAGTTTAATCCATTGTGGTGCCATCCCTGGGCGATGGTCCTGGGTTCTATAAGAAAGCAGGTTGAGCAAGCCATGGGAAGCAAGCCAGTGAGCAACACCCCTCCATGACCTCTGCATCAGCTCCTGCCTCTAGGTCCCTTCCCTGCTTGAGTTCCTGTCAGGCCTTCCTTTGATAATAAACTGTGAGGTAGAAATGTAACCCTTTCCTCCCCAGATTTCTTGGATCATCGTGTTTCACACAGCAAGAATGATCATAAGACAACCTTCATGCCCCCCTTTTATGATAATTAAATATTAAAACGCATGTGGATCTCACTGTATAATACAGAACATAAGCTTTACATCAATCACTGATGGGTCCCTTTTCATTTTCTGTTCCACATGGTTAGGACCCCATGTGTCACGAGAGTGAAAGGTTATTATTCCGTATATAGGCTCACACATAAGAAAAATGTGCATTTCTCCTTTGGCTTTCCACATGACAACCCAAACTAATTAGCTGCATTTGTCTGAAAACAACAATGATCCCCCAAACCATATTTAGATAAGAACTCAAAAATCTCCCCCAAAAAGAACTCACAAATCTCCCTTACTCAAAATATCCTGTTGTGAACTTCCTTTCCTGTGTGCTGTGTGTGTGTTCAAGTTTATGTATAAACATAGTGGACATATATTACAATGTATGTCTTCTAATTGTTTGAGGTTATTCTGTTTAAATTGTATTTCTGATAATACCTCATGAAATAACACACATGATAGGCAGTAATAAATTCCGTTGACCTTCAACTCCATTGTGGGCCAGATAATGTGTCTCTCCCTTCCATTTTCAAGTCAAATATTTGGGGATGGAAAGGATTAAGTAGAGAGGAGACTCAAGGCTACTAGGGAAAGTAGGGGAAGGTCAACCAAAAGTAAGGACATGCAAAAAAGCCATGAGGAGATTTGATGGGTAAGCTACGTTTTAGTAAGTATAAGTTTAAAAGTAAGTACCCTTCATGAGTTCGTGGAACTGCTCCCACAAGTCAGGTGTTATTAAATGAAAATTCTAGACAAGATGGCTACTTTTCCATGGGTTATTAGTTAGGAAGACCCCTGGAACTAAAAATAAACAAACAAACAACAGTGTGGAAATTGTCACTGCTACTGATTGCCCACCAAAACAGAACAGGACCCTAAAATCCTGCTTCAAAGGCACAACATGTTCCTGTCACAGGATGCATAGAAATCAAGCAGAAACTGGGCTGGAAGCTTCTTCGCTACTGACCAGCCCACAGAGTGCCACGAATTATATAGACTGCTAGGGAAGGATTGTCATTAATTATCTTACTCAGCTTGTCCATCTTCCTGCTACACTACTAACCAGTCAGACGAGATGTGTCCTTTGGCACAAGAATGACAAGCCAAGGAGAGTATGCAATCACCTTCTGCCTGGGTTTGAGACCCAGTCCACAGGATTTCATTAAGTCTGTTACTGTAAACCTGGTCAACCACCCATGGCAGCTGTTGGATTTTGCCCCTCAAATTGCCTTCTAAATAATGTTTATATTCATAGATTAGTGCTGCTGTCAACTTTGATCTAAAGACTGCTTTCTGTGGTGATGGGTGGTAAATGCAGAGACTTAATAGCTGGTCAGTGTGTTGAAAATAAAGGATTGTTAAATAAATACTCTGTCATTAATGGGACTTGTATATCACCTCCATCCCAAGGCATAAAGGACATCATAGAAAGGGGTAGAGGGGACAGAGGAATGCAAAGGCTGGAAGGGTCACAAGACAGTCTTCTAAGCACAGACATTGCACTCTTGAACTCATAGCAGCCATTATTATCTGTCTACATCCTGTCATGAAGTCGGGGGAAGGTGATCACAAGGCTCTGTGTCTTCTTGAAGATTAGGTAGTTAATAACCACTTGAGAAGGACAGTCACTTTCTTCATTGTTATCACCATGAACAAATCCTGTAAACTCTTCCTCAGCCCCAATTACACTCATGGGTCACCAAATAGGGGGAGGGGGAGCAGGATGAAGAAGCAGAAAAAAGTCATAAAAACGTTGGTAAGAGAAAGGTAGTCAAAACAGAATAGGGTTATGGGTAAAAGCGAATATAATAAAAATACACTATATATGTGTGGGAAATATCATGATACCTATTATCATATATAACTAATATATGTCGATAACCATAATGTCTCTCAATATATGAGGCTCATGCTACTGAAATTGTATAAAATAAATCATTTCACAAACATAGTACGAAAGATCTTTAACTTACACGGTAAGAACATTAATCTATTTTCAGTGTTCTGCAAAAAATAAATGCTGTGCAATACTATTTTAAGATGTGTTACATTTGTTTATTCCCTGGCACATTTGTTTTAATGATGCAAAGATATGCTGCATTCTTTTATGATGCATTTGTTTAACTCTGTGAAGCTGTGTTACTTTGCCTGCCTAAAACACCTGAGTGGTCTAATGAAGAGCTGAATGGCCAATAGCATGGCAGGAAAGAACAGGCAGGGCTGCCAGGCAGAGAGAATAAATGGAAGAAGAAATCTGAGAGGATAGAAGAGCAAAAGAACAAGGAGAGGAGGACAGCAGGGGCCAGCCACCCAGCCACAGAGCCACACAGCCACCCAGCCACACAGCCACAGAGCCACACAGCCACACAGCCACACAGCCACAGAGCCACACAGCCACACAGACACCCAGCCACCCAGACACCCAGACACCCAGACACCCAAACACCCAGCCACCCAGCCACGCAGCCACTCAGCTACCCAGCCACACAGCCACACAGCCACCCAGCCACACAGCCACACAGCCACACAGCCACACAGACACCCAGCCACCCAGACACCCAGACACCCAGACACCCAAACACCCAGCCACCCAGCCACCCAGCCACCCAGCTACCCAGCCACACAGCCACACAGCCACACAGCCACACAGCCACACAGCCACACAGCCACACAGACACCCAGCCACAGAGCCACACAGCCACCCAGCCACAGAGCCACACAGCCACACAGCCACAGAGCCACACAGCCACCCAGACACCCAGACACCCAAACACCCAGCCACCCAGACACCCAGACACCCAAACACCCAGCCACACAGCCACCCAGCCACACAGCCACCCAGCCACCCAGCCACACAGCCACACAGACACACAGACACCCAGACACCCAGACACCCAAACACCCAGCCACCCAGTCACACACTCACACACTCACACACCCACATACTCACCCAGCCACCCAGCCACACACACACCCAGCCACACAGCCACCCAGCCCCACAGCCACCCAGCCACTCAGCCACCCAGCCACAGACCAGCCCAGCCCCACAGCCACCCAGCTACACAGCCAGCCATGGAGTAAGAGTGAAAGTAAGATCTACAGAAGAGAAGGAAAATGCCCAGAGGCAAAAGGTAGGTGGGATAATTTAACTTAAGGAAAGCTGGTTATAAATAAGCCAAGCTAAGTCTGGGCATTTATAAGTAAGAATAAGCCTCTGTGTATTCGGGAGCTGGATGGCAGATCCCTCAAAGAGCAAAGACTAAAAACAACCAACTACAAATAAATAAATCAAGAAGTTTTTGTTTAAACAAATTTAAATTATATTTACTATTTTTTTGTGGGGAGGGGAGAAACATTTGTATCAAAGCACCCACCTGGAGGGGATAGGACAACAAACACCTGGAAGCCAGCTTTCGCCATTCACGATGTGGGTTGCGAGGATGAAACTCAGAATATCACACGTGACAGCAAGCACCTTTACCCACTGAGCTATTGTACCCACCCTAAAAGTTTTAGTTCAGCACCAGTACACCTGTGCTACCTCTCTCACACTAAATTCTCTTTTCCAGAAAACAAAACAAAACAAACACAAAACCACCAATAGACTTCTGGTGTCAATATCAGATACTTTTTACCTGTTATGGTCTGAGAACCATGATTTGCCTCAGAGTTTTTGCACCAAGTCTTCCTGATTTATAGCATGTAATATCTTTCTATAATACATTTGTTCAAATTAATGCAATTCACCTTATTATTTTCTAAAGACTTAGCAAATTTCAGAAAGGTGGCTTTATAAAGAACTCAAGCATAAAAACAACATTGTTCAAACAGCTGAGATGTCACACCAAGTCTGATGATATGAGTTGAATCCCTGGGACCTTTGTGGTGGAAGAAGAGAATGGCTCCTGCAGATGGTCTTATGACTGCTTCATGCATGTGTGTACACCCATGCAAATTAGAGCACACACACACACATATTCACACATTCACACACACACATATTCACACATTCACACACACACATACACACACACACATGCATAAATATATGTAAGCTTAAAAAAATATACTTGCATACACCTCTGATCTTCTTTGGATCAGAAACTAACACACCATCAGTAGGCAAGCCGTCACTAGAGAAGAGGTGAGAAGCAAGAGGAAGGGCTATGGTTAGACTTGAGTTTTGTATCACATCCAACCTCAAGAAATGCTTTTCATCCGTGCCTTAGAGATTGTCATCTTGTGACCCTTCTCAGATAAACTCCACCCTAATTTCTCCCGAGTAACATGCTCAGCTTTGGACAAGACAGGCCAAGTGAACTCATCTTGAACTCAACAGCATCTGAAGGCTTATACTGTGTCTTATTTAGGATTTCTATTCCTGCTAAGAATAGCCATGGCCATAACAACTCTTATAAAAGAAAATATTTAATTGGGGTGGATGTTAACAGTTTTAGAGGTTTAGTCCATTATCATCATTGTGGGGAACATGGTGGCATGCAGGCAGACATGGTGCTGGAGAAGGAGCTGTTACATACTAATATGCAGGCAACAGGAAAATAGACAGATACTACATCCATATCTTAAGCATATATGAGACCTCAAAGCCCATATCTACTGTGACACACTTCCTCTAACAAGGCTATACCTCCTAATAGTGCCACTCCCTTTGGGGGCCATTTTCTTTCAAACCACCACACACTGTTATGGGTTTGGATTCATTCAGAGACTTCACCAATCTGACCATGAATAACTTTTAATAAACACGAGGCTTTATTAAATATTGGCCAGATTCATAAATACAGATCTGGAACTTATAAAGGCAAACCCCACAAAATTATGTACTTCCTGCCTTCATCCAGTCAAAGGCAAACATATATCCTGACATAGTTCCTGACTGCATACCTCCAGCATAGGTATGATCAAGCACATCGTATGCAGTTGGGGCAGCCAAGTTTGTTTACAGAAGGGAAAATAAGTGACTTGTTACCTTCCATGAACAACAGCCACCATCATTCCAGGAAGATATGTTATCTGTCCTTGGGCAAGTGAAGCTTACAGGTTAGAAGCATTTCGTGTGAAATAAATCTCTTAGGCATAGTTATTTACTTACTTATTTATTTATTTATTTATTTATTTATTTATTTATTCATTCATTCATTCATTCATTCATTCACTCACTCATTCATTCATTCATTCATTTACTTTACATAACAACCACTGTTTCCTTCCCTCTTCCCAGTCTCCCCCACCCACAGGTTTCCCCACCTCACCCCTGCATCCATTCCTCAGAGAGGGTAAGGCTTCCAGAGGGAGTCAACAAAATCTGGCACATCAAGTTGACGCAAGACCAAGTCCCTCCACCCTATATCAAAGCTGAGCAAGGCCTCTCTTTATGGGGAAGAGGCTCCAAAAAGCCAGCTCATGTACCAGGGATAAAACCTGGTCCCACTGCCAGGGAGCCTACAAGCTGCCCAGGCCACACAATTGTCATCTACATTCAAAGGGTTCCTTTCCATACAGGTTCCTCAGCTGTCAGTCCAGAGACAGTGAGTTCCCAATAGCGTGGGTCAGCTGTCTCTGTGGGTTTCCTCATCGTGATCTGGACCCCATCTCTTCCATCAGTTGTGGATGAAGGTTCTATGATGACAATTAAGGTGGTCATCAATTTGATTTCAGGGGAAGGCCAGTTCAGGCACCCTCTCCACTATTGCTTGGCGTCATGTTTGTGGGTTCTTGGGTATTTCCCTGGTACCAGGTTTCTTTCTAACCCCACAGTGGCTCTCTCTATCAAAATATCTGTTTCACTGTTCTCTGCTGTGGGACTATGCTTTTGTACACTGTAAATATTTGTTACGGCTACTGATTTAATAAAATGCTGATTGGTCAAGTAGCTAGACAAGAAGTAGAGGTGGGACAAGCAGACTAGGAGCATTCTGGGAAGGGAGAGAGCAAAGCAAACAGCCATATGCAAAGGAAAGAAGATGAGAAAGCTGCACTGAGCAAAAGGTACCAAGCCACGTGGCTAAACATAAGTAGAAATATAGGTTATCTCAAAGTATAAGGATTAGCAAGTAATAAGCCTAAGCCATAAACCAATCAACATGCAATTAATATATGTTTTTGTGTGATTATTTGGAACTGTGGGTTAGGACCTTAGGGATAGGCAGGGCCAGAAACTCCTTACTACAATTCTCCTTCTCTGTCCCACCCACAACTTAACCACCCCATTCCCTCATGTTCTCTTTCCACCTCCCATTACCTCCAGCCCCCACTCCCATGGTCTCAATTTACTCAGATCTCATCTATTTCCTCTTCCCATGGAGACCCATAAGTGTCCGTCTTAGATTCTTCCTTGTTACCTTGCTGCTCAGGGGTTGTGGATTGTAATCTAGTTATCCCTTGCTTTACATGTAAAATCCTTATATGAGTGAGTACATACCGTGTTGCTTTTTTTTTTTTTTCCTGCCCCTGGGTCTGTTTTACCTCACTCAGGATGTTTTTTTTTTTGTTTTTTTTTTGTTTTGTTTTGTTTTGTTTTGTTTTTCTAGTTCCATCCATTTGCCTGCAAATTTCAGGATGTCATTTTTTTTAACTGCTGAATAGTACTCCATTGTGTAAATGTATCACATTTTTAAAAATCCATTCTTCAGTTGAGGGGCATCTAGGTTGTTTATAAACATAGTAATTTAAACTTAAAACATAACTTTAGGCACCATAGCCCTGGCTTTCCCAGACCTGGTCCAGCATACCCAGGCTCATTACTTCTATTTATCTTTGAGCTATGTATAAAATAGAGATCACAGCCCCAACTTGGCAATCTTAAATGTTAGCAAAAAGTAATCTAAATTCCTTGCTTTAGGTATTCATAGGGACATCCAACCAGGAAAATTACATGAAGTTTTGCCAAGAATGTGTGCAA
The DNA here is from genome assembly GCA_033318265.1 of Phyllotis vaccarum. Taxonomy (NCBI): domain Eukaryota; kingdom Metazoa; phylum Chordata; class Mammalia; order Rodentia; family Cricetidae; genus Phyllotis; species Phyllotis vaccarum. The sequence goes on along the minus strand of JARWLC010000009.1, from coordinate 33,487,381 downwards.
GACATAATTACACAGACATTCCTTTGTTATCTATTAATATCAGTTGCCTGGCACTCACTCTATCAGCAAAGGGAAAATAAGTGAGCCTGATCTTTCAATTTATACATTCTGAAAGAGATAAGACAAAACAATGGATCCTATTTGGGAAGAAGCAGGCTGTTATTTTTGTGGTTAAACAAAACAGGTTTTGAGTAAGTCCTGTTATCATCAGATAAAGACCAGGAAAGATTGGTGGCTGAGATTAGAATTCCAAGGCACTTACTCTAAACTTCAATGGTAAGAGGATAGAGCAGCAGATGAGAGCTGGGAAGTTGTTGTGAATGACAGAAGAGCAGGGCTCAGAGGCTGGATTAGCTCCAAGGAAGCAAAGGAACAGAGTTGAAGCTATCCAGGCTTCTGGTCCTCAAGACAAGTTGACAATATAGCAGCCTTGTCTCTGCCAGAAATCACTCAAATGACTATACAATAGATTCCTAATATTTTATGCCATTAATCTGCACAAATGGATCAAAGTTGCTAAGCCCGTGATTTTTAAATCAGTTACTTTTACTTCACATTAGTGGGAAATGAGCAGAATTTCAATGAAAATGAGGACTACCATCCAGGAAACACAATCTTGTCAAGTCTTCCAAAGGTGTGGGTAACCAACCCCAGCAACACTGGGAAAGCAGCTGGGGAAGGCAGATGTCACTAGCCACTATGACATTTTGAACTTTATATTTTCAATTCAAACTACATTCTTGAGTTTTAGAAAACTCAATCACATCAGCTGCAATAGGTTAGAAAGAAAGGGTTAGATCTTCTATATTCAACATATGACAGTGTAAATCTTTCTTTGTTAGTAATAACCTGTTCTTCTTTGAGGTAGTCTCGCTCCAAGTAGCCCTGGCTTGTCTGGACTTACTATGTAGACAATAGCCTGGAATTCAGAGATTCTCTTGCCTCTGCCTTCAGACTGATGAGATTAAAAGCTTGGGCCAATACTAACAGCAAAGAATAATTTCAAAATCCAGCTTGATTACACTCCAGTATGATGCACGTTATAAAATAAAGTACAGGTTAACAGTAGTCAATACAAAAGAAAGGGAAACAGCCTTTAATCCCAGCACTCAGGAGTCAGAGGCAGGGAGATCTCTGAGTTCAAGGCCAGCCTGGTCTACTGAGCAAGTTATAGGATAGCCAGGGCTACACAGAAAAACCCTGTCTTAAAAACAAAACAAAATAAAAAACTGTCAGGTAGACTTAGGATCAGATATCTAGCGAGCATTCAGTGTTGTCAAAACTGTACCTACCTATAAGGTTATTTTAAGGGCAAAACATGGATAGCTAATAAATATTTCCTGGTACAGAGTAAAAACTCAGTAAAGGCCACCTATTGTGCCCTTGCGATGAACAACTTTGTGTCAATATCCTAGAGTAGTTACATGAGGGTTGGCCAACAGAAAACAGCAAGTTGGGGCTTGGGTAAAGGCTTCCTGATCCTGAGTTCACACAGAGCTATTTCCTCTAAGCCACAGCCAGCATTTCCATTTTGTGTAGTTTTGAAAATCACATTTTACAAAATTGATGAGTGTGGCTTATCCCGCTCAGCTTTACCTCCACTGTGTACTGAAGCCGTGGGACCAGCGTGCAATGTGAGAGGAAATTACCTCTGAATGGGGTCTTTAGGGCAGTTGGAGAAATTCCTCTTGTGCTCCATTAGTTTAATTATGACATAGTTCAACAGACTCTGAGAAATGTCCGACCTGGGAGCACTTGTCCACAGGGGCATGCGGGCCGTTGGCTGTGGCTCTCAATCCCATTCCTCAGTCAGGTGTCAGAGAGAGCTGAGCCATAAGCACGCAAGCAAGTTTTGTTTAGAATACCTCCAAAAGCCAGCCAAGTGGCAAATGTGGACATCTGTGCTAGACTGTGGCTGTCCTGTTCCTGTTTTTTCAGTCTAATCTGTCGAGATAACCATTTCCCCATTCTCTTAAACAAACACAGACTTCCTTGTTTAAACACTATAACAGTTCCAACCGAACACACAGCTTTTAATCATTCAGTGCTAAGTACACTCGCGAGAGGCCGGGAGAAAAGAATCAAAACATCTTAAATATAAACTAGCTGATTGTGCTCCTTTGCGAATCTCAGGAAAGAAGAGAAACCTGGAGTTCCAGATAAAAAGGAATGCAATAGTGTAGGGGAAACTATCACGGATTTTAAAATAACAAAAGAATTAGAAATTTGTAAACACAGTTGCAAGACTGCAAACTCTGTCCAGCTATGAGAGAGAGCGAACAAGAGATCATGTTTTAGTTTCTTATCCAGTAAAAGCGGTAAGTTTCACAAATGTAAGTCCCTGTGCTCAGGCCTGCTGTTTTTAAGAAAGCTATTTAAAATCAGAAGAAGGTTGTTTTCCAGTCAGCTCCCTCCTGAAAGCCCTTTAGCAGAAATCTGTCACCATCACGCACATTCCTTCTCACTCACGGGTGTTCTGGGTCATTTCCTAATATTTGAGAATAGAAGTGTGGAGAGTCGGGAGGGGGCTTACCCAGTGGAATAAGCAAGAACATTGACAGCATTGACAGGCTCCACACCTTCCTCTTGCTACTCTCAAGTTCACTGAGAACTATCTAACACAGCCTCAGACAGGAAGCTAAAACCTACACACCTACAGAAAACCCCGATTTTTTTTCTTTTTCTTTTTTTTTTTTTGAGAAAACAAATGGATGGTAAATAATCCAAGCTCCTCATTGTTTGACTTTGAGACTTAACCAGCTTTGAGTCACATCCAGGATTCTTGACATACTTGGGTGACTTTCTGTGTGTGAATAAATATTCCTGAGTTATTTTTGAGACAGGGTTTCTCTGTGTAGCCCTGGCTCTCCCAGAAATCACTCTCTAGACTGGGCTAGCCTGGAACTCACAGAGATCTACCCGCCTCTGTTTCTCGAGTATTGAGATTAGATTCGACAACTTTGCCCAGCTGAGAGTTATTTGTGAAAAAAGATAAAAAGCACTTCCGAAGTTCTTGGGAAGACAGAAGGACACTGTATTTACACTGGTGAGTGCTTTACAAAATTATCACTTAATAAATAGGCTGTCATTAATGCTTCATTATAATTGGGTACCACTCTAGCTGGTATAAAATTTAGGTTAATAGAGTTTATATATAACATGAATTACCAGCTGCATGCAATTAGAAATTAATTTAATATTGCAATAAAAATCTGTTTCAGAGATATGACACCCTAAGTGTGAGTCACATGTAAAAGTCCCTATGGAAGAAAAAAAAGTAACTAAAATGTTCTGGTTTCTCAGCCATTCTAACACAGCTGGTCCACAACTGGGCTCAGGTGAGACCTAGACTCTGAGCTTTGGCTTCTGTCCACTTTGTGCTAGACTGTGTGAGAATGCAATCTCCCTGGCTGGAAAACAGTCACAGAATGGAACTGGCCAACCCTATCAGTTCTTCTCCTAGAAGAAAAAGTCAAGGTTAAGTGACAGCAAAGATTAAAAAAGAAAGAAAGAAAAAAAGAAAAACCAAACCTTAAGTAAAGTCCTGGCACTGAGAACCCGAGAGGCCCATGTTATGGGACGTGGAAAGTGGTCCAAGAACACTGAATTCTGACAGTCCAGAAGCCAGTCATGGGCAGTAAGTGAGATTACTTCTAATCACACTTCATTGCTTTATGGCCACCTACACCACATACCTAATTGAAGAAGACCAGATTGATATTCATTGCTTCATCGCTTGAATTTTCAGTCTTGATTGCATCTTCTATAGTTCTAAAGGCACCTGAAAGTCCTGGAGTCCACATTAGCACTCACCCAAGCTTAGGCCGCTCATGTCTTAGGCCTAAGACTTTATGTCTAGATTCTGAAGGCTGGTACCGAAGAGTAAATAATGAAAGTAACCAGGATTTCTCAGGCTCAAACGACATACTTTAGTTAAATACTTTTTAAAAAACTACTCACATAAGACACACTGCTAGGTATAGGGAACACGAACATGAAGTTTTCTTTGGGTATTTATCTTGTTTGTTTGTTTTGTTTCTTATTCTGGTTTGGCTTCTTTAAAAAAAAAAAAAAAAAACTCATCATATTTCACTATTACCCCTTAAATACGTGGTTGTTTTCTAAGCAGAGGCAGAAAGGAACCAAATGGGATGCTGTTGCGGGGGTTTTGGAAGGAGTGGGGGGAGGGCAAACAGTAATCAGAATATGTTGTATCAAAATCCATTTTTAATAAAAGGAAAAAAATGGATCCAATTCTTTGACCCAAATGTAGAACAATGAACGGATTTGAGCCTCTTTCTTCTGGACTCTCAAAAGAAGCCCAGCTCAGGGGGTTTGTCTCCATCAATTCCTTCCCCACCAACCAGTTGAGGTTTGTCCTTCTGGATTCTCACTCACACACACCTCTGAGCTGTGATGATTGTTTCTGTTGGCAATTCGATGTATCTTGTCTAACTGGTGTTGGCTTATGGACAAGTCTGTGGGGGATTCTCTTGACTGTCTTAGTTGATGTGGGAAGGACCAGTCTCCTAGCCAGCACCATTCTCTTGGACTTCATAAAGGGTGAACCCACACATTCTCTTTCTGCTCTGATCCATGGGTGTGACTTGACCAATGGTTCCAGCTTCCTGTCACTTTGACTTCCCTGCAGGAATGGACCACAGCATACTGATGATAATAACGCAACATGCAACCACCGTCACCCCCCACCCCCAAGTAAAGGTTTCCCTGCCAGCAATACAGGTCAGTGGCTAAAGGAAATTGCCACAAAGCAGACAATGTGATTACCATTACCACGACCTCAGGTGCAGAAAGAAGAAAACAGCTAATCTACACATCACACACACACACACACACACACACACACACACACACACACACACACAATCAAACAGGCTTGCACATAGTCACAGGAAACAAACAAATGTAATTTCTTTAAAAAATCCCAACTTAATGAAGTTGAAAGGTTCACAGGTATGAAGACAATGAATGCTTAAGGGAAAAGCAAAACATCCACCTCCTGGGTGTGGATAACTGTAAACACCTTGAAATAAAAGTGAGATTTTCACAAAACAAGGCTATGGGGGGGGGGCGCTGGGTAAGAACAGGGGGTGTTATTTAGAGAACAGCAAGTGTTGTTGCCTGGCTGGTGTACAGGCAGCTTGCTGTGAGAGATAAAGATGAGAGGAAGTTTGGAGCCAGGGAAGGAAGGACTTGAAATGTCAGAATACGGAATTCAGTTGATTTAGTAGGTAATGGAGTCTAGTGAGGTTTTTGAGCAGGAGATGATATAATCAGTCAAGTTGGAGTCTGACACGTTTCCACACTTGAGCAACTTTTCTATAAAAATAAGACTTTATCAAGATATCTTTATGAATAAAATAATGCACACTATGAAATATGAATGAGCAATAGGGACACAGTAAAGACTAAGAGAGTAAACGGTGTAATATTTAGGCACACTATGTCATCCATTTTGTCTCGGCAGAGGAAGGTGTCAGTCAGAGTTCTCTCCAAATCATCTCTCCAAGTTTCTTACCTCAGTCAAACTTCACTTTCAAGAGATGGAACAGGCCCTTGCTATCACCCAGCTCTTCCTTAGGCTGCAACAGGGTGTTGATTTGATGAGCATGACCTGCACAGAGAAGAAACTGCAACGTCCCTTCATAATTCCTGTGTAGAGATTGGTATGACCTATTTTATAGCAGACAAATTGGCCTCTGTAGTAAAAGATGTGAGGTACTCACACCCCTTGGCCCCACATGTCCATGTCTGGGTGTCTAGCCTCAGACAAGACATTTTTAAAAACAGAAGGGGAGCTGTAAAGATGGTTCAGAGTCATGGATACTAGTGTTCAATTCCCAGCCCCCACACAGCAGCTCATAAACCCTCTGTAACTTCCGTACTGGGGGATCCGATACCACATCTGGCCCCCAAAGGTACGAGGCACAGAACTGGTACCTAGACATATATGCAAGCAAATCATGCATAAACATAAAAAAGTTATTTAAAAACAAAGTAAAAGAAAGTGATACAAATTAATAAAAAAAAACAAATATTATGTACTGATATTCACATACTACATAGTAATTACACAAATGATTACAGTAATGATAGAATAGTGTTATATTTATGAAAAAAGTGAGCAAAAAATGTCAAACTTCTTAAGCAGAAGGAGTCTTAGATATTGAACTAAGTATTTCATGAACACCTAGTTTTAAATAACTCAGAAGATCAGGTCGGCAATAGAGCAATGGGTCTATGTGAAGGATAGACCATCGTTTACAAATGATGGAAACAACAAATTATTGGAAGAGGCTAAATGACAATAAATTAAACAAACAAACAAAAACAATAATAGCAGTTGTATCATGATCATTTTATTAAAGGCTGAGTAGGGCTTTCATCTATTTTATTTCTAACAGCTATTATGTCATTATTACAGAATAAAGAAAAAAGAAAAGGCAAACCTCTAATAATACAATATGGAAGAAAGAATCCCCCGAGTGACTTTTTTCTCAACAGACTCCACAGAGACTCTAAGTGCTCTGGAGGTCCCTTAAGCTGACAAGGACACATAGTGTCTAGTGAAACATGAATTTCACAATTTTGTCCTCTTTGGTTCTGGAGAGGGAAAGGGAAGCAGCATGTCAGTATGGCATGTGGTTGCATTGCAGAATTAGCCTGTGATGTGACCTCATGTTTACTCTCTAACCCTACGTGGAACATGCGTGGCTTCCTCCTTCTTCCTCTGAGAATGAGAAACAAGAAATAAGCAATCAAACACTGGCAATAAAATCAGCTGCCAGTTGATGTCAGCTCCACTGATTAGACACAGCACTATCTCCCTTTTTAAGTAAGCCAGTGAAAATAAAACGTTTTCCTCACAATGAGGCCATTAGCTGAAACAATGATAAAGACCCTTAAATGTCTTATCATTAGATCGTGGTGGGCTTTAGACGGTCCTAGCATTATCTCTAGATTTCTAAGAATAATCATTTCTACAGAAATGCTAACAACTCTCCAGCATGCACAGCAACTAAAAAAGGAAGAAAAGAAATAAATCATCGCCACATACAATCTAGAAATTAAATTATTACCTTGTGATTATTTAAATATTGTTCAATAATTAATGTTCAGCTTAGACTAAAAGAGATTTAAAGTGAAAGTCTAATACAAAAAAAAAATGGTGCCACTAAATGAAAGATTCTGCTTTGGGAATTTGAATTATTTACATGAGATTTTGTCATTAATTTAAACTTGACCTTTGGTGAGGCTACCATTCATACCATATAAGAGAGAAACAAATATTCTCGCCCAAACCCATTTTGTGTGTGGTGTTTTCCCACCTTTGGCAGAGGGTTTGATCGGGTTCTATGACCTGGTGTTATTTTCTGTGTGCGGTACAAACATCCTTCACACTGCCTCTCCTGACCATTGTGAGGAAGATTTATGGAAAATGGACAAAGTCCTGGCAGGATTTCACACTTCACTCCAAGGAAGAGGCAAAGATTAAGAATGAGGAAAATTAGGTAGACAAGCATGTGTGACTGAAAGAAGGGCTTCCAATTCTGCAGAGACTGGGTCCCTTGAAGCTGGGACAAGACCTGTGAATGAGATCATGTTGACTTCCTCTGCTTGCGCAGAAATGCTGGCCATCTTCCCTTTGGAAAGACAAGTCATCCATGAACCAGAGTTCAGAGCAACATTGTAAAATGTTTCCGAACTCCTGGTGACAACATACTGACACAGGTCCAAGGGACAGGCCCTATGAGGCTTTTCCAGGCCTGGCCTCAGAGTCCTGTGAGAATTTTTCAGAGCTAGCACTCTGCATTCCAATGAAATCCAAGCCTCTGATTATGCAACAGACCACAACGGTCTAAAAACATGTGCTAAAGGAATGGGCCAAAGTTCTGACAGGGAAGCCTGTCTTCCAGAATCTCGAGATGGTGTTGAGTTAGTCTAAGGCTTAAGGATGATTTTATATGTGTATGTGTGGGGAGGTGTATACTATATGTGTATATATATATGTTCAAGAAAAATGATTCTGGCTATCTTCACTTCAGATAGGACAAGACCTAGTAAAATCATCTCAGGGATGAACTCTAAATCAGAAGCAGGGGTTTTATTGTTATTGTTTAAATGTTAACCCATAAATTAATGCCCCCGATTCCTTTATAATTCTGGATATATTATTTTTGTTCTTTCAGGATGATTCTCATCAGTTATGACATCAGTTCCCAGGGTATATTGAACAACACTAGACATTACGGTACCTTAGACTAGAATGAAATTCCTGTAGCTAACATCACGTACTACACAATTGTTTACAAATTGTACATTAAAACTAGATGTGTAGAAATATCTTCATTTAATTTTTTGGCATATACAATTTTTTTTAAGTCTCTGTTAAAAATAAAAAGCTGTTAAGGTTTCTCTCTCTCTCCCTCCCTCTCTCTGTCTCTCTCTCCCTCTCTAGCTGACCAACAGCTATGCTGCCAAGATAAAAATTGGCTAGCATAGTAACTAGTGATGTTCCAACATCATTTCCTTCCCTCCTTAATGGAAGTTTCCAGGAAGTCAGTTATCTTCACAGTCTGAGGTATTTCTCAAGGCTTCCAGAAACAAAGACATTTCTCCCAGATCATTCCCCAAATAGCCAAACCTGTAGGGACATGCTGTTTTCCCAAGCCCTGGCTCTCAGCCACTACACAGATGGCTCATCTTACCACTAACAAACTCCCATTTATTTATTTATTTATTTATTTATTTATTTATTTATTTATTTATTTATCTATCTATCTATCTATCTATTTATTTATTTTTAATAGACTGGCTCAGTGGTTCTGGGGGCATTGTGGTTCTACTTCATACTAAGAAAAAGTTATATTTGCTCCTAACTTGATTATATATACAATATCTTTATTATCGTAATTATACCATCCATTTCATATTAAAAAAAAACATAAAACTGACAGAAGAAATAGAGTTGTATTTTCTTTGAAAGGGTTTTTTTGTTAATGTAATGGATGGGTATGGGTGAGAAAAATTATGAGTGATTGCTAGGATAGCTTACACTATTTTTCCTCAGATAGATTAAGCAATTTTTGAGTATCAGCTCCATTTTATAATGTATTACATTGAATTTCTTTTTTATTTTGTGGGTATACATGTGTATGTGTGGATGAACATCGACATCATGGCCTGTGGCCAAGGGACAATTTGTAGGAACTGCAGTCTCCTTCTACCACGTGGATCTTGGGAACCAAATTTCAGCCTTGAGTCTTGACAGTAGGAGCCTTGACCCACTGAATTGAGTTGCCTCACCCCATCCCCCAACCTCCTTGCCTCCATTTAGAAGAACCATGCCCTTGAGAACCTCAAGTACAAGTGATGTTGTAAAAAAAAAACAAAAAACAAAAAACAAACAAAAAAAAAAAGTCAGCAAGCCAAAGGTGTGAGATTAATGGACCTGTCTGTGCTTTTAAGTTAAATGAAAATGTTTAAGGTGCGCATGCTCCACTCACAGTTTGCTTTTTGACTTCCTTTACTTTAGCTTACGAGCTAGCTACCAATCCTAGTGTGGATGGGGGTCCTTTATTTGTTTTCCAGGATGTCCTCACTGTATATGGTACTGGGTTATATAATGCTATTAACACGGCTCGCACCCCTCCCCCTCCCCTTCCTGTTATCCACCAACTCCCCCCCTTCCTTTCTACTTCATGTCATGTATACGATTTTGATTTAGTTTATGTATACAAAATATAGAAAACATGAGATATTTGTCTTTCTGAGAACTGACTTGAGGAGATTGCTATGAATATATCCAGTTGCATGACTTTTCTTGCAAGTGACTTACTGCCATCTTCTTACGGCTAAAGGACATTGCATTGAGTCATACTGTCTAATTTCCTTACTCCTTCCTCTGTCATTTGATACCGAGGTTGGACCTACAACTTAGCTATTGTGACCAGTGCTGCAGCAAACACTGATCCACCAGTGTCTCTGTGATAAGTTCATTCAGGGGCTTTGGTAAAGGCCCGGGAGTGGTTCAGTGGGGTCATATGGGAGATCTATTTTTAATTTTTTTAAAAAAACAAATTTAAAAATTTCTGCATTAGTTCTCACTTCCACCATCAGGTGTGAGACTTTTCTTTAGACTCTCAGCAGAATTCAGTGTTATTTATTTATTTTCTTAATAACTGCTGCCCTGATTTGGGTTATATGTCCTCTCCCGGGAGTTTGAATTTGCATTTCTCTGGTAGCTGGCGAGACTGAATATCTTTACATGTTCACTGGTCATTGGTATTTCATTGTGGAGAATGGTTTGTTCATTTAATTAGCCCACTCATAATTACATCTTTCCACTTCTTGTCACATAGTATTCTGAGTTCTTTATATATCCTAGATATTATTCCGCTAACAAATATATAAGGAGAAAAGATTTTCTTACATTTTATAGGCTATCTTTTCACATAATTAATTATTGACTATACTATGCAGGGCTTTTTAATTTCCTAAGTTCCCATGACGTCATTTCCTGAGCAACTGGAATCCCATTCAGAAAGTGCCTGTCTATGCCATATCTTGCAACGTTTTCCCTCTAACGGATTAAAAAAAAATTTATTTTGTATTAAAGACCTTTGATGTGTTGAGTTTTATACAGGAGAGCTAGAAATCCGGTCTTATTTCTCTGCACGTTGACATCCAGTTTCCCCAGCACCATTTGTTAAAAATAGTCTCTTCTCCCATATGTGCTCTTAGCATCTTCATTTTTTAATGAAGCCAAATGACTAACACCTTTGCTTTGTGTCTTCATGTTAGAACATTTCTCCTCCAATATATAAACTGCTGGAGGATGAAAGAAGTTGATATCACTCATAATGTTGGAGAAGAATTTAGTTAAAACAGGAAAGAATGTGGAGCCTTGAGGCTGGGATGTATGTGAGTTGAGAGAGCGTGTACCTACCATGAATGCGGCTCCAAGTTTGATTCCCAGCATCACATGAACTAGGTGTAGTACTGCATGCACACAAGAGAAGGAGGAAAGAATACTGTGAGGAGAAGAAGTAAATATAGGAGATAGCAACTTAAAAAGACAGAGTATCCAGGAGACAAAAGCTGGTGGCACCAGGCAGTGGTAGCTCAAGGCTTTAATCCCAGTACTCAGAGGTAGAGGCAGGCAGATGTTCCAATTTGAGGCCATCCTGGTCTACAGAGTGAATTCTAGGACAGCCAGATCTACACAGTGAAACCCTGTCTCAACCAACCAGACGAACAAAACCTGATAGTTCCTCCTCATAATCCAGAGCAAGACAGAATGAAGCAAGAAGACGACCATGAGTTGAAGGCCAGCCTGGACTACAACGTATCTCCTGACATTTAGATAGAAATGCTCTCATGTAAAAGTCAACAAACAAAACAGAAATACAAGTCTGAATCTTGGGAGAGAGTTCAGTGATAGAAATACAGTTTGGAAATACCACAGGCCAGTTAAAGTCCAGAGGCTGAAAGAAACTGAAAGGACGTCAAGACGAAGATGTCTGAAGGGACAACGAATCTATGGTGGGGAGGGAAAGTTTGTGAAGACTCACTAAGGAGATAAAAAAGGTGAAAGAGCAAAGAAGAGACTTAAAGTTTTTACTTGATCTTAAAATCCAAGGGAGCAGAAAATCGGGGAAGTGAGAGATGGTCAGGGACATGGGTTCCAGGTAAATGTCAATCTGTCAGTCGCCAGGCTCTCAATGGAAAGATGAAAGAATCAGCAGAGTTCCAAAGGTCAAAGATTTAGTATTAAGGAACAAAAGACAAGGACAATCTTAAGTCTATTAACCTTAATGATGAACAGAAGGGAAGACAACGTGACATCTTCTTATGTGGTTTTTGTTCCTTTTGTTGCCATCAATACACCTTCTTTGCTATGTTTACTTAGTGTTTTTTAAATTAATTTTTACAATTTGCTTCACATATCAACCAAAGCTTCCTTCCCTCCTCTCCTCCCATTCCTTCCTTCCCCGACCTCCTTTCCAGCCCCTATACTTAGTGTTTGGTCAGATCCCCTCTGACCTACCAAATAGTCCTGGATAGAGAAGTGAGAATTGAGTCAAAAGACAGAAATGGGGAGGGCTCTTAGTCAATACTGTAGCAGCCCCAAGTTTATTTCTCAGGGCCTTTTTATACAGAAGCAGGGAGGTAAAAAGACCTCTCCATCTCAGGGACATCATGGTCAAGGTACAGACCAGTGTAAACACCTCCTTAATTCTCAAAACACCTAGTAACCATGCCTCATATACAGCAAAACATCCTGTTATACAGCCTTGGGGACTAAAGCTTGTGGTAGCCATGCCTTTCTTACACAGCCTTTCCGAGCAAAACAAGCTCAGACTCTCTGGTTTTGAGTCAAGATGGAATGAAGCCACAAGATGGAGTCACTGTGGGCTCCCATAATGTTTTAATTATGTGTACTATGAGAATTTTATTTGCTGGCCTTGTCTATTTGATATTCTGGGTGCTACATGTACTTGTGTGAAAATGTTTTCCCTTAGTTTGGGGCAATTGTCTTCTGTGATCCTGTTGAAGATCTGGTCTATGTAACTGATCTGGGATTTATCTCTCTTATCTATTCTTACAGATTGAAGGTTTGTTCTTTTTTTGAAATCCCACATTTCCTATATGTCCCTTAACTGTTTTTTAATTTTTTCATATTCATTTACTTTATGTAGATGCTCTACTTTATTTTTGAATCCTCGTAGTTTGCTTTCTTCTTAATTCATTCTCTTTATAAGGCTTTCATTTGAGTTTTCTAGTTGGGCTGTTGGGTTTTTCCAATTCAATTTTTATTTCTGCTCATGTCTTCTTCAATGTTTCTTTCTCTTTACTGAGTTCTATTTTCTTTTTTGAAAGATTTATGTATTATATATGCAGGGTTCTTCCTACATGTATGTATATCTCATTAAAGATGGTTGTGAACCGTCATATGGTTCCTGGGAATTGAACTCAGAACCTGTGGAAGAGCAACCAGTGTTCTTAACCACTGAGCCACCTCTCCAGGAATTCCATCTTCAAATCCTGATTATCTTTATCATGTCATCTGGCCTATTTATGTTTTCTTGACATCTCTTGGGTAGAACGCATTATATTTTTTTCTCTTGAAGTTGACTGCGCTGTTCCTTTAAATTCCTTGAGTTATTTGATGAAATTTCTGATTTTCTTTTAGGTTCTGGTGTCCAGCTAGGTGATTCTCATCAATAGACATTTCTACAAGACAGGGGGCTTAAAGATGAGGTACAGTCTCTGTCTTTCATATTGTTTGTATTTTTGTGATGAGATCCGGTCATGTGGACTCCTCTCTTTTGTCCATTCTGTGTCTGATACAGATAGAGAAAGCTTGGGGCGCAAGAGTGGGTGTGTGACTCTGCTTGTACCTAGAGGCTGAATAAACCTTATGTGGAATGAAGTCAAGTAGACACAAGGTCTGGACTGATGTATATAATATAAATCCTGTTCCAAGCTTAGTGTTTGGGGGTTGAGGATCGTGGAAGGAGGGAAAAACCAGATGGACTCAGCTGGCTAAATCCTAGAGAAGAATATGTAACATTTAGCTGGGTTGGAATGTTGGGTATGGCTTAGGAGGGGCCTGTAGTTTGGGATAAGGCAAAGTGATCCCAGAAGAAACCTAGAGATTTTTAGCAGCACAAGGTAGGGGTGGGGTGGTCAGACTAAGCCAGGATACTGGATGTGGGACCCAGCCTAGGTACAGGGTTGGGGAGGTGATTGGAAGGTAGGAATGGGTGGGCAAAGCCACCTAGTCTCTAGAAAAGGAATATGCAGAATCTGGCTGGGTGAGAGATGAATATGGAAAGAAGTTATACATATAAATTTGAGAGAGAGAGAGAGGGAGGGGGAGAGAGAGAGAGAGAGAGAGAGAGAGAGAGAGAGAGAGAGAGAGAGAGAGAGAGAGAGAGAGGAGAGAACATTAAAGAGGGTAAGGACCTCCAGGTCAGCCCTTATATAACAACTTCAAGGCTGGCATGAGACAATCTCATAAAAACAAAACCAAATGAACAAAATGAGAAAAAAGTAAAACCAAATCTTATGCTTTCATTACTGTTACAAAAATATATAAACTCAATCAGATTCAAAAATGAAGGGCCTATTTTGTTCCACAGTTTCTGGATTTCAGAATGCCCTCTGTTTTTGAGCCTATGGTAAACAGTGTGCTATGATGCAGGAAACTGCTTCTGTTAGAGCATCTGGGCAACAAAGACAGAAAGAGCCCAAGGTCTGACCAGCACTTGAAGAATACACCACCAATGACCTAACTTCCTCCCTTAAGACTCCACCTCTTCAAGTTCCTGCCCTTTCTCTAAAACACAACTTGCTGGAGAACACATGAGTCTTTGTGAGGCATTCCAGATACAAACTATGGTCCTTCACTTTTTGAAAACAAGAGGAAGAGAAGAAGGAGGTAAGGTAACAAAGGTGATGGAAGGTTCCTTGTCTGCTAGCTTCCATTTTTTCTCACTAACATCTTACAAAAAAAGGTCAAGTTGTGTTTAGTGAACAAACACCATGAGAGTAATACAAAGTATGTAAGAGAAGTATTTATCAAATGGGCAAGTCATTATTAGGTCATGGAATGATACTATAAACACTCTATATCACTCAAACACAAAATTCCTTTTACTATTTGTTTTTCAATTTGGATAAACATTAAACAACCATGTTACAAGTATCCAAATTTTGGGAGTTTTCTCTTGGAGTTTGGTTAGGTAGCATAATCATATGGAGTCTCACTTTTCATAAGACAAACACATTGTGGAGTAGCATGCATAGTAGCATAATTGTTTTGCCAAATAATTTGTTCCTCCAGTTTTTACATGAGCCTGAATTCACATGTTTTCTGTAGGTGCGGTTGGTGTTTCTCAATGAAGTTTTTCTGGATCTGTAGGTGTTTGTATTTTGAAAAGTGCAGCCTTATATCAACAATAATAATTTCCTTTCCTACTACTGATATAAAAGGCCCCCTGATGTGCCTCCTGACCCAGGCTCTAGGTCTGATGACTAACCAAGTAGATTTATTCATGCTCTGTAGAAAGTCTGCAGACCCAAGGCATTTGGAAATAAACACGAAAAGGACTAAGGAATTTCTAGTTTATTTCTGTCTTTTGTTGAAATAAGGACAGGGAAAGATATAAACACCATTTCTAGCGCTCATGAACAGTATCCCACTAATATTCCAGGGAGAGGGAAAAAGAACATGTTATGGGCTTGAAGCACGCTGGGGGCAGTGTTCTCCTATGCCCTTGCCTTCCCAAGACATCTCTCCCATGGGGTTGCCCAAGTCCCACACAGTCTCATTTCCACCTCGCTGATGAGGACACTGTAATGAGTCACCCCTTTTATGAGTCACCTTTAAAAAGAGGAAAGCCCTAGAGAAGAAATTATCTTTAGAACATTATAAATTAGTGGATCAAATTAGCCTGTATGCTATGGAGATTTAGATTGAGAGCAATGAAGGACAGAAAACAAGAGGTCCAAAATGTCCCACTCTAGATGAACCTACAAAGCCACCCTGGGTGTCAAGCTCCCCAAGGTGGAACATCCCTGAGTCATCAGTAGGGATGAAGTGCTCACATGGTCCTTAACTGCCAAGGGACTCAGTGGCTTGTAGACTGGACCCATTCCTGAAGAAACATTTAAGAAGGTCACCTGGTAAGGAGGACTAGGGTTACCAGACCGCTACACAAATAAAACTCTAGTCTAACGACCCCACCCACCTACCACATGTACACCCTAGTGGTTCGTTCTCCTTCAGTCAGAGTGAGAGGAGACTACCAGGTAGACAGTTGAACCTGATTACTTGGACCTCTTGTGATACCCAGTCTGGGATGTTGTAATAAAACTGCTCCAAGCACACAAGGTGGAGCTTAGGAGTTCCAGGGCTGTGATTAGCTAAGACTCAGAGTGAACATTTTGATTTCTTTAATTAACGGAATTATTCCAGCTCTATTTTCCAACTGTTTCTTAACTAAATGCAAGTGCAGAGAAATCAGAAGCTTGCAAATATATTCATTTATCCAGGTGAGAGACATCTATCAATAGCTTACACACCCTCCATTTTTAGAGTCATAAAGAGGCAGAATTGAGAATCTAGCCACTCGGCATGGACTTGGTAAATACCTAGCCCAGAAGAGAAAGTAAACTTTGTCCACCAGCTATTAACCCTTTCTGGACATTAATCATCCTTTTTGGCAAAGATGGTTTCCAAGTACATTCCAGAGTGAAGGGAAATCATGCCTGATATTTCAAAATCCTGTACACACTTCAAAGTATCTGTTGCCAACCATTTTTGAATTAGTATCTCGGGAAATTCTTTTCCATGGTTACATATCTGATTTTATGATAGACATCAATAGGGAATTGGGATTTTTTTTTTTTTACAGAAATTTACTTTATAGCCAAATTTACTTGTATGCATTTCATAAAGTGAGAAATGAATTTATGTATGTTGATAGCTATCATCTCTACATGTGCCTGCCTCTCTGGGGCCCTCTTCCTGCAGTATCTGACATGAGAAAACTGACTGAGAGGAGAACGTGGCTAATTCAGCCAGTCCACTAGACTGTGCACGGGAAAGCACCATGTAACAGCATGACGGTCCTGCAGAACCCTAAGAGATAAAATGTATCACATCATCATCCCCTCTCTCTTCACTTCCCACTTCAAAAGTAAAGCAAACTAATGAAGGAAATAGTAGTCTCAGTGTGCTGTTCTCACAGCCTCATGAATCTTAAGACAAATCTTTAGCAAGGTCATTTGATTTTCCTGTGATCTCAAAGTTAGGAATTATACCAGGCATATTAAGACTTTTTTTTTTTATGCCATTTACCCCAACCTCCTGTATTTTCTTTATCCATGAAACAGCATTGCTGGCTTATTCCATCCAACAACAATGCTGACCATTCTTCTCTCTATAAATGCAGGCCCACTTTCCTCTTAGCTTCCCTATATCAATTCAGCATGCCTTCTTCACCTGCCTGAACCAAAGCAGATCTGTGAGTTCCATGGTCTCAGAGGCTGGCTTCTCACAAATGGTCCCTAAAGTCTGTGATTGGAAATAAAGTTCTCACCGGGCTTGCTTTCAGGTTAGAGCAATCTTTGTGACAAACTACAGACTTAAAACCACATACTTGGTGTGTGAAGGGTGGTGGTGGGGGGGGGGGTAGGAATGAAGCAGTCTAAGCGCCCAGGTGGGTTTTTGAAATAAAGCTGCCACCACCATCTCTTAAGAGTCAGGACGGAGACCCAAAGCTCAGGAGTCTCTCTAAGCTTCAGAGTATTCACTTTCCTAACTAATCAATAATTGTTATAATTAAAATTGATAGCTGTGAATCACATGACAAAGGGGTGCTGCCAGAATACTGATTGTGTCTTTGGCTTGGAAAGATAGGCAGTAGAGTGGAACACTTACTTTCCAATTTGCTTTTAGCTGTGTGCAAATTGCTTTAGCTGTATCCAGCTGATTTAGACCTTGCCTGGAGGTGCACTAGATTAATTGGGAGCCACACATTCATTGCTTACAGAATGGACTCTGTAATTGGTGAAATTTGTTAGTGCCAGTTATAAAATAACTATATAGTTCCACGTTTAGTGGTCCTTTTGTTACTCTTTCCATAAGAGAGGCCACAGGAGGCAATTAGAAGGACTGTGATGATTAAAATGGGCTTTTCCACAAGGACTCAAAGGAACGTGTCTACAGTCGATATTTTAGCCCAGCAAACAGTGTGAATACGGTATTGATTTTTTTTTTTTCAAAAGTTGAAAAAGTACTTGAGTACATATAGGAATTTTTCCGTCTTTGCTGTGACTGAAAGTTACCTAGGAGAGTTAATTTTGTTAGATCGGTGAGCAGGTTTTAAAACATGATTCTTGGTTCTCTCTCAGCCTTGTTGGATTATATAGAATAAGTACTCTTTCTGACTTACTGTGACTAGAAACAGGAAGAACGATCCTGAGGCCACCGCTGTGTCCCCTGCAGCTTGTATTTCTTCTTCTGCTCTTCTCTTTATGTGGCAGGATTCCGTAGGACGGCCTGCACAGCCTGCTGAGGAATTGGGTGAAGCCAAGTGGACATTTATGTTATTCGTTGTCAGGAAGGCTTTGTCCCCCACCCAAGAGTAATAATTAGAAGGGCAACAATAAGACATAAGCTATAAGGACAAGTGAGCAAAATAAAGGATATCTCTCTTTTCTGATAAGAGTCTCAAAAAGTGTGTTATAGCCAGGCACGGTGGCTCACACTGGTAATCCTGCCACCTGAGAGTATGAGGCAGAAGTGAGTGAGAATTTGCCTCAAAAACAAAAACAAAATAAAACAAAACGTCAAGTATCCTAAAAGACAGACAGATATGCAAAGAAGTAAATTACGAATCTTGGATCGTCTTGGTGTATTGCAGTGCACAGCAAAATGTGCAGAGACCATTCATTCTCTGCTCCCATAGATGATGGAAAATCGCATGTATGCACAGAACAGAAAAATCTAGAGAGATTCCGCCACTCATATGACAACTGTAATTAATGTTTATATAAACAACAACAAGATGTAGGAAGGGGACTGTGGTTCCCGGAAACAGCAGGATGAAGTGGTGTTGGACAACACTGAATTCAGTGACTTAAAAGTAGGTCCTGCCTGGTCCCCTCCATTTCTTCTGTTTATTCCTATTAGCGTTACACCTACCACACACACACACACACACACACACACACACACACACACACACACACACACACATACACACACACCAATTAAACCCTCACCTATGGAAGGGCCTATCAACCAGAAATTCAATTAGGTCTGTTCAACAACATCTTTGAGAAGACAGCTTTATTCCCAATGTTCCAGCAAATTCTAGACATAAATATCAAAGACCCACAGTGAGTAATTTGCATACTCCTGAAGCAGCTTCTGAGGCCAAGAGTGCAGAGTGTGTTTATTAGCCACATGTGAGTCTGTGGCCATCCAGGAACACACATAAAACTCCTTCCCTGTCTGAACTTGAATGATGGGAGTCCTCTCATAGGAACACCGGGAAGCACAGAAGCCATCATAGAAATACTGGGGTAGACACCAAATGGAGAAATGGGTGCTTGGCAGAGAGACAACAGCAAATGATTGCCACATTAAAGCTACGTAGGAAACTATTAGTAAAGATGTTTAATCATGTATACTCAATGTGAACTTTGGGATCCAATTAAATCTGAAGATTGTTTCTTCTAGAAAATTGCCTACTTGATCACTGCACAGAAAAGGCTGCCCACTGTTTCAGAATGGGCCACACATCCCTAGAGCTCAGTTGCTAACATGGAGAACAGAAGGTCTTTCTGAAGTGAAAGAGCATTCCATGAGGCTGAGGAAATGGCTTAGTAGACAAAGGAGGTGCTGAGTGCAAGCTAGTAAATGAGAGTTTGGATCTCAGGCACCTCAGAACTGAGAGGATCCAGATACACAGATCCCAGAAACTCCCTGGCCAGTCAGCCTTGCTGAAATAGAAAGCTCCAGGTTCACCAGGAGATCCTGCCTCAAAATAGAAAATGAAGTCGCTCTGTGGGGCACACGCACTTACCCAATCTCACTGGAAGTAAGTGCGACAATTTTAGGTTTATTTTTCATGATGTATTTTCCCCCTTTCTAAATAATTATTTTTTTCTTAAATGCAATTAAGCTGAGGCTTAGTAAATATATTTAAATATAAGCATTAGTGTGAGGCTTAAGAGAAAGAGAAGCATTCAGAAGAAAGTAAGACACACCCACGTGAGAGCATGGATGTGGGTTTGTCACAGATGCATCATCTCTCCAAGTCATTCTGAGGATGGGGACTTTTTAAGTGGTTCTTTGCCATCACTGAGCTCTACAGACAGAAACTGTGCCAATTACTATTTTGTCTAAATTATATATGATCCAGAGCCAACTTTTGTAGCAGAGGACTAAACAGAGGCCACGTGAGTGATGCCCATTCTTTATTTGGCCCAAGAAAGTGAATATTCTGAGCCACGACTTTGTGCAGAGTATAATTTGAGCGCTCAGATTGAAGATACAGCTAGCAAATATCAAATTTGCTTTGATCTTCCAACTTTGTATTGGAATATATGTGATCACCAAGGAGGAAAATTGATGCATAATAAAGCAACTTCTTTTATGGTTAGGATCAGAGGACATGCTTAGACTTTAAAGGTTCTGCTCAAGAAAGAGTATTTCAGAACATTTACCTCGGAAATGTTCATTTGAATGTATTTCGATTAAAATTATTCTTGTAACTTAAAAAAGTTAACTCTGTAAAAAGAGAAAAATACTCTTATAACTCTGCTGGTGTGGTAACTCAGCTGGTGAAATATCTCAGCAGATAAGGCTGCTTGCTAGAAAGCCCAGTGACCCGAACGGAAACCCCACAGCCCATGTAGTGCAAGGAGAGAGCTGACGACTTCAGTCTTCCTCTGACCTCCACACGGCACAGGCATTCTGGGATATCTGTATGTATGCATATACAGACACACACACACACACACACACACACACACACCAGTCATACAATAAATAAGTGAATGCTGAAACTTCCTTTTATAAGAGTTAGAGAAAGGAAGGAAGAGAAGGGGAGAGAGGAAAGATACAAGCCTGGAGAGTAACAAAAGACAAGCTCAAAGGCACGAGTTTACATAGAGTACAACTTTTCAACATACATGCATGCATACACAAATATTGTGCTGGCAACCATATCTTTTCAACGAAAGAGTCAGAAAGAAAAGGAAGGGGACATTTCCTCTATTTTTCCTCAGTTACACATGGCTTCAGCAATAAAAACAAGCTGTGTAATTGAAATAAGATAAGGTATGAAAAGAATTCATGGAAAAAAAATAAAAGGAAAATCTGATTTAAAATATCATTTGCCTTTTTATCACCAGCCAAGTGACAAAATATCACCAGCCAGTCAGGAGTATAAAAAAATAGCCGTATAATTTATATGTTAAGAATTGCTAAATACCAGTGTCTACCTAGGAAGATGGTTCAACACGGACCCAAATTTGTGTTATTTCTGTGTCTGGGGAAAATATGTTTGTCCCCCACCACAGAAGCAGTTTTTAGAAAGCTGGTAACTGTTAAAAAACGGTTCAGAAACAGGGTGGCTGGGGCTGATGCCACATAAGCAGTGGAGGATTCCCCTGACCATCAGTGGCAGAGCTGCATAAAGAATGGTAATCCATGAGTCAAGTTGCCTGGCAAGTTTCCAAAGACTTTGCTGCATCTCCTTATATGCCATGCCCTGATGGGAGCAACCTGGGAGATTAGAATAGAAAAGTCAATGAAACTAGACAGTGCAAAGCTAAAATGGAGCTCCTTTGGAGCTGTGAGTCACAGAAACAACTCATTGAAGATTTCTGAAGATTCCAAGATGACTCCAATTTTGACCCGGAGCAGTAGCAGTGTGTCTGGTGCTGCAAAGCCTCCCTGGGGAAGACACACCTATTGGTCCTGTGGGTCACCATCCATCTACTCATAAATGCCTCCAAGGTAGCACCAGAAGGACCTTTGAGTTACTAAGCCAAGGATTTTACCTTGCTTACTTCCCATTCATAGCCAAAGGTGGTGATGATTCTTAGTCCTAAGCCCCACCAGGCTTCAGCTGAATGACTGTTTATCTTTAAAATGATTGTAGGTGGGAAATAGTTGTGTAAGCAGAACAGAAATGTTTGAGTCAGACAGCTCGGGGCAGATAAACATCCTTGGACTAATTGAACCACTCACTTTGCCCTAATTACTTAATAGTGCAATAAGCAAATATGGAACAAAATAGAGCATGATAAAGAATGACCTGTGAACAGAGATCAGCCTTTGAGGCCAGCAAGACTTGGATAGTTTGGTCTACCTGGAGCAGGCCTGACCAGCACCCAGTGGTGCTCTAGGTTTGTTCACTCTAAGTTCTCTGTCTTGGGCTTTATAGTCACAGCCCAGGCCACATTAGTCCTCTGCTTTATGCAAGAAGACCTTTAGCTCAGACACAGTCAGGGTGTACACT
Organism: Phyllotis vaccarum; assembly: GCA_033318265.1. Lineage (NCBI taxonomy): Eukaryota > Metazoa > Chordata > Mammalia > Rodentia > Cricetidae > Phyllotis > Phyllotis vaccarum. The sequence continues at coordinate 33,465,311 of JARWLC010000009.1, read as the reverse complement.
TGCATATTTAAAAGATAGGAAAGGCTGGATGTGGTAGTGCATACCTTCAGTCCAAGCACTGGGGGAGGTGAGCGGGAAGATCATGAGTTCGAGACCAGCCTGGACTATTTAGGAAGAACCTACCTTACAAACAAACAAACAACAACAATAATAAAAAGCTAGCAGCCTTAGAGAAATTAATAATTTTGTTCTTCAATTTTTTTTCTAATTTTCTCGGCTTATTTACATTTGAGATACATCAATTCTAAAAACGTATTATCATCCAAAAAAGAACACTTGCATGTATCCTGTTTACATGTACATGCAATATAATTGTCACAAATCGGCTTTGAAATGAAAAAGCAGTAGACCCACAAAAAAATGCTATTTCCTGGCTTGCCCTCCAAGGCTTTTCAGCCTGCTTTTTGAGATACTTCAGGCCCATCTTCCCTAGAGGTGCTCACTGCCCTCCGTAGAATGGACCTTCCAACATCCATCATTAATTAAGAGAACACTCGGCAGACATGACCAGTCATTTTGGTAGAGGGGGTTTCTCCACAGAGGTCTTCTCTATTCAGTTTGTATCAAGTAAAAAAAAAACTAACCAACTCAGAAGGAGTTACCTCGAATAGTCAGTAATAAACTCTCCTTTGGTAAATGAGACATGTCAGCAGATGCAAGGGCTGGGGGAATGGCTCAGTCAAAGGGGTCTTGCCCAGCCTTTGAGAGTGGCACATTCTGGGAAAATTAAGTCAGAATAATCTACACTAAAATATACTCTGATAAATTTATAGAGATTAGAGAATAAATAATAATCTGTATTGTAAGAAAAAAAATGATCCAGTCATTTAAAATAAGATTGTTTTTAAAATATGGAAGATGTTTTTTATTGTACCTTAAAATGTAATTAAGTAAAAAACAAGGACTGGAAGAAAGTAGAAAGGCTAGGTTTGTTTTTTGATTTATTTTGTTTGGCTTTGTGAAACAGAGTCTCACTACGTAGCTCTGGCTGGCCTTGAGCTTCAAGCTCAGAGATTCTGCCTCTGCCTCCTGAGTGCTGGAATTGAAAGCATGTATGCCACTACACCTAGGAGGGCCTGAATTTGCCTTCTAGCATTCATGTAAAAACTACGGATGCCAGGCATGATATTGCATGCCCAGGCAGGTCTCTATCAATCTGAGGCTACACTAGTCTATATAATAAGTTTCAAGACAGCAGGGCTACGTAGAGTGTCTCAACCAAACAAAAGAGAAAGCTAGATATGACCCAATGTACTACTTGTCACCCAATCTCTAGCAGGGCCGAGGGAAGCAGTGTCAGAAGTCACTGGAGCTTACTGGCCACCAGCTTACCAGGAAAACGTTTGAGTTCCAGGTTCAGTGGGGGACCCTGTCTTATGGCAGTTAAGCATTGCTGGATGGATGAAGATATCTAAGGATCCTTTCCCACCTAATTGGGCAGATAGGAATGGGCACATTAAGCACACCGACACACAGACAGACACACACATACTATACATATATGTGTATATTGTGTATATGTACAAAATTAAGCAAAATTTGTTATAAGATACGAAATAGAAGCATGTTCTTTACATGGATGAAGCAGATGGGTCATAGAGGTGTAATTGGTAGTATAAAGGCGACAAGGAAAAAATGGCTTTAAACTTAGAAGAAGGATCATACTCAGGGAAGGAAGATCACAGAAAGTAATTTACCACTGAAAACAGCATGGAACAGAGAGACCGGCAGCCTTTCTGTGAGGTGACCTTTGTATGAAGTAGACTTTGCTTGAGGTAATTCTACTTTTCTTTCGTAGTGCTGAGTGTTGAGATGGAACCTCTTTCATGCTAAGGATTCCCTCCACTGCTGAGCTGAAGCCCCTCTTGAGGTAGTCTACCTTTAACAGAAGAATAGAATCATGTAAAATGTCTACATAATAATACGAAGTGTTTCCCCAAAGTCGGAGACTTTGCAACCATCAGAGGAGTTAAGATACCTCAGGCTGAACAAAAAATCAAAATGCTACCTAGCTTCCATTGCCATAGGAAAATGGATGGATGTCTCGATGAAAAAAAAAAAAATGGAGCATATCCTGTGAGGGCTAGCTTAAGCGCATTTCCAAGTCCTGCTCTGGTCAGCTACTGGAGTCCTGGGGAGACAAGGCAAGAAGAAACAAAGCCTGTGCACTTCTGTGGATACTGCCCAACTCCCTCTTCCACACCTCGCTTAGCATCTGAGCCCTGTGTGTTTTCTGCCTCCAAGAGCACCTGAGTTACTGTTCACATTGTGCACAGTGATAAGGACACAGGGTCCTAGCTCCCAATGTGAGTGAGGCTCCCTCCCCATCATTTCAAAGTGGAATAAGACGTATATTAAAAGAACTTGACATAGATGTCTCTGCACCACCCTATTTTTCATTGTGTGCTATGAAGTATCGTATGAAGGTACTTACTGTTATAAATGAAGGCATCAGTTCCTTTGTGTCCCCTCCAACATTTGATTACTTTTGATTTGAATCATTCATGTATAAAGTTTGTAAAATAATTCACATCATGTTATCCCCCAAATAAAATATTGTCCATTAATAGGAAGGAACAAACTTTGTAAAGTGTATTTTAATTGAATATCTCTGTGAAAATTTCTTGAGCTGGTAAATAATCGACCTTCATTGAACACATGCTGAATTAATTAAGCGAAGATCAGTTAGGTAAAGAGTGATTTCAAAGATGATGATGAGGTTACAACATGCCACATATTATTTGTGAGAAAAAAATGTCAGTTTTTAAAAATGATTCACGTCTATCAAATTAAAAGAACCAAATGGTTCACAAGTATATTCATTAACAAAAGAAGTTTATTTCTCCTCGGGGTACTTTCTCACCTCTTTTACTCATCATAAATAGTTATTGTGAAAAATTTGAGACATTCACCTTCTAGATTTTTCTATCCAAAACCAATATACTGCATGATCACACATGTTCATCTATAAATTTAAATATGTAACACTTTGACAAATACATCAGTATCTATTTATCCATTTAGAATATGAGTTTTTATTCTTGTCCCCATACAAAAAATCCAGAAGATTCAGTTACTAGCAATATATTACTATTGTCATGACATGTGAATTTATGGAGACTCTTCATTTTTTCAACACAGCATATTGTGCTGTCCATAGCTAGGCCCTACTGATGAGTATCAGAGTAGCCTTCCACTGTTTAAAATGAATATTTCTGTACAATGTCTTTATGTAGTGAGAATGGTTGTCGAAAAGGGAAATTACTTTGTATAGTTACTTATTTTCTAAAACTTTATTTTTAATTATGTATAGATATATATGTATATACATACATAGATATGTGGCATGGGAGTTCCTGACCCTGGAGTTACAGGCAGTTGTGAGTCATCTCACATGGGTACTGAACTCAGTACTCTCCAAAAGTAGTACCAGAGAGACATTCCCACATCAAGTACCTGCTCTTGATAGATGAGCCATTATATTTAGCCACTGCACTTACACTTTTTTTTGACATAGTACAAAATGTGTCTCTAAAATATTTTTCACTAACAAAGAATCTTGATCCACATGGTCCCCAACACTCAGCCTTTATCATATTGTTGGATAAGAAATAACCTAGTGTCCTGACGGTCTACCCTCTGACCACCATTCCATTCATATTGTCTTCAACTATTGTAGTTCCTTTTCTGTTTGCTAATTATTATAGTTTAGACTGTGAGAGCTTTGGTTTAATGCTTTTATTATTTTTAGACAGTCACTGTAGCCTTGGCTGGCCTGGAACTCACAGAGATCCATCTGCTTCTATTGCCAGAGTGCTGGCATGCAAGCCATGAATCGCCACTCTTAGCCAGTTTAAAACATTTAACAAAGTAACTTGAATATAAACTTTTGTCCTTTGCCCAAGAAACACCTTGCAAATATTTTGTCCAGTTTTTTTGTTTGTTTATTTGCTATTAGATTTTATGACATTATTTCCCAAATGCAACTGAATTTTTTTTTTTTAACAATGTGACTAAATCATCCATATTTCTAATGGCTTCTGAATCTCAGGCCTTGCATAGAAGTCTCGCTCCAACATAAATATAGACAAGCACACCCATGTCTGCTTCTATTACTTTGATATTTCATTAAAAGGGAACTCGTTTTGTTGTAAAAAATTAATTGGAAGTCTAGACTAGTTTACTTTGGTATAGCTCTCCAGTTTGTGAATACATGCTTAAATAACATAACAAAGTTGCTGGTCCAACATTTTTAAAATTATTATTTATTTAGTGTATGTGTGTGTGTATGTCTTTTATATTATGTACACCATGCCACACAAGGAGGGGAGAGAATTCATTCCTTGCATCCTGTGGCTTCCACGGATAAAATTCAGCTGGCTCCTTGAGCCAAGATGGTCACTGAGCCATCTTGATGGCCCCACAAAAACAATTTGTAATTACTTTCTTTTTTTCCTAGAAGAATGTAAACAATCTTTCAGAGTTATCCTCCTTCATAAATGAAGCGGTAACACTTTTACAAAGTAGAAAATACTTTGGTATTCTGTCCGAGTGCACTGAAATTTTCGGAATGGTACAGTTAAAGTGTTTGCTTGCATTTCATTCAAAATCTACTCAAATGGGCCCAAAGACACCTACAAGGAATAACAAGATGGGGGGTCCTCACAGGAACAGGTTATGTTAATTGCAAAGACTGGTAAGTTAATAAAATCAATATTGTCTCTTGATCTTAAAGGCGTTAATTTATCTCCTACATTTCTAACTTCCCCAATAAAATTTCCAGGCTGGATGTCTGTTTCTAGGATTGATGGATGCTTTTGTCTACACAGTGCCTAGTCCTGTTCTTATCCTGGGAAGGCTGCCTTATCTTATATTTGCTTCTTATTGCTGTTCTTTCCTGGCATGGCAAAATAACAATGTCTGGTAGAGAGACAGATAAAATTAATATCCATTAACCACACTCTCCTGCCCCCAGGCCAAGTCACATTCGAATCACCTTCCACATGACACCACTCTACAAGCCCTTGCTTCTGTCCTGGGTCCTGCTTCCTGCTTTTCTCAGGTGTGAAGAAGACTCCTCCACAGAGACAGCAGGAAAAACATTCAGAGCAAACAAGGAGTCCTCTTAAGAAATTACGAGATCTTAGTTAACCTACTACTCTCTCAGCCACCTCCCCACCCAGTTCTTGGACATCAGTCAATGGATGCTTCTGAATAGAGAATATTCCCTTTTTCTGTGAAAGACAACAAAAGTAAATGAGATTGATGGATGGACATTAGATGTGTTAAGCGGAGATAATTAAGTTGTTCACCTGGGAAATATGTTAGAGGAATGAGTTAAGTAAAGCATAGGCATGTGAACCGAGATAGAAAGAAATAGGAAAAAAAAAATCCAAGCCAACACTAAATAGCAATGATACACTAAATATACATGAGATGCGTGAAGGGCTGAATATTCATTATATCTTAAATATACAGAAGGGTATAAAATACTCAATATTCTTAAAGTCTTACTTTAACCTCTCACTGGTGACCTCTCTACACACACACTTGACACCTACCCTGAAGATGTAGGTAAAGCCCAGCTGCCATTGGTCCAACACTCCAGCCCTTGAGCAGGCAGTTCAGTAGAGGAAGAAAGTGCTAATTGAAGGCTCTTGAGCCTTCCCCGCTCCCCAGTCTGGCCCTGTAACTCCAGTCAGTAAGAATGACTGTGCCACACAAGGGTACACTGTGTATTACCCTTATTCATTGCAGAACTTGCGAAGTGTGTTAATCTCCTCCATTTCTCTGCACTAGGTGTTGGCCAATATTACCTCAGTAGAGTGGGTAACCCTGCTTTGGATCTATGAGTTCTCTGATTGTGGAATGGCTTGCTTGGCTGTGTGCTTGAAAGGCACCAGCAAGTCAGCTCCGTGCCTCACAGCATCTCATCCATCTTTGTCTCCTACCTGGAGCCCAGCCACTGTGATCTCTTTGCTTTCTTTGGAACACTTCAAACACATTCCTCCCTCAAGGTCTCTGTAGTTTTTCTTTCCTCCACTGGAAATATTTTCTTCTAGCATCTATTTACATATTCTTCTCTTTCCTTCCAGTATTTCTTCCCTAAAGCCCTCTGGAAAATTACAGCATGTCATAAAGATTATTTATTTATGATTTTTATGTGCCTATATATGTGCACCTGTACGAATTTATGTACAGTACATGCGTGCAGGAGCCCACAAAGTCTAGGAGAGAGCCAGGAGAGAGCATGAGAGCATGGTGCCATGGAAATAATAGTTGTGAGCAGGTGTGTGCTACCATATAGATGTTGGGAGGTAAACCTGCGTTCTGTGCAAGAGCAGGAAGTGCTCTTAACTGATGAACCATCTCTCCAGCCCCTAAATTTCATCATTTTCTAACAATTCTCTAATAGTCCACTGCCAAGTGATACCTTAAAATACAGTTCTAACACTTCTTTGTTACTAAGACAGACACAACAGACTTAGAATTCAGTCCTTCGAGCCTGATTCACGTTCAGAAACCAAGCACAAATGAGGTCTTCAACCTACTTCTGAACCAGCCCTGACACCTGCAAGTCTGGGGTTTCCATGACCCTTCACTCTCATGTTTGACTCTGGCTCAATAATGTAGTAAAATGACTCATAGAATTCAAGACCATGATACTTACAACTATGATTTTATCATAAATAATATATCCCAGGAACAGAGAAAAAGATATATAAGTAGTATGGGTATTAGAAAATGGGAGACAGAGTTTCCAGGCCAATGGTATAGAACCAACCTTGAAGTTCCTTAAACTTTGTCATTGAAGTTCATATTGAAATCTCATTCTTTAGAAATGACTGTAAACCATTGGCCATTGGTAACTCAACTTAATACCCGACCTTCCTCTTCAAATGACTAACTCACTGGTCATGTCACTGATTCCTCTGTTGACTGATCTCCAATCAGAGGCTCAACCTATTAGCATGAATCTAAGGATGATTGGAAATATAGTTCATTACAAATTGCAAATTGAGCCAGGAGGTTGAGAGAAACATATTCTCAGAACAGGAGCTGAGAGTGAGCAGTGATACGATGTTCCCATCCTCACTCATCATAAAGTGAGTGCCCGATATAGAGAGAACAATGTTCTAGGTCCTAGAGAGAAGAACAGTAAAGTGGTTAAGTTCATGCCTTCTCAGAGTCTCATTTGAATGGGAAGAAAAGACCATAAAAACTCTATGTACAAATCTAGACTATGTCAGATGATGAGAAATGACAGACCAATAAAATAGGCCAAAGAAGGGCTGAAGGAGAACAGGGGTATTTCTAGTTTGCATCTGTCATTTAAAAAAAGACAGCTGACTCTTTTGCCTATGCCACTCCCAGGACTCCTAAAGCCTCTGCAATGCCCTAAATCACACGCATGCTGACTGTGCTCGGCTAAATGATGCTGCCATCACTTCCCATGCCTTTTCCAGCCTCATTTGGTTATTGCAATGACAGAATCCCATTACACCTGGCATGTGATTTTAGAGTGTGCACAGAAAGCTGGGCCAGTTAGCGGATAGTACAAAGTGAGCCTAAGTGAGCCTCAGAACTACCCGCAAGGCTCTTCCAATTAGAGAAGCAGAGAAGCTAAAAGCAGTAGGAGGACAATGTCTCCAGAGATCAGAAGTGTGCGGGCATGTGACACTCCATGATTTAAGGTTTCTGAGATACCATACTGGTTTGCCAATCCCTTCTTGCCCTTCAGTATTCTTGCCTTCAGTATTCAGTGGGCCTGATTTGTAAGTAAGCCAATTTAAATAGGCTTCTGCTTCTGGCCACGAGTGTGGTTTGGACAAAGGATTTAGGCTGCAGCATTATATGTCTGATCCAAAGAGGTCCAAAATAGGAGCCAATCTAGCAGCCTAGTACTGCTTCTCCCACTTCACTGTGCCCCTCCAGTAAGCAGGTTCATCCCATCCTGTTAGACTCACAGGCTCATCAGATCCCAGCAGGCCATGGCCCTGTCCACTTTGAACTTCAACACACTTTCTAATCACCCTTGGCAATAAATCTATATTGCTTAGGTTCCTAAGATTCTGCTACTTACACCTGCAAAATCTTGACTAAGGGATGGTGGCCCTGGAGAGCCAAAAATAAACAAGGAGCCCTGCCATGCATGGAAATGGAACAGCAGAGCCCATACAACTGTTCCCATTGAGGGGGTGAGATTAGATACTAGCCTTCCAGGAGAATGCCACATTCCTAATTGCTACTGATTCATCCATGTCCACCCCTGCATGAAACAAAGTAAGTTCTTTAGTCAACCATGGAATGTGGCTTCACATTCTCCAGAAAACCCCACTCACTAGAGTTTGAGGGCTGTCCTTGACTCTGTAGGTTGCCAGCATACTGAAAAAAAGCCTGAAAACTAAAACTGTCTTGGTTTCTGGGGGAGGTGTGGCTGTGTGGTACTCACCTGCCACTGAGCCTAAGCCTTACTCAGAACAAAATTAGAATGTCTTGCAACCCCACCAAGGTGTAAGAATCAGCCTCCGTGTCTTTCTACCTGTGGGTATATTTGCCACTCTGCTGTGGCCATTAACAATTGAGCTCACAGTGATATCAGGTCAGAGACCTGCTGATATTCCATTTTAGCGTGAACAAAAGACAAAATAGCTGGTCACAAAACTGTTGCCCACATCCATCTTTTACTTACACACTCATTCTTTTTCCCTCCTTTCCCAGTGTCTCTTGTAGGCCATGCTGACCTTGAACTCAATGTGTCTGAGGATGACTCTGATTCTCCTGCATCTACTTCTTCAGGGCTATGGCTACAGCATGCATGGCTGCATGCAGTTTATAAAGTTTTAGCACTAAACCCAGGGCCTTGTACATGTTAAGCAAAGCCCTCTCTACAAGCTAGGTGGCATGTCTAAATCCTTATTTGACACTTGTGTATGTGTCATCACCAAAAGAATTGTACGGGTATGAGAACATCAAGTATACAGACATCTGGGAATTTCTGAGGCTCCGGAGTTAAGTTTCCACCAGAGTTCCAAAGTAGATACTTGTCTGCACAGTAGGTCTTCAGATTTGGCTTTGTTTGACATTTCAGAAACATCCAGATTCTACCAGAAAGTCTAGACTTGTTTCTAGTAACCCATGGAACATAGAACACATGTCCTGGATAGAATCTGTCTCATGCCATTGTCCATTTCCAATGTTTAGGTATTTGCCAACTTAACACAAGATGGAGTCTTTTACGAAGAGGAAACCTCAGCTGAGAAAATGCTTCCATCTGATTGGCCTGTAGGAAAGCCTGTGAGGGGAGGGCATTTCCTTGATTGCTGATTGATCTGGGAAGACCCAGCCCACTGTGGATAGTACCATCCCTGGGCAGGTGATCCTGAAATACATACAAAAGCAAAGTGAGCAAGTGGAAGAAGCCAGTGAGCGGTGCTCCAGTGGCCTCTCCTTCAGTTCCTGCCTCCAGATTCTTGAGTTCTGCCTTAGCGACCCTCAATGGACTGTGATATACAAGTCAAATAAACACTTCCTCCCCAGTAACTTTTGAGCAAGCTAGGTCATCCTTCTTATAAATTTTTTCCTACCCAAAGATTCTGAGTAGTAGGTGTGGTGGGTGGGCTCTAGCCCATCAGTCCTGGCCAGAGACCGAACAACTGACCATCTAGCCTTCCTTCTTCTTGTAGGGTAGTCATTATGTAGGAAATATAGACAAGACGGGGGAAGGGGAGGGAACTGTGGCTGTCCCTCAGTCTTCTTCTCTACCTAAGAAGCTCCACTATGCTGTCTATGAGTAGACATAGTGTCAAGGCAGAGATGACAGTTCCCTTTTGCAAATAGACCTCCCTAGAACCTCCTCCCCACATCAACAGCCTCATTGCTTTCTGAGATCTAGGCAAGGATCTCTCTTGACCTAAAGCCTTTAGTTGCTCCAAGGATAAAGCTCATTCTTTCAAGGAATTTTTTTTTGTTCCTGGTACAGTGTGATTTGTTCCCCGCTAGTGACTGATCTGTCCTTACTCTTCCCAGTTGGTCTATCTACACAAGCCTTGCCTAACATCCATCCAACTCTTTTTCTGCCTGCCTTTGCTTTTGTAGGTTCCTTTTTAGTCTCTGAAATGAAAGCTGTTTGGTTTTGGGAGAAGAAATATTCCTCTTCTTCCCTATAGACTATAGTTGTGAGGCATCTCTATACGCAGAAGGTAGGGCTATGTGTAGAATTGTGAGCACGTGTGCGTGTGTGCATATGATGTGTGATGTGTTAGGGAGTGGTGGTAGGGATCAGGCTAGCATCTCTGTTCACACACATAGGGTCCTAATTAACTTTGTTATGAAATAAAATAAAAACCAAATGTGACAAGTTTGTGATAGCCCTCCCTTTTCACTTGGCATCTCAGCTCCTGTGTCTGAAGGAAGACCAACTACCACTGAGATGCTCTGCGAGTCCCACTTGATAGCTGGAAGACCAAGGAAGAGGAACTACCACTGAGGCTTTCTGGGAGTTCCACTTGAGCACTATCAACTGCCTGTTACCTGCCCACTGCCCACAGATTCATTCCTGTGGGAAGTAGGCTGCACGAGAATCCATGAATCCCTTTGGTCTCCAAGCAAGGTGCAGGTAAAGCAACAAACCTCTGACTACTTTTTCCTTTCTTACAAATGGAACCTTAGTTATGGGTCACAGTTAAACCTTTTGAGAAGTATCCAGGGCAAAGAGACATCCTACTTAGCCCAGAAAGGCCTTAACAATCATTCTCAATGATGGCTTAGGATTGAGCATGTGACCTCACTGGAGTCAGTGATCAGGAAAGGCTTCTTCTTCATTCCTAAGAGACAGACAGAAAGACAGAGAGCCCTCCTGGGATGTTGATTACGCCTCTGGGTGTGTGCTCCAAAACTACTTTAAGCATAGACCCAACAGAGTATTTCCGAGAAGCAGAGCCATAAAGAACAAGAAACATGTTGGAGCTCACAAAGCTTCGGACTTCACATCTGGGGAAAGGAGCTCTCCCTGCAGGAGAAGGCAGGTTGTGATAGTGTCGATTATGTGCAGCTGAAAATATCTAACTGTCAAGCTACCTTGCTAGACTCAAGCTCTATATTGATGTGAGAATGTCTTTCTGTATGCTGTGAATATCAGTCTTTAAATAAAGGAGCTGTTTTGGCCCATGATAGGCACAATTGAAGAAGTAGGAGGAGAAATCAGAGCATAGGTAGGAGAAGTAGGGCAGTGTCAGACAGACCAAGTCCAAAGCACAAAGGAGCAACATGTAAGGAACACAGGTGAGCCACGGCCATGTGGCAGACAGATTAATGAAAATGGGTTGAGTTAAGATGTAAGAGCAAGCTAGGGATGTGCCTGAGTCATAGACCAAACAGCATGAAGTTAATATAAGCGTCTGAATCATTTCTGGGGCCTAAGCAGCAGCAGCTGGCTGCTAAGGGGTCTGGGGCTGCAGGTTTGTGGGTCTGGACCTCTGGACGCCCAGGGCCAAGAAACCTCACTGTAATACTGTCTCCATGATGATCATGCTGAATGCCATCCCTGTTACATTAGTGACCCCAATCATCCTCTCTGTGGAAAGCTGTGAGAGAAAGGACCACCTTTTGTTTGTGACCTACAATCTGTCACTGCCTGGCCTCTATGGTTAACTAGTGGCTGGCTTTGCCCTCTGATCTTCAGGCAAGCTTTATTTGTTAGAGTATAAACAAAATATCACCACACTGTAGTGACTGAATAGGAACAGAATGACCCTAGTCCCTGCCACCATTATCAGAACTAGAAAAAAAGCAATCAATAAGCATATTGTGGCTTCAGAAATTTTCATTTGAAAAACAGACTTTTCCATTCATCAAGAACATTGCCAGGGAGACCACTCAGTTGATAAAGGGCTGGTCAATCAAGAGGACCAGAATTGAGATATTTAGGACCCACAGATGCTGAGTGGGCATGGTGACCTGTCTACAAGTCCAACCTCAGGACAGAGAGACAGGGGAATTTCAGAACAAGCTAGTCATGCAGACAGTTCGTCTGTGAGTTCTAAGATTGACTGCAAGAACTTGCCTCAGAGAATACGTGAGGAACGTGCTGGTAGGAGATTCTGAACTTCAACTTCAGGCCTCACATGTGTGTACACACATGTACGCATAAACTGTCATGCATGTGGAACCACATACTTGCAGACATGCAGGGAAATAGAGGGGGGAGAGCAAAGGGAGGAGGAAGATGAGGAAAAAGGTCTTAGGCCATTTTTTTTTTTTTTTTTGAGGCTTTTGTCCTAATGAAAGCAGCTGTAATTCAAAGTTAGGAAATTCCAGTTTAAACATTTACATTGTACAAATCAATGTTTCACATTGCTTACTTCCCTCAGTGCATACAGAATACACCAGAGGAGAGATCTAGTTACAGGAAATAAGTTTAAAGTTGCGGTTTAAACATCCTCCCCTTCTAACGTACTCACAAGGGACCAGAAGAATGACATCCTTTGGAAATAATTAAGTGCAAAGTTGAGACCTTTTGTCAGGACATAGCAGTGACCTGTGTTGGACCCTATGATAGGATACAAGGAGCAAACCTTTCAGCTTTCTCTTGGCCTCTGAGCGCTAAGTCCAACGTTGGCATTCTAGGCTTTTAGTTACCAGTTACACTTTACAGAGTACCCAGTATCGTGAAAATGATGACAAATATAAATTTCCCAATTACAACTGCTGCAGTGCCCTGAGCATCCTGTTCTCAAGCTCCCGAGGAAGCTTGGGGCTGAGTTTAACAGAGGTTGAGACTTGGCTCTGGCATAGGCTTTGCCATGTTCTTGTCTGACTGAAAAACCAGCTGGGTTTTCCTTCAGCTGACTCTCTCAAAGAAAATCATTAGCAAAGGCAAGCTGGTTTGTCTCTTAATTTTCTAGGGAGTTTGTGATGTGTTTTGTTGCACACCAAAGCAGAGACATTATGAACTCTGTCCATTACATAGCAAAGACCTAGGTAAATGACGCTTGTGTTGTGGTTTGATTGTATTTGAAAAGTCTAATCCCTAATAAAGTAGTGCTGGGAGATGAACCTTAAGTTGGCTGTGCTCTATAAGATGCAGTAATGGCCATGGGGGTGGACGGTGCACGAATAAAGGAAACTCAGAGCCAGATCTCAGGGAAAGGCTGAGATATCAAAGAGAGTAAACACCTCAGTCAGATCTCACCCAGCTGTCTTCCAGCTTCCTCAGCTTCGCTCCTCCTGGCTTCTACTGCCTGCTCTGTCTTTCTGTGCCTGCCTTAAATACCTTTCTCACTCAGTTGTTTCACATCCAGGTTAAGATTAAAGGCGTGGCACCACCACTGCCTACCTGGGAGCTTAGAAGATCTCCCTCTGTAAACTAAGATGACCTCAAACTCAGATTTGCTGGGATTAAGGGCATAGGTCACCACTCCTGGATATTCCCTGTGCTGGGATTAAAGGTGTGAGTTACCACTGTCTGATCCTCCTAGATTGACGGTGGGTAGATCCCTCTGATACCTCAGACTGGTTTTATTAAATTTGAAACATATCTCCACAGGTCGATGATGGATTCCTGATACGGGGACGCGAGGGTGGTCCCGTTCATCTCTCTCACCAGGGATGTTTTCCACCATGGAACGATAGAAGGTCCCCATAAGATACATTCCCACCATAGATGACCCCACAGACTCAGTAAGTATAGGTCAAATAATCTTGTTTACAGACTATCCTAACTTGTGGCATTTTATCAGTAACATAAAACAAGGGCACGTTGGGGGTTTTACTTTAATATAAAATGAAAATATTTCATAATCTAAAATGCTTATGAGGTTTAAACAAGCAGTTGTATCTGAAATACTTAGAATAGTATCCAGTGCAGGACAAACATTATGCATATTATGTTACCTACCAGTTATAGCATTCTATGGACAAAGTAGTACTACTGCACTCTTATCTAAGCAAAAGGAAAATCCTATAGGTATTGTGGTAGATGTGATACTTGCCCATCAATGTCTGAGCCCTGGAATCTATGGGCATGCTAGTTAACATGGTAAAGGGGAATTGAGCTTGGTGGTAGGAGCCAGCAAGATGGCTCAGTCAGTAAAAGACTTGTCAAGACAGACCACCTGAGTTTGATCCCTGAGGCACATGGAAGGAGAAAACCGACTCGGCATAGCTGTCCTCTGACTGCTAAACATGGTACTATGCCATCATTCTGATTTCCTCACTTTTCAGACTGGAAGAATAATTACCCAGCAGCAGTGGTGATGCATTTGAGGTTGGGGGTGTCCTTGGAAGCTAAAGGGTAGTGAGGCCATCTGTTCTTTCAGAGTACAGTCTGTTGCAGAAGTGGTAGGCACACTGCACATTGCATGCCAAATTCAATCTGTCCCCAGGGACTGTCTACAGAGCTGCACTGAAGTCTACCTAGCACTTACGTGGATAGACAGTGCTGATTGGCCATGTTCTTTGTGAACTCAAGTGATGTTTGCACCACCTTATAACATGTGTGAAAGGCTTGATTACTGGTGTTCAAGCCCATAATCAGAGGGGATCCTCTTCTTGGGCCTGGACCCTGCATAGGCACGAGTGGTATACATGCCTCATGCTCAGCATTATCTAAAAGACTTCAATGCCCCATTTCTCTGTGTCTACAGAGAAAGAAAAACCTCACCAAAATGTATGCCATGTCTGAAAATCTCAAAAAGCTTATTATTGTAGATGAAATGAATTATCTCCATAGAAAAGAAATTCAAGTTCAAACTGAGCAAATCACATAAGATTTGCCCATTTTTCTATTTTATCAACCTTCATGTTAGGAGACAATATATTGGATGGTCAATACAAAAGACTATTGCAAATTGATGGGCTACAAACTGAATTCAACTTCAGACATGTTTTTAAAACTGCACTCATTTTCAACTTGTAAAAATAATGCTAATGACTGTACAAAAGTTTAGACCAGGATCTTTAGGGTGGCTCAGTGAGAAAAGATAGTTGCCCCAAGCTTGACCACCTAAATTGTGGTCAAGAAAATAACATGCAAATTGTCCTTTGGTCTCCACACATGTACTGTGGGTACGTGAGTACACATAATAAATAAATGAATAAATAAATAAATGAACAAGATGTAACATACTCTAAACAACAATTCTGAACCATCCAGTTCTCTTCAAAACAAAACCTGTACCAAACCCATATGGTCTGGGCTACAGAAAGAGCAAAACTAACTATCAATTTGACCTAAATTTATCCACTAGTGAAATGACAATTTTCATTATGTTTTAATTGTTACCTGGAGCCATTAATGATATTTGTGTTTAGGTACATTTGTACATACATGCATGTGAGTGGGGATGCACATCTGCCACAGTGCACCTGAGGAGCTGAGATAACCACCTCTGGTATTGCTCCATGCCTTGGAAAGGCTTCTTTCTTCTTTGAAGCAGCTATGTTAGAGGCAGGCTGGCCTGTGGAGTTTCTGCCCACCCAGTTTTTCTTATTTTCTAAAGTAACAAAGGACAAAGAACTTGGGAATCCACTGTGCATCTGGGCCTGGGGCAGGAATTATAAATTCCCTGTACCACTTGGTGATGAGCGCTTGCTGGCAAGGTTGTTTCTGCCTCATCTTGGGTAGCGCTGAACATCCTAGATCACCCAGGCCAGTTTCCCAAACAAAGCACTCCCTGGTCCAAAATGTAGGCAGTGCTGAGGCTGAGAATTGGGCTCTGATTTGCATATGATTTGTTTACAGAACTATACCAGGATCCATGGCAGAGGCCTGGCCGATGGTCAGCTTGTGGGGCTTCACTTTGGTTTCTCTCCCCCATGTTAACTGAAAGAAAATAGCATTTATGACTCAGAGGGCTGCAGAAAGAGGAAATGAAATGGCTGTGGTTAGTGACACAAACAATCATAAATGGCCTTGCCTGTCTTGTTTCTTTTTCAGAGTCAGAGAGGGACTGGACTGACCAGTAATTATCATTAAACGGCTGTTTCATCCTGTCTCAATCAGCCCTATTCATTCGGATCATTCATGGAGCCTTGGGCTGCAACCACGTTAAGTCAGGGTCAGAGGCGGTGTGAATGGAAAAGGCCAGCCTTTTCACTCTGCATGTGTTGATGACCTGGGCTGAACATCGAAGGGCGAGTTTCCATGAAAAAGCAATCTGAGAATTTAACGTAGAAATAAATGGCTCTATATAGAGCCTACTGCCTTGTTTTTAATATTCAGGACTCAATGGGACCACAGCTGTAAACAGCTCTTCATTCCCATTTCTCCATGAAGTTAATTTGCACTCAGCCAGCTCTGCAGGCTTTTTGCATATGTTCAGAACAAGCTGATATGAGCAGTCCTGAATGAATAATGTTTAGTAAAATCAATAAACCCTATTATTAGTCACTAAGGAGACTGATTTTATGTCTATAAAAGTAAAACAATTAGAAGTGTATTAATGGCAGATTCATCATAGTAATATAATGGAGCCAAGGATGCTTGTCTTTAGGGAATCTTTAATTTACCAATCGGTGCTGAATATAGACTCAGCCAGAGAAATGGCACACACAATGTCAACGAGCTGTGGCCTTTGACAATTCATGACTTAAGCAAAGACACCAATGATAACCATAGGGGAACTAACAAATTTTCATTCTGCGATCACTGTAAACCAGTCATGAATAACGTTCTAGCAAAGGCCAGGGCAGAGGAAGGCTATTCAAATGGCCTTGTGCATTTGGTCATGTATCTCTCTGTATTTACCAGTATTCTCATTCATTGCAAAAGTGGACTTGAGCATGGTCTAACTCACTTATTCACTCATAATCTATGTAGTCACCTAAATAGGAGTTATCAGAAGCCTGATAAATGTCCACATAGGATTTTATAACTGAAGGAGAACATTGGCTTCATGTATATTACTGTAAAAATGTACAGCCCCGAAAGTTGGGAAATCTTCAGGAATACACAATATCTCCGAGCCCTCAACAGGAACATGCTGCTTTAGCTGGGGGGTGGGGAGTGAAAGGTGACCCCCATTTTGTTCTAGTGTTTTGGCAGTTATAAGGTTGGTCAGGAACTGGTGTTGCAGGAAAGCCACCAACAGACAGACTAGGAAGCAGCTATTTGAACAGAGGAAACAAAACGTGCTTTTAACTATGGAAGACAGCACCAAGTCTTTAAGGAATAAAATTTGGTGTCTTGAAGACATGACAAAAATGATGTGAATGAAAGACAAAAGAAAAATAATCTGAAATAATTAAGTGAATGATCTCCTTCTCCTCGACATTAATTAGACATGGGACCAAGTGACACACCAGATAGCTTTGCCAAAGCAGAGGCAGCATTGCTCTGCAGTAACCAAAATCCATTTGTGATGGAATCCATTTGTAAGGCTAACAAGTGTACCCAGGCAAGTGATGTCCACTCAAGCATTTCTTTGGGAAGCAGTTGGTAGAGGAAAGGCAAAGAAACTAGTGATTGCATTGAGACAAATCAAGCTCAAGGGCTGGGGTATGTAGCTCAGTGACAGAGCACTTGTCTAGTGTGCATGGTGTCCTGGGTTTGAGCCTTAGCACCAGAAAAAAAAAAAAAAATCAACCAGTCCAAACACAAAGTAAATTCCCAAAGTCAGACTTCTGCACTGGCTTTTCCATCTCACTGTGGTGCTTCTCCCTCACGAGTTTAAATGAGCTTACTTCTCATCAATTGAGTGACATCTTTCTAGACTAATCGGTCTTATAAACTCCCACACATACTCAGCATCCTTCATTTATTTTATACCATTTATGAGTCAACTTACTATGTGCTGTGGGATAATGCTCTTGTACACTGTAAACATCTGTCACTCACATTGGTTTAATAACAGGCTGATTGGCCAATAGCCAGGGAGGAAGTTAAGTGGGAAAGCCAAACTGAGAATGATAGGAAGGAGGGTGGAGTCAGGGAAAGACAGTAGGCAACAGGCAGAGTATGTAAAAATGAGATAACAAGCCATGAGTCATGTGGCAAAATATAAGTAAAAATATGGATTAATTTAAGTGTAAGGGTTAGCTACTAACAAGCCTGAGCTACTGGCTGAACATTTGTAAGTAATATTAAAACAGCAAGTTAATTACTTGGGAAGTAACTGCTGGGTATTTGGAAGTTTCCGGCAGGACCGAAACTTCCAACTACACAACTATGTACATATATATCCTATTGGTATGTTTGTGTTGTCTACTAGGAAATTTAAGCTCTATCAATATGGGGATTTCTATCTGTTTTGTTCATTGCAATCTATAACAGCTTAGGATGTCACAGGTAGCTCAACAGATGGAAAGAAGAGGTGAGGAAAAGAGATAAAAAAAAAAAAAGACGATATGAAATACCCTTGTATATCACTCCAGTGACTAGTTGGCTTTTTGTATGTTCTATTATCCATATGTCACAAGGCATACGTGTTTAGGCCAGGCATGACGGTACATGCCTTTAGTATGAGCACGCGGGAGGTATCAGAGACAGGACATGCCTTTAATCTCATGGGAGGCAGAGGCAAGCAGATGGAGCTCTGTGAGTTTGAATCCAGCCTGGTCTATAGAACAAGTTTCAGGATAGCCAGGGCTACACATAGAAACTCTGTCTCAGAGAGAGAGAGAAAAAAAAAATGAACACAAAAATAAAAAAAAGATTTACATGTTTAGTGTACTATTCCACCTGTGTCTACATATTTGGAGGGCTATGTGTCCATGTCTAGACTAAATGTGTCATAATAATACATATATTCACAGAATTAAACATGGTGTGGGCTCGTAATGCCTGTGTATAAGGTATAACAAGTTGGTGTCTGTGTCCTGTTTCCTTACGGATTTCTAGTATGAAGACCTTCTTTGAAAGTTAGACTTGCTCCCATCCAATGAGAAGTAACATCAGACACACAAGAAACCATTATTTAAAAAAAAAACCAAAACAAAACATTTTTAATTCTGATTGCCAAATTATTTAAGGCAGGTATAAAAAAGGAAAGCATTCAATATACATTTTACATAAAATAAACTAGATTACAGCATAAAACAAGTAACCAGGCAATGGCGTTAAAAGTTCTTTTCTTCTGAAACTGGATAATTGTAAACATTAAAGAAAAGGGGGAAAAAAAAAAGACTGCAGGGCTATTCAAGTAATAGGGTGATCACAGATGTCTCTGGTATGCAGGCTACTGGGTTATCTGCCATTTAAGATTATCAAAAAATGACACCTCATTATTCACAGATGCTCAATATTTCCCCATCTTAATTTTTACATTATATATACAACACAGTTTTTGTGGTTCTGGCAACCCCATGCCTTCCAAAAGTATTTATTTCCACAATAAACAAGTACAAACAGTAACTACGGGAACATTTTACACTGATGCGTCTTGAACAGGAGCCACCAATTAGACATCTAAATTGTACCAAGTGTCATCATCACAGTTGGCCTTTCCGAGGGGCTTTATGGGACAGAGATGAAGGATATGCAAGGTTCAGGCACACTGATACAGAACATTATTTATTTACAATTTAAAAGGAAAAGAATGTAAGCAGCCTGTTGTGGCTATAACACTTTCAACATGACAAATACATTTTCTTATTTCCTTTACTGAGTGGTTTGCAACTTGGCAGCAGACCCTGTGTGTGCGAGCCTGGTTACTGTTACAAAAAAGTAAAGAATATATATATATGTATATATATATATATGTATATATACAGATATGTATACGTATATATATATATAAAACAGAAGTTTAATTACAGCAACATTTGTTACTCTGTGATAAAATCTGTAATTTACAAAATGAAATGACTGGTTTTTGCCTGCCATTAAGGCATTTCAAATTAACACCATGGAACTGATGTCTATATAAAGCGCTTCCCCATGTGATCCAGTCACATGACACCGGACACTTCAGATCCTGTTATTCTCTGCAAAAGAAGAACACACCTTAGCATCGGGTTTGACAACATTAGACAGGAAAACCTACACAGTGACATCGAAAGGCTTCCTTTATTGCTAGTTCACCTGCGGAACTGACACAAAGCAATGCTATATTTTGAGAGTGTTAATTTTATACTGATAATCTTCTTTTAGATTTATTTTTCTTTCTTTGGACAGTTTGTAATGTAAAACACCAGAGAACAAATGTCACTTTCAACGTGATGATAACTCATTTCTCCATTTGCAATTTTTAAGTACAATAAAATGGATGGAGGGATTTGTGTCCTGTATTTTCTCATATAATACTGAGGCGTTATCATATAATAGGAACTTAGGATCTTGGGCATGCTAGTCAAGTACTAAACCACTGAGCGACAATAGCCCCACGAATATTGTTAGCAAGGTTGCAGGGATAACCTTTCCTTAACCTAAAGATGTTACCCTCATCTTAAGATTTAAAAAACAAAAACAAAAAAACTTAATCATTTTCTTACTGATGAACATCACCTTCGTACAATGAGACACGTGGAATCTAGGTCTCTTGTGAAGGATACTGCCATAATATGTTCATTCATTACCATAAAAATCAAACACATGGTATAAAGCTTTTCATTTTCAAAGCCCATCTTCTCTTCCTTTCAATCACTAGCACATGTCTGTTGGGAGGTTAATTTCAGGTGTTGACAATATTTACCTTCTCTGTGCAGGAAACATTCCCGATGCAGATGCCTGGGCAGCCACCTGCTGAGAGGCAACAAGGGCAGCAGAGGTCAAGCCTACTGGGAAGAAACACAGGGTTCCCATGAGGTCAGCAAAGGTAAGAGTACCACACATAGGCCCAGTGGTAAAGGCACAGACTCAGTAGCAGTGATCTATCCTTTTCTAAATGTTCAGGTGAAATGCTTCACGTGGCTGAGGCAGATACAAACTACTCATTGAAGCCATTTGGTGAATACTTGGTGGTTTTCTTAATAGCTGTTCAGAGGATATTGCCTTCCATCTCACTAGCTCTGCATGGTGCTAAGTGGTTTGTGCGTATTCACCAATAGGAAAGCTCAAGACAAATAGTAGGTACCAACTAACAGGAAGCAGAAGTCAGTGAATTACAAGAAGCAACATGCTATTTTGCTCAGAAAACTTTTATAATGACTTCTATCACTGTAACATTTTTCCTGTGACTTAGGCATGATGCATCCTATAAAGTACATGGGATAATGCAAATAAACTCAGAGAGACCTACACTTTTCTGAGTTTAAAGAAAAAAGTAGTCCAAATCTATAAGACAAAGGAAGCAGAGACCTGAACAGCTTCAAATAAATTAGTATTTGAATTCCATAGAATTCAATTTCCTGGGGAAATAGGCATGGTAGTGCATGCCAGTAATTCCCAAGGCAGAGTTCAAGGTCAACCTCTGGACTAATGCTATACAAGAAAGAAAAGGGGAAATGTCAAACAAGAGGCATGGGGGGGAGGGGGATCCGGAGGAAAACACAGGAAACAAAGCTAACAAGATTTTTCTCTCCTTCCATGGTTTTGATTTGGATATATTTTCTTTTACAGGGATAAATTGAGACAGTACAGTAACATCCCAAATGAAGAGATACTTATTCTGCTTATGTATACCCCTCTACCTCTGTGACATGTTAAAGACAGAATCCATTTTTCTTGTGTGTTCTCTTCATGCTTGGTGATTTGGGAGATCAATCAGTCTGTCTGTCTGTCTGTCTATCATATCATATCTAGGTGCTTGCTTTTGCAGCACATAACAAATGAGTAAAGAAGCCGAATTCCTTTACACTCCCTGTATTTGGAAACATTTCTAACATCACCTGGCTAAGTACTGGGCTATCACTGAACTGTTTCCTACCATGCAAAGACCCCATGTTATGGCCCAGATTCCCAATTTGGTTGCATTAAAAGGAGGTCCTAAGGGCTGAATTGATCTGATAGGCTTAAATAAGTCTTGTAGGAATGGTTTCTTCCCTGTCATGCCCTGTGATGAAAGAGTAGGAAGCTCCTCCCCATGCTACCAAGAAAGGTCTCACCAGGCTCTCCAGCTATAACTTCCAGAACTCTGACAAAATAAAGATAGCTTCCAGTGCCTTATAAGGTGACAGAGACGGGACAGGTAATATGTGATCAGCTCACATATCATGAATGTGCTCTCTCTGATATGTTTCTCTCATGTTTAAAGCATCCCATCAGTGGAAGGGATGAGAAGCACCCTTCAAATTTCAGCTGAATACAAACAGCCTTAGGCGTGTCTCTCTGGAATAAGTGTTAGGAATATTCCCACAGCTAGTGTTAGTCAAAAGTTCAATGTTATCATTTTAACTGTTAGACAGAGCAGAATGGCACCAATGGAATGAGCTGCTGACCTTGAAAAGGGTCATATTGACCAGGGATGAGAGGGTAGCCCATGCCAACATGGGTGTGGTGGTGAGTGTGTAGGTGCCGCTGGCCGAAGGGGGAGTGGCGATCCCTGTCCCGCTCTGCCTCTCGTTCCCGCTCCGAGGAAGCTTTCTCCACAGGCTGAAATGAGAAATGGTCTCCTTTAATTCGCCTACATACAGACATCAGAAGTACCAAAGCACCTTTCCCCCTATAGCATGATACCTCATTCAGGTCATTGAGTAGATACAGACTTAAACCATTTACCAGTGGAAGATAGCTTCAGAGGACATGCAAACGTTCTAAGAGAAACAAGATCACAAAAGACAAACTACCAAAAAACTAAGCAGCACTAATGTTTTCTGCAAATATTTTCTAAAAACGATCTCAAGATTCACTACTCAAAATTGCTGTTCAGAATCCACTTGGTGTCATTCAGGAATATTTTTTATATATGTGAATTTTTTAAAAAGTATTTTTGAGACTATTCTTAAGTTTTGTAATTATACTTTTATTTATACATTATGGAGGGATCTGATAGTTTGAGGTTAGCCCCGTCTACAAAGTGGGTTCCTGGACAGCCAGGGCTACACAGAGAACCAGTCTCAACAGCAACAACAAAATTCTTTGTGTTCCTACAAAAATACACACCCCAGTTCAAATTGCTACAATAATATACAACACTTGATCACACAGCACACATATTTTAAGCACTTCATACTTCTCTTTCTAACTATATTCAGGAGTTCTACTTCTGTAATTCAGCTAGCCTGGATCAAAAATGTTACGAAGAAAATTGGCATACTAATTGTTTAGTCCTCATTGTTTCCTAAATAGTGCAGTATAAGAACTCTTACACAGCACTGTTCCTGTATTAGACACTTGGAGGTAATCAGAAAATAAGTGAAAATATAAGAATGTATGTAGGTTTAGAGTCAAATGCTGTGTCCTCCTTTTATAAAGTAGGATGGAAGCTTCCCAGGAGGTTCAGGAACCAATCCCCTGCACATGTGGGGGGTGGGGCACAGACTTGATAGGAAACCACTGTCCCACCCACATTCCAGATTCTTCCTTCTTCAGGAGTCATCAGAAATTTCAGCTCTTGCACACCAGAGAAGGTTGAGGACTGGGTCCCAAACCCATTTCTCCCCTTTACCCCAGTTCCCCTTCTGTGCTCTGGTCTCCCTAGAACACAGCCTGCGGGTGTGCTGAAAGGGGAAATTAGGGAAAGGGGTCATAGATGGATGACCTTCTTTAGTTTCTCTGTAGCAGTTGTATTCAAGTTGTAAACACTCCATTTTAATCATTTCACCCCTTTTCTTTCCTGACTAGGAACCATTGCTTTTCTTTTTAGGGCCAGCAGTTGACGTTTTACTGGGAGAGCCTCTTTCACAAAGACATTTCTTTATTACTTCTATGGAAGGACAGGGACAGTATAATGCACGAGGCCACTATGCAGCAGATGCTCCTTTATTCCCCAGCCAAGTGACTTGAGCTTGCATATGAGCCCAATGCTGCACAAGACTCAAATTAATGTCTGAATAAAATTAACTGTCACTATGTGTCATGGATCCTCTCAGCACTGCTCCACAGGAGCAGAATTCTGACTATGACTAAGGCCCTATGAATATCCAGGTTGACAAAAGGGTCTGAAACTTCGAGTCTACTGAGGTTAGGTTAGCACAGAGGACAGGGGTGACATCTGTCTGGTCACCTTCATTATGTACATACTTATAGACATGAGGAGCTAGACAGACGGTCTAGATGGAGTTTCCATCGACCACTGTCACACAACTGTGGGCTACATCTGCTACTGTATTAACAGGAAGCAAGTCTTTCAATTTGTACAAGAAAACTTTGATTTTTAAAAGCTGTTTCTGAAGAAAACATTTTTTGACGAGTTTTTAATTTGTATTTTTGCTGTTGTTGGTTTTTCAGGCTAGAGATGTCACCTGGGCACATGATACCACTGAGCTGCAACCTCCATTCTTAAGAAAATATTTTGCAAAAGCTCAATTTGTCTAACAGGCCAACAGTTAGTGGCCCCTGAATCACTTCATTACAAGGACAGTGTAACATAGTCCTCTGGTAGGTACTTCCTTTCCTAATGTTTTAACAACAAACATCTTCAGCAATAAATTTAAATTTCCCCCTGACAAAACTCCTTCTGGGTAAGCAAAGAACACCACATCCTTTTGCAACAGAAAAGCTCTCCACTCTCACAAAGGCTTCAATGACATTTTTCCCTCCTGTGTGAACACATCTCATATTTCAGCATTCCATCCTTTATGTATTGGAATAGAAGAGCATCCTGAAATCCCAGCTGGGTTCCTAAACCATTTCTCTTTCAGGACTGTTATGTTGCTTGTCCCTCTCCCCTCCTCCCCCCAACATGGCCTTTTCACCAGCAACAAAAGGGGACTTACAGCAGGGGACTTGCTGCGATATTGGTTGGCATGATGCTGGAGTAGGTCCAGGGCTTTGGCCTCACTGGCTGTTTTTGTGTTGATGCTGGGGCTGGTATTGACTTTTTCTGCCTCTTCTCTCCCAGACATCTTCCCATAAACAGGATAATGAAATCCTGGAGAGAGATAGGCCCCTGCAGATAAACAACAAATGTCACATCATGTTACAGGCTACATCTTAAAAACAAAAATCAGCTGAATTACGTGAGTTTTGGATATGAGTCAGACATCTTAAAATAAGGGGTTACATTAAGAACGGGCTACATCATTGTTTATCTGTGTCTAGATTCCCTGATTTTCTCCTTTGGTTAATTCATCCTGATGAACGGAGGATGTAAACAGAATTGAGCTTACAGCTACTTCATCCATTTATGTGTCCACTTAAGTGAACGAAACCGTAACTATAATGATTATGACAGTAAGTGCTTAGAATATTTCCACAGGCAATAAAGTATCTGTCAATCTAAATGTCTACAGTAAGCCATCAGAAACTATGGAAGCCAAAGCCTGAGGACTCTTGACATTTCATTACAAAATATAAAAATCTCACATTAAATCAGTTTCATCTCTGAGACTTTAAGTAGCATTAAAAACAAGCAAAACAAACGTCATTCCCACAGATTCTAATTCATCTTCAGTTGTTAATAGCTATCATTTGAACATAGCCTCTTCCCTCCAAGGTAGTTAGAACCCACAACACGTACCAGGGTAACTGTGCATTAAGACAGGAGAAACAGCCCGGTATGCAGGGTGGCTGGGGTCATACATCTGTGGGTAAGGATAAGCATGCAAGTACTGTATGTATGATTGATGCTGACTCATGGGTGAGGACACAGCCACTCTTGTCCCCCGAGAGTCCTTCCAGTTCACTGGAGTCTTTCGGTCATCATTCTTTAGTTTGTTTTCCTCAACAGATTGAGAGTCAGGGCGCTTGGCTTCTTTGGGCTCCTCTTTGATATTTGTCAATGACACGGGAAGGTTGGGCACACCACTGTCCTTGTTAGGTGTCTTCCTTGGACTGTCCTCTTTCAATTTCTTTTCTCTGTCAAGTTCTTCTGGCTTTTGTTGATCTAGATACTTGGGCTGGTATACATAATGATGCCACGTCCTTGAATCTGGATCCTGGTTTTAGAATAAAGATTCGCCTTAAAATTTCATTGTTTACAAAGCAAACACATTCATTTACATGACAGCTCTACTTATTATTATTTCAGACTGGGTTAGCATGTGCGCTTCCTCCTACTCTGATAAAGTAGCAATGCCTGAGGTAGGCTTCATCATTAATCCTTGTACCATAGGCTAGACCAAATGCACTTAAAATTCAGCCAACATCAAGGTCACATGGCAGCTGGGTTGAAGAGCTGGGGACCTTATATAATATCTCAGACATATTTAACTCAATCTTTGCTTCCTTTTAGTATTTCACATGGTAAAGGGGATTTCAAAAACTCTACCTCAAGCTAATAGTTGAAAATTTAAGAAATTACTACAGTTATTAACATCAATTAGAAGGAAAAACGAAAAGTTCTTGGTATGCTAATACATTTTCTTCATTGACTACAGCTGAGGCTTTCTATGTTGGCTCGCTTTTCATTCACATGCTACCATCTTAACACTAAAATATCAAATGAATGGCACATATTATGATTTATTAGAAGGCAAGCACAATGATAAATCCTCCCAAATTGTCTTGTTCAACTGGAAACTCCGGAAACAAAAGCCTGATTTAGAGCTAAGGAGAACATTAGGGTTCTAAACCGCCTTGAGGACTCTGCACACTCAGGGTGTATACCCCCTTGGGGTTCAAGTCTTGAATATGAATTTAAAGTTGGTCCTTGGTCCCAACTTTGGCCAAAAATGTACATAGCAGTAAATAAGGACTCTTGTTCTGACTCACTAGGGGACAAGCACAGAGAGTTAAGTTGGGGTGCTGGTGCTGGGGAATACCAGAATTAATGTTTGCAGGGCAGCAGGGAGGAAGGGAGACAGCATCACACATACGGGGTTTCATGGTGACTGTAATTCACGTGTTCTCAGGCTGGTGGAAGGAAATGCTGAGACCCATCACCTGTGACAACTCCCAACCCCTTGAAAACCCGCAGCCAAAGAGTTCTACTTTGGGTTCGAAACAGAACATAAAACAGAAATCTTGGCATCTGAGACCTGTACTAGCTGGTGCACCAACGTCATTAAATGATGAATGGGAAAATGGGAACTCAGTGACCCCGGTTTAAAATCTTACAAGTCACCGACAGAAATTGGATTATAAACAAAGCAAAACAAGTGTTTTAGAGGAGGGATATAAAATCTCAGAGTTTGAGAGACTTCAGAGGCTCTTTAGTGAAATGCCTTCACCTTGAGCTAATGAAGAAATCAAGAATCCTCATCAGAGAGTTACACGCTTAGGAAACCCATAAGGGCACATGCCCAGAGTTCCTTCACACACTAAGACAGGAAAGCAGTGGGTAATGTGCACTTTAGTTGTACAGGAACTCCCGAGCATCTTTAAGGATATTTTTCAGGAGAGGAGGAAAAACCCTGATGATTTCCTCCCAAACTGAGATCTCTAGCGCAATCAAGCCCAGGATGTTTGTGTCGCCACTCCGACTGCTCCCTGTCTGTTGGGGCCACACTCCACAATCTTACTTGTTTAAATCTCGAGGTTGGGTCTACACCTGTCTGCTTCATAGAGTCCATGACAGACTTCATTTCTACAGCCTCCTTAATAAGCTGGTGGTTTTCCATCTGCTTAGCTTTGAAGCTGTCGGCCTGAAGCTGCTGCTGGTGACTGGAGAGAAGCTGTGATTTACCTGTCTCCTCAGTTTTATTAGGCACTGATGGCCCTAGTTTAGAATGGGTTTTGTTAGGCTCCGGAGTGGAGGGAGCTTTTGAGATTGTGGCCGATGGCATGTTTTTCGGTTTATTGTCTTCCTTGCCCAGTTCTTTCATGGGGAGTTCAGCCTTCCTTTCACAGTCTCCTCTCCCACACTGGGCCAATTTCTGCTCTGCCAGCCTCTGGTCCTCATAATACTTTTCATACTGCTGTCTGTAGGCCGGGCTGGTGGCCATCAGTGATTTCTGGTCCATATAGAGCCCGTAGGCATATTGGCCGTAATAAAGTGACTGAGCCAGGGCAGGGTGTCTCTGTGTGATGACAGACTGGTGCTGAGGCTGCAGGGATGTAGAATTGTGGTCCACCTTTTTAGAATCTAACTGCTCTGCCTTATCTTTCTTGTCTGCTTCTTCCTCTGACTCCTTCTTGACCTTCATGCCCTGCGTGCCCCCACCATTGCCAGCTGTGGCGGCACCAACTTGTCCAGGGTGCATGTAACTTGGAGAATAATAAGGCTCGTAGCCATGGTAATAGGGAGGATGGGACTCTTTCAGCTGAGATGACTGTGCTGAAGTTGAAGAATGCCCTTTCACGACACCATCTTTATTAGAAATGATATCTGATGGGGAACTGGCCTTTGACCTCATGCCCTCTGACCTGCTGTCAGAACCACCATCATCGGCAGCATCTGATATGTCTGAATAGGCTGGGCTGCTAGTCTTGGCCGTTGAACTCTCAGCCCCATTCTGTGTCAACACGTGCAGGGGGACCATGGGTGCCTGCCCATTCACCAGGGTGCTGCACTCCATCCGTGAGGCACTCCCGATGGAAGGGCTGGGAGCATTGTCTGTGAACGTGTAAACTTTATCAGCCTCGGCTTTGATACTGGCCATGCGGCTCTCCTGAGACTCTGACAGTCCATTTGCCAGCCCTTCGCTCTTACTGAGATGGTCCTTTAAAAAATGTCCAGCCAAATCCTTGCCGGCCACCTTGGTCTCCTCCAGCTTACCCAGCTTAGCATCCATTTTGGGAGCCCCTGCATCTTTCCCTTCTTTGTCCTTCACCTTTCGCTTCTCCTTTTTCTTTTTGTCTTTGAGTGACACCAGGGCTGGGTTCACGGTGATGGGCTCCCCCATAATTGTGGGCTTTGGTTGAATAGGTTTCAATGGAGGGCTCTTTGGTGTAGCCTGGACCACAGTGGTTGTGAGGGAGGGCAGTCCAGGGATGGTCCCCGTGGTGGTGGATGTGAAGGCTGCAGTCGGTATAGCAATCAGCTGTGGGGGCGTGGGGGCTGGGGCGGGGGCGATGGGCCGGGCACTTTTCAGTTTAGAGAGGTTTTTGTCCATTTTACAATTGTTTCCTTTCTTGCCCTTTTCTTTATCTCCCAAACCTTTCTTGTCAATCAGTCCTTCCGCTTCCAGTTTGGGCATTTCAGCAGCTAAGCTGCCATCGGCTGCTGAACAGCTGTCTATGGTGGCTGCCATGTTGGAGATGACTGGAAGGTTGTTCAGTTCATTACTAAGGCCCTTCTTTTTGCCAGAGTTCTTCCCAGTTTTCGGACCCATAATAGAACCGGGGCCATTGCTCATGAGTTCTCTCTTTCCCTTGGGTGTCCCAGGGGGGTTTCCAGCCCCGGGGGATGTAGGTGCCTTTGCCTGGTCATAGGCTGACACGCTTGTGTTTGGCTCACTGCATTCGAGGGCCACGTTACTCAAGGCTTCCTCACAGTCTGAGATCTTGTCCTCACTGTCAGGCTCGAAATCTAGCTTGTTTTCTGGGTCTAAGTGGGCGTGTGCCTGGTGGTACCTCAGGCCATTTATGTGCTTGTACTTTTTGTTACAGTTTGGGTGAGGACAGTCGATTAACACTGGAGACGAGCAGCCTTGGTCCAAAAATGTAGTCTCCGGTTTCCCTTGAGGAGTGGTAGGGGTGCTTCTGGAATTGGTGCGGACCCGTTTCCCGGGTTTACTGTCCTCAGAGCTGGAGTTCAGATCCAGCTCCATCGGCGGCTTATTCTTCCTCTTGTTCGTGGAGGAAGGGCTGGCTTTGATGTCTTCTGCAGCACAGTTTGGTGGTGTCCTTCGGCCACTGGCATTGAGGCTGCCACGCCTCCCTTTCCCATTGGCCCCCCCTCTGTTCTTGCTCTGCAGCCCTCTGGACTCTGTGAAGCTGACCTCGGAGCCGGGGGCAGCCGCTGCAGACCTCGCTCGCTTCCCTCTGCCCCGGCCCCCTCGCATCTCCAGGTCGCTTGTTGGTGATTCACAAAACCTAGGAAAACAAGTAATGGGTGTCATAATCTCTGAAAGAGCTAGGTGAGATCACAGGGACATAGGGTAGCACAGTACAGCCACCACCTTGGCAGCTTGAGGGCGGGGTGCAGCCAAGGGAAGGAAGGACAATCTATTTTTGCACTGGTACATCGGCTCAAGACCAGGCTACCAAATGGATTATAGTCACCCACAGAGAATCAAAGGAAAGCAGCTCAAAGAGCTGGCTTTCAATCAGTTCAAATTCCCAGTTTGAAAAAGAGAAGCGGCAAACAAAGGGGGGAGGGGGGAAGAAGAAATCAGATAGGAGAGAAAGCCAGCATCTGCACTACACTGGCTCAGGCCTAAGTGGCTCGTTTCTCCTTGGCCTGGTTTCAATTACAGGAAGAGTTTTTATATATTATTCATTTCTTTCTGTAGTTTCTTTGCAGACATGGGAAGGAGGAAGCAGGAGAAAGAGCAAGAAAAGAAAGGTACCCACCTAGGAGGGGCCCAGTCATGCTTGGTGCAGTCTAGCAGGGTCCCCACGTATGTTTTGTTCCTCCACGTGACATTGACCACTAGGACACCTGTAGGGGAGAGGGGGTGTTAAAGAGGAGCACATTTAACACCTATTACTTTATTTCCACTTCATTTATTGTTATTATTTTTACCAGCAAAGTTCTATTCTCACACGCCTTTCAAAAGCTGTGGTTTGCATCCTTCCCCTTTCTGGTTTCAGTGACCTCAAGTTGAAACCCACAGGAAATGTGTGTGTGTGTGTGTGTGTGTGTGTGTGTGTGTGTGTGTGTGTGTGCGCGCATGCGTGCATGGTCACAAATGTGGTACAAAAGGGTGAGAGTGTGTGAGGGTGTGATCAAGATATTGCTGACAGAAGGAAATGGTTTTTGCCATGTCCTGCTGTAAAACAGTAACATTCACCTCTTAATTTTTCTATTATTACACATAATTGCTTTCGTTTGGCAGGCTGCCAACATAAACCAAGCCTGAGTTACCAGTGCTTAAGCCAGGGGATGATGGAAAGAAAGCTGGTTTCCAATCCAACACTATAAAACAATGGTAACTTTATTATTATTAAGAAAAGGAACTATTTGCAGATATGTAAAAATAGGCGCAGCGGAAAAGGCAGAGCCTTGGGGAGGCTGTGATTTCTTCTTGACTGTGTGAGACAACAATCCACCTCGGAAAGAGCTCTGTTTCGTCGTTCAGTCTTGTCTCAGAGGCTCTTAAAATAGCTCTCTTAAGAAAATAAGTGTGCAAAACACATTTGCTCTTGGGGTTATCGCCAGTCAACTTTGGTAAGCATTTGCTACAGAGGATTAGAGAACATTCAAAATCAGCGCATGTGCTTCCTTCCAGCCACCCTCCAAGGATCTGCAGACACTTTAATCCAGCACTGAATCCCTGAATTACCAAACTTAAGTGTGCTTAGGATGCCAAATATCATAGAGGAACAATATATAACACCCTGCTTGTTTCTCTGGAGGACAAGTGCCATTTTAAGGAAGGAAAAAAAAAAAATCACGTTCTTAAAGCATATTTGTAGAGAAGCTAGATTCTGAGAAAAATACAAGACTAAGGTAAATAAATCAAATATTTAAGTGAGGCTTTGTTTCTTTTAGCGCCAACCCTTCTTCCCTCAGAGACCGTTCCTCCAAGTCTTTACTGGATTTGGGGAACCTCACAAAGCAAGACTCTTTTTACTTGAGAACCCTTAAATAGCAGGTAAAATATCTGAATGCTTGGGATTCAAGTCCTGGGTAAGGGAGATTTTCTCTCAAAAGTCTCAAAAGGAGATTTTAAAATTGTTTCCCATGTGGTCGGGGCTGCTATTGGTTCCGTGACAGCTGAATTTGCCATTTCCCACGTACTATGGTAACAGTCATCTAGCTGGGGAAGAAAGGCTAAAACGAATTGCAAGCGTTATCTAAAATCATGCTTGATTCTGTTTGATTTCCCTCTGGGGGGTAGCGGCTGTAGTTTTTAACCATCGAGTATGAAAAATCCCATTGTGATGAGAATCAATAGTAATTAGACATTTGGTCAAAAATTGCACAAGGCAGAACAATCGGAAAGGATTCTTCATGGACACATCCCACATCCCTTCAGGAAAGAGGGAAGGGGCGTGGAGGAGAGGCGCAAACCGAGCTGGCTTTCTCATCATCCGCTCTCTGGGGCACCGTGTGTGGTGCCAGAGACCTCTGCAGCTGCTTAAAATTCTTTAGCATGTCAGCTATATTTACAGTGCAGGAATGTATCTGTATTGCCAGAAGGTTACTGCATTTTAGCTTCAGAGGCAAGAGGCTGAAATCACTGCGTTCCAGAGTCCCTGATGTAGCACAAATGTATAATTAAAATTGCTTGAAAGGAAACATGAAAGAAACAACAAACCCTCCATTCTTGCAGTAATAAAATTAAAAACAGGAAAAGTCTGCACAGACACTTAACATTTGTCTGCAGTGAAAGGCTTTTGTTACTGCTTCTCCCCTAAGGGTTTCGCGTTTCCAGCAAACGCAGGCCGCCGATTGGCCAGAGCCTGCTGCGAACGCTCGTGTCTGATTGGCTGGCCGGATGCAGCTGGCCAGAGCACAGGATGACTAGGCAAGGAGAGAGGCCGGGCACGAGGAAGGATGCTCCCTGCCACCGGAGGGCTGAAGGATCGCCAGAGCTCCCACCAAGGCTCTGAAAGTTGGAAGCAGCCCCCACCCGCATCATCTCCACCACAGGGCTGCACGCAGCCAACAGGCCAGCCTGTACAGTACCCTCACAGCCACATCTGCGGCCTCACGCCAGGCGAGGGTAACTGGGCCAAAAAGGAAGGACACGCACAGGCTATCAATCAGCGGTTATCTTGGGCTACAGGTTAAAACGGTCGCAGAGACTTCCATTCATGTCCGCCAATGCCTAGAAACCACGTCTGCCATGCTGTTGTCTGTACTGGAAGGAGAAAAATCCTTAAAGAAAAGCCCACTTTCAACCCCAGGCATCCTAAATAAACCACCCTAATTCTTCTAGAAGCACTCTGAATTTAAAATGTTCAAAACAAACGCTCTACTTCCAGGGAGATTTTTTTTTTTTTTTTAAATCCTCAAAAACAAAAATAGTCTCCTCAAGCGGTGCTAATTAGATTCGTAGGCCTGTGGTGGCCTATATCTTTACTTGTGCAAACCTCTTCACAAGGCCCTGGTAATTAAGTCTGCTTGGGATTCAGTGAATACAGACACCCAGTTGAGGCTCTGCATGGGAGGAGAGGTTAAGGAATCCTCACATGAACTGCAGTATACTGATTTTTGTAGGAGGTCCATGTTTAGAAAACATGCATTGTGAAGGGCCAAGTAGAAGGCTTAGCTCTGAAATGTCCAAATTGCTGGGACTGGCGGCACAGGCCTTTCCTTCCAGCACTGGCCAGCTATGGGCTGTACAGTGTGACCTTGTCTCAATCAAAACAATACATTTTTAAGTTATTTTGATGAAATTAGAAATCTCTAATGTTTTGTAACCCAAGGCCATATAAAACATAACTTACTAACGGCAGAGTGGATTATGTAAATCAGATGAAAGTACAGATTTGAATTGTATAGCCCCAAGTTGTATTTCTCTCTAAATAAATTAGACATAAACATATATTACCTCCCCGAATGTTTCTTTTTTTCAAGCACACTTATTCTCCCAAATCCTGCGCCTGTGAGTTAGGAGCACAGTCTCTCTGCGCAAAGCCTTTTTATATTTATAAGAACAAGGATCTCACTGGGTTTATTGACCTTCCCTTTCCACCAAGGCTATTTGAAAAAATGCCTGAGGTATATTACTATTAACTCTAAGAAAACAGAAAAAAAAAATGTACAAGAATGGACTGGGAAGCTCATCTGTATTGTTTTCTTCATATTGCTCACACTTTGTCCCAGATATTGGAACACACACACACACAGACACACACACACACAGAGAGAGAGAGAGAGAGAGAGAGAGCGCTTGTGTGCATGAGCATGTACACATACGACATATCAGCAGCCGAGGACTGACCACCCACCCAAGGGCTACTTGGCTACCATTTAGCTATCTTGTTTAAAAAATTATTCCTACTTTACTCCAAAAATTTGTCTATGAGTGCCTAGTTCATGTTTCTGCCTTCTGAAACCCTGAAGAAACAACTCACCCAACCTGCACCTGAAGGCCTCGTTTTCTGGCAGAACAATTCCAAATTCTCATTGTTTCTCCTCAGCTCTCCATTGTCCCTTCAGCCCCAAACAAGGGTCTTCGGCTGTTCTTCATGTCACACTTTGAAACATTTATTACATTCTCTTTGAACATGTGAGTCTTATGTTTGTTGGTGCATGCATATCCGTGTGCTTTCATACATCACACATATTTGGGGTCAGGGAAAACCTTTTGAGGGTCAGTTCTCTCCTTCTGCCAGGCGGTCTGACAGATCAAACTCAGGCCATCAGGCTTGGCTGCAGGCTCTTTTTGAATCACAGGTAGCTTTCTGCTCACTGGGAATGCCCAGTCCTGAGGGGTGCTCCTTGAACATTTCTTCCACTCATGAGCAGGTTGAGCTGGTCTCTTCCAGCACTCCTTTGCATCAGGTACGGTGTCTGCATACACAGCCCTGAGAAGCACCACACCTCAAGTACAAGTTCACTGAATGCTTTGGAACCCACAGGACTCTCAACAGAGCTTCCTCATTTTTTTTTTTTTTTTTTGAGTTCTCACTGTTAGCATATTTTAAAATAAGTGAAATCTCTTATTAGCTTGTAGATAATAACTTTCTCTGTGCAAATATAAATTTCTTGTATTTGTGAAGCTGCTTCCTGAAGAACTGGCCAAGTGCTGATTGCCCAGTGGTCCTGCATAATTTAGATACCGTCTGAGTCTTCTTACTCATCCTTGAGACCAAGAGGATTGCCAAGCACCGCAAGTGCCAAATGTGGAATCACATGGTTTTCGAGTCTCTTTAGACTGCCACATCTGGATGGACTTGGTGTGCACTCGGGCAGAAAAC
Source organism: Phyllotis vaccarum (assembly GCA_033318265.1). Classification (NCBI taxonomy): domain Eukaryota; kingdom Metazoa; phylum Chordata; class Mammalia; order Rodentia; family Cricetidae; genus Phyllotis; species Phyllotis vaccarum. The sequence continues at coordinate 33,430,417 of JARWLC010000009.1, read as the reverse complement.
ACAAACCTCATTCTAATAACACCAAATTGTGACCAGTTTCTGCAGTAATCCTCTTCCCCTGTGGCTACACTTTCTTTCCTTCTAGAGGAAACACCAGCAATAACAGAAATGCCACTACTTCAGATAACTTGTTACCCAAGGTTATCCTGTGGGACTGCTGCATCAGGTGGGGTTTATCAGCGTTCCTTTGTGCTGAATTCCTTTCCAAACAGTTCCTTGGTTTTGTTCTATTGAGTGCTATCCTAGTTCTGTTTTCTAAGATAAAACTGGTGGTGTAGTATCTTTATTCATGGGTCTGGCTCCAGGCGCCTTACCTTCAACTAGACTCTCTTTCAAAAGGCAAAGTTTATAATTATCTGAGAAAGTCTTAAATTCACAACTAAGTTTGTCCATAAAATACCTGGCAGCCAAAGAGCAAAATGGCTTTCCTATTGTCTACACCAAGAATGGATGGTGCAGCAGGGCAAGAAAAGTCAACGTTGTCATATGACCATGAGGGAGCCCTACTGCTGGGCTGAATGTCTGAAGAGTCACTTTAACCACATCCTGTAATCAAACCATCTGGAACACAGTTCTGCGATTAGTCACCCTGAACATTGAGCTTTATCTGAACAAATAATGCATGGCAATGGCTCTTGCGAGATAGGACAGGGCTGACAAAGGGAAGTATAATGAAATACTTTATGCCCTAGTGTGCTGCCACCAGAGTTGTAAACCCTGGAGACATATTGTCCTGGCATTAATGTACTACCTTGTGAAAGCAGAGGTAGCTTAAGGATTAAAGAACAGAAGGGCTATCATTAGCTGGTCTCAACGGTTCTCTGTTGGTGGCTGGAATACGTTGGCATCTTTGTGCCTTTATTAACATCTATATGACAATCCAGCATTTAGTTTTGGTGCTATTTCTAGGGCATAAGAAGCAGGGTTCATTCATGGCAGAATAGTTGGGGCTGTTTGCCAGGGGTTAATGTGGACATCTATAGAACTGGGTTCCTCTAAACACCGCCATATGTAAGAAGGAAAAAAAAAAAAAAACCCAACCAATACAGAAAAGCAAAGACTGGGTCTTGCTCTAATCTATTTTTTAAAAGATTAAGTAGTTCCCCACCTGCTCCCCCTCCCTAGTATTTGAACATCTATATACAATCTGTGTAGTTCTTTGTGTTTTAATCTGGAAGGATTGCCCTTCTGCAAATATACCCAATAAGTCTTTAAGAGCATGCACACATGCTCACACACACACACACACAGAGAGAGAGAGAGAGAGAGAGAGAGAGAGAGAGAGAGAGAGAGAGAGCCAGAAAAGCCTTGTTTCCCCATGGGCCTCATGGTTTAATACACAAAAGAACACAGGACCATCTCCATCACTGTCACCTCCCCGGCAGCCTTTGTTCTGAGGCCTGATGAGCTGTATTGATTTGGGAAAATCATTGAGCTTCTTGGAAAACTCGACTCTCACTTACTCACTGCCATCTATTTCTTTCCCAGGAAGACAGGTGGTCAATATCCAGCTGGCTGGTCAACTAAAGGAAGCTCTTGCTGGTTTTCTTTTTCTTGCTTCTCTGGTTAGGATATCCTCCCTCATGTCTATGAATTACAAGGGCCTGATACAAAGTCTACTGGTGACTAGCAGGGAGCAGAGCTGAGGCTTTTGTCAGGCATCACCTGAAACACTGAAAGACTGCTCTGGGCATTGCTGCCTGTGAGGACAGAGACAGAATGTCTTCTGGCCGAAAATCATCCATGTAGAAGTACATCACAACAGCCTAAGATCATACCTTCTAAGAAACAGCAGGTGAGGGGGAGGCATGGTGGCACATGACTGCAAACCCAGTACTCAGGAGATAGTAGCCAGAAAATCAAGAGTTCAAGACCTGCCTAAAATGCATAATGTGTTCAAGGCCAGCCTGCGACACAAGAAAGTGTCTGGGGAAAAAAAATATGTTTTATACTGGTTGTTACAGGTAAGTTTTGTTGTTTGCGGAAAGAGATGCTTTACCTCCTTTCAGTAGCCAGGAACTATGTTGTACAAGCTAGTTTCCTCCACTTACACAATGCTATAGGTTTTATAATAGGCTTCAAATGTAATGAAAAGCATTATGAAAGAAATGCTACACGGAGATCTTTAAAAAGCAGTTTTAATCATGAACAGTAACAAAAGCATTTCCTTCTATTGTAAGCATACTCAGATATCCTAATGGCCTTAGAAGAGACTCTATCTACATAAGCAACATTCACCTCACCAACTGTTAGTTCCTCTGACAGTTTCTGCTAAACTGCTCAAAGTCCCTACTTTGGAACAAGCTGGAAAATAAGGCTGGGATGTCAGTGCCAGAAAAGGAAAGAGAACATCTCTTGAGGTAGCTTCTACAGGGCAGCAAGCCAGAGACACTTCACCGGGCACCATGCCAATCCCTGCAGGCCACAGCCCACCAAGGCTCAGTCGACACACAGAAGGAAGGACAAAGAAGCGCAGGGGGCATGGGAGTGGAGGGTGTCTTCCAGGACAAACATTTGGAGTAATCTAAATGCATAAACAGATCAAGCAAATGCCACGCCCACTCGTACACTGTGTCTCTATATATTTGTATAAAGAGGCTTCATTTCTGGCTTATTGAGTGGAGCTTTCCAGTAAGTAACTGCTTCCCTGGAGGCTTGCCACTGTGGAGCACACATGCCACTCTGACTTCCGATGCCTAATTCTGCACTTGGACTTTCCAGGCACTCTGGTTTATGTAAAACCTGAGTTTCCATGATGACTTTCAAAACAGCCTTGCCTTAGAGGCCTCATTAGAGAAGAATGGCTTCTCATCTTCCAGCCCCTCCTCCACAGGAAGTCAGAAATCCACTTCCGTCCCCACCCCCTCGTGGTGGACTTTATTAGTTCATTAGGAGATATTTTTCTTCCTTTAAATAAAGGCATTACGAATGTGGAAAAGGTATTTTAAAAATATTTGTTGAATCGGGCTTATATAATTACCTCCTAAAAGCCACTCTTTTCTAAAGAGTGTCATTTCAGGACACAGCTATGTACAAATGGCCCTGCACAGAAACAGCACATGGCCACTGTCTCCCAGAATGGGATAGCCTCCCTGCTATCACTTTCAGAGCCACCAAAGACAGACATCTAAAACAAGGCGCCCATCAAATCACAGCTCCCATCATTCTCTGCACTTCATTTGTTCTGTCTGTATCAACAACTCCACCTTACACAAGGTCTCCATGTTGTTCTGGCTTCAGCCAAAGAAAGACAAAAACAGTTAGTTACTCAATCAAAAAGGCCCCTCCAGGTCCTTCCCCATTAAAGGAGAGTCCTCAGCACTCAAAATAGGAAAGTGCTATGAATGAGTCTTGTGACAGACAGCTTTCCCATTTTTCTAAATCAAGGTGTGTGTGTGTGGTGGTGGGGAGGGGGTTTCAGGGAAAGTCAAAGTGATTCTAAAGAATGGATACAGAGGATGTGAGCGGTTAGAATTAAAAACCTCATGATCTTAGGGGACGGGGGTGCAAAGAAAAAGGAAGAAGTGGTCTTTAAGATACCTATCTTCTCTCCTAAATCAGGACCAGGTTAGGTTCCGGTTTTGCAGACTTTCCAGTTTAAACGTTATTGAATTGCTTGTCAAAATATGTACCACAATTCTACATTATGGGACTGTTTTTAAAAGAAAATTTTTACCAGCCACGGTTCTGAGTTATAAGAAAACAGTGGGAACCAATTGACAATTATGCTCCACATCCAAAGGCTGCCACCGATCCGTATATCTCGCTGGGACTGAAGAGCCAGGCTTCCTATAAATTAGGATGCTTTATTTAAAGTTAGAGCGCTTATTTGCTCTTGTGCCAGCTCTGGGCCCTTTTCATCTGCAGCTCGCCAGGCTCAGGAGAGCACAGATTCCTACAGCTCTGCTGCCCACCAGCTGTGTCCTCTGTAAATTATAAAGCCTCTGAAGGAGCCATTCTTTACAAAGGCCAACAACATGTATTGGAGATGATCACGCAACTATTATTCCACTCGCCAAAATTTAAAATAGCAATTTACAACAACAGCTCAAACTGGGAACTGCTGCTCTCTCTCTCTCCCTCTCTCCCTCCCTCTCTCTCTCTCTCTCTCTCTCTCTCTCTCTCTCTCTCTCTCTCTCTCTCTCTGTGTGTGTGTGTGTGTGTGTGTGTGTGAGAGAGAGAGAGAGAGAGAGAGAGAGAGAGATTGTAAGCATGAGGCATACAAATTAGTAAAGTTAGACAGAGAAAGGCAGCATCTTGGCCAATTTAAAATGGAAGCAAAAGACAGGATATCAGAAAAATTGGGCTGAGCACTCCCTTGATGAAGGGATGTACCCTAATGTAGGGTTTGGCCCATTCCTGTTCCCAGCTGCAGTGGGCATATCCCACAGACAGCAGGAGACTGGGTCACTCTGGTAATGGAGTCACACACTATGGCTCAGATTCAAAAAGTGGTTCAGGTAGCTGAAGATGTGGATTCCAAGGGTGACCTGCAGTTAATTCTAAAGATTAGGTAGGAAGAAAGAATGCTAACCAGGGGTACCTTTCCCATCCCCAACAAATACAGCCATGCACGGCCCCTCCCCACTCTCAGTCCCCTCTGGAGCTCACCTATACATTCCTGAGCCTCACTTTGACCATCTATCAAGCCGACTCACTGTCATGTGACCACCACATCTTTTAAATTCTACCTTTAACTGGCCCATAGCTGAAGAATGGGCAGTGATGCTCAATGGAAGAGTTCCCTCTCGGAAGGCTAGTTTTCCTGCATTCCTTCCAGGTGAAGCAACTGTAAGAGGCAGGCTTCTGTAACTATCAGCCTGAGCAGGCAACAGATGTGACTTATCTAGATTTCGGAATCTTAAGGGCTACAAATTCCAACCTTGAGAACCTTTTATTGCTTCTATATACACACTGCTAATCTCAACCAATAGGAACTTATCTCTCCTCACAAACACAGTCATTCTTTAAAGCCAATGTTTCCTTGTCTGACTCTTAACCACAGTTTGAGATCCCAGAGGCCACTCCTCTGAACTATTGTTAAGGTAAAGACAGTTCATTTCAAGGCCTCAGGAACTCCTCACTTTCTTGAGGTTACAAAAATTCCCAGTTCAGTGAGGACAGCGAGGAGACCCCAGGACCTGGTTTTGAGGGTACAGCCCCTCCCTGGCTCTGAGCCAGCAGCACCTTAAATACCAACTTATCTTTACAATTTCCATTGGAGAAACCAGTTCTCTTGACAATGGTCAAGAGGTCCCTTTGCACCCTCCTCCACCCCACATTCCAAAGTTCTTATCTTTCAGGGAGGGAAGTTTCTTTCTCCTTTCTTTCTCTTTCTTTCTCTCTCTCTTTCTAAGGCCCTATGGAGTTACAAGGATTTCAATAGCCTGCTTAGAGACCAGCTCTTTTCTGTAAACAAAGCTAATGAAGTGTGACTAACAGTGCTCTCCAGTGAAGGGCAAAGGTAAAGGGGCCTTTGTTAGCACTTACTGGGGCAAGCTGCCGGGTTTTTTTTTTTTTTTTTTTTTTGCTGGCAGAGAACAGACTTTAGCTGGTTATTGATTGACTAACCCTGCTCCCTATATGATTACATTTTTGTATGGAGATGGTGACGCACCATACACATGCATGGTCATGCCCAACCATGAAGGCTAATTCTAGGTTCTGCCTCTGCAAACCAGACAGGACTTTCAGGCATCTATCCAAAATCTAGATCCCCTCTTGAAACTAGGCATCGCCCAAGTCCTTGGTACTGCCTGACATTTCTGTGTTGCCATTGCCCTGAACCTTCAGAACCTGTACCGTGAGGACTTTGCCCAAGTTCATTGAACTGTTTCAAAGTCATTCTATTTTATCTGAAATGGTCATTACATTCTAGAGGGGGGGTCTGGCTTATAATATCTGTGAAATTGCTGGCTCTTCCTATACTTATTTGGTGGATTCTGAAACTTGGGAAATCAGACCTCATTGCCAACTGCTAACAAAATACTCTGCAATGACTTTTAAAGGTCTCCTTTCAAATTTATATTTGTCCTAAGTGTTATCAAACACACCCAACAATGCTGGGCAGGAAGACTTGAAGTTCTTTCATACTTTTTCAGGAGGAGTAAGGGATTCAAGTCAAACCTGCTTTCCTTGCAAATCTAAGCACAAATTTCTGTATAAATTATTGACTGCACTTTGGCCTCATCAGAAACATTAGCCCCACAGGCTGATAAGTTCTGACCCCAGGTGGCACATCAAACCTTCTAAGAAGAGGCAGAAACATTAGTCCTTTGCACAGAGGACTAGGGAATGTGAGCCAATCAATCAAGCTCTCTGACAGTTTTTACAGCCTCTGAGCATTTAGGCTCAAGTCAATCCCCAAGACTCCTACTGCTCACATTATTCGGCTACTCTGGTCTGATGAAGTTAGGGTTAAGTCCAAGGCTTCAGCAAGAGAGAAAGGCTATTGTTAGTAACTCAGTCTTTATTGACTCTGACCTGCAGGGCAACCAACTTGAAGTCTTTTCCAGAAAGTAATGCACTGTTAATTGGTTCTCATCACTGGGATGTGTTTTATACACCTCTTCACGCTGAAAGGCCTGACTAAACATTTTAAATGTCTTCCCAGGTTCTTTTGTACTTTTATCAAAGTACAAAAGACATACAGACATACAGACATACTACAGACACACAGACACATGTATGCATACACATAGAGGCATTCACTCTCTCACACGGGGGGGGGGGGGGGGGAGAGAGAGAGAGAGAGAGAGAGAGAGAGAGAGAGAGAGAGAGAGAGAGAGAGAGAGAGAGAGAGAGAGGAGGGAAGATAAAAATCTGATTTCTATCCCAGACTGCAGAGGTTGTCTGTCTAGGCATAGCTAACCCTGAAAGCTGGCATAAGAAGCAATAGATAAGTTTTTTTGTTGTTGTTTTCATAACAAATAGCTGTGGGGTTTGTAAACAGGCCAGGAACATGCCTGGTGGAGGAATGAGGTGCAGACCTATTATTTCCTTCTGATGTCTTCTGCTTACAATAACTAAAGATGTTTTTAGTAGAAACTAGGAACTGTATTTATGAGCAGCTAGCAGCAGAGAGATGGCCTCAGGGTGAAGAGAACAAGATGCCACTCGGCTTTGTTTGAATCCAAGCTCTCTAAAGCTATTGCAGAATTATTGGTCCAAAGGCTTCCTGGCTTTCTTTGAAAGAAAAAGCAAGCAAGCTATTATCTCTGCTGTTCTGGGAGAGGGGAGGAAAGCGAGTGGTTGATGGAAGGTAATCACCAGAGGGTCTTGCCAGGCCGATTTGTCACTGCAACCTAACAGGCCTACTTCTGCATCCTGGCCTGGCCCAACAGGTCTGTTAACCACTATCTTTAGGCCCTGCCAGGCCTTTTACAACCCAACCAAACACCTTTGGTTTTCAAAAAGTGTTACAATAAAAAGGGAGGGGGCAGAATTTGCGGGAAGAAATCACATGTTGACACTTTGGAAATTAATATTTTGAATACAGGGTGGCTAACACTTTTAAATGACTAAATCAAGTTTTTGATTGCGTTTTTTGGGGGGTTGGGGCACAAAAGCTGTTGACATTTAAGCCCAAAGATCTGTTTCAGGTAGTGTATTCAAGGACATAGATCCATACACATGAATTCGCATACATTTTTTCCAAGCAAGTAAGGATTTCCCCAGAAAGCCACTGTAACTCTGCCATGTGAAAGTCTGCTGTTTGTGTGTTCTGGGAACTCATGGGCACCTAACAGGTTTCTAAATTGAGCTTTCAGAAAAGGGATGGAGAACAGTAAGGTCCTGCTTTTTTGTGGGGCCACTGAGTCCCACTCAACTTGAACACTAGAGAAGATGAGATCAAGAAAAACTCAGATTTGCAACAAATCCTGGCTCCTTAAAGGATAGTCTTGCACCTGTAGCTTCAATGTATTTTATAAATCCTTATGTATGTTTACCCACTGCCACAGCAGGTTAAACTCATAAACAATGTGTCTCCAAACCCAAAATATATTTTGTGAAATTTTCAAAATGAAAGTGACTGTGTAGCCTGTTTTCACAGAGAAAGCATTCCCCAAATGTCCTTTTCCAGCTGGATGGCAGTTGCTAATGCCTTTAATCCCAGCACTCAGAAGGCAGAGGCAGGCAGATCTCTGGAGGTTTGAGACCAGCCTGGTCTATAAGGTAAGTTCCAGGACAGGCTCCAAAGCTACACAAAGAAACCAGTTTTGAAAAACAAACAAGCAGACAAAAAGTCCTTTTCGGGTTTATTTTGTTTTGTTTTTGTAGGCCAGAAGTTAGGAAAAGAACCAGAGAGATACCAAGTAGTTAGTTGCCTGAATAAAGTCAGAGTAGACAAGTCTTTGTTGTCCACCTGACACACCTAACGAGAGAAAACCTCACTTGAAGAATGATCTGCATTAGACTGACCTGAGGGCCTGTCTGTGGGGCATTTTCTTGCATGCTAATTGACACAGTAGGGACCAGCCCACTGTGGGTGGTACCATTCTTAGGCAGTGGGCCTGGGCTCTGTAAGAAAGCTACCTGAATGTAAGCCTGGAAGCAAGAAGTTACTTCTTCATTTTCTCTGTTTCAATTGCTATCTCCACTTTCCTGTTTGTGTCCCTCTCTGCCCTGAATCCCCTTGAAGATGGACTGTAGTATAGAAGTATGACAATATGAAAGTATTGTCCTTTCATGCTGCTTTGGATCATTTATCACAGCAACAACAGAAGTAAATTAGAACAGGGGCTAGTATCATCTTCTATGTGTAGTTGGTGGATCATGCCTGTGTGGCAAGAATTTTACCAACGGATATATCTCCTCTGCCTCAAAGCCAAGCTCTTGATTTTAGACCTCTTCAGATCCAGAACTTCGGGAAAATAATTTTCTGTACACTATATTGCCCAATCCCAGGCATTTTGTTGTAGCTGCACAAACCATCCAAGGCAGACCTAAACATGTCACTAAAAATGGAAACCCAACAGAAAAACTGAAAGGGAGATTTTTTTTTTTCCCTGAATCTTGATAGAGTTGAACTTAGGGTGGGGGTCATCCACTGAAGCATCAAAACGCCAACTTAAAATTAATAAAACGACTCTATCTTACATATCAAGTAGTTAACATTCGTATCACAGTTGCCAGGATGATAGATGGGAAACAAATACAGAGACTGTTGACAGGGAATCGGCCATGCATGAGTCACAAGGCTCAGTATTTTTACACAGATCATCTGTTTTTGCAGAGCTTGTATATTAGGTTCCTTAATTATTACCTTACTAATGAGAAAATTAACTCTAAGGACGCTTAACTGATGTCCCCTGGTTAGAAAGTCAGAGACATGAACGCAATATGACTTCTGCTGTCCCGCTCCCATGAGTATTAGTTTATAGAAACATGGTTTAATAGCACAGAAACTACATGAGCATGGACAGAGATTCCTCTCTGGGTAAGCAGGTATGCCTTTACGATGACCAGCGGTGTGCCAGAAACAACGCTGCAGGTATCAACCCTAGATTTGGTGGCATCACCTTAGAAGTTTGAAAGTGACCACAGTGGTGACATGTGCACAGCCCTAACAGCAACAAAGGCAATGGAGCATGGCTTTCTCTCTGCAGCTCCCACACCAGGGCCACATGGTTCATGCTTACTATGGCATTCTAGAAGGTCTCATTCATTTCTTGCATCATAAGCCACCTTGTCATAGAAAGTGGTGTCTGGAGAAAACGTAGAATATCAATACCTTCGATGCCTATGTTTAGCTACTTGGGGGTCATTAAAAACCTGAGGTATATGATTCTAGAACCCACTAAAGACTAGAGTTCTAACACCTTACAACATGGGTTGTCTTTCAAAGGAATCAAAATTCACAGTCCAGACATCTCTTCCTGCTGAAGCTCCTACATCTCATTGATTATTAGCATGTGCCTACCTTGATCAGCTCCTGATGCCACTACTTTATCCACACCATCGACCTCTTCCAGGCTCAGATTTGGTTTCTACCAGTATCTTCTACTGCCTTGTACTTCAAGGTGCCTTAATCTTTTCTGAGACCCAGTTCTTTCAAATTAACCCTTTGTTTCTAACTTGGGCCTGGAGATCTATGACCCACCTTGCCTGGCTGATATTTAGAATTCAAGTTCAAGAGCCTGAACTCCAGTGTGCCTTTTCTTATATCCCTCACCATTCCTGGGCTATTCCTACCCGAGACTCAGGATACTGACACTCACCAGCCAGCTCCATTTGGCATTGGCAAAGAGTGAGCACTCACCAAGTGATAAGGGGATGGGGGGAGATATTAAAATGAATGAGGGCATTAATGGTGAAAGCTGCTGTCCCACAATGTTCTCAGATGCTGCTGCTCTGTGTGTCTTTGCACATAATGCTTCCCACTTGCTAATCTTATAATAGAGACTGCAGTCACTTGGTTTTATTTCTTCTTCTCCTCCTCTTAAATACAACTTGCGTGAAGTGAGCAATCTTGCAAGCTAAAGAAGCCAAGAACTTTCCTCTGGGATTTCAAAAGGCATTCTCTTTCCTTTCTTTTTTAAATATCCCAAAAGCAATTGATGAGGCACGTTTGTCGCTCACCTAATGTAGAGGCTCTAAACACAAACAAAAAGCCACCCAGGCATGGACGATCCAGACTGTTGGCCTCCTAGACTACTTGAAATTTAATGAACAGTCATATCCAACAACAAATCTGATCCCAGTAGCCCGCTACTGGTTATTCTCCCAGACTTAGAGCCCCAAAGAGAGATCTGTCATTGCTTAAATAAATTTTACAGATATAATAGATAAAGGCAATAAAGAAACCAGAGCTTTAGCTAAAACAAAGTTGACAGAGCAGAAAGCTCTGTCTCCATAATGGGCATGTGCGTTTAGGCCTACTAGGCTGCTTGTGTGTACCAAAGAGAAAGATAGAATGAAAGTTAGGAAGCATGAAATGGCAGCCTTCTTTGCCTTTCAGGGAACGTAAATTTTATTTGCTGGATGTAAATATTCAAAAGCCATGGTTTCCACCTTCGTATGGGATCATTAGAAATTGATTTCAAGGAGACACAAAATTATTCTGCGTGTTGCTTGGCAATGTGAAGCTCAGAGATCATACATTCACAAGCACCCACACTGAACAACTGGGAATGTTTTTCTATTGTGACCAGTGTTGGCCCAGATGGTTTTGTGTGGCCTTGGTGAGTGTGCATCTGTCAGATAGATGAGAACACAGGTATATAGCTTGTCTTCAACAAACGCATATGGCCTATAACGGGTGTTCCTTTTATTGTCCACCTCTGGGGAACCTTAAAATTCTTACGCTCCAAATAATTCAAACACAGTAGTTTTGTTTTAAATGACAGGTGGCCAACTTTTTAGAAATCATGCACATGGCCCAGTTATAGGGGACAGGCATGGATAAGAATTAGTGTTAATATTCTTGTCCACATGATATATGAAAGAAATATTGTTAGGTTTGCTCTATAGCCATGTGAGTACACTTGTTAATATGTTTAATTTGTTTAGCAAATTTTTGCCTCTACTATTTAATCAGCTAATTAATTAAACTAATCTAATTGTATATGGATGCATATTGAAAAATAGGAATAGTTTATAGAAAGAACCCTGCATTCCAGGCATGTGTTACACAGGACAGAATAGAAAACACTAAAAACAAGCATTTTTTAAAATGAAACCTATCCTTTTAAAAGAACGTGTTCATCCTAACAGTCCGGTGTACATAGAGATGTAAGTCTGGTCAATGCTACCCTGTCCCCTTTGCAGAAGATTACAGAAATGTATTACTTAATCCAATTCAAGCTCAAAATGAACTACCTGATCCCAAGCTGTTGGTGGATTTGGAGTCAACCATATACAATCATCTCTCCTTGGACTGTGTTTGGAACGCAGTCCTCACATGAAAGTAATAAATTCATACCTGTGCATTTGGAACTTGTGATAGCAGGGTAAATAGGAGGAGCTTAAAGGATGTTTACAGAGCCATTAACTATCAAATGTGTTTTCAATCATGGTTTCTTGCAATTCACATTTTACCTCTACACAGAGAAAGGCTCTATGGAGACAATCAGAGAGAAACTGGGTCCCAGGCACAAGCACTATCCCCTCCATGTCTGCCACTATGTTCTCCTGACCATGGCTTCTTTTTCACATCACCTCTTTTTGAAAACGAAACACCTTAATGGCCCAGAGAGATGAAACAGCTGCTCTTGGATCCCCAGACTAATGAAAGCAGAAGTGAAGTCAGGACCCTAAGACCTCCAGGGCACCTGTCTCCCATGGCTTCTCTTCCAGGAGTCCTTTGTCTTGGCATGACTGTCCAGTGTAAACACCCATCTAAAGCTCTTGGTATTTCCTTCTGAAGATGAGGTTCACTTGGGCCTGGGCCTGGCCCACAGCTAGAGCCCTCAGGAAATCTGCTCTACTAAGGCTAGCACATGGTAGCAGAAAACTGCTCCGGAGAATTGGAGAATCAAGAAGAATTTTCTTTACCTAGGGATGTAACTCAGCTGGCAGAGGGCTTGTCAAGCACACACGAGGCTCCAGACTCAATCTCTACCAATTCATAAACCAGACAGAGTGGTGCACACCTATAGACTTACCACTTCAGTGATGGAAGTAAGAAGATCAGGAGTTCAATGTGGAAGATTGTGTTGTTTCATGGTAAATAATTGTCCCACCTACTGGTTTAATAAAAAGCGCTGATTGGCCAAAGGCAGGCAGGAAGTGTGGGCGGGGCTACCAGACTAAGAAAACTCTGAGAACAGGAAGTACAGAGCAGAATGCCAGAGAGAAGCCAGAAGAAGCAGAGGACAGCCATGCTGCTGTGAGAAAAGGTACTGAGCCCCATGGCTGAACAGGATAAGAGTCATGGGTTAGATGAAGGTTAGAGAGCTAGCAAGTTATATGCCTGGGCCTGAGGCCGATCAACCTAAAATTATTGTATGCATCTGTGTATTTCAACGGGTCTGTGGGTCTGTGGGCCTAAACCTTGAGGCTGGGCCCTGAAAGTCCGGGACAGAAACCTACTATAGTTAAAAGTCATCCTCAGCTATATATCAAATTCAGATTCAGTCTGGCTATATGAGAATCTCTCTCTCTCTCTCCTCTCTCTCTCTTTCTTTCTCTCTCTCTCTCTCCTCTCTCTCTCTCTCTCAAAAACAAATTTTTTTTTCAGAAAGGAAGAAAGAAAAGCCTGGACCAAAAAATGCACTATGAAGGACTTAAGTCTATGGTGGGTGACACAGGAGTCTTCACTTAATAAATCCGAAGTCTCTTGGCCCAATTGGCAAGGAAACTAACACTAAAGAAAATTAGTCACATGGCATATAAAGTATTAAAGTGAAGAACACAGAGATTATTTACTGCAATGGACACACTATAAAATTCAACTTGTGTGTAGTCATGTTTAGAACTCTAAGAACAGAGAGAGCAACCCCAAGAGACAGGACTTCATGAATGACCGTGATCACAGGCACTCCAGGACAGGACCTAAGGAGGGCAGCCTGTGACACAAGCGTTCTGACCCTCAAAATCGCATTAGGAAGCAGGGTCTATCTGACTCACACCAGGAGATCTTGCCTGCTTTTTCTTTATTTTATCACAACATCCAGAAAGTAGCTACAGATGGCTGAAAGGTAGGGGTCACACCCTCTGGGATGCACTTTGCATGTGTTGCAAAAGCGGAAGCAGAGCTGTTCTCAGAATGGTGATGAGCCAGCCTGCAGCTACTCTGAAGGCCTAGAAGGACAGTGTGAAGCTCTCGTGAAGGAAGAGTGCCAGTGTGTGGACACTGTGGGTTCCAAGGCTATAGCTTTCTCTTCATGGTGATAATCAAGGTTCTATCCTAGACTACACGGACTGTGAGGAACGGGACTCTCCGCTTCTGAGGGGAAGCTCTAGGCATACGCATATTTTCCCCAAACCCTCCAAGAGCTAAACTTTTTGGATGCTTTTTGAAAGATACTAATTGCTGGCACTGCTTACAAGGATCTAAGGTTAGATTTGCCAAGATAAAGGTCTTTAAAGAAAAAGGTATATCAAGTAAAATAAAATAACCCTATGAGACCTGGACGTTTCCAGGAAAAAAAAAAAATCAGGGCCCATCATATTGATGAGTTCCTTTCCCATACTCTCAGGATGAGGCTGGGAACTGAATTTTTGCTATTACTTTGGGGAAAGTTACTTAGGCCTTTTAACAGAATCTGAGGACTTTAGACAGGACTGTTAACACAGCAACTTGGCTTGATTTCGGGAAAGACTTACTCTACCAGCGACAGTAATATCTTCTGGCAAGAAGCAGAATGTCAACAATGGCCTCACAGTAGATGGCAGAGCCCTAGCCATCCTTTCCTTCATGGACAGGAATTTGGAACTCTTCCAAAACATTAATATAACCTCACTTATGACAGCAAAGTTACAGAAAATCTTAAATCACAGGAGCTTCCTGGTCTACTCTCAGTTTTGAATGGAATGTATCGATAGTGTCTCTTTCCTTCAGATCCCTTACACATGTTCCTGTCAGTGTGTGTGGTGTGTGTATGCACACCAGCAAATACACAGGCCATGGAAGGATGTCTTATGTCCTGCTCTGTCATTCTCCACACTATGCCTATGAGAGAGGATCTCCCACTGAATGTGGAACTAAGCTGATAGCCAAGAAAGCCCTAGTGAGCCTTCTGCTTCAGCCTTACAGTGCTGGGGTTTCATGAATATTCCCAAATGTTTTTCTTATTTATTGATTGATTTGCTTATTACGCATGTATGTGGGTGGGTGGGCTCCTGCCCCAGGGTACATGTGACGGTCAAGGGACAATTTGTGGAGGGGTTTCTCTCCTTCTAGACTAAATGCAGACCCTTAGGCTTCATGGCAAAGACCTTTACCCAGCTGAATGATTTCCCTGCCCCCATGTCCAACTCTCTTATGTAGTCATTAAGATTTGATCTCAGGTCTTTGTACTTGTGCAGTAAACATCCATAGTTACTGAACCATTTCCCAAGCTCCTACTGCACTGTGGCAATTGTCATACAATGAATAGCACTTCTTACTTTCCACACTCACTCTGGGCGTGGCACCTCTGCTGCATGCCAGTGGGGGAAGGTGAAGTGCCCCACGGGCACACCATACACACTTACTCAACTGCTTGGGAATCTGTGAACCAGAACCCTTTCCAACACATTTATCAAAGACATTTCCTTTTAAAAGAACAGAAAAGAATAGAAAAAAAAAAAAAAAAAAAAAAACCAACTTGCCTTTTCTACCCGATTCCACCACAAAACCCTCTTGTGAGCACTTCAGAAATAACGACTCGGCAGAGACATGCCATGGGAGCAGTCACTAAGTCAGGTTTCCAAGTGCTTTCCAGAAAAGCATGCTCAGTCAATGCATGCCCAATGCTGCCATAGTTACTCTTAAATAGAAAACTTTCTGGCCCTCCCCTGCTCCTCTGGAAATTTGGTAACCATAGACTGTGCATCCCGCTGGGGCTTGATATGTAGAGCTGTATTCTACCTGCTATTAAGCTGCTGATAGCAGTGTTTCTGTTGCAATTTATGAGCGATGTCAGCTGAAGGCAGAGAGTATTGTACACACTATATTTTCCCAGCTGGAGATCTCCGTGAATGGAAAGCAAAAACATGAATACACATGCACTGCCGGCTTAAGGGAATAAAGAGGCGGGGGAAAAATCTGCAGGCTAAAATCAGGTGGGTGGTCTTGATTATAAACCAAGTAGATAATAAAATATTCAAAGGAAGTGCCAGCTTAATAGTCAGGAAATATATACGTAAAATAAGGAAAAGCCCAGCAAAACCTTTCTGTATTTGTACCTTACCAACCTAATTCCTAGATGTGCCAAGACTCACCTTCCTGCTTGGGGTTTTAAATAGCTCACCACAGGCAAAGGTCACTAGAAACCACAAAAACAAAGCCCACTCTACATCAAGTTTCCAAGAGCTACCTCATCAGGCACCAATGGTGGCGCAGCAATCCCTATACCTCCCCCACACTCTTCCTCAAAAGGCAAATTGTTTTTAACCAGAAATATTTCATATGGAGTCCTTTTGTGGCTAGGAAATAGATACCTTGTTTTGTCCAACTGTCCGTGGGCTTAAAAAAAAAATCATGAAATACATAGAGAAACCATCAGTTCTCAGAAACCCAATTCTACAGAGAAGGACTCCAATCATGAGTCAAGAAACTGACAAACAAAATCTCTAGAAAGCCATCCTTTCCCTAAAACCTCTACTAAAAAACACAACAAAAATATTTGCAGGGATCCAGCTGAATAAGCTTCATTTAACTTCTAGCTGAAGAAGATGTAAAATTGCTTTGTCTGGGTAGCTGGTTTCCAATTCTGCTGTGTAACATACTTACAGGGATTTGTTTTCCTAACCGTCATGCCTGATCCCTTAATAGTGTGGTTCAGTGTATCTGAGTTCCAGGTCAGCTCTTAAAAGACATGAGTCTAATGTGTGAGCAGGGCTGAAATCCACTTGCTTCCATTCTTTCTGTAGGAATGACAGATCTCTAAAAGAGCCACACAAGCAAATTGGTGTCCTTCATTGCTGCAGTAGGCTGTATTGACTGTAAAAACTCTTCCAATAGGTATATGAAAAACTCATAATGAGTAGTAATAAAAAGCAAAAGGATTATTCACTTTTTCCCAATGGAGCATAAATAAACATTTTAATGTTATCTGTCTTTTAAACCCAAATTTAGGTGTTTTTGATTAAAAAAAAATTCATCTCACAGTACCAACAAAATAAAATAAAAATAGAGAAGCTAGAAAATTTATCAAGCTCAGAGCTAAACTGGGGGAAAGTAATTACCACTTAAATATAGCAACATGAAATTCTTTGAAGGAATATCCTTTTGATGTTAGAACTCAAATGCCAAGAGGCAAAAATCTCTGATCTTACCATTATTCTGAGGAAGTCTAGAGAAAAGAAACTTCTCTTGAGAAAGAAATGTGAACTCAATTATAGTCAGTACATCGTCTTATCTGCAAGACTTTACTAAGTAACTAAGGATTCTCTAAGAATACTGTGAAGAAGCAGTATACAATGGACAAACTACACTCAACATGGAGGAAATACATAGTCTGAGGGACTGACTGAGAACTTGATATTATGTTTCTGGAGACCACCATCTACTAAAGGAAATAGTACAGTAGTGACTGACTCCCAGCCGACCCCAGTATCAGGAGACATCATCCTTTGAGCATAAAGCTAGGAACTCTTGCTATTCCAGTTAGAATCCTCTTCCCTTCCTCTCTGCCTCCCACCCTCCCTTTCTCCTTCCCTCCCCCTCTCCCATCCTTCTTTGTTTTCTGAGACAGGGTTTCTCTGTGTAGTCCTGGCTGCTCTGGGACTCGAGGTAGACCAGGCTGGCCTTAAACTCAAAAGATCCACCTGCCTCGGCCTCCCAAGTGCTGGGATTAAAGGTGTGTGCCATCACCTCCTAAACTTGGTTTCTTAACAAACACCAAGGGAACTGTTTTCACAAATGATTGGAGATTTCTTATAAATGATCAATCAGAAATGCAGACAGTGCCTTACCCACTCTTTCAGAATTACTTACCAAGTTGGTGGGTTAAAAATGTTTTACATTGTACAGACACTTTCATAGTTAGCCTTCAATTACTAGACATTGGTTGAAATGTTGCCATATTTTAGTTCCTTTTATAGTTTCTTACACAATGTAACACACATAAAATAATTTCATAAATGCCATACTCTTGGATTTTCACAATTGCTTTTTGTTTGCTTCTCTCTCCTCTCTCTCTCATTCTCTCCTCTCCTCTCCTCTCCTCTCCTCTCCTCTCCTCCCCTCCCCTCCCCTCTCCTCCCCTTCCCTCCCCTCCTCTCCCTCTCCCTCTCCCTCTCCCCTCTCCCCTCTCTCTCTCTGTACATTGTATATGATCATGGAGGTCCAAAGTTTACACCCAGTGTCTTCCCAATCCTTGTCTCTGTCTCATTCTCTATAATGTATTTATTGAGGTGAGTTTTACTGAAACTGGATCTTATCAATTCTGAATAACTGTCCAGCTTGGCCTGAGGATTCTCACTCTGCCTCTGAAGGGCTGATATTATAGGGGCCCTACATGCCTGCCAGAGATATAAACCACGGTCCTCACACTTGCAGAGCAAGTGTTCACACACACATACACACACACACACACACACACACAGAGAGAGAGAGAGAGAGAGAGAGAGAGAGAGAGAGAGAGAGAGTGCCTGAGTGTCTCTACAAAAGTTATAAAAATGAAATGAAGCACAATCCAAGCCAGACAACCCCAAATCTAAAATAGACAACAGGAGGAGGGAGGAGGGAGACCCCTAAAATATAATGAGCCTTTTCACCAACTCTGGCTTTCATTACCTGTGATAGCTGCACTCCTTAGAATACAACGAAGAATTTGCCATTCCCATGACCAGACACTTACCCCAAAATAGGCTGTTATTTCAAGGATTTATGTCTCATGTAGTTTACGATCACTTGACTAGAGAAAAAAACGCAATCATAATTGTTCCCTGAAATGGCATAATTGACACCCTTTGCTGCTTTTCTACATTTCCCCTAAATATCAAAGTCTTTAATCTTAATTATTCAAAAGGGTAGCATGTGTCTGCAAAGCAGGATTCCACATTTAGAAGCTAAGCAGGTAAATATGCAACAATTTGCTCATAATCACAATATTGTAAAGAGGCCTTCATATTTGCATTACAAAGTACACATAGGGAGAAAGACAACCAGAAAAGCACACACACACAGAGAGAGAGAGAGAGAGAGAGAGAGAGAGAGAGAGATGTGGGGGGAAATTCCTAGCATTTCTCTGGATACAGAGAAGTGTCCAGGAATATGTATCGCTGAAAGCATTACAAATAAACTGACAAGTGACATCAGAGAAAGAACACACTATGACTGGCACTGAAACATGCACCTGAGTGTTAATGATTCAGAAACTGATGTACATTAGGACCACTTTGGCCTCTTTAAATATTCTGAAAGCCATCTAACTTAAGCCACTGTGTGGGGAGGAACTCTAAGCATGGGCATGTTTTCATCTCTAGGTGATTTGCGAGAATAAGCACATTTATGGAGAGACATGCTAGTCTGGATGAGTAGTTGTCAACCCTGACAGTTAATCTGAGTAACATGCAGGAGGTTACAGGCTGATGGCAATACCTTAAAAAGGCAAGGAGGGAGGGAAAGGAGGAGGGAGGGAAGGGAAGACAAAGAAAAGAATAGAAAAGGACATCACTCCATCTTAAACCAAATGGACACAAATACTTGGTCCCGAAGCCTGAACCAAACTTAGAAAAGCTTGCTTCTTACATTCCTAAAATGACCTGAGTATGAAATCCAGATTGAGAGCAACATAGTGGACTTTAAGGTTAATAAAACACACTTAAACTATTTATTACATTTAGCCAAACATATTTTCTTTGCAAAGCAGTAGACAGTGCCTTACGAAACGCAATACATTTAAAAGACAAAATAGTTTCTCTTGTGGTGGAAACTGAGCTCATATGGTCAGGTAAATAAGGTCAAAGAACAAGAGAATAGTACAAATACTTTACCAATGAAGGCGATATTTATAGAACTCAGAATATCTTATGTGTTGAAAGGAAAATAAAAGTGTTTCTGTCTCATGTTGGCTACGGGCATAAAGCATCTAAATGTGTCCAGATCCTGCATTAAAATATCTGAGATCCACTTGGAGGGAAGGGTTTGAAAGAAAGTGTCTTCCAGAGCCGTCAAACTTGACCCTGTCTTTTCTCTTTGAAGAATGTCTTTTTCCTTCAGCTGAGGCCTGCAACATGTTCACCCTCAAGGTGACCTGAATGGACCATTGTGCAGTTTACACATCAGCTTTTCCATTTTTTCAAAGCTTTATTTTTAATATATTACCATTTAATACTTTCCAAATCCTTAACCCCACTTTGTAGATTAAACAAGACTGCAGGGGTTTAATCGCTTAGTCACACATCTCTTGTCCCCACCTAGGTTCATTGCCACGCAAGTACAGCCATCTTTATTTAAAAATATCTTCAGTTTATGTGATACTTAGGTACTAGCAATTTCCTAAGCTTGTTTATATGTCTTGCTCTTATGAAGGCTTAGACAGTGCGGTGAAAATAGACCATAGTCATAGAGAACAAGACAAAATATCACACCAAGGGAACAATAGCATTTTAAAGCATGATGGGTCTGAAAATTAACCAAAGTTCTGGAAAGGGATAGGACAAAGGGCATTTTGGGATTGTCAGACAATGAATGCTTCATTGGGAAAGTACCAAGAAGGCCATGAGACAGGAAGGTCATGAAATGCTAAGGTCCACAGGAAGCAGAAGAGGGTGCCAAATGCAAGAGGTGCCACCAAATGCCTCTGGTGATTGCCCATAGAGACACATGAACAGAATTCCAAAGGCGCAGGTGAACAAATGCTCTGAGGACCTTGCAGAGGTGAAAGTAGCCTTGTTTTTTTCCCCCCCTATTTATCTTTTTCATCTTAAAATTCCACTTGATTCCCTAAGCTGTGGTCTGAGCAAACATTAATGCAATGCATTTTGCACCGACAATGGCTTTCATCTGGATGGCAAAGAGGAGGAAAGCTAAGCGCGGGTGCCCTTCCGCTGCTGTGAAAGTGCACGCCTCTCTTTGAAGTATGCAATAAGCGATTGTTTCATAATCTGTAATACCTGAAATACTTGGTGGCATATCCTCTTAGCCAAACAAACCTTAAGGAAAAACAGCAGCGTACTGTTTAAAGGAGATTGGTTTGTTTAAACATGAGCTTGGAAACCAAGAGACAGCATTTGAAACAGCAAAGAACTGGCCACAATCCAAAAGTCCATGGGCACAAGAATGAAGAAATAATGAGGATATATTCAAGCAGTCTGATAGAGCCATTGCAATGGGCTCCAGTTTAGCGTTAAGTGAAAAGAGTAAGCCAAGAAAAGACCGTGTGTGCTTCTGAAGAAGAAAAGCTAAGCAGTATCTTGTACAGAGTTTAGAGGTCTCTGATAAGTTATAGAGCAAACCCTCAAATTTCAGAATATAGATTGAAAGATTAAATGGGGAGAGAGGAAGGCAAAGCCTGAAGATGGCTCATCCAGAAGTTTTGGATGTTGGAACATTCCATTCTTATTCCTGTGCAGGAAATAAGACACTTGTTTTCATGTTGTTCCCTATAAGTGATGCCCATTTGATCAGCATTAAGAAAAGAAGATTCTTCCTTAGTTAGAATCTTTATCTTGACATAAGAGAGACTCCTGCTTATTCCGTGCACTAAAATCCTTCTTTAATGCTTCCAGGCATCCTTCTCGTACTTACTCTATATTTTAGTGAGCACAGTGTCAAGCAAAGGAAAGTACTCCTATTCTTTGAAATGAAAAATAAAATGCAGAATCAGCTGTGAATGAAACGACGATTCAGCCAAGAGAAAGTCAGGTATGTATATTCGGCTTTTGTGCTCTTTGTTGTTATGATGAGAGAGAGTCTCATGATGTAGCTCTGCAGAACACGATGACCTTGAGCTCAAAGAGATCCTCCTGCCTCTGCCTGTTAAGTGCTGTGATTAAAGACATGCACTACTACGTCTTTGACAGAACAGTCTGTGATGTCTTGAGTTAACTGACATGTGACATTAACACAAGGTTATTCTAGGAACACTGCAACACCATTCACTTAGAACGGTGTGTTTACAGGAAACTGAAAATTAAATTTCTCAAGGCTCATAGGAAAATACTTCCAAAGAATAATAAAAGCATTACATATCCATGCAAATCAAAATTCATAGAACTGTGGCAGGCAGCCAACTCAACTATTTCAGGTCTGCTGTCCCATCTGCTTGGCCTGTTAACTGTCGGAAAATACAAGCAAATCACTACTTCTGCAACTAATTCACAACGGGGTTCCTAAAACCAGACTCCATGATGCAATGTTAATAAGACCAAACAGCTTATTATGATCAATAAAGCAGAGCCTTCCAGCAGTTCAGAGGCAAAAGTTGGCTCAAATGCCTCTTTGGTGGACATGGGGCCCAAGTATCACCATCTTTGCCTGGAACCACAGAAGGCTCACAGCCAGGAAATCTTTGGACATCAGGAAACAGCTATCGGCCTTGATTTCTCTCTGCTTGTGAACGCAAAGGCCTTCTCTTCCTGCTAGACTTTATTAGCCCCAATATGTGGTAATTCATTTACTGCAGGCTCTTAATTCATAAATGGATCAAATAAAGCTTTCCATGGCTTTTGGCAGCCACCCCTCACTAAATTATGGTGACTAGAAGTTGGTTCAAATGCTACTTCTAAGTCAGCCCCTTTAGCCTGTAAAGTTCAATTAAAGAGTTCTTTGCTTATTATATGGATTAAACCTTCAAAGAAGGAATTATTCGTGCACTTTCCATTGGCAACAAAGAAAAGAAAGCTGGGATGAAGCAGTTTCTAGAATGTTAACCCAGGCATTCTCAAGAAGGTGAAAACCTTCATCCTCAGCACCCAAAGGCCTGTACAAGATGGAAGAGAAAGGCTTGCTAAGGAATAATACACTAAGACTAATAATGAAAAAATCTAACTGCCAAGGAAGGTTCTAGATAAGCAAACACACACAAACCCATATGGTTAATCTTGTCCTCTGTGATTCCCCTGTTCAATGTCATCTGTTGGTAAATAGAGTCTAAGTCGGACTTGGGACTTAACTGACGGCCAAGGAAGGAAGGTTGAACTAAATTACCATAAGATGACTGTTGCCTGAACAAATAAACAAAAAAAAGACATGGTCATGGGAGTTAAACAAAAAAAAGACATGGTCATGGGAGTTCCAGCCTTTCCCTGATCTCATTATGAAGCTGAAGATGACTCTGGAAGCCTACTACTCCTCCTTCTATCCCTGGAGACTGGGATTACTAATATGCACCATCATGCCCAGTTCATGGGTGTGTTACTAGTATGCGCTACCAGGCCCAGTATAAGGGTGGACTGCTAGTATACCCTATCTTGCCCAGTTCATGGGTGCTGGGGATTGAACTCAGGGCTCCAGGAATGCGACTCAAGTACTTTACCAACCAGCCTCAGTTCTTATGGCCAAGCCTAGCTAAGCTCAGCTACCAGCCCACCCAAGGGCTGTACCTAACTAGCATGTCAGCTGATATGTGTACACTTTCTGTCTTCTGTCTACTTCACCAGGCTGGTTAACAGCTCTGATCAGGGCAGGGACCCAATATCTTTCCCTCTGATTCTTCCCTAGCTAGCAGGTTGAAGACTGGCCTCCAGTTCCCCTTTCTGTGGCCAGCCTGTGATTGCCCCAAGATATGAAAAAAGTGAATGCATTTCTCTTCCAAAACTCCATTAATTCAGAAATGTTCTGTGTAACAAATCCCCGTGTCTATCAGGGAAAGAAACATTTTTGGTCTGCCATTCTGTAAACACACAGTCTTCCAGAGCCCAACAGCACACTTAGATGAAGGAAGAGGAAAGAATTCCACTGTACACCCCCGCCCCTGCCAGGGAGGCCAAGGCTCTAAATCTCCTTGAAGCTGAAAACAAATTAGCAGCTTTGCCTGCACTGACTTGGCCACGTTAAAAGTGGCTTCTCTTCACTCCAGCATTCCAAGCGTTGCTCCTCAAAGATAATACTTTTTAGGATTATAAAAGCATTTCCATCAGCTTACTGACTGTCACCTCTTTGACTTGACTGATAGAACAGCTAACACCCTACCCCACCCCAACCCAACTATCTACTCTGTGCCAGCACAGACTTGAACTGAGTGGAAGACGAGTATGGGAAGGAGGAAGAGATTTCAACACCACCATCTAGACTGGAGAATAAAGTCTTGGGATAATATTCGTCCACTCAAACAGTATGGGGACCAAGACCTTCCCATATGCTCTGCCTCAGAGATATAAATGTGATGATGTTTGTATCTACTGTGAAATGGGAAGCCCAAATTAGACACACTTTATACTCAAGGAATAAAGGTAAGTTCAGTGAGTAAACTAAACCAAACAGGACCTTTCTAGACAAATAATACTTAAAAAAAAATAAGTGGTTGCATGTGCTGTGGTTAGATAAGCAAAGTTTCTCAGAGGCACACTAACAAGCCTGCCCACGTGTGCTTTTTCCTGGTGAGTGCAACAGTGGATCTTGGTTTCTTTCACACATTTTCCCTTGCAGAAAGAAAGTACTTAAGAAACCTATATTTCAGCTACAACTTCATGGAAGTTCACCAAAGAAGGAAGTAAGAAGTTTACAACAAATACTGAAAAGAGCTTTGGGGAAATAGGAAAAATATCAGTGGTGTAAGCATCTCTTCCTTTAAGTAAAAACAGTAAGAGCAAAGCCCTGGCCAAAATAGTGATTGACAAGGACCCATAAGGAAAAAGGCGGGTAGGAGTTGCAGAAAACTCATTCTAAAAGCCACTATCTTGCTTTAGATAACCAAGAACCAGACAACAACGTAGTTTTGTGATGTTAGAAGTTTCATTTTCTGTCTTAAGTTCCCAAACTTAGAGTCTGTATGAAAATCAAACACAATGGAAGCCACATTTGTGGGAATAACTGGGTCTAACAACTCATAATAACAGGCTGCTGACCAGAACCCCAGTCCATGGCGGTCGGAAGCACCGGGACCTCAAGACTCAGGCCATTATAGAGTACATGAAAAGGCTTCAATTTAAAAGAAAACAAAACTAAATAAACAAATAACAAATAGCAATAATCTTGAAAACAATTGGTTGCTGCATGTAAGTGGTGATTATGGTGGCATAATCCATATCAACTAAAATGATCTCATGGTGGCTACCAGGAGTTATCAGCTAAGGAACTACAGTATGGAGATCACCCTCACAAAAATCAGGAAGATTGAGCTAAATTCGCATAATACAGAGAAAGTTTTTATTGGTTGATTCCCTAAAATTATCAGCAAGAAAGATGGTGGCCAGGAATGTAGAGAGAGCTTTTCTTAAGAAATTGACAAAACCAGACTAACTTTAAAAGGGCACTCTAGAAAAAACAGACAAACAAACAAAACGATCCCTTCAGATTCTTTTATCCCATCATCCAGTCCCTCTAAGGTGGCTTTTCAGCAGCTAGCATCAGACCTCCAAGAACCCACAGACATTTGAAAAACGTTACGACTGTGAAATGGGAAGCCCAAATTAGACACACTCAAAAGAGAAAAAACTTAAAAATAATGCTGAGAGAAAAATAAAAAAGGAAAACCAAGTGTTTTTGGAGAAACAAAAGGAGTTATTCGTGAATCTAAACTAAAGACTCAAGAACAATCCTGGGTTTTTGTTCTTGCTTGTTTGTGTGTATTTGTGTGTGTGTGTGTGTGTGTGTGTGTGTGTGTGTGTGTGTGTGTGTGTTTAGCTTTTAGAAATGAAAGATACATGAGAACAGATTTGTCAGTGAAAACGTAATGGTAAATTTTGGGGAACTATCCTGGAATGAAAAAATACAGGAGTAACAACTATAGGCCAGAGTTCTGAGAAAGAAGGGAAAAGAGGGTGTAACAGGAGGGTCCTAAATAAAAGGTCTAAAATGGCAGTGGAATGTAAATGATAGCCACTCCAAAAAAATCTGTCTCCAGTGTCTCTAAAAGGACCCGATTCCAGGCATAGGACCAAATTTAGCACGATAGATTTTAAAAAGACTCATGACAAAAGATGTCAACATATATGTCAGAATGCTCTAGAGGAAAAAACGTAAGAGCTTAGAAGACAAGACAAGGGTCAAACACAGGACCTAGAGTTAGGTGTCATTATACATCTCCAGCACAATCCAGTGAGGTATCACCTTCAAAGACCTGAGGTCAAGCAGCTCTCAATGTGCTCATTAGCTGCCACAACATCCTAAGCGTGAGGATGGAAGGAACACATTTGTAGGCCTTCAGTATTTCATAACTTTTATTCCCCGGTGAACACTACCGGAAGACAGACTCCCCCAGATTAAGGACAGACCAAGGGAGGACATGCAATATAACATAGACATGAATAATGGTTTTGTCATCAGTTCAGACTGGAGCAGGTCCGAAGACTGGGAAAAAATAGTCCAATATGTAACCTGTATGTGCTACTCCATGCCTTTCAAAATAATGAGAGGCAATTTAGTTCTGGCAGGATAATGCATGGTGAGCTAATGATGGGCTCAGAGAACACTAGGCAACCAAATAAAAGTCAGATATTAACTCCAGGGAGAAAGGTAGATGAGCAAGAAAGCTAATCACAGTACACTGCTATGCTGTAGGTAGTATTCATAACCATAATGATGTAAACATTGCCAACAAAAAACTACTTGTGTTAGGCAGCCTCTATAATGGTTCCTAATTCCACCATTTTCTTAACACTCACACTCTACTTAAAGCTATCAGGTCTAACAATAAGTTATACAAAAGGATAGATTATTTTTGGAACTTTGTATCTATTTATCTATCCACCTATCTATCACCTAGCCAGCCATCTAGCTATCATCTATCTGACTGTCTGACTGTCTGCCTGTCTGTCTATCTTGATGAAGAAGCAAGCTGCCATGATGTGAGATGCCCTCTCTATGGAGAGGCCGGGGTTAAGGCCCTTGGCCTAGTAGCCCAAAGATTAAAGCTTGCCAATAACCACATAAATGAGCTCAACAGAGAGACCTTTGGGTTCAGCCAGGTCTTCAGCTGACAGGCGCATACTGACTACAGTTTAACAGAAACCTCAAGAGACAGTTTAGTCAGAAGCAACCAGCTAAGTTGCTTTCACATTCCACATTCCTAACCAAAGGAAACTGTGACATAATATATGCTTGTTATTTTAAGGCTCAATGTTTTAGAATAATTTGTCAAACAGCAATAGAGAGTTCATAACTCATATTTATATTGGGAGACTGGGTGGGGTAAAATATATTTGTGTTGGAGGGGAAAAGAGCTTAGGCAAATAAGTCCAAATAAGAAGTTCTGTGAAACACCCAAGTCAGAGCAAAATTCAAGAAATATTTACAAATTTTTAAAAAGAGGAAAATGGAAGAGTTAGGATCAGTTAATTCCCTCTGAAGAACAGAAATTTGGTAAAAGGAAAACTGGGATATGAAACTATTTTTTTGTTTAAAATTAGCCTATAAGAAATCTGTGGCCTTTTGAAGAGTGTGCATGTTTAACTTGGATAGAAGTTAAAGTAAGTGGAGCTGTACTCATATGTCCACTGTTTTGTTAATACAACATAACATCTGTTTTTCTCACAGGGGTGCTTGCACAGACCATTAGGCCAAGGGCTTCAGGACCTGCCGGGGAAGCCATCTTGCCACAGGAGAGCTTGTCAGGTGAGACCTTCAATGAGCTCTTCCTCAAAGGGAGTGAGCTACAGAGCCCACCTTTCCTGTAGGGGTGGCTAATGGTTTGATGATGTGGGATTATACTCTTGTACTTTGTAAATATTTGTCCCTCCTACTGGCTTAATAAAAAGCTGATTAGTCAGAAGGCAGAGAGAACGTATGGGCGTGGCTACTACACTAAAAAAAATATCTGGGAAGAGGAGAGACAGAGGCCAGGAGACACAAGAAAGAAGACTAAAATATAATGCTGCTCTGAGAAAAGGTGGCAGGCACAAGATAAGAATCATGGGTTAGTTTAGGAGTAAAAGTTAGCAAGTAATAAGCCTGAGCCACAGACCAGTCAGCTTGTAAATAGTATAAGCTTCTGTTTGGTTCTTTGGGACTAAGCAGCTGTGAGAATGTGGGTCCAGTTGGACCTCAAGGCTAGGTTAGGACAGAAATACTACAGTATGTCGTTTGAGTAAATAGTCCTAGAAATACCAGTTTATAAAGACTTGAGCCAAAACTACGGATCCAACAGGCCTTGGCTCTAGTTCAGAGTAAGGCCATCAGAGTGATGAGCTCAACATGCTCCGTAGAACCCATCTACTATGCGATTAGTCTAGCATGAACACGCAAGAACACTCCTTTGCTACCAGGATTCTGTGTAGCCCTCTAGCTCTCTAGCCCGCTCCATTTCACACCTGAGGAAAGCCAGGCCCAGGGCCAAGAGAAAACAGCTGACAACAAAAATGGAGACCATAGCCTAGTGCAGACATTTTCTCTCCCTAGATTTTTCTCTGTATATCTCTGTTTCTGTTTCTTTCTCTTTTCTGTGTACCTCAGGCTAGCCTTAAACTAGCCTCAGCCTTCCACATGTTGGGATTAC
The DNA here is from genome assembly GCA_033318265.1 of Phyllotis vaccarum. NCBI lineage: Eukaryota > Metazoa > Chordata > Mammalia > Rodentia > Cricetidae > Phyllotis > Phyllotis vaccarum. Next base: position 33,402,227 of record JARWLC010000009.1, on the reverse strand, counting down.
AAGTATGTGCCACCAAAGCCAGCACTGGGTTCATGACACCTAAGCCAGTGCTGTTTTCCAGGGTTCTTTTTATTCATTGTGTCTTATTAATCTCCGAGTCCCAAGGCATGCCTGGCCCATATCCTGTCACTGAGTTATGTAAAATGCATTGGCTGTCAAAGTGAACAGGGGATTGTGTCTACAAAAGTGTGCTGGGAGTGGGGATGGGAGTGTGGGGGGGGGATGGGGAGTGTAACAGGAATACATTCAAAGTATTTCATCAGGTTACTATACACACAGGTAGTTACGTAACAAGTGGGAACATAGGAATGATCCACCCTCTCACCGGATCTTCCAATCCACCACCTTTTGGGGGGGGGGCGGCTATAACACTGTAGCTGTCTTAAAACTTAATCTGCACCCAGGCTGGTGTCAAACTCATGGCAATCCTCTGCCTCAGTCTCTCAAATGCTGAGGTTACAGGTGTGAACCACACACCTTGGTTGGCCCCTTCTTTAAAACCAACTTATTATCCTGACCTTAAAGACGAGACAATTCTGCTACCTTGGTTTTGGTTTATTGCTATTGGTTTCTTTGTCACTTGGATTTTTTTCTCTTGGCTTAGCTACCCTTCTTTTCTCAAAAGGTGTGTGTCTAGGAGTAATCAGAACTGAATTACTAAGGAGTCTTGAGGATTCTACCATAATATACTTTTCCCCTGAAAAATGTGCTAGATGAAGAGAGAGTAGAATATCGCAGAAAATAAAAACAAAAATTTTAAAATCAAAAATGTTATGGATGCTTCCTGGGCTATGGAATCGTGCCCCTTTAGGTATTTAGTTCTTCAGCACCCATGCATGGCAGTCACGGGTGCTGAAGAACTAGCATTGATCTCCAGCCTGGTCATTTCCGCCTGCTCAGTTGTTCCACTTTAAAAAGACCGAATGGGGAAGGGAGTTAAGGAAAGAGAAAAAGGAGTCCACACTTGATGGGAGAAAGGCTCTGGATGCCTTGAAGGGATCTCCCTTTCTCACTCCAATCACCCCGATTCTAGAATCAACAGATCAGGGGCCTGTTGCCCTTTGCTCCTTCCCATTAGTGACTAGAAGGAAATACGAGACTGATATCCAACACTGAACCAGAACAAGTTAGGCTGCCAGAATTCGTAGCCGAAGAACACAAAATCAGGCTCCTTGACAATCTCTTTTGCAAATTGGTTCTTCTGTTTTGCAAAATACACCCACAATTTTCCTCCAGTGTACAGAGGACCACCTACCCCTTGCTGGAGTATCTGCATCCCCCACAGGTCAAGTACAATATAAAGAGGGTTGTTCTGATGACTGCAGTCAGGAGAGGCAACCCTAGAGGGGAACGGTAACTCCTCATCAGCAAACCCAAAACTGAGCTGCTAGGGACTAGGCACACCTACTAGGCTGACTCTTCCAAGGAGTCCAAAGTGGTACAACCCACCTTCTACTGGAAGACTGAGGTGGGTTTAGGTGAGCAGGCATGACAGATAGATCCCCTGCAAGCCATCCCTTGAAATTTGTGCCTCTCAATTCTCTTTTGGATTCTGTCTTGACATAAAATATTCCCCATACCGCTTTATTTTCTTCAGTGCAAAAAAGTGAAGACAGTGATTTTAAATCAGTTGAAGACTTAACAGTTATTTTTAACACACGATATGTTTCTCTGAAATTTCATACCTGTTGCAAGAAACTGCAGGCTGGGGGGGGGGTGGGGGGGGCCTCGAGACTGACTCAGTTCATGGCATTTATTTCCAGAAGATATTTAATCCACAAGGTAGACATAAAATCAGACCTCCTGGAAGCTTTACACTTTGGGAATTCTTGAGTAACTGACTGGGGATTTGAGGCAACCCTCTCCTGGTAAGTTACTAAAGATTCGGGTCAGTCCATATGATTTTAAGTAGCTCACAACCTTCAGTTTCTTTGAAAATGGATTTTCCAAGTCCCATAAGGTTTATTTGTTGCATTATCCATTCAAAACTAAAATAAATAAATAAAACAAAGCAAAGCAAAAATCCCCCAAAGCAGATGCACTGCCTTCCAGTCTCCTACCAGGCAGGGGAGCTACACGGAGTTCACTGTGGCTCAGGTGCTTCCCAGCAAAGTCAATTCTGAGCCTGCACTTGAGTGTTCAAACATTTATTGAAAACAAGACACCTCTTACACAATCTTATTGCTGTGGCCACCCTGGTGACAGGTTCACAGTGCTCCAAGCCAAGATGACTGATCCTGCCTCTGGTTCCACCCAGCTTGAGTATCTACTCCCAAACAACTGTTAGGACAAGAAATCATTCTGCTCATGTTCAGGTAAGATGCAGCTAAGTTCACAGGCTGTCTGGAGCTAGATTTGCTTTCGTATTCTGAAAAGTGACTGTCGTCATTCAGGAAGCTAAGGAACATGGAGCAAAGCTGCCTTTCTTGGCTCTCTTTAAACAAGTTGGCCTCCACTGCTTCTGTAAAGTATGGCATATTAAATGGACTCAGCTGGCTCTTTTGACCTGAGTGACTTCAAAAGTCGTCTGTCAATGTCGATGTCAAGAAGACATCTACATGCAGAACACAAACTACAGATGTACATGGGAGTGGCTGAGGAGCTGGCAGGATCCAAGCCTCCTGCCAGCCCAGGAGAACATGTGGTACTCCCTCTCCAAAGAAAGGAAAATGGATGGTTGTTTTGATTTTTCTTGTTATGAAAACTACATTTGGGGCACTTTGTAAAAATATTTAGTGAATATTAAATTTAAAAAACATTTTTCTCTATAATCCAAACTAAGCTCCCATGTATCAGCCACAACCTTAACAAACAGGAAAGTGTTTATTTGCTTTTTGGCAGTTTTTAAAAACTAGTTAAATTCATCTGCACACTCACAACTGAAGACAACCAATTACCTTAGTTAGAAACTAGAGATTCTTAAACAAAAATAAAAACAAAAACTGTCAGTCAATAGTCACTTTATGTAGATGTTCTGCTACTCTACTGAACAACTGTTAGAGCAACTGTCTTCCCTCCAAGGCTCAGGGACCATGACTGGGAGCTCGGGAAATTGTAAGATCCAGAGGTTGGGGATGATAAAACAGTGTCTTCTGGATATGACAGGGCTACTGTTCTCATGAACTTTCAGAAGCTGTGATTTCCTGAACCAGACCTCTACAAGATCAAACCAGTCAAGGGTCCAGCTAGGAGGGGGTAAGGGCACATGGACATCCATCCCTACCTGAAGGACTATTGACAGCTGAGGGAGAGAAGGGTCAATATTCAGTATTCTTTTAGGATGTGGCCCCTAGTCGATGATCATGCTCCAAGGGATGGCCCATACACAGGAATCTATGGGCAGTATAAAATGGGTTTTGAGGAAAAGTTGGGGGGGCATAAAGTTGGAAGGGTCTAGAAGGAGGGCGGGGGGGGGTGAATATGATCAAAAGCCATTATATGCATGTATAAATTATAAAAGAATTAACTAAAATGTTATATATAAAAACAATGAATTTTGTTATGGAAGCCTTCCACAGAAAGGACATGAGGATAAATAGACCGAGAGAGCTTCATACACGTGGCTAGTTTTTCTCATTCTCGTAACAAAATACCCAAAGGAAACCACATACAAGAAGGATTCGTTTTTGACTTACAGATTCAGAGGATTTCAATTCATCACTGCAAGGAAGGCCTGAAAGCATTCACAACAGCGAACACATGTAGTCCCTCCCAAGGAGGAAGGAGAGCATTAAACTATAACTGGGCAGGCACAGCCTTCAACATCCCATACCTCTTGGCTAACATCTGCCAGCTATGTCCCAAAGGTTCTGTAACTTGCCCAAATGGCACCACTGTCTGAGAACCAAGTGCTCAAAGTGTGAGCTTGACAGAAACATGGAGGATTAAAACCTTAACAATAAGGCTCTCCCCAGACCAAAGTGCGTAAGGGCGCAGATGCAGACACTAAATGTAGACTGGGGTACCACCTTTCTAACATCCAGAGAATGAAATGCTACAAAAGTGCCTCAGGTACCTATTGAGTCGGGAGGCTTAATTATGTAAAAAATAAATATGAGCATGCATATGACTGCTCGATTTAGTGTTCAGTTATAAGAAATTACCAAATGAGCAATCAGGGTTTTGCTTACCTCACTACACTTTTTATCTCCCTCCCTCTTGAGTCTCCTGAATGCATGATGTCAGACCCTGCTATACACTCTGCAATTGTGCCCATGAGCCTAATTCTTGCAATTTCTTTGCTGAGAACAGCTATCTGGAACCTATAATACGCCTTCTCCGATATTACAGCTTACTTTCCCTTTACCAAGGAAATACCAGCCAAGCTTCTTTTTGAACAGGAAAGCTGGAGATGGGCATGTGGGAGCACTTCGGTTGGCATTAGTGTTAAAAAGATGCCCTGATAGCTTTACCGGCCAAGGGAAGACAGACCATGAGAGGAAGCAGAAAAGGCAGGCAGGGGGACAAGGCAGGGCTTGGATGTGTCAAAGAGAAATCTGTACACTGCTTGAATATGACAAAGTGTGTGTTATGAATAGGTTATGGCACTCAAAGGGTTTTCTATGAATGTCCTGTCCTCACTTCTTCCTGTCTCGGAGCAATCAGAACTGAACAGAGACGTACTGGGAAGATGAGCCTCAGTGGCTGTGATTCAGAGGAACTGGGGTTGGGACTAATATTTTGAATCTCTGGTGTTTAAAAGTCTCTTTTGATTTCCTTCACTTTTCTTGGGGGACAAGATCCTCCAGGTGCCATTTCAGCACAAGTAGAGGCCAAAGCCAAGCGGTTCTATAATGGAGAGAGCAAAGGCCTCCACTGAGGCACAGTCCAGAGAGCCTGGACATCAGCACCCCAGCTAAACTTGGAGCCAAATCCCACCTGTTATTAAAATGGAGGGGAGGGTGAAAAAGCACTTACATCCTTCCATCTAGGATGTGCACAGTGGTCTAGTCCATTCCAAAGAGGCATTATGTATCCCAGTATATGTCATGTATCCCAGTATATGACAAATGTTTATTTTCATAAACTTAGCCATCAGCTTCTTGAAAACTGATGTCAACACTGTAATTTCAAACATACAAAGCAAATAAGCAACCCCCTTTACATAAAGATATGCCATCACATCCTATGAACTTATATTCATTCAAAACTTGAAAGCAATGTGAATAAGCACTGAAGAAATTTTAATTAAACCAGTTCTTTTCTATACTAAGAATATGTATTGCTTTCATCAATAAAAAGGCTAACAGGCCGATAGCTGGGCAAGAAGTTAGGCGGGCAACCAAACTAAGAATAAGTAATAGGCAAGCTATGGACTGGGAGAAAGTATTTGTTATCTAAAAGAGATAAACAAACTCTTCAAATTCAATAGCAAGAAAACAAAGCATGTTCTGAGTGGCCCAACCATCTTAAGAGACACAAACCATCACAGAAGATGTACAAATGGCAAGTAAGACTAGGAAGTGCTGCCACAACCTCCTGAGGGAAGTTCACCCCAATAAGGTTCATCCCATGGGTCAAAATCCAGACCTGGAGATCGTTAAGTGTTGGCAGATATAGACTAACAGGAGCTTGTATTCGCTGCTGGTGGGAATGCAAAAGAAAAAAAAAAATGGTTCAGCCACTTTGCAAAGGCAATTTGATGCCGATGTTTAATGAACATGTTATTAAACATGTGTCCAATCCATAGAAAATGTATCTCGTAGATGAGTTCAACTATTCTTTTGAATGCATAGGAAGATTCTAAGCCAGTGGAAAGCAAAACAGTTCCCTGGGACTACACAAAACTAAAAGCTTCATCGTAACAAATGAGACATTCATGGGGAAGACAGTGAGAGAGTGGGAGAGAGAACTACATCAGAACAGCAAAGGAAGAACAGGATCCTCCAGATCAGTAGCAAAAACCTCTGATACATCAATTTTTCACAAAGTCGTCAAAACACTTGTGTGAGCATTTGTACAAAATACAGGAGCAAATGGCCAACAAGTACATGAAAAGACAGACGCCCAACACCACTAAGCATCCAGAAAAATAAATCAAACCTCTGATGCCTGCCTGAATGGCAAGTATCAAAAGACCATATTCATACATTTGGATAGTAACACCAAAGCACTAGAATCAGGAGCCAGTGGTGGATTCCACACTCCTATTTTTTTTTTCTTTACAGTGTCAAAATTTGTAAATAATGTCTTTTGATGGAAGAGTGGGTAGAGAAAATGAGATGTGTATGTGCATGTGGAATATTATGCCAAGTCTGAAGGAGAAAAGAATCCTACCCTTGTGAAACAGCATGTAAGAACTCTCAGAATTGATGCTAGGTGTAGTAAATCTTGAGAAATGATTCTATTCTTATGTAACATTCTACCTATAGCTAACAATCTTAAGCAGCTAAGAAAGTTAACCGACACACTAAGGGACACCTGAGGAGTGAGTACAGATTATTATATAGTTTTTTTTAATTCCCAAATGGCCCTACACAAACTCACTCAGAACCTATTTATGATCGTTTTATAATCAGAAAATAAAAAGGCCATTTGGAGGATAATTAATGAATATAAAAATTGTTGCATTTATTTGCTTATGTCATGTGTGCATTATGTGTGTATGTGGGTTGGAATGCCAGGAATTGAATGTGGGGGTCAGAGGACAACTCTGGGGAGTCAGTCAGTCCTCTCCTTCTGTGGGCCCTGGAGCTGGAACTCTGGCCTTTAGATTAGAGGTCCGCACCACTGCCCTCTGACTTAGACCACAATCCCTGAATTAATTATTTTGATTATACTTTATTTTTGTTCTGCTAGTAAGCTTAGAAGCTAAATTATTTTTTTAGTCTGAAATGTTACTAGATTTCTAAAAAAACAACAATGTATTTCAAGAGCTATATTTTAAAATATTTAAATATTTAAATTTTTAAATGGCATATTCCTGGCTGTAAAGCTCCCTTAATTCAATTTACACAGGTATTATTTTGTTCTGTGAATCTGTCCAACAATCAACAAATATGTACGCTGGAGCTTGTTCTATGCCAGGCCTGGAGGGCATTGTCAAGAACAGATCATTCACACTTAAGATGCTCTCGAAATAGTGGTGCTGGAAAGGACAGTATGTGCACATCAACCCAGCTTAAGTTTGAACACAACTGTCAAACCAGAGTACAAAGTAAGTCTTCCTTCACACCAGATGAAACCTCCAGTTAGCACACCACATTTGTTTCCCCTTTCCATAAGAGAACTCTGGTGGAAGAGAAGGCAGAAATTCCAAAGGCAGGGGCATTGTGAAGAGTAAGGTCTCCAAGTCCAGCTGCAGTGAGCCCAAAGTTAGATTGTCACTCACCAGGTGAGCCATCTATGACACAGGAGACCTGAATCCCAGAGATGGAGATGGTGAGCTTGCTTTGGCTTACATGAAATCAGTGCTTATCAATCAACTTTGTCTTATCCCAAACCCCACACGTTTACTCATAAAACAGCAAAGAATAAAGAATAAAAATAATAAAGTTGCTTCAGGAAGTATAAGGTCTTAAGTTCTATTTGGGTCGATAGAAAGTCTCTTGAGGTTCATTATAATGATGACTGTCTACCTTAAATGCAATGGAAAACCAATGGATTGTATGCTTTCAAAGGACAGACTGCATGTTATGTGAATTGTTTCAATAAAGCTATGAAAATTGTAAAAAAAAAAAAAAAAAATGAGATGCATCAATTGATGTGTTGATGGGTCAGTAGCTATTCTTTGCAAACAGTGAGGTTATTTCCATCTTGTAATTATAAATGTACCTTCAGTTTGAAGCCACTACAATGTCCACACTCGAAATGTCTTTATAAGGAAAAATATGTTAGCTACACACACACATACCCATGCGTGCACACACACATACTCACATATATACACACACGCACACATGCGCGCGCACACACATTCTCTCACACACAGATACACACATGCACATGCACATACACACACTCTCTCACACACATACACATGTGTGCACACACATATAATACATACACACGCACACATGCATGCACTCACACATGTGCACACACATAAAACGCACACTCTCACACACACATGTACACTCACATAAATGTGCCCATATACACACTCTCACACACGGATACACACACATACACACATATATACATGCACACACTCACACACATACACACACATATATACACACATACACATTGCTCACATGCACTCCTGTACACTTGCTCATATTTTCATTTTTTCTCATATCTGTAGTAGTGAGCTTCTAGGTCCAGGGCGGCCAGAGGTCCGAGACCCACAGACCTGCAGCCCGAGGGGAGTGCCTTTTTGTATGCTGTGAATCTCAATCTTTGAATAAAGGAGCTGTTTTGGGCCATGACAGGCACCATAGAAGAAGTAGGAGGAGAAATCAAAGCAGAGGTAGGAGAAGCAGGTCTGGGTCAGGCAGATTGAGCCAGCCACCCAAGAAGAAACATGTAAGGAACACAGGTGAGCCACGGGCCATGTGGCGGACAGATTAATAGAAATGGGTTGATTTAAGATGTAAGAGCTAGCTAGTAATGTGCCTGAGCCATAGGCCAAACAGCATGAAGTTAATATAAGTGTCTGAGTCATTTCTGGGGGCCTGAGCAGCAGCGGGCGGCAGCGGGCTACAAAGAGGTCTCGGGCGGCAGATCTGTGGGTCTAGATCTCTGGCTGCCCGGGACCTAGAAACCTTACTACTACACATATCTAAGTCAAAATTTTACTTTTGAGTGCTTGAAATTTGTTCAAATATAGAGGTTTATCTTTGAGATAAAGCAACAAAAAGGTTTTAAAATGTCTTTATAAAGTGAGTTCAAGGCTTCTGCTCCATTACTTAACATCTAATGTCATCACAAAGGATAAATACAGATAACCAAAAATTAAACAATTGTCTAAAACCATGAAGCTGAATTCTACTTGAAAGCAGCATGTTACTCAAATTGATAACAGGGAAAGTGCCAGTGTTGACTTTCCAACAAAACACACAGTCCCAATCCCTCACTGTACCCACAGTTTGCACGTTACTTCATCAGCAAAGAGTGTGTGTACTTCATTCCATTCTGTTATTACAAATCTATTTCAAGACAGGATTTCTCTGTATAGCCCTGACTGTCCTAGAACAGGCTCTGTAGACCAGGCTGGCCTCGAACTCACAGAGATTCATCTGCCTCTGTATCCTGAATGGTGGGATTAAAGGTGTGATCTACTATCACCCTGGTTTACAAATCTTTTCTGAATTTAAGGATGTTGGATCAACAGTGTGGGTCGCACCTGAAACTCCAGCTACTTAGTAATCTGAAGCAGAAGGGTGGCTTGTTCCAGAACAATTTAGCAAATCTCAAAAGCAAAATAAAACAGCCCTGCTCTCAGAATAAGAGAAGGTAGCTGAAATGGCTTATGTTCTGGGAAGACTTGCATTGGTTTTTTTACTTGGGTTTTCCTTCCATGTGAATTCACCTTCTGGAAGATACAACCTTCACTCTGCCCTGCCACTAGTGACAGTTAGTGGCTGCCAAGGGACCTTTTCCCGTTGGCAGCCTCCTTGTAAGCTGAGCAAGAAAAGCTATAGAAAAATTCATGGCCAGTGGTACTAAATTATAAGTAGTAGTTCTTCCTGCCCCTCAACAACTCTATGGAGTTCTGTAGAAGATCAAGGTTAGACCCTTTCTCTTACCAGCACAGTAATTAAACAATTACTATTTACTTTTGACAAGCATATGACCTGATAAACCCCGACTGAGCACTGGTCACTAACTTCAGCCGTCATTTATCTTAATATTTGCTGTGACTGCGTGGTTATTAGTGATAGGAGAGGATAATGAAGCGTGAGAGTCAACAATGTCATTTCACACCCCTCTGGATCACAGTCAAATTTATAACAACACATCTCTTAACAAACAGTTTCTCACTCAGCAAAGCACCACCCAAACTTCATGCTCAGGCACAGAAAACATGGGGTAAGCCTGGATTAGTATGTAATCTCTTCTCCAATTAATCAGAAGTTTAAAAGAAATGTTCTGTTTGAAGTAGTGGGATCAGGAAGTAGACGCAGCAGAATGGAATCATAATGCTGTAATTTAAGGCCATCCTCATTTATGCAGGTCATTGGCTTGTTAGTAAATTATCTTGAAGCTCCTACACTACACATTTATGACTTTGGAGATCCAAATGAAATGGAATTTAAGAGCATCTCTAGTGGTTTTTTTTTTTTTTAAAGAGTCATTTATTTCTCCAGTTAGTTACCTTTTAAAACAATCATTTTCTAAATCTTTTCCCTTCTTTTAACTTGGAAACCAAAGGCACAGAACACCAGATGAAGAGGTTTCTATATGGCATTCTTCTCTTCAGTGAGATTCTGTCTCCTTGTAATCAGTCACTGTTCGGCTGGCATTCCACTGTCTCCTAGGAAATCTCCCACTGATGATCTAAGCAAGGTTTATGTGCTTGCTTGTTTGTAGATAGGGTCCCTGGAGCCCAAGCTGGTCTCAGTCTCACATTTGTTCTATGTCCTGTGTGCTGGAGTTACAAGTGAGATCCATTTTCTCCAGGATATATGCTACATTAACATTACTATTGGTTTCTGGACTATTTCAAAATTAATTCAGCAGAAACTACAAAGAAATAAAGCTATTGTGCCTGTTTCATTTGAAAACTCAACAGTAAGGTGACTGACAGCATATTAGGAAAAATGGTATCAATCAGTTATTCCTGAAGAGTGTCCCTCAGTTCCTCTATGGATCATTTGGATGGATGTTCAAGGCTCCCACCCTCCCTCAACAGTAGCAGAATATCTATTCTCCCCTGCTCTACTTCAGCAACGTTGTAGGTCTTATCAGCAGTCAGTCAAAGGCCAATGTCCCTGTCCATTTTATTCTTGGGAACTTGAAACAATAAAAGTATGTGACTCCCTTAAAGGGAAAAGAACTTGCAAAGGACCTAGTGTTCTCCCGTCTCCTCTTTGCTTTCTATCCCTCTCTCTCCCCTACCCCTCCAATCACCTTTGGAATATTAAAACACCAGTGGCAGATTATCAACCAAACCAGACCAATGCCCAAAGCCATGCCAACTCTGACTCAGTGCCTAGGGTGACACCTGGGCATCTGATGGTTCTAAAAGCCATGCGTTCTTGAGTGAGTCAATAGCACAGTGCTGAAAACTCATGCTCTGTTTTTCTGTGTGTATTCAAGAGGCTGTTTTTCCTTTCTCTAAGTAGCTTTACTCAGTTAACCACTAGGACACTAAAGGGGGCTGGGAATGTCATTTTTAAGAATAGACAGGGGGCACACAGGAACCAAGTCTTTTCTATCATATGTGTGGCCACCACCACAAAAGACCCAATAAGAGACATAACTGACGGGGTAAAGAGCTGATTCAGCAGTCAAGAATTCAATTCCCACCACATCCTGCACCCTGCAGCTTACAACCACCTGCAGCTGCTGCTCTGGGGACCAAACTCTCTTCTGGCTTCCTCAGACACCTGTACACATGTGCACACACCCAGAGATGCACTCACATATATAAAACTAAAAAATAATTGTTGAAACCGCCACTTTAATAAAATGCAAAAGAAAACACGTTCACGACTTCTAAAACTAAAACTCAACACATGTATTTACACATAGTGCTGAATTTGCCAAACCCCCCCTCCAAACACACACACCCAGCGCACTTTTTGAAGAGCAAATTTCCAAACAAACTCTTATACTTTAGGCATGTGTGTCCCAGATGGCACTGGTGAAATGCTATGGAAATTCTTCCAACATCTGTGAGTACTTTCATGCGATTCATCATTACTCCTAAACATTCACCTTAAAGAACGATCATGGTAGTATAGTATAAGCATAAATCCACATGTAGTAATAGTTTTTCTCTCCATTAGGCATATTCTAAAGCCAGCTAATTTTTTTCCAGAAGCAACTACACTATTAACACTTTATTCCTGAGCACAACTAGATTCTTGAACAACCAGAAATTCACTTCAGGCAGTGGGGAGAGGAAAGAAGAGCAGCTAAAGGAAATCAATGCTAATGAGGGCTTCCTAGAACAAGAGGCAACTAAGCGTTAACCCAAGGTTGCAAGAATATCCAGTATCCCCTGGAGACTGTAACTGTTGAAATTCTAGGGTCTGAAAACGCAGGCACACACAACATCCACGTGTGAATGCACTACCAAATTAAATTTTGAAAAACACTACAGTAGCAATGAGAAGACCTGCCTCAGCTCAGTTTACAGACATCTGATAATTTTATAAGTGTGGGAACAAGCAGTTCTTTCTCTAGTGAAACCTCATACACAAATCATTGTATCTGGTTTGCCCTCTCCTTTCCTTAAAACCAACTTTTTTTTTTTTTTTTTTTTTAGCTCTACAAAAAAAAAAAAAAAATTGGCTCCAAATGTCTTTGTTCTTTCTTTCTGAAAAGGAGAAATTAGTAAACAATTGTGTTTAATTTGGCACCAAGAAAGAAAAAAGTAAATGTCCCTTTCTTGAAAATGAGTGTGTATTAAATACATGTCTTAGGATCCAGGCCTTCATAAAGGGGTCAGAACATACATCAGAAATTTAGTTTAGTCAGCAGGAGTGACCCTATAAATAGCTCTGGGTCCTCACTTCAACCACAATGAATGGCTGGCCACACAAGCCATGTCTGGGCACATATGAGGTAATGAGGAGATGGGCCCTGCCCGTGATTGGCTACCTGCTTTGCTTCTATAGCTATGAGTTGGTGCAGAGACACCCAAAGATGGCTCTCTATGGGTGGAAATAAAGAAATCCAGTTATATCAAAATCTGGAAACCACCTGACATGGTGGTATATGCTTGGAACCCCAATAGTCAGAAGGATCATGAGTTCAGTTTTTAAAACTGTGTCTCAAAAAAGACTGATTGTTTCTTTCCAATCAAAAACCATTATTAGAGGCTATGGTGGAAGAGGTAAGACTTTATGTATTGCCAAAACAATGATTATCAAGCTCTTTAAACATAGGGCTATAATATCAGAAATCCACTTTGATTCATGTATTGCTTTAGCTTTTAATCACAGCCTCTCAAGCCACTGTTCCATATAATATACTTTTATTAGAGGCCAAGGTTAAAAGTCAAAACTAAACAGAGTTTTAGGCAAACTGAAAAATAACCTAAACTGTTCCAGAAAGCTTATGGCTAATTTTCTAAGAGCTACCACCCAGTGAGATTACACAGCAGGAAGCCAGGACTGCTCCACAGTCAAGTAAATAAAATCATGACAAGCAATAAACCCATTAGGAAACAGGAAGACAGCACCTCATTTTAACAAGTGAATTTTCCAAGAAATATCCATTGCCAGTTTATGGAAGTCAACCCTTATTTTCTCCAAATCTTGTTTTTTGCACTTGTTAAAAATCTTTATGTAACTAATTGACTGTGATGTTGCTAATGTCTTGATCATCTTTCTAAAAAACAAGGTGTCAGCCTGGACTTCCTCTCCTCCCCTGTTCTACCATGTTCCCTAGGGGGAAACTACAACCTGAGGGGTGGACCAGACAGAGATTGGCCCTTGGCCAAGGAAACCGGGTCTTGAACAAACAGGCAGGTTAAGAAAAGTTTATATCTAGCTGCTCTCACATCACCCTTCAAGACCCATATTCTCTGGGTATTGTGCTAATCTGCTTTCCAGAGTGGTGACAACCCCAAAGGAAAACTTCAAAGATGGAGAAGATAAAAAAAAAAAGGTCAAATTAAATTTTAGGTATCACTTCTACTTAACCAAGAACTAACCCCATAACTGCTATTTCTATTCCCTTTTACTGTATAATTAATTATTTTGCTTCATTACTGGAACCAGCTGCAACCTTTGATTTTAATTATTAAGAAACAGACCATACAAGAGTGCCCATATCAAGGCCTGCCTAGGATACACAATGAAAACGTGTCTAGTAATAATAATAATATTTTGTTTTTTAGAGCAATATTTTATTGTTTCTAAATATTTCTTGGTGTGATTATATTTTTGCTTTTTCTTTTACAATTTAATCGATAATGAGAGCGATCTGTGATTTTAGCAAATATCAACACCAGAAAATCTTTTCTTTGGGAGAAAAAAGTGTGCATAATGTTATAGTTGAATAAATCTCACCAGTAATCTGTTTTTGTTTCTTGAAACAGTCAGAAATATTTTTTTTTTCTGCCCATCAATAAGCCCTTCTTCCTAGGGGCACACCCAAGCCTCCTGGGCATAAATTCTGCCTTCATCCTCTGGTTTTATATCTTCAACCTTCCCCCTTAACAAATCCAGCTAATGACTGAGTCTCCATCCATTCTTGTCACTCTCAGCCTTGTCCCGCCTTTTCTCTTGGCAGCTGTCATTCATGTCCACTAACCTTGACAGACAGCTCAAGGAGAGTGAGAGGTTCCTGGTGCTCACTGTCTACTGCTTCTCTTGAAGGAACTAGCAAGTTCCTGTCCTTGACATCCCAGCTCTTCTCACTATACTTGGAGCAGGCTACTCTTTGAGAGTTGCTTCTCAGTACCTGCTGGCTTGTTAATGATGCATGCCCCTTGAAACACTCCACATACCATGTGCTATAAGACATAGCAACCTGATCTGGACCCACTATCTGCATGGCTGGTACTCTGACTTATATTCCCAATGGCGGTGATAGATGGATCCAGTTTCTCGGGGCGGTGTTTCCCCAGTGACTAATGGGTTGCACTTGCCAAACGGCTGGTTGAGTTAAGTGGCAGGGAAGGTTCTGTCTGGGGACAGAGAAGAGATGACTGGCTCAACTGGGCCTTAAACCTCTAACCTTAGCTTCATTAGCTCTGAGCACCAACCAGCCTCAGCTACATCATGACAATGGCTCTGGCTATGTGCACAGGGCACAGCTAGACTTAAAAGGTAGAAGTCCTTTAGAAATCCATAGAAGTCACCACAGATACAGACAAATTGGCTAGCACACAACAAATAAAATGAACTTGAGCTCTGTCTCCTAGATTCCTCTCAGGAGAAAGTTGCTCCTGGCCCTGCTTCTCACAGATTCTCTGTGTTAGCCCTCAGCAGAGAGGAGCATTTTATCTTAAGGTAAAAGCAGCCAGGAAAACGATTAAGCATCCTTCTTTGAACCAAGTCAGAGAGCCTACAAACCACCTTTTGTGTCCTCTCAAAGCACAAAGCGAATAAATGCCTCTCACAGATGGACAGAGACACATCATGGAGGGAGAAGACAGGGAGATAAATAAAAATAAACGGTATTTACCTTCTTCTGTTTCATGCCACACGATCCCTTCCAAATTGACACTGGTCCCAGGTTCACAGGGCCCGAGACACTCTGGCTCTGTCACTACTCCAACTTCACACGTATTGACACCCACGGACCGAGTCCGAACCAAAAGCTGTTCGACAGGTGCTGCAATATTGGATGAAGATGGGGGAAAGTAGGAGGGCAGAATCTGAGGTGCGACACTGCTGGCAATCGGCGGCGGTGGTGCCGGCACTGTAAACAGGGGGTCAACCTGAAAGACAGACAGGCTTACTGCAGGGGTGATGCATTCCGGGAGATCTCTGTAATGCAATCTGCTTACATGGCTTCTAGAACAGATCATCATTCCACATTCCATTTGCAATTATCACAGTGAGTGCTTTCGTGGTGTCAAAACATAAGCAGACCAGAAATGATCAGTTTTGTGTTTGCAAGTCCAAGAAGGTGAAGAGGGGAGTATTAGCTTCCTGATTGAGAAGCAATCTTCTAAATTCACCAGCGGACAATTTTTTTTTTAGTCTCCGGAGATGTAGATGTAAATGTTTTGTAAAATTAATACTATTTCCCACTTGTACAGAAACCTCATTTTCAAAATTATAACATTATCTGAAGGAGAAACTGATAAATACTAATAAACAGCAATATCTGTGTTATCGGACATTTAAATAAAGGAGACAGACTACAATTGTTCTCCGAGCACTTTATAAACCATAATGAATTAAATCACTACTAAAATATATTAACTTACGCTGCTGAATCTATAAAATTTATAACTTGATTATACATACTGAAGCATGTAAACTGAATATTAGCCTGTGTTAAGAACCAATTCCTAATTAAGTGTTCTAGCGTGAAGTTTAACAGGAATTCATAAAGAGGATAAATAAATGTGTGTGCCTGGCATCCATACCACACCTGAGCCTCCCCGCTCATAATGCCTTCAGCAATTCACCTTACCAAAATGACTCAGGAGCTCAACCGAGGCTTGGGAGCCCCCCATCTCCCCCTCCCATTCCAAAGAAATGGACACTGCAGACAAGTACAAGGCCTTGAGGTACAAGAGTGTCCCCTTTGCACCCTTAACCTCAGAAGACCTCAAAGGTGTTCTTCCCAAGTTTAGATGCCTGACAGAGATAAAACCAAACCCCACATATGTCCTAGACAGATTGCCAGCTTTTCATTTGGCTCACTTAGCAACAATTAGAACTGATAGAGCAATTTTGATTTCACCTTGGAAAAGGGTCATCAGTTGTGGAAAAGACTCAGAGAACACACTGGGTGTACTAGGAGTCCAGATTACCTGTGCCCTGTGTGCCGACAGGGCCTCAACTCAAGGGACAGCATCTATGCATTCATTATCAGTCACGTAAAGAAGTAGTGAATGTTAAGAAGGATTCACAGATGGTAGACCTAGTAAAAGTTGATCTTGTCTGCTGTGCATATATATCCCTTGCCTCATAAAGTCTCTTCGCAGCCTTTTGGGTACAGATTTAATATGATATAGTCTTTGTTGCTTAAGGAAAAAAAAACTAATAAAATAAGTGTTTTGATGGCGTCAGATGAGAAACTGTTCCCCTTGAAGGTGGAAGCGGTCATCTGTGTGGGGTCCTGGATGAAATGACCAGAGGGAAGTCTACATTTGCATTCCACCCTGAAATGATAAACTGACATTCCCTTGCCTGAGCAATTCTAGATGCCAGTGAACAGCTCTTCACTCTTCTGCATGTTAAAGAAACTTAGCTCCCTGTTCCTCAATCTGCTGGACAGCTTCTTTATTACCACACTTTTACTGTTCTGTCTTCTTGGTCCTGATCACAGAGTCCCAGAAAGAAGAGACCCCAACAGGACCAAGTTCCCGATAAGGTAATTGATGCCTTCCAAACCACTGCTGAACATGAGTTAAAGATCCCGCTGAACACTTGCCCCTATTTTAAAATGGGGGCTGACAAGGAGGAAAGGGGTTCTGAGAGGGGAAATTAAGGCAGGGAGAGGTTAAAGGTGGAGGAACTCAGTCCTAACTACAGTTTTTATGGCAGCTAAAAATCTGCATGAAATTAAAAATTGTGACATGTCAGGTGGTCTGACACTAATGGAACAAAATGGACCAATTTTCTGGAAATAGTCTCAGGTGTCCTGATCCACAACCCACATTAGTCAGAGCAAAGGCGACTGAAGTTGATGTATAAGAAAACAGACAGAATATGAGAAATGAGGAATCAAGAAAAACAGGGATTCATGTTTGGGAGGTGAGGGCTGAATGGGCAATACACACCAACCTTCTGGCTCCAGGCCTCCTGATATTACTAAAAAATCTTATTACACCTGTTTCAACACTGAATCCCCATCTTAATACAACCCCACTTATAAACAGAATTATCTATGATATACCCCATAAAATTTAATACTTATGTAAATTCCCCCCAAAAAAATCAACTTTCCTTTTAAAAATTTTTGTTGTAGGGCCTCTGCTGCTGCTCCTTCTAGGGCCAGACCCAGGACCTGGGGCAGGCTCAACTCGGGCTCTACCATTAGGAGACACTCCCAGTCCAAAGTTCAAATTTCTGAAGAATTTGGGTGTCTTGAGAGCAAAGGCCTCCAAATAAGTTAGTTGTAGTTATATCCATGAACACAATCCAAATGTAATGATCAAAGACGAGCTGGTGATAATGTAGCAATCCACCATGTTTTCAAATAAGAAAGTGAGGGTTCAGGGACTTTGACTATAAATACGAACTTACTCATAAGATAATAATAGTCTAAAGTCCCTAACACCTGATATCTCAAATATTCAGATCTTTTCTTGACAACATGAAGTATTCTCTCACTTTTGCTATTATTCTTGCTTTCTTCCTGGAGCTCAAAACTGTTTCCAGAAGAACTATGTCTTGCCCTGCCCTGTGTTCTCCCCTACTGCCCTATGAGTCTCCCAGAGGTGGGGTACAGAGACCACCCATGTGG
Source organism: Phyllotis vaccarum (assembly GCA_033318265.1). Lineage (NCBI taxonomy): Eukaryota > Metazoa > Chordata > Mammalia > Rodentia > Cricetidae > Phyllotis > Phyllotis vaccarum. The sequence continues at coordinate 33,384,020 of JARWLC010000009.1, read as the reverse complement.
CCTACAGCCGACCCTCCTCCGTAGAATTCACTAAATGGAAAGAGGGCTTTCGGGATGGGAATTGCAGCCTCTCCCAGAATGTTTTACTTGGCAGATACACTATTTTTAAAAGCACTGCTCTTATTTACCAATACTTAAGAGCTTAGGAGAGTCTGAATTTCCATTAGCTCAAATAATGATTGGAGACCGCGCTTCAGAGTCCACATTCCTCACACCAGCCATGTGCAGCTCTATGTGTCTGTGCCTTGAGCCTTCTCCTGAGACTATCATAGAAAGTTTCAGCAAGAAGTTAGAAGACTAACCTCAATTCTAAGGAAACTTGTGTTCCTTTTTTTTTTTTAAAGAGCAGTAAACTAGCACCAGTGGGAAATTCACAAGCAAATCACCTACTCCAGGAGGCTAAAACATGGGTGGACTATTCAGACAGTATTTTCTGCCAGGTAATGTCCCAGTGGAAATGTCCCTCAATTCTCTATTGTGTGTCATGGTGTTAGGCACAAAGCACATGTACCACACAGGAAGCAAGGCCTTAGAGGATGTTCCATCGTTAATTTCATATTTGCTAGGGCAGAGTAGTCTGGCTTCAATCTGGGGACTCTCCTGCTCTTATCTCCCTGGTGCTGTGATCTGAGGCCTTCACTGCCACCCCCAGACTCAATAGTTATACAAAAGATCAACTCCTCAGTGCCCTGATTTCTCAGGTCACTGATCTACACAGAGACCATAATTTCTTCACCCAATGGAGCTTGTTAATGCAAAGGTTTCCACTGGCTTGCCTGCTGTGAGGCAGCAGCTTCTGAGCAGGGCAACTGAGGGGTGGGATCTAGGGTTTTGTTAGCAGGAGACCAGGGTTCAAGTCCTGGCTCTACTAGTTCATGTTCAGGGGATCCTGAGCCACTGATGAAACATTGGGATCAGAGTCTAAGAAATGGGGGTGGTAATGCCCATCACCCACACTTGGTTGCAAGAATATCTGAGATAGCTCAGGCAAAGGGAATGCTCAGCACACAGTAAACATTGGTTTAAAGGGTCAGGCATCCCCCAGTAAGATAAACCATGCACACAACCTTACAAAGCTGCTTTTTATATGCTACTATATTTAACATAAATCTGTAATCCCTTCCAAATGCATGTCTAAGTGTGGTTAAAGTGTGTTAAAAGTATAAGAAAAGGGGGCTTAACCCAGAAAGGCTCCGCCTGGGGAAATACAGCCTCTTTCAAACACTGACACCTGGCAGCAGCCTGCTGCCACGATCCACCCCCATTTTACAGTTTCATAGCTATGATGAGAGCACCCCAGAGGTCCTGATGAGCCCTGAATTACTCCAAGTTCTCTCGTCTTCTAATCTCCAGTTGCCCCTTTTTTCTCACATGGTCTTCCCAAAAGTCTCCTTCTGCTCACCTCAAGCCCACTAAAGAGCTACTTCTATCTGTTGAACTCTGTGCAACCTGCTCCAAAAAGAATGGACCCCAAGTCCCTGCACCCCAAGCTGCATCAAGGGAATGGAGCAACACTAGTTAAGCAATCATAAATGGATCAAAAAGGCAACTTCAGCTGTAGGGCTGCATTCAGCGGAAGAGTGTACAAGGCTGGACATTAATGATCATCAGTGTGGTGCAGACAATGGTCTCCAGAGTTGGAATCCTAGCTTGTCCGTTCACTACGGAACCTCAGGCAAGGCACTTGATCTCTGTGTGACTCTGTCTTCATCTGAAGACACAGAAATAGAACCTAGGAAACATGACACGGAGTCACACAAGCCACCTTAGCTCAGGGTGTAGGACAGAGTAACAGTCGCTAAGCAGGAGCTAATCCCACCACCAATATTTCCATCATTTCGATGCATCTGAGACCTAAATGAAAGAAAATTGATGGGTGGTTTGGTCCTATGAGGCCAAAGGTTAGGCTTTCCTACACTCAAAAGCAATTCAAATGAGGCAATTCTGCACGGCTTCCTAGAGGAAGAAGCGTATTTCCAATCAGATGGCCGCCATTTAAAACTCACTGGGGGTAATGACTAATAAAGAGAACTAAATAAAGATCAGAACAAAAGTACTGGCAGTTTTAGCAAAGGTTTCTTTGTCAAAGCTTTTGTCTGTCACTGTGATGGGACACTGATGCAACCCAGTACAGGCTAAAGCAGGAAAGCAAAGCAGCCATCTCCAGTTGGGGGAAGGATTTAAAAAAAAAAAAAAAAAAGACTCTCGAAAGTCTAACAGCTGGTGGTGGCAGCCTGTCAAACTGAGGAAAGTTAATGTCAAGAACAGACGAGCCGCAGTCTCTCACTGTTATTTTTGCATGATTATTCCCAGGTGTTGGTGCACGCTGTGCAGTAGCCTGGCTATTTATCACGCCAGAGAGCCTAAGAGCAGGGGGGGCGGGGGACCCGAGTGCGCTGCGAGGGCGGAGGGAGGTGTTCCTCAAACAGATAGCAGCACTTAGTGTGTGTAATCGGGTGGGGGGAGGGGACGGGACCCCGACTCTGCAGAGGTCTTGGCAATATTTTCTCTGTTCACCTTATTTCAAGGGTTTCCTGAGTGCTGATGAGCCAGGAAGGCTCCAAAGCTGGAGTGCTGGTGGTTGGTGGCTGCCTTTCATCACCGAGCATTTGACTGTGTCTGCCAGAGTCTACAGTACCAGGAAATCCAAAGCTAACACAAAGGGGTCTCCCGGGCAAGGCTGAGGGGGATTGCAGCAGGCATTCTATACCAACAAAGACACATCCACGTGGCTCTACTGCTAAGGACATAGCCAGTTGCTCCTAGAAGTGAGAAAGGGGCTGCAGACAGGGGAGCCACCTCTTTGCAGAGACTACCCCCACCCTAATTGGCCAGCCCTGGGTTACTTCTATCTGCTCTCACAAATCTCCACACCGGTCCTGTCATTAACCTCTCAATCCTGGGATTCTCAGGCTGCAAACCGCCAGAGGCTGGAAGAGTGGTGTTTCATTTTGCACGGTGTCAATGTTTTGATTCTCTGAGCATGCTGGGGCATGGGTTCTTGAAGCTCACATTTTCTTCATATCCTGGTATTTGGCTGTTTTGTTAGATTGCCCAGTCACTTCTTAATTCTAAAAGCATTAGGCAGAAGACTGCTCTGCCATAACGGAAAATCCCGGCTTTTTCGAAGTGAACAGTGTCTGCTGATGGCAGCAAATTTGTCCTAGGCAGCTGCTTCACGTCACTGTTTCACGGCAGAGTGGGGTTGGCTTAAAACATGTTCCTTAGACACTGATCCTCCCGCCAAAATTAATCACGCTTCAATCTCCATCCCCTGTGAACAAACCGGAACAGCTCAGCACTGGCCATTATTCTTAGTTTGGCCTCTCCTAAAAGTGGTAGACACTTCTGAGAGCCAGGATCTAAGCAATTTATGCTTTGGAACTTGCAATGCTAAAAATAAGGGCGGGGGGGGGGGTGTTTGCACACAGAGGTAGACTCCTCTAACGAAAGGAGTCTCCACCAATAACCACTTTACAGAGGAAGAAACAAAATTCCAAAGCAGGAGCCACTTATCCAAGGATCTAAAATTCAAGCCCTACTACCTACACAGTGCTTTCAACTTGTTTGTACAGAGTTCACATCCTGAGCTACTGTTTAACACACACAGTGTAAAGGGATTAGAATAGTTTTCAAACAGACATCATAGGCAGGATTATACTGCATACTCAATTTTTTTTTTCATTTGATCTTCACAAAATTGTGAGGTGGCCTATAAGAGAAACTTTGAAGAGTCTCTCAGAGAGGGTGGTCAAGCCAGAATTTGAACCAACCTAGGTCAGCTGAAAGGAACCTCTTCTAAATGTAAAACAGAGCATGAGATGGAGAGAAAACCTCCTTCAAAAGGCATTTCTGAGCCCTTTGTGTACACAGAAAGCTACATTTTAGAGCTCTTCCACAAATACAGTGATCTTTCCCGAACCACTCTTCCTCCCCACAAAGCAGGAGATGACTTGGCACCTGAGTTCAAATTCTCCAGACCCAGGAAACAATGTTGGGCACAGTTGAGCACACACCTCTAAGTTTGGTGGTGAAGCAGGTGGTTGCAGAGACTGAAGATAACTGAGGCTTTCTGAATATTCTCCTAGCTCAGGTTCCCTAAGAGACCTGTTCAGGGAGTAATGCTGGGGTGACAGAGCCCCTCAGAGGGTATTATGTACCACCACATACAGAGACACTCACACACATAGAGAAGGAGGAGTAGGGGATTAGCTCCATAGTAGAATACTTGGTATAGCATGTGTGAAAACATGGGCTCAATTCCCAGCACTGAGAGAAACGGCCACCTGAAACCATGGGCCACCTGAAACCATAGTTGAGATGCTGCCAAAGCCTAGCCAAGACCTTGGATCTGCTCCCTTGGGGCCAAGAAGACTGCTTTCATTTCCAGCCAAGGCAAACAGAATGCTAAACACACAGAAGGCCAACAAATCTAGGCTCTCCATAATGCTGCTTGGGGGAAGGGTGTCCCTGTCCTTCAGGAATCACCTCAGTGGTGGCTTGGATGTGCAAGCACATGTAGAAAATAGGTTTCAACAACAGCCTGACTTCAAACTGCCTTGTCTAGCTTTGGCTGTTTTCCAAGCACCATCAAAGGTATGAGTGTGAACAGACAGTGTAATTACACCACTCAGCCCAATGCTTTAAATTTTGTTTTGTTTTGAAGCTAAACTAAACCTACTCTCAAAGATGCTCAATGTATATAATTTCACAGGGATCTGGGTCTCAAGAACTCCTCCACCACACCCTATCAGCTGTCACATACTTAGCCTCACTTGTGTTCTCTGAAAGACTACTGCACACTGCTGAGCCACAGACACTTAATCTCTTCTGAAAGTGCCACTGGCATTTTTCATTGCTCCGAGTGGGGTGTGCTTTAAATAGTAGCAGTAAATGGTTGCTGTTGTCATATCGGGTTCAAAGGGGTTCTCTGATTTCCTCTCATCGTATTTCCAGAGATGCTTAAAACATAAAAACAAACCACAAGGAAAGGTGGTTACAGTCACAGAAGGTACTAGAAAAGCCACCTTCATTCTGGAAAGAATTCTTTTTCTGTCTCCTTGGTATACAGTTGTGTTCCCAGAAAAGTTCCACCCAAATTCCACTTCTACCAATGAAGTGGCATTCCTTTCCTTTTAGAAAGACAGCTCAGAGGAGAACTCAGATGCTGTTCAGTACAGGAGCCCATGAGGGCCAACAGGTCAACTTCAACTCAGCTCAACAAGGCACGTATGTACTAGTGAGGAATCACAGATGCACCAGATGTGCACTGCCTGTAGTTCCAGAGTTCCTAAATTCCTATGAAGTCAGGTGGGGGGCGGGGGCAACTAAATGGCCATGCCTCCTTTCTCCCTGCCAGATGAGGACACAACTTCTTGAGGGATGGGAAGACGGGTGGGGGGAGGGGGACGGCGAGAACCATGAAAGTCTATTTGATGAAATCCTGGTTCCCCCCAGGTTAGCTGACCTCTTCTAATTACCCAGAGTCCTGTAAAAATGCAGGATTTGCATTATATAGTCTAAGCTACTGGTGAGAAATGACAAGGTCTGAGTCACATCAGGCCCCCAGGCAGTGTCTTGCAAGGGCTCAGAACCTGTTTTCTCTAAGCATCATGGGCCAAGCACAGAGGGTCACGATTTTGACTTTGTCTAGCTTGGCATCAGTACCTACCTATTTTTAAGGACACATTGCAACATATTCACATTCGTTCCTAACACGCCTCTCCTGAAAGGCAGATGGAGTCTTCTCCTTGGATTTTGAGAAACGAGGAAGCAAATCCAAAAGAAAAGCTGCCTGTCCAGGCCAGAAGAAGAAAAGAGGCGGAGGTGGAGGAAGGGAGCAAGCGAAAAGAACAGCCAAACAAGGCGGGAATTTCCCAGTAATCAGTAATGTCGGTAAACACCCTCTGCCAAGTTCACTATCACATAAACTCTGTGGTCTTTGGCACTAGGGCTTCAAGAATATTAAGTAAGTTCTCCCCCAGCCCCATAACACAATCTTTCAAAACCAAACAAAACAAAAAACACACTTGTTCTCATAAAGTCCTACGTGAGTAAATTGCGGTTCCCAAGTTTAGGATTATTAGTTCACTTCTGAGAAGAGAACAGATTTTAAAACCTAACAGGTCTCTCTCTCTCTCTCTCTCTCTCTCTCTCTCTCTCTCTCTCTCTCTCTCTCTCTCTCTCTCTCTCGAACTTTTTTCCTAACATTTTTCAAGTATCCTCTGAGAAATTGTATCCATACAACAGCACGTAAGACAGGAAACTCTACCGCTATGGTTATGGCACTGTGTCGATTTTCAAAATTCTCTCATTTGTTTTTAAGAATGTCACTCACTATTTATGCTGCCCTGGAAATCACAATGTAGCCCAGGCTAGCTTCAAGCTCTCAGCTTCCAAAGGACTGGGATTACAGGTGTTAGCTACTATACTCAAGTTTTTAAAAAAATCAATTAAAAAAAATTTTAAAAAAATCTTTTCATCAAAATGATGCTGAGCCATTTTACTTCGAATAAAGCAAACGCCTGGGTGTTGTGGCACAGGTCTATCATCGCAGGACTTGGGAGGTGGAGGGAGCTATGTGTGAACCTGTTTCAGAAAAAAAGGGGGGGAAGTTGGAATGGAGGACCTAATGCTGAGGGAGAAGGTTCAGAATGAAAGACTATTATTTAGTTCCCCATGCAAGAGGTGTTGAGCAACAGAGTGAGTCAAAGTGGAAAGAGGCCTAGTTTTCATGGCAGGAGCACCATGGATTGACGCCTGCCCTCCCCTTTGTTAAGAGTTGCTAATGAAAGCTGCCTCACTGTTAGGGAAGTCATCCTCTTATCCAGTATCTTTCTGTCAGGTGCCTCTATGTGGCAAGCATTGTTCCAGGAGAGATGAAGTCACTGCAGAGGAGAGACTATGCTCAGGATTCAGATGGTCAGTTAAGCCCAAGGCATTATGGGAGCATCGAGGGGGTGGGGCAGGGAGTGTGCTGAGGTGGATTCATAAGATTGTGTAGGACTTGGCCTAGAGAAGAGGTTAGGATAGATCTAAGGCATCCTGAACGCAGCAGTAGTGAAGGGACAGGCGGTTTAGATAGCCACACGTCTAGAGGGAATTCAAGGATCCAGACAAGGATAAGAACCTAGGGGTTATTGAGGTTAAAAAATAAGTTGGGGGTTTCTGAGGTAGGAATGTGGGAACATCAACTGGCTTATCGGGGAAATCTCACATAGGATGACAGAGGGCAAGGATGAGCAGAGAGAGAGAATATGAATGTGTATGTGTTAAAGTGCCACAGCCTAAGTCTGATGAAGAGACACAGCCAAGACTTGAGAAGGCAGGAGATGAGTCTCAGGTGACCATTTTTGTTAGAAAAGAGAGTTGGTCTTTGGGCAGGGGAACCTAGGCAGAGGGCCATCTGTGGGCTCTTTGCTGGGTAGGCACTGGACCCAAAGAGAAATGAGCTAGACTTGAGTAATTATCAGCACATAGAAAATACAAAGCCAGTGCAGGGATGAGATACTCTTGGTGAAAACAGGAGGATTGTAAGGGAAAAGGAAGCATCCAGTAAACTCCAGACAGCTGAGAATGAAAGGGGAAAAGCTCAGAATGATGGGGAGGTCCCAGATATCAGGAGGTGAGGACCAGATTTAAGAGGAAGCTGTTCTCAGAGGTCTGATGTTCAGTGCCACCAGGAACTGGCCAAAGCCCCCCTCTTCTATCTCTCACCTAGCAGAAGTGCAGGGATGCCAAACTTCTTAAAGCAGTTTCCAAAATTTCGTCCTGACAGCCACAGGCCACCCTTCATGTGTGGTCCTTTCACTAACCAGGAGCCTTCTGTCTCAATCCAGGCAAAAGAGCCTGGCTCAGTATCAGCACCCTTTGTCCCATCAATGACTCACAGTCTTTGAGACATCCTTAAGCGCCTCAACCTTTTGTGCATCACTGGCAGCCAGCAGGGAAGATAATGTGACCTTTGCCTCAAGAAGAGTCACAGAACCTGTGAGTAAAGTTGCTTCAAGCTTCCCTTACTAAAACACTCCTACTCAACCCAAGATCCTTAAGGGCATCAGAGTCTAATTTGTCACAAGGCCAACATGGCCACAGTAGTATAGGACAAACTTACTATTCTAGCTTCTGAAAACCGGATTGTTTTTCAACAATGATGAAAAGTGAAAAGCTCTGAAATACCTGGAAATGGATTTATAATTAAATATTTACAGTTACTCTGAATTTGTTATACAATGAGATTTGGACAGAGGGAGATTTTTTTTTTCTTCCTTGTAACTTATGTTCGGACCAAAACCCTAGCTGAAGACTATAAGGGTCTTCTGATGTCATTTATAAAATGACATTTAGAAGGCTGTGACAGTTATGTCACAGTAGCACCTCCAAATTTAAAAAAAAAAAAAAAAAAAAGGAAAGGAAAGGAAAAAATCTTTAGGACTCACAACTACAAATAAAAAAGAAAGTCTGAATCTATTTTATTGACACACTTACTATATCTTTTGTTTATAGACTCCAAAAGAAAATGGAGATGTTAACAGGATCACAATTCTCTGGATAGTCCTATTTCCAAAATATTTCTAGATATGTTTTATTTTAGAAGAGAATTTAGATTGCCATGGAAAGTTACCAAGGCTGGCTGGCTGGATAGCCCAGTGGTTAAGAGTGCTTATTGCTTTTATGGGGTAGTTCAGTTCCCAGCACTCTTGTAACCCCAGTTCCAGGGGAACTGATACACTTTTCTGACCCCCAAGGATACTGCTTGCACATGGTGCACATAAAATCATGCAGAGCTGGGGGAAGGGTATTCCTTTAATCTCAGTAATCTGGAAGCAGTAGCAGGTAGATTTCTGTGAATTTAAAACCAGCCCTGTTTACATTGAAGAGTTTCAGGCCGGCCAGATCTATATAGTAAGACCCTGTCTCAAAACCAGCAACAAAAACTTCTGGAAGCACACACATAAACAAAAGTAATCCTTAAGAGGAAAAATAAAGAAAAGAAATTAGAACCATCCTAGGGGGCTGGGAAGGCAGCTCAGTAAGTACAGCATGAGGACGTGAGTTCATGTCTCTTGTCCTAGTGAGGTGAAAAGCTGAGTACAACAGTATGTATGTGCCTGTAATCCCACCGATGGGAGGCAAACAGGACACCTGAGGCTGTGAGCCAGCCAGTCTAGTCAATTGCTAGTCGGTGTTGAGTTAGAGACCTCTATCAAATTATAAGGTAGAGAATGGCTGTGAAAGACACACAGACAGACAGACAGACAGACAGACAGACACAGAAACACACACACATAACAAGTGATGTTTGTTCTAAGTCTTAGTCACATTCAAATGAGCGCATGGGTATTTTACAGAGCGCATTTTACAGAGGGTTTTCCAAATGTCCAGAATTTCTTAACATGTGAGCGAGATATTTTATAGAATGTGCCCTTTCAAAGATGACAGGGACTAACTATCAATCTCCAGCACTCTTGTGGGCACCAAAGCTGCTCTAAAATACATATTTCTATTCACTGCAAGAAACACCTACAGTTTTAGCAATAACTTCGGCCAAATTTAAATCAAGCGGACTTGAATCATTTAAATCAGTCAAGAAGAACTGCTATCTTTTAAAATTAAAAGAATTCATGCTTATGTTTGCCATAATGGCAATAAACTTCATAAAACTGGTGGGTGGATTATTATTTAAAGATGGGGGAAGGAAATCTTTTCAAATATTCTCATTATTTTATTTTTAATACCATAAGTCAGCTCTTCTATACACACATTTTTACAATGAATACTGCACTCCGTACCTCTTAATGCATTTTTTTCATATCTTACAGCTATTAAAAACCCTCCATTGCTGATTCTATATCAAAGTTAAATGGAGCATCTATTAAAATAGCTGAAAACCATCTTCTCAAACTGAATCATGGATATATTCCCAGCATATTAAAACCTAATAACCTTAACCCGAATGACTTAACATTTAAATTGTTTTTGTTTAAATAAAAAATGGAATTACTCTAACCCATCAATCATGTTGAGATAAGCAGCTGAGATAAAAGTACCTTTGTTAATCAGCACCAACACTTATCAATAAACATTCAGTTCTTGATGGCTGTGTTAAGTGAATTACAACATTAAAATTTACTAGGAAAAAGGAGAGCTCGTGGCAAGCCACTGTTCTCAGATAAGAAGCACAGTGGCACCTACAAATGAAATATAAAAACTGGGCAGGTGAGACAGCTCAGCACTTTAAGAGCTTGTACTTTCAGAGGATTTGAGTTCAGTTCCCAATGACCTGTAACCTCAGCTTTAGGGGACCTAACACCTTTCTTTATCGCCCATGGCACATAGACACTCTCACATAATTTTATTAAATCTCAAAAATAAATAAATATTAAAAATATTAGCACTCTAAGATCCAAATGGCTTTGGTTCGGTTTGATCTGGAGATGTATTTTATTGAGTTGAGGTAGTGTGAACTGGATGGGGAGGGATGAGCTGATGGAATTAATATCAGTAGCTTTGATATCAATTACATTCTTGTGTGTTTTGTGACCGCTTTTTTAACATCTCCTTAAATTATCACAATGAACAAATCCCTATTCCCAGTATTTGTCACATAATTTGACCCTGAATAAACCGATACATTAAAACAAACAAACAACAAAGCTCACTATGTATTAGGATAGGGGAGTGGGGAAAGAGCCATCTTCCAAATGCAGAGCCATCCAAATGTGGAGCCTATTCAAATGTTTACATGTGGAGGTCAGAGGACAAACTGACTTCTAACATGTGAATCCTGGGGGATCTTCAGGCTTGGTGGCATGTGCCTTTACTTAAACAAGCCACCTAACTGTCCCCAAAGCTATACATTGTGGTAAAGCAATCAACTTCTAATACACCTTAAAACTACTTAAGTTTTAATTCTTGTCAGCCACCCATGATAACTAGTATGCCTCTCATCTCAACATCAGGGAGGCAGAGACAGGAGAATTATTGAAAATTCAGAGCCAATCTAGTTTTCAGGGTAAGTTCCAAGCCAACTAGGGCCAGGGTCATATAGGCAGATACTATCTTTACTAAAACTTCAGAAATCTGACTCAGGAGAATCATTCATAATAGTTTAAGGCCAATCTGGGCTACATAGTGAGTTCCAGACCAGCCTAGGCTACAGAATGAAATCCCATCTCAAAAACACAACAAGAAAATCCATTCTAAAATATCACAGTTTTGATTTAATCATTTCTTTGAAATTTAAAAATTTGCGGTCTTAAGAATTTATGAGGATAAGGCGGGCATAGGTAGTACAGATGAGGTAGAGGCTGGCTCTTACTGAGCTCAAGGTCAAGGTCAGTCAGGACTAGGAACTCCAGGACTACATAGACACCCTGGATCTGCTGTGTGTGTGTGTGTGTGTGTGTGTGTGTGTGTGTGTGTGTGTGTATTTATGTGTTTGTATATAGTGTGTGTATTTTTGTGTATGTATATGTACACATATATGTATATATAGAAACTAGTGCGTTAGCAAAAAGGATCTCAGAGGCTCTGTAACAACTCAAGAGAATATGCAAAAATTACAGAAAAGCAGCAAAATAAACTAAGAAATTCGGTTCTTTTGTCTTGCACTTTTACATATGGTGGGAGTAAGCTCAGAGCCGCAGGAGTCTGTGGCCAAATAAACACCTATGACTTAGAGGAAGTTCCCAGTCATAGCCCACGGTGAACAGGCATCCTACAACCTGGTTTCCTATCTCCAGAGCAGAAGGGGAATTCTGGGTGTGTCTATTGCCTTCAGTGTCCCCAGTAGGTGGTAAAGGACAGCAGACAGAAGCAGCAGACAGAAGTTCTGGGGCTGTTACCTCATCTCGAAAAACCTTCCGGCTTCTTCCTCTTGGCCTTCCACAGAAGAAAGTCATACCTGACACACGGCTCAGCACACACTGTGACTGAATGGTTACTGTAACCTCACAGCTCTAGTTGCCCTGCCCCAGTCACATGTCACAATCTGAGCAGAGGCCCACATTCTCAGAACTTCTTTGTCTCTCACTATGCCGCAGGCCCAACTCCACTCACCTTGAAGGATGGCAACGCTAGCGAAAATTCCATCTGCCACCCAATCTGGACATCCTTCAGGAGAGAACTGGTCATCTTTCAGCGCTTATCATGCCCCAACCGCCTCGTTAGAAACAAAACAAATTTTCTTTCACTTGCGTGAGGGACTCTAATATTTTGTCAAACGGCAATGAAAAATAAAGCTAATCTAAGCTGTCAGAGAATCATGAAATGCCCCTGGCAGTTCAGTACGGACTCTTTGAAGAAATGAAACTTCAGTTTATCAAGTGTGATTTATAAGCAACACTGATTTAGCTGGTAGATAACACTGCTGTCTAATCATTAGTACTCAGACAACAGCCATGTGAACACATCAATTATGGGCCACTGCCAAAAGCCCTTGAGATCTTGGAGATTAACAGCCAATCCTCTGTTTTACAAGCTCACATCAAAAAGAATATTAATAAGAGGAGGGGCGATGTGAAAGCTTGTCAGAGTAATTCAGCCACTAAAACAAGGATCCCCCCCCCCTTTGCCTTCTCTTCTCTGTTGAATTGGGCCCAGGAAGAATCTGGCATCGGCTACAAAGTGCAATCCTGCCAATTTCTTGGAAAATGTTTTGCACTAACATATGGGAGCTTGTAAGGGTCTGCAAACTGCTATCTGGTGAATAGAGGCAAGCAAGACTTCTTCATGTCTCCTTGTAAATGCCAGGATGACACAAATTGAATCATTATTGAATTATTTTTAAATTAGCATGCACAGTAGAAATAGCCACTGGCTTACCTCAATAAAAAATTCTGTAAAATCTCCTATGTATTCCATTCTAATACCTCTTGCATCCACTGAAATTTAATTAAGAGGCACTACTAGCACTAACCTGCACATTAATGAGTTTCTCTAAATTAACACACTGTTTCCCATTGTTGAGGAAATCACAATAGGTGCTGAGACTTCAGTGCCTTCTCTCCAGCTCTCTCGGGAAAACAGAAATGCACTGATATTTCTAGAATTAGAATTAAACCCCTTTTTGCCACTCACATAGGCAGCATTTCCAAAAGTGTGTGTCGCAGGCATCACATTCACTTTAGAGCCATCAGTATTCAACTTGCTACCAGGGAGGACTGCTGTATTTTTATAAACGATCAGATTAAAGCAAACAGCTGGTAACTAATTGTTTAGTGGGGTTCCAGCAGGCTCCCTAATATATGAACAGAAGCCACCGCAAAATGTGTGGCCTGGGTTTCCCTACCACTTAGAGATTTGTTTGTGCTTGGATTTGCAAAAGACTATATTTACAAAGTGTTTTCCTATTATTTGATGTGTTGTTCCTCGTTTGAAAGTCAGCATGGGGTGGTGGGGAAAACATTAGGAAAGGGAAACAAAGCAGGGGTTCCTGTGACTTCGCTATAGTCTGGCTGTTTGGTCCCCAGTAAATCACTTAATTCAAGGGCTTGTTGACAATTTTAAATCAAGGAGGAGTCTGCACTTGGGTTCACTTTGTGGATCCCAAGAACCCAGCCATCACAGAAGCTCCAGTTTGTACTTCTGTGGAATTTCCCTTTCTCCTAATCCCTGGAGTCAGGACCCACAGGTGCTCAGTTACAACCCTGAACTGTTAACCCTGGCAGGAGGTAATTCAGAACCAGGGCTCTGCCACTTTTCCATCACAGTGAACATTCCTAGAATTGCTTTCAGTCAGGTGTGGCCACACTCGCCTTTAACCCCAACACCCAGGTGGCGAGGGCAGGTGGATCTCAGAGTTTGAGGCCAGCCTGGTCTACTCGGTGAATTTCAGGATAGACAGGAATAAATAGAGAAAATAAAAACCAAAACAGAAGGAGATCTCTTTGCAGATCCAGGCTTCTGACATTCATTGAATGAATGAATAATTTCTTTGCCTGCAAACCAGAAATAATAGCCTCTTACAACCTTCGAATATTCTCATAAAAGCCGACATGTTACCACTTTCAAAGTCTTTAAAGATACTTGTAGAGGCTGCTGAATTCAAGAAACATTCCTTGAGCAACAAGATTAAAAATTATTGTATGAATATTAAAAAGAACTGATTAGTTCTTTTACTTATTAGAAAGGAAATAGCTCTCTTAAGTAAATAAGGTCTGGGGAATGTAGGAGACTCAAGATGGCAGCTCTCACCACGTTTTCCTGATACATTAGAAGGTTATACCAAAAGATGGGAAGATTTCCCATCACTGGGCATCCTCTTCCTCAGTATTTCACACTGAGAATTCTCCTCTGCAACAGTTCTGTTCAAACTATTTTTGTTGTTGTTGTTTCTGTATTCTTTGCTGTTTTACAAAACAGAGTATGACTGTGTCGCCCAGGCTGGCCTCTAACTTTCAAGGCTACCGAACCCTCTCCAGACCTCTCCATTAAATGTTAAGAAAGACAAAACCCAGTAGAGACTTTCTAAGAGACACAACCATTTCCATGCAACACAGTGGCAGCAGAACTCATTCAACTACAACAGAACTAATCATAAACATGCATAAATTTGAGCAACTGAATTTATACTAGAAAACATATTTTTAAAACAACGCTTAAATCGGGTGTAGTGGCTCATGCCTTTAATCCCAGCACTTAGAAGGTAGAAGCAGGTGCATCTCTATGAGATCAAGGTCAGCCTGGTCTACATAGGGAGTTCCGGGATACTCAGAGCAATATAGTGAGACCTTGTCTTGAAAAAACAAAATAATGATAACAATAATATGCTTTAAAAGCATGTTGAAGCTAATGGGTAATTTAAAGGTAAAAATAAAACCACCGTTCAATTCTTTTTCAGGCAGAACCTCACTGTGTAAACCCTTGGCTGACTTGTAACTTGTTGTAAAGATCAGGTTGGCCTCCAACTCAGAGAGATCTGCCTGCCTCTGCCTCCAGAATGCTGGGATTAAGGCATGGACTACCTTGCATGACCCTCCAAAGCCACTATTCAGCAACAGTATGGCTAATGGTTACCAAGGAACACCAGCAGGAATGACCTTCAGATGTTTCAAGTTCTTTTGTGAATTTTAGTATAGAGGGAAAAGGCTAAATTCATGTTCGTTTTTCTAAGATCTTATCACACTCCAAACACAGTGGCTAACTATGTTTATCCTGTCTTGGGGTGACTGTAGTAGGATTATGTTACATTGTAAATAACTGTCCTGCCTACTGGTTTAATAAAAACACTGATTGGCCGAAGGCAGACAGGAAGTGTGGGTGGTGCTACCAGAATAGGCACACATTTGGGTGTGCATGTGTGTTCTGGTATACATGTGTAGAGGCCTGAAACTGATTTTGGGTCTCTTCCTTAATTACTCCCTTCCTCTCACAAGACACAGAGCCCTCTATTTGTGCTAGATTGTCTGGCCAAGACCCCAGAGAATACCATGCACTACCCCAGCCCAGAGTTATAGGTGCTATCATGCCTGGTTTTTAACTGAATTCAGGTCCTCACTTATACATAACAAAACTTTTTACCCACTGAGCTGGCTCCCCAGCCCCTGCCTTTTTTTTTTCCTTTGCAAATCAGGTTGGCCTTTGGTATAAACTTTTCTATGGACATCAGTCTCTTTCCTTTGAATATTTTCATTTTTGGAAGAGTAGTTGCCCATTTTAGCCCTGGGGGTTTTGTGGCTAACAAAGAAACCATCAGACAAAAATTTCCCAACACACAGGACACCATTTCAAGCTGTTATTCTGACAAAGTATAAGCTTTCTGAGGAAATCATCTTTGTCTTTGTTCTTTAAAATCAACAGACAGGCCCTACCAGACTTGGGAAGCAGATGCAGTCCAGCCAATTACACAAATGAATGGCACTTTTAAAGAATTAAAAATGCATGCAAATGCAAGAGAGACAAAAACCCTGATCATTTCTAACACTGACTTTGCCTGTGATCTCATAAGAAAAACAAAAGATCTGGACCCAGTGAGCCACACTGAAGACCCTCCCCTACCCTGTGACTTCTGGGAAGGACCACACAGCTCAGCAAGTACTTGACGGGTATAAGATAAGTAGGAGTGTCCTCAAGGGTCCCCCAGTTCATAGGGGAAGTGGTCGTGCACGGATCATACAGCAAAAGGAAAAGGGGCTCATGGAAGACTTTCATTTGCACTGCAAAAAGTAGGAATGGGGGCGGGGGATTGCAGCTGTTGGGGAGAAGGAAGGAAGGACATCCAGAAAATGTGGTCTCAGAAAGAAAGAAAAATAGAACAGAAAACAAGATCCCTGAAGGGTGGTTTTTGTTGTAAAGAAGTCAGGGCACGGCTGACCGGAAGAGGTGGCAGCATTGGTAAGAGGGCTGAGGAAATCCATGCGACTCAGTGTTTGGACACTCCCTTAAACAGTGACCCTCATCATAGCCACTGTCTGCACTACTCAGCCAATCGGACCAGCAAAGCACAGCGAGGCTCCTCTACTCCCTAAACAGTTCTTTTGTGCAGTGAAGTTTCCACCTGGGGATTCTAGGAAGCAGGAGTAAGTGTGTCCTGACCTTTAATGTACCTGGAGCTAGAGTGCTGTCAGTGCTGGCGGGCCCATCTCCGGTTGAACACACCTGCAAAACACCTTAATGAACTGGTATTTAAAGCAGTGCTGTGGGGATTTTTGTATAAGGAATTATCTTCTCTAAAGTAGATTTAAATCAGAGAGAGGGAGAGGAGAATCTTTATAATGTGCATAAAGGAAGAGCAGGGCAGGGTAACTGGGACTCAGTATATGGGAGAGGAGTGTATTTTAGCATTTCTTAGGTAACTGAGGTACACAACTCTGATCAAAGTAAAATGTTCAAGCCAAGCATGGTGGAGCAGGTAGATCTCTGTGAGTTCAAGCCCAGCCTGATCCATAGAGTGAATTCTAGGGCAGCCAGGTCTACATAGTGAGACCATGTCTCAAAACCACAACAAAAGAAAAAAGCCATAGAAAGCAATTTGATAATCTTGGAATAAGAAAGGTCTTCCCAAATTGATGCAGCACCCAGAAGCCATGAAAGGAAACTAATTATGGACTTAATTACACAGTTTAAGATTTTTGCACAGGGGTAGTAGTTGGGAATAGATGGGGGACATGCATAAGCACAAATCAGAGCTAAGAGACAGGAAAAAATATTTGCAAGGGCTGGAGAGCCTTGAGAGCACTGTCTGCTGTTCCATAGGACTGGGATTCAATTCCCAGCAGCCACCTGTCTGCAACTCTGGTTCCAGGACTTCTGACACCCTCACACAGATATACATGCCATCAAAACAGCAATAAGCACAAAATTATTTTTTAAAAAATTGCAAACCATCCACCATGGAGGCTTTCTAAACTCCCAGCATTGCGAAAGGGTAGGTGCGAACAAGAAATTTTCAAAATGAAAAAATTTAGCGTGTTCAGTTAACATACATCTGAAATACGTTTCAAGTCAAGAAGTGGCTGGCTTACTATAAAGCGAGACAAAGATGACAAGTTCTCAATGTTTAAAAAAGTTCTGAGATACAATGGCTTATAGTAATGAAAAGTACAAATTGAAATGGTAAATTGCTATCAAATTAAAAATAAAGCCAGAAAATCTCAACGCATAATGGTAAATTGTAGTGAAACCCACATTGTATGTTCTAGTGTTGGATGACCATAACATACAATCAGGTTGGAGAAAAATTACATTTTGTGATGTGTATTTAAAAGGATGTTCACTAGGACATTTTTTACAACTGAAAAATGCTACCAACAGCCTCCATGCTTTCAGACTAGTTGAAGTGGGAAATGCAAGGTAAGAGAGTGACTTCCAAAACACAGCTAAATGAAAAGGGCAATGTGCAGATCAGGTTTTTTTTAATGCAATCTCATTTGTGCAGGAGAAGAGAAGTACCAATCCATGTGATTGACAGATAAGGGCCATTTCAAAAAAGAATGTGTAGTTTATTGGGACTGGCTCTAGGGAGCAGGCAGGAAAGAATGAAGTATTGGGGGAAGAATGCCCAATTTCCATTATGAGATAGATAATTACAAATCTAATTTCCAGGCTCCTATACTGATTTTAAAATTATTTTTGAAGTTATTTAAGAATTATTTTAAGGCTGAGCAAGGGGACTCTCCAGTTTGAGGTCAGCCTGGACCACATAGAAGGTTCTGTAACAAGCAGGGCAGAACAAAGCAGCAATTTAGTGAACACAAGCCAGTCTCAGAGAAGCTGCTTTTAAGTTTGTTTGTGACATGGCCTCCATGTGTTGTGCAAGCTGGCCATGATTTGTGATCCTCCTGCCTCAGCCTTCTAAGTTCTTCAATCAACAACCTGTGCAGGTATACAACATGTAGATACATTATTAACAACTTACGCATCTACACCCAACATGTAGACTCTCGAGGAGTGTGAAATTAGAGGTATTAAAAAGAAAAAAAAAAAAGATCAGTCTTTTCATCATTACCCCGTCAATTTTTAAATTTGTAGTCTGTAAATACAATAATAATTTTATTTGTGATGTGACAGACAGCACATGAAGTATGTATGTGCGAGTATGTGGTTGTGTGTGAGTGTGTGTTTATTATGTGATTGGATGGTTATGTGTATGTGTGTATGTGTTTATAAAGTGTGTGTGTGTGTTGTTAGGTGTGAGAGTGCATGTATTATAAAGTATTTGTGTGAACATCTAGAACCTAGAAAACACTCCCTCAGGAAAGAATCCTTTCTACATACATCAATGTCTTCTAAGAAGTTTCCAGCTTGCCCGTTCTCTGTATTCCTCAGAACTGGCAATGTTCCATGTGGAATTAGTGGGCATAACTCACACAAGAAAAGACTTCAATTTCCCTCCACCACTTAGAAATGAAAATCAAAAGACCTAGGAATGGAGTCAGAAGCTTAGTTAAGATCACGGAGATTATTGCCTGTTCCTGTCACTGCCTGCATCCTTGAACTCTCATCCTCATCATCTAGCTCAAATCACTCTGGAGACTCTTCCCACCTCAGAATTTCCCTTCTGGGATTGTCAGTCCATCCACGGGTCAAACGAGTCTGGGCTGTACTCAACTCCTAATCAAGCAAACATATAAACTCTCTCTTCTACCAGTTCACCCCTTTCAAGCACTACCATGAAACAAAAAGATTTATCCATGAGAAATCAGAATGTTGGCTTCACAGGGCAGAGACTCATTTTGCTCACTACCATGCCTAGGAGACCCAGACACAAGCATTCAAAAACTACTTGTTCAATGAAGAAATTGTAGGGGGATAATGTTTCTCCAATGTAAATATGTGTCCTACCCACTGGTTTAATAAAAAGTGCTGATTGGCCAAAGGCAGACAGGAAGAGTGGGTGGGGCTACCAGACTAAGAAAACTCTGAGAACAGGAAGAACAGAGCAGAATGCCAGAGAGAAGCCAGAAGAACCAGAGGACAACCATGCTGCTGTGAGAAAAGGTACCAAGCCCCATGGCTGAACAGGGTAAGAACCATGGATTAGATTAAAGGTAAAGAGTTAGCAAGTTATATGTCTGAGCCTTAGGCCAATCAGCCTAAAACTATTGTAAGTGCCTGTGTGTCTCTATGGGTATGTAGGTCTGCCGGCCTAAACGGTGAGGCTAGGCCCGAAAGTCCAGGCCAGAAACCTCTTACTACAAGAAATGCATAAAGGCATGAATGGAAAAATAAATTGAGATATCTATATGCATGTATATCCTAAACACAAAATACTCAAAGATCCTTAAACCACAGGAGGAATGTTAAAAAAAATGTATACACAACTGTTGTCTATAACATCTCTATTAAAGAAATTTCTAAGTCCCTTAACACTCTAAGAACCTGCACAGATGGTAAAAATAAAATCTTCCTGGCCGGGGGTGTAATTTCCCATGATGCACAGCATGTGCAAGCCATCAGCAAAAATTTGCTAGGTATTGTTGTTTTAATCTGAAAGGATTGTTTTACGTTTTAGCCATAAACTCTATCAACCCTCTGTGTGAGGGTATACTCCATCTTTTCATGCTACAGCAGAGGACTTGCTCAACAAATGTTCAAGGCAGCCCCCAGATACCCAGTCTCCCTATCCTGATCCTCTTCCCATTAAAGAACATTTATTGCCTTCAATCTAGTGTAATTATTTCACTCCACCCCTCCCAACCCTGGTTTCCACAATAGCATACATACAGACTATTAAATATTACTTACATTTTGAAAATGATAGATGTTAATTTTCCTGCCCCTTTTTAAGACAGGGTCTCATATCATAGGCTGTCCTTGAACTTGCTTTCCAGCTAAGGAAGACATGTGAGCTTTGTCCAAGGTAGGCAAGGACTCCACCAACTGAACTACATCCAAGCTCTCCTTAGTAAGTAACAAGTATTTAGATTAGTGTTTCTGTTCTGATGTTAACCCATTTTAAAAGAATTGATATATTATGATTTTTTTCCCCACCATCTAGAAAACAACCAAAGTCTTTTAGTGACATTTTGTGTTTCCCTGCCCCTGTTTCAGTAAGGACCACAATTGTTGAGCTTAGCAACCAATCATTCTGAGTCTCATCTAACCTGAGATCTTGGCAGCTTTTGGCACAGATGATCAGAGCCACCTGGGTGAAATTTCTAAACTCACTTCCAGAAACATCAAATTGCCTAGGGTTTCCTCTTCCACAGCACATGTGCCCCTGGCTCCTCTTAATACTCCATGGCTGGGCTCAGGTCTCTTGTTTTTCCTCGGGACACTCTCTGGGTAATGTCTGAGCAGCTTACCAACTTCCAAGTCAATTTCTTTGAGTTCATCCTGGTCTGTTCCAGCTCTAATCATTATAAAACTGAATGAATGAATGAATGAATGTCGCAAGCATCAATTTGCCTCAGGCTGTGTCAAAAGTGTATCATAGCTGGATGTGCCAGTGCTTGCCTGTACTGACCATACTCAGAGGGTGAGGACAGGATGATCCAAGGTTCAAGGTTTTACTCAGCTGTTTATAGAAACCAGTCAGGAACACATGAGACCCTGCTTCAAAAACTGGAACAAATTTAAAAAGTGACTCATACTTTGATTCCACCAACCCCAATCACTCCAGTCAGTAGTTTTTGTCTGTCTTTGCCTTTGGATAACATAACTTTCAACCAAAATCCATAACCAACAAAGACATCTACTGTATCCTACAGGGGCTTCTGAAAAAGTCCCGTAACCAATTTTGTTGCGCCTCTGGCAATCAGTTCTCCATACCAAAGAACAGTCCAGAGAAAGTTTCTTAAAAGCAAACTAAATCATGTTATTTCTTTGCTTAAAATCTGGAATCTCATTTTATTCCAACTAGAATCAGAACTCCTTAACCTACAAGGCCCTGCATGACTGGGTTAAGCCCAGGTCCCAATCCAATCTGGACACAGTCTGTGCAAAACACATGCCTCTTGTGTTATCTGTGGGGATTTAACAGCATGTGCAGTCAGCCAAGAAAAGGGCTGGGAAGCACATCCAAAACAATAGTGCTTGCATCCAATCCAACCAACCTAGATTCCAAGCTCAAGCCCCCTTAGAGCTCAGCATCACTTGCTGGAGCTGCTGATATAGCTCGTTCTTTTCCAACTTCTCTTCCTCACCCATACCAAGTGTACACATTACAGGGCTCTTTACCCTATTATACAGCTTCAAACCACAGCCACCTTGGTCTCTGAGATTTAACCTCTTCCATTAGACCAACACTGAAAGTCTTAAAGAAACATCCCTCAAAGTAGTTCACAAGCAGGGTGAAATACATTTTTCCAGTGACCTTCTTTTCCACTGTGTGGTTATTGATTATTATTTTTTTACTCTTTTGGCTCTGGGGGTGGAGGGCTGCCCTCCAGTTCCCAAATAATAACATAGAGGATAATTCTTTCTTATAAATGCCCAGCTGTAGCTTGACTTGTTTCTTGCCAGCTTTTCTTAAATTATCCTGTCTATCTTTTGCCACTGGGCTTTTATCTTTCTCTATCCTATATCTTTCCTGCCTTCTTACTCCATAGCTACCTGTGTGTAGCCAGGTGGCTGGACCAATCCTTTCCTTCTCCTTTTTCCTCTTTGGTTTATTCTCTCTGCCTGCCAGCCCGCCTGTCCTAGCTCCTCCGGCCTCGCTATAACACAGCTTCACAGAGTTAAACAAATGCAACATAAAAGATTCCAACACAGCTTTGCATCATTAAACAAATGTTCCACAGCATAAACAAATGTAACACATCTTCAACTAATTAATATTCCATAATACTATCTTTAGATAGTCCAGAATTTCTTTCTTTCTTTTTTTTAAATTTATTTACTTACTTTTATGTGCATTGGTGTTTTGCCCGCATGTATGTCTGTGGGAAGGCGTCAAGTTCCCTAGAACTGGAGTTGCAAACAATTGTGAGCTGCCATGTGGCTGCTAGGAATTGAACCCGGGTCCTCTAGAACAGCCAGTGCTTTTAACCACTGAGCCTCCTCTCCAGCCCCAGTTCAAAATTTTTAAGGAAAGAAATGAAACTGTGTGCCCTGTCAACTTTAACTCTCATTGCTCATATCAAGGCTTAGGACAAAATAAGATATAATAGTACTTGTACAAATCCTGCCTTCTTACAACTCACAGCAGCCTGAACTGTAGAAGGCAATTGTCCCCTCATCAGGAATGTACACTATTCTTATTTCCATTCCTGGAAATTAATTTATCAGGTTCATGAGAAATCTGAAGTAATTTCTAAAAACCACAATAACTGGATATATGTGAAATTCATAACAAATGCAAAATACAGAAATAAGCAGCATGAATATTACTTTCAAGTGGTCTCACACCATCCATCCTCAAGATCTTATGTGCTTATGGGTTCTCTATTTGAATCATACGCTCTACATTAAGTTATAAAAGGTTTTAAAATTCGGGAGGGGGAAATGTCACAGTCTCTTTCAATCTTATCACTTACATTTGTAATGCTGTATTAAAAGAAATCTCTGTAGAAAGGATAGGAGATATGGCTCAGTGATAGAGAATTTTCTAGTCTGAGTGAGGTCCTAGGTTGGGGAAAAGGAGGAGGGGAGGGAAGGAGGAAGAAAGAAAGAAGGGAGGGCAAGAAGAAGAATAGAGAGATGATTCTAGGATCAGCCTGACACGTAGGAAGAAGAGAAGACTCGTCAAAGAGTGTTACAGAAGTCAGACAGTGACCACACCCTCCTGTCTACCTCCAGACAGTCCCTGCATTTGACGTCTTTATCTCTGGCCTTTATCAGTCTACTCACAGAGGACTATCTCAAAATGGCCCTTAAGAGCCTTCCAAAGGATCACAAGCTGAAGTCCAAGCTCTTGATAAGCAGACAGAGGAAAACACGCTGTAAACCTATAGGAGTATCTCACAAGATGGAGAGAGGTATTTTAGCAGGAATTTAGCCAAGGGGAACGAGGCAAACATCACTTCCTTGTTACGGTAGAGACTCTTGGGCTGACCTTGCTCTCCACGCTGTTGGTGGACAGCCCCATGGCTTGTCACTTCACTCCCATACAGGACGCACTCTCTCCTGACTGCTCTTATACATGTCATTTCATAACCTGAAAATCCTCACCAGATCAATATGACTGGTCTCCTCCTCCTCCTCCTCCTCCTTTAAAGTCGTCTTTCATTCCTACATTTCAGTCCCATTCCTTGGGCTCTTTTAAAGATCCCATCATTAACTACGAAAGCAATTGGGATCCGGTAAGTGTAGCACATTGATTTAACTGTCTTATCTCACTTCTCTATGCCGCCTGGTGTCTGGTACATTTCTATTCCTCTGCAAAAAAATGTTCTTCCATTTTCCATAGCCCACATTCACTTTACTCAAACAAAACAAACATTGTCAATAGCCCCGCGGCCTCCTTTCTGTCTGGCTATTTTGTGAAGCCACTGGTACATCATTTCTTTCTCTCCCTATAAATCTAGGTAATATGAAGAAAGTTAGGCATAGAATCTATCAGCCTACCAACTTCAAGGAAGAGTTACAGGGAAAAGAAAAATAAATTAATTACGATGTTAAAAGTAAGGACATCAGTGTCTTGACTACAAAGCATGAGAGAGCCTAGTCTGTGCTTTCAGTGAGCATCTGCATAAGAAGTGTTGACAAGGAGGAGCTCTTGAGCACATTTGAAAGCATCCACATAGATTATGTTACTCATTCAGACACAGTTATCATGTGCAAGAACTGCGAAGAAGAAATGGATGCTGAAATCAAACCTCCAACATCTCTGGGCTACACAATGGAAGTGTGAATGGAGTGTGATGGCCCAGACTACTAGGTCAAGTCTAAGGCAAAAGCATAATCAACTTTAGTGTCTAATGTGTTAAAAAGCCAATGACCTTATTCAAGAACTGCCAGGGAGTTAAAAGCCAATGACTTTAACCAAAAATTGCCAGGGAGTTAAAAGCCAATGATTTTAACCAAAAATCATCAGGGATGAGGAAGTGGGACCTTGCTAAACACACAATTGTTAGGAGTGGAATATAATTCAATCGCTTCTCATCTACATCCTAACCCTTCCTGCTGCCATAGTAAATTCTTTAAGGTTTCCCCTGCCTGTGTATACATGTATGTGTGTGTTTAAGTCTATATGAGTGTGTGTTTATAAATATAAAATATACATATATGCTATATTTAGTGATTTATGGTTACTCTTAATTCTTTTTTCTTGTTTACTCATTTCCCACAGTCTCCCAAAGGGTACTTTGAAATCTTTCCAGTTTTTACAATTAAACCTAACCATCTGGACAAAAATCTTCACATTCACTAAATGAGTCACAGATTTTGTGGGTAAGCTGAGAAACTAAATGCTATGCTCAGCGCTAGGATTTAAACCACATCTACCACAGCAAAACACTCTCTCTCCAATAATCTCTCCAATTATGCACGCACATTCAGGCTCAAATAACATGGAGGCGACTATACCCCACTGCACAGAATTATTTATCCAGTTAATTTCATTCTTTACATCCTAAAACAAGGGACAACAAATCCCAAACCAGAGTGAACACCAGGAATCTTTTGAATTCATGGAGACAAAAGAGAAATCATTACCGAGTTTGTTATCACCTTTCAACTCTTGCCTTCTACTGGTGTATGGTGGCAAGCCACTCATCAGACTAAAGAGCAACTTGAAGAGCTGGGGAAGTGCTCAGCAGTTAAAAACCTACACCTAAACTTATGTTCAGCTCTCAGCACTCATCCAGACTGCTGTAACTCCAGCTCCGGAGGAGATGATCTAACATTTCTGGCCTTCACAGGCAAATACACACGTACACATGCATGCACATACGCACAAACCCCTACACACACATAGTTTTAATGAACAGAATAAATTCTTTTTGAAAATCTATTTGAAGGAATCTGTATGTTCAACACTGAACTCTAGTAAAGATGTGAACTAATAAACTCTAACAAGGCTAGTGATTTCCTATTCTCATCTGGTCACTTGTACGTAACTGCAGCTGGTAAGAATTCCCTCCCTCTACGATCGGGCAGGAGTAGCCCCTGAAAGTAACTACAGCTCACTAACATTTTGTTTTTGTTTTGGCGGCTTCTCCCATGTAGCCCTGGCTGGCCTAGAACTCACAGAGATCCTCCTGCCTCTGTCACTCATCTGAGTGCCAGAGAAAAACTTTTAGGCACCAGGTCCAGTAACTGTTTACATTTAAAAACACATTTTCATTTGGCCTGCTTGGTGACCATGGCAGTTGTGGTAAAAGTGAAGATTTAAAAGTCTACAGTTTTAAGAATTTAAGTTGAATGTTCACAGAAGCCAAACCGAGTCTCTTCACTCATTAGTATAGAATACATTACTAGAAAAGCATCAGATATAAACAATAGCACATTTCAAAAGTCAGAAGTAGTTTGGGAATGAAGCCATTCAGATTTGATCTTTTATATCCTCTTGGTTCCTTCATGGCTGTCATGGCTTCCTAAACAAGCTGTCAGCCTGCCATTTGGATGGGAAATCGCATCATTCAAAGGGATAAAAGTATTAAGATAATAGTACCAAAACTTGAGGGAGAAAAAAAAAATGGCTCAGCGCCAGGAGGCAGAGAAGGTGGAACTCTGTGAGTTCAAGGCCAGTCTGGTTTACAGAGTGAGTTCTAGAACAGCCAGAAAACACAGAGGAACCCAGCCCCCCCCCCCCCAAAAAAAAAAACCCCACCAAGCTCAGAGGACTGGGTTTCAACACCCATCTTTAACTCCAGTTCCAGGGCATCCAACATCCACTTCTGGTCTCTCTGGGCACTAAGCCTGCATGTGATGTACAGACACAATCACAGCCCAAACACCCATACACATAAAATATTAAAGAACTCATCGAATAGTGAACAAGTGGTTTTAATAGTGAACAAGTGGGAGGGCTTTGATTGTGGTCAGACAGATCAGAGGCCAGAAAAAAATATTTGGACCTGCAGTTATCAGAAAGTGTGTAGGTTTATAGACAAAAGAGAGCTTGACATAACGAGCTTTACTCCCAAGATTGATGTAAAAATATAAGTAGTGAATGAGGAAGTATTTAGACTGACCCTTCCAGAAAACAGTAGTTTACTGGAGACATCCCTAAATCTTTTTATCCCAAAGATTATGAGAAGGCTAAACTACCTCTCCTACAGAAACAAAGGCCATTATTTCTGGTATTCTAGCATAGTAAGTAAAGTTCATCTGCCATTTCCTAAAGAGAATCACTCTAGCGTCAGACTTTCAGACAACCGCCCTTTGGGCCCTAGATTGCTGGCCACTTCACTGTCCTCCTCGAGAGCCCCTTTCTATTCAGAACCATTGCTACTACCAATGAAGTAGGGGATGTTTCTAACAAATATCCCAACAATTCTGGAGACTATGTTGGGTAGGACCTTAGGGCACCAAGGGCCCTCCACTACCCATCCTCTTTCCCAAACCTTTTTCCACCTGCCCAGCTAGTTCACCTCCCAGCTTCACGCTCCCACCACCATCCTAACAAAATAAAAAACAAGGCCCAGCAAGAGTCCAAGTCCTTCTTTCAGCTACAAGAAACTTAAGGTTTTAATGTCTGGACTAGGAAAGGAACTGATAACTGATAATTGATACCTGCCTTCTCACCTCCTACCTTAATGTCTTAATAGTTTAAGACATTTTCTTGACCAAACAGTCTTCCTGGTAAATGGTTAAATAATTCCTTCTTTGTCTCTTTACATGCAAAGAAGGGACCTGGGAGAATCACTTGAGGGTGATCACAGAACAGAGCCCTGAGCATTTAGTCTCTGTAGTTTACAGTCTCACTTTGTCACCTACCAGTCCATAGGATTTTGGTGAGGAGTAAGTCTTAGTGTGTAAACAAATGGTTTGTCTACAATTAAACCATTCATTCGTCCTTTTTGTGGCTTTTTAACAGCTTGGCTGCTGCCCAACCCAGAGACTTCTAGGTCCGTCCATTATTTTGCTTTCCCAATGGTTAAAAGGGAATAAACTCATCTGGAGTTTAGAAAAGTATGCACCATTAACAAAAGCATGTAATGTTTCCAAGATGCACAGTGGCTTCCAAACACACAATGAGTAGCTGTGTGCAGCAGCACACTACCCCCAGCATAAATGCCAGGCCCCAATTAAGCACCCTGAGGGCCTTCAAAGAAGTTGTGCTAAGTTGCAAATACCTCAAGATCCACTGGAAATCCCACCGTCCTGTGTGCTTTTCCTCCCATGATAGGGAAAAAGACCCGGCTGACTGACCTCATTAAGGGGTAACTAGTGAATCCCAGGAGTGGAAGGGCTACCTAGTCATGTCTATCGTGACGTTTCAGTATGGAGATGCAATGCTGTTTAAGCCAGGGGTCTCCACAATCTGAGAGGCCCATGTTTTAAAACTGTAGAGATTTCAATCTGCCTGCTTTTCTTTGTGCTACGGGACATTAGGGGAGAAGAAAGGGAGCTATAGAAAAGGCTTGCCTATTGCTTTTATCACGCTTGTATATAGTTTAAATAAAGGACTTTTGTAGAAATCATTTGAGTCATTTATATTTCATAGATAATAAGCCTAAGGAGTTTTGTAAAATCATCTAAGTAATTTATATTCCATATATAATAAATAACATAAAATAAGACCTATATAAACATAAAGTAAACACTCCTCCTTGATTAGAGAGGCTGAAAATAGCACACAAAAAGGATGATGGAAAAAATTAATCAACATGGGGCTTTTATTATTATATTTTGACAATGACCTTGAAAAGACAATGGATGCATCCACTTACATGTGAAAGTGTTACTTAGAAACTGAGTGACGTGATCAACATAACCACTTTACCATCAATAAAACCCTTCACACCTCTTTAAAGCCCATTACTGTTGTTGGTATCAATCTGCCAAGATGCTTGAGGCCGGAACTCTCCTATAAAATGT
Source organism: Phyllotis vaccarum (assembly GCA_033318265.1). NCBI lineage: Eukaryota > Metazoa > Chordata > Mammalia > Rodentia > Cricetidae > Phyllotis > Phyllotis vaccarum. The sequence goes on along the minus strand of JARWLC010000009.1, from coordinate 33,355,652 downwards.
GCCAATAAATTCCACTGTTTACATCCTCTAGGGGCAAGAGTACCTACCACCCCTCCACCAATGCTAAGCCACAAGTCCACCGTCATGTGTTCTCTCCAGTACAGTATTTGAGAAAGTGGTTTCCAAGACATGTAACAAAATAGCATTCTTAATTTTTCTTTCTTGACCAAGATTTAAACGCATCCTATATTCACACAAGTCAGGTAGATGAACAATTTTGTGAAAATTCATTGAGAAAGAGGAAATATAGTAATGAGCATTGTTGTATAAAATTTTCTCCCACAGTAGAACCAACCTGACCCTCATCCCATCATTTCTATATGGGGTAGGGTGGGGGTTTAATCCCATGGTTGGCCACCCAAGGGCACCAAGAGCCCAGAGAGGCTGTGCTCCAAGGACTTGGACACAATTTTGGGTACTTGTTAAGTGCCTACAATGACATCATTAATTTAACAAATCAAGTGATGATCCAATTCTTTTACCTGGGGTTACAGCATTTGATCATAAATGAAAAATTTTTAAAATGTAGCGTGGAACTGTGTCTGGGCCAAATACAGCTGTGCTATATTTAGAAGTAAATTTGTATTTGTGTTCTATTAAAACATTCCACAGGGACCCCTCCTTAGCCAAATATCCTGTTTTGTCTATTTTAGAAATTCTACAAAACGTTTTTTGCAAAACTTAAACATGAGCAATACATTCTGGGAAATCTTGAAAGATGGCTGCAGGGCGGGGGAGGGGGCAGCTAACCAAAGGACTGCTCTTGTTTTAATATATTCCACATATATTAAATGTGGAAGAAGGGGGAGATGTGACCCCTGGAATTCGTTCCTAATAGTCAGGAACTCTTCTTCCAAGGGCTCAATAAATAAATAAATAAATATTGAAGGGCATTAATTTGTTTCTAGATGTGTGCGTGTAAGTAAAACAGCAGTCATAATGTGGAAATTTCAGTCACATTTTACAACTAATTGGAAGCAGATTAGAATTCCGCCTCAGGGGAACGTTGTCAGACTAGGAGCAGGAGCAAATGAAGAAAGAGGTGAAGGCGTCCTGAAGAGCTGACAGATTTACTGCGCTCAGGGCCATAAACTGGTCCTGGGCTGCAAGAAGGGCACGTCCCGGCAGTCCAGGAGAGCGCAGCGTGGCCCCTGGGGAAGCAGGATGGTTGGTATTTGGTCCCCTCGTGTACAAAAAGGAAAAGGACCTGCACAGTGACACGTGGGTCGATGCCCAAGTCCAAGGGAGAGGGCCTTTCTTTGCCCGATGGGGGAAGGGAAGGAAAGGGGAAGCAGCTTGTGAGGGCTCATAGAGCCATGAAGTAATGTTAACAGCTGCTGGCTTTCGACATCAGTGTCTGGCATCTGCCGCGCCATCCCAAGAAAGGCTCGGGAAGGATTTGGGCAAGGAATGTAAATGGAGACGATTGCCCAAATGGAGCTGGATGCAGAGGGTGCGGGGAGATCAATTGCTCCCTTCTGACATCAGGTCGCTCCTTTTGGGCAGCAGCAGCACATATGAGGGCCTCAGCTCAGATTGCACCTTCCAGCAGTTGACAGATCTGGGAATGCTCAGCGCTTCTCCATTAGTTACCAAGATGTCAGACAATGCAGTCTGCCTTGTTGACCGGGTGACCACCCTTCATCAGTGTTCTGTCCAACTTCCACACAGCTTCACACCGACTTAAAACAGACTACTCTCTTTTTCACTCACTTGGCTTTTTTTTTTTAAATCACCACTTGCTTTTGAACTAGGTCAAAGGTCATGTTCTACTTGCTGTTGCCTATTTTCTCCTTTGCTTCCTAGATTCCGTACTAATTTTATTTCCATCACAAAAGAATTGGAACCCGGGAACACAGAACCAAGTGACCACCGTGCTAATCATAAACCCATAATAAAACCCAGATTTGATAGCATTATCCATGTACTGTGGTGAGCCACATGCAAATAAACAGTTCTCCCTGAAGAATGAAAACCCAAGGTTTCAGCCATTCCAAGTCAAACATTATTGTTTTTAATATGAGCTATCCATAAAGTCAGTGAAGGGGATGACAGAAAATTCAAAAGTAAGCTGGTCTGGCTGAGCACAATTTGAAAAAGGAAAGGAGGGGGTAAGAGGAGGGAGGAGGAATGTTCTCCAAGTCCCCCTCTTATTTTAAGTGAAGAGTGAGCTAAACTGTAAAATCCGCACAGGAATATAAATAGTGATTTTATGCTAGTGGAATTCAAAAGTGTGGCAAGGCTAGTACCTTACGGAAGCGCAACCCTCCAACGTAGGTTGCTAAACCTAATAAGGAACAACTTGGACCTGACCTTTGAACCTTTGGTGACTAATGTGAGGGACACCCAGGTCTAAGGAAAGCAGCCAGCCAGAGGGCCAAATGAGATTTCCTACCAAACAAGGAGTTTTATTTGATCAAAGCGGTTTACAGTAACTTCCCGGAGTTTGCAAAAGTGTGACCAACTAGAATTTTGTCATCTGTTGCTAATTGAAGCATATAAGAGTCCATTTCTTAAGATATATTACAAACACTTTACAGATATATATGTATGTATATAGAGATATATGTATGCACGTATACACACACACATATTTCCTGCCTCATGACAGAAACCAGAATCAAGCTTCACTAGTAGATCAACACAACCAAAGACCAGGCTATTATTTCAAACTGTCAAGGGAAGGCAGTGAAATTGCTACCAGGTCTCCTTAAGTTACCTTTCAATAAAAAAGAAACCATCAGGGAAATAAGAGGAAAAGAAAACACATCAAAGCTTTCAAAGTCCCTTTAAGTCAAATTATACGTCTGTGGCACCATGCCATCTGCTCTCTGCTTAACATAATAAACCCATTCTCAATTTCTAACATCGTTATGAACAGCGCAAAACATAGCCAATATATTTTTATTTACTTCTAAACTGTGAAGCCGAGAGTCATATGGCATTATTGGGATAGACTGAAATTTCCCCCTCAGTACATGTTGCTTAAGGTGCCAGCTGAGACGGAGGAGCGAGATGGCCAAGAATCACAGTGGGATGAGAAAGAAGAGGGAGGTGAAGTGGTTTTGAAAAAGTTCACAGTGAAGTCTGTTCACCTTTTCAAACCCACTTGTTCTAACCAGAACACCCAAATGGTCATGTTCTCCTTTACAGCTACGTCATAGACTCTAAATTTTCATTTAGCTTCCCTGGGGGTAAAGACTCCTATAGCTTAAGGCCCATGCCCTACCAAACACAACTATTTGCTTTGTGATTACTTCAGTTCTTGAAGCAAAACCCATCTCTTCTACTATGTTCCCAAAAGTGTCCCTAAGCAAAATTTAGCAGGTACGTAACATTCAGCTTGCAGAACCAAAAGTCAGCCTCACTGTCTTGAATTCCCCGGCAGCTCTCAAAATGACATTACAAAGAGCCCAACTGCTGGACAGCCAGCTAAGGGTTCTTTAAGAACCTTCAGCTTGAATTAGGAAGCGCTTGTAACAGGAATCAGGCACTGGTGAAATTTCAGTGAAGAGACAGAACTGGACACACTCTGGTGCAGAGTGAAAGGCATAATCTGTAGTACTTCTTAAAAAATTACATTTATGTATTTGTCTGTATGTTTGTGAGTGCATCTGCCCTCAGGTGAGGAGAGTGTACGCCTGCCACAGGACACATGAAGATGGTCAGAGAACAAATCACAAGAGTCATTCTCTCCTTCCACATTATGGGTCCCAAGGAACAAACTCAGGCCATTAGACATCGTGACAAATGCCTTTACACTTCGAGCCATCTCAAAATTTTGAGGGTTTTGGGTTTTTCTTTTGGTTTTTTTGGGGGGGGGGTTGTTGTCTGTTTTTGTTTTAAGAATAAAGTTCATACCATCTAAGACTATCAAACCAACATCTATATATACAATTACATCATTTAGACTCACAGATGTCTTCCAGGGCACCAATATGATCCTTACATTACTTACTCAATGACAACCTAAGTCATTACTGAAGCAAATGTTTCACCTGTTTCTTGTCCCTTACCTATTCAATGACCCAGGAATCAGGCATGTATTATTTGCTGGTAAACAATCCAATAAAGAAGTGATAAACTGTGATGTTGCTGCCAAGGTAATCCAATGTTTCCTGAATTTGCCTTCTACACGACAGGAGAATGCTATCCAGGTAACTTAGAAATAAACTGTTTAACATTCAAGCAAAACCCTTGATGTTCAGATCGCTGGCAAGTTGGGAGTGCTGGCAATCAAAACTATGTTGTGCTCCAGTAATTACTATGACAAACTTCCCAATGTTTAATATTAAAGAATAGAAGAGCATGATCCTTCCACCTCTAGAGTGTGTTCAACATGGTAATTATCTTCGTTCAAGCAGCAGAGTTTAAATTGCATTGAAACTCAATTATACCCATGACTTTTTAAAACATACACTTCAAAAGGCAAGTTTCATCACACTCACATCACTGAGCAAAATCTCCTTCCCAGCTTATAAAAAGGAGATTTTTATCCCCCTCCCACGAGACATCTTCAAATACAAAACTGACTTCCCTGAAGCTCTGAATCTTTTTTTTTTTTTTTTGCCCATGAATGCAGGAGGAAGGCTGAGCAATGCTGAAAACAAAAGGGTGCCCACCTTATTTTAAAATAGTTCAACCTGCAGTTCTCCCAAATGTCATCCATTGCCAATAGCCCCGACTGCTGTCACCTCCATAGAGCAGAACAGACACTTCTTAATAAAAGCACTTTCCTTTCCTACTCTTAGAAAATGCAAAGGAACTAGAAGTAGTAAATTTATGATTTAAGTGCTTGTGGCTAAAATAGCTTTTCAATTATCAAGGGCCTCTTAGACTGAGCAAGGATGCATTATGTGCTAATGACCACAACCAGGGGTCTCTTCTCCTCTCCTTTGTCAGAACCCAAGCAGATACTCCCCTGCAGCTTCACCATTAACATGTCTGTTTCCTGTCAGCCCACTCAGAGATAATGTCATTTATCTCAGGAAGGCACAAGCCCAGTCATTAGCTTCAATAAAAGATCTCAAACAAAGACCGGATAATGTTTTACCCAGGGTTCCCACTAAACCCAGAACCAAGAATCCTGGTGTCTAAGAGTCAAAGTCTCAAAAGTTATCCTTAAAGGACTATGCTGTTGCTTGGCAAGGATTCTAGACTGAGGTCTATGTATGGTAAACATGAGCCCCCAACACTATCACACAAAATTAGATTAATGAGGAGTGATGACCAGGGTTAGCCCTGGGAACCTTTTCCTCCAGTGACCTCCAGGAGGATGAAAAGTGACAGTCATTTAGATCTTTGAAGAACGGACTCCCCTCAATGTAAAAGACAACGGAATAACCCATGGGAAGTGGTCAATGGCTGAACTTCTGGAAATCCTCCAAATAAAAGTGGAATTGGTTCAAAGAAATGTGGAAACATGTGTTTTCACAGTGGTGCTCATATTTCTGCAATTTCAACTTTCTATGAAGTACCAGGTGAACTTTTTTAAATTAAAAAAAAAAAAGCACAGACATCATCAAAATTGAGGCAAACCTCAGCCATTCATTCAATCCCTGTGTTTCATGCTGAAAACGAAGACCAGATGGTACTTTCCATGTTGTTTGAATCTGGTTATTGAACACCTCTGTGGCTAGGGAGATTTCTGCTTAACACCTTCGGCATCCATTTCATTTACTAACTATAAAATGCTGCTTAGGAAAAAATAAGTCTTTATAATACTCTAATTAAAACCGTCTTGCACCCAAACAATTTCATGTGAAAAGCATAATCTTAACCTTAGGAGACTGGAACATCCAGCCCCTGCCCCACCCATCTCCCAGTTTGATTGTAAACTACTTGACAAGTTATAAAGTAGCTGAACATCTCCTGATTTAGGTCAACCTGGAGTGAGCATGCATACTTTACTGCTGTTTTGATTTCCCCCTGAAAACCCAACAGATTGCAAATGCTAAGCTCAGAAGTCAGTGATGGACCTGCTCACACAAATACTCCAAGACCCCTTGCGTGCTGAACAGCCCCTCTGTCACCCTTCCAGGGTGTCCTACTGGAAAGGAAGGAGGAACAGCAGTGCTAACAGGAAGCCACCCTCAGCTAAATCCACATGTGACTTTCAAAACAGTGCAGTGTCCAGCTAAAATGGACTCAGTTGTTTCATTAAAACAGTGACCTTCCTGCCCTTTTATTCTGCCTTAGATCAAATGCAGTCCCTAATTAACCGGACACACTATATTATGGGGGTGGGGAGATATAGCCACAAAAGTCATTAGTCAAAATATGTTCTTAAACTGCTCACACTCACTTAAAGAATGTGTCAGGATTCCCTGGTGAAGTGTAAAAAGGCTTCTACAGGAGAATTAAAATAAAAAATGAATGATGGCTTGTTACAGACAGGTCCATTTACAGACACCATCTTTAGTAAGACAAGGCCCATGGAAATGTAAAGAGTTTATGATATTACAGAAATAACCCTCCTTGGAACATGTACTGCCTAGACCCCTAAGATGCAACTACATGACCTGTGCCCTTTTTTTTTTTTTTTTCTGTGTTAAGTACTGGCTGTTTTTAAGACTCTCTTCTGTGTGTTTCCAATATTCTAGTGATTATAGAACCTCACTGAGTGTAATAGTATTCAATATAACTGTTTAATCCAGGTCAATGGCTCCTTCTCCTGTAAGTCTAAACTGTAAGGTAAGGGAGATATGGAAGTAGCTTCAATGCAGGACGATTATGTTTTGAAAGGAAGGAGGAGGAAGGTGGAGAGGTAGGTTTCACAACCAAAAGCCAGCCCATCAAATCTACTTACTTAGACATGTCACTGGTGGCTTAACCACAAAATGGGTCATAGAAGTATAGCTCAAGCATCTTGGAATTATGGCACATTTTGATTTTTTTTTTCACGTAGTAAGGGAGTGGCAACTTTTACAACATACTTGTGGTTTCCATATAAAGGAGCCAGAACACTCATTGATTTAATTAAGTTTCATAAGGTCCAATTTATCATGTTTTACATGACTCTGTGTAGTGAAGAAACAGAATAAACAGATCAAAAATAGACATTTAAACATGCTGTGAAAATTAGCCAGTGACAGCAAGTCTTATGAATCTCATCTAACCTTTCAACCAGAAGCAATAAATAAATACATAAAGACTAACAGCACACACATTGCTCTCAGGCTTTCAATGTGCTCACACACACACACACACACACACACACACACACACACACACACACAGAGCCACACATAATTGCTGTAAGTTAGCCATTTTTACTATGGAGACACTTGCTATTCAATAACCTACTTGGTTCTTCAAGCAATGCTGAACTTAAAATATATAGGATGTTTTTTAAAGAATAAAAACACTTTAACTGTGAAGCATTTCTTTTTTGAGTCAAGTGGGTCCTACTAAGTTTTTGCCTCCTAAATAGACACTTTCTGTCATTGAGAAGTAATTTCTAAAGCAGCCAAATTTGACATAACCAGTAGTTAGTGGAATTAGATTTGCTAACCTGCCTGGTATTCATACCCCAGAGTAGCCATCTCTGGGAGTCAATGAAGGACGTATTACAAAATCTTTGGGGGATGGGGAGGATAGTGCTAATGTTTGGGATCTGAAGCCAACACCTCGGCTTGACAAGAGTGGCCAACATTGTGGGTTCCAGGTCCCTGGAAACCATCCTAAGAGGGTTCCTGGGCCAACTTCAGTCTCCAGTAGCTGAGGTTGGTGTACTCTACAAGGCAATGCTCTTTTCTTTTCCCTCCCCCACCTTCCCCCCATGCCTTGTTTGCTCTTCATTTATGGAATTCATATGATTCCATTTATACTGCTCTGCCTGAAGACGCCTTGCAAGTGTGTGAAATAATTTAGCCCTTCCATCCCCCCCCCCACTTCCCTCTGTGACTGGGAAGCGAAAAGAACACAAAAAACTGGAGAACCGACACCATACACTAATCTCAGTTGCCATGACAGCAGCCTTTGAGATCCTGAAATGTTCCGATCGCCAGCTAAACAAAATTGTTGAATGTGAACATTTGGCTGGAAGATTAAAAGGCTAAGGGGAATGTAAAAGGGCAGAACCTCCCACATTCCCAGCATCCAGTGGATCCAATCAGACAGCTCTGACTCCTTAACCACAGCATTGTGAACACTGGATTAGGGCAATTCATCCAGATAGTTAAAGCAGATTAGAGCTGCAATTTGAAGGCTATCGGCAACAAAAGTAAATGCTCCACTGTACTAAGTAATAAGAAGATTTCAAAACGTCCTTTAATAGAAATTACGTGAAACCACACATTGAAACTAAGAAGAAAAACCTCAGTTTTTTTTTGTAAATTTCATCAATGTAAAAGGCTATCTAAAAGGATTTGAATTTAAAAAGTAATCAGTAGCCTTTTGCAAGTTCGACATTGTTTACACCTTTCTCCACCTCCATCAATGTCTACAATCAGAACTTTATTCTAACGTTCTAATTTAAATCTTGAGTACATGAAGTCGAAAATAAAAAGGATCAGAGAACTGTGAATCATTCCATGCAGAAATAATTCCCAGGAGATTTCTTAGCATCACTAACAATTCTAATTAAGATAGAAAGGACTCCAAAAAAAAATCTCATCATATATTAAGCATATGTAGAAGAAATCACATGGCTACAAGAAATTCTACAGCTGCATGCTACAACTTGTGGAATGAATTTAAAGATTAATTTCATAGAAACAGCACTCTCACCTCCCAAACAATGTTCCTGATAGACACAAACCCATCAGTTGCCAGACATTATCCCAAAGCAACTGCATCCCACACAAACAAGACCCAGGCCTCCATGCCTAAGCAAGGTAACACCAGGAGCGGCTTTTCCAGTACAGTGTCTAACCACAGACTTTAAGACAATGGCCAAGAGGGGTACAAGGGTACAAATGGCCTAAGCCACACATTGCTAAGTGCAGAAACATTCATTTCTAGGGTTCCCCTTGCTGCTACCACCATGCCCCCTTTGGTTAGAGCGTCACATTTCAGGAACACGAGCCAAGTGTGCTTTCCAATTCTTACTTACTGAGCTTCCAGCTGCCCAGGCAAGCTAAACACTCAAGTGAGTCTCACAGGCTTTAGCTGAAAATAGGTGAGAGAGCAGAGGGAGAGCCCTCACAGCCACGGAAACCATCACAGGCTGCACAGTTACAAAATCAGTGACCAACACTCCAAGCCTGGAGTACATCCTTTGGCAGAACTATTTGGGGGAAAGGAACAGAACAATGGGTGTAAATAACCCTTCACACTTCTTTCCACAGAGGGGACTAGAACCCTGTTCCTAAGATACATTGTTAACAATAACACAGCCCACAATCTCCTTAGGGAAGAAACCCGGACGACAGTCAAGCTAGTGCAGCCTCAGGTTTTCTATTCAAAGCACACGGACAACTTGCTGACTGGCCCACAAGGCAAAAGGCACTTAGGACACCCAAAGCCCCCCACCCCATGACCTTTCAAACCTAGCATCACAAGCAGCAGAAGCAGCAGCAGAAGCAGCAGAAGCAAGAGGCAAACACGGCACTCAGGACAGCACCCATTAAGGATGACATCTCCCAGAGAACCCGAAAGCACTAGAAAGTATAAGGCACCCGGAGGCACATCCCACATCCCCAAACAGATGCACACAGAGTGGGACATACAAGAAGGCGACCTTATCCTACCTTCTCGGTTTTCAGTTTCTTGATTCGCCTGTGGCTCTCCTCCTCCTCCTCTTCCTTCTTGACCAACATAGAGTTTCCCAAGAGCGCTGAATCCGGAGCGCTTTTGCTCACTTCCCCTGCGGCCGCACCGCTGCCACTCGCAGCGCCCCCACAGTGGAAGGGGCTCGCACTATTTCCATTGCTCTTGGCCCCAAAGCTATAGAGGTGACCACCGGAGGGGGCCTGGCCTCCGCTGCCATTCTGGTGGACCTGCAGCAGGTCGTGTTTATCTTTCCGGGATCTCGCAGCATCCTTATCCCGCTTGGCGCCTCGGCTGCTGTGGCTTTTCCCTGGCTTCTCCTCCTTGCTTTTCCCACAGGAGCTTGCCCCCGCGGTGGCGGCCGAGGTCCCGGTGCTGGTACCGTTGCTGTTTGGGTTGCCGCCGCCGCCGCCGCCGCCGCCGCTCACACTTTGACCCAGCGCTGAATTCATGCCAGTAGCCTCTCCAGGGCGCCCTTGGACTTCCTGCCTCTTGCCAGTGCCGCTGATCTCGGGAATTCCATACAAGGCAGCAGAAGGTAGAGATTTATTAGCATCCTTAGAAGTTTTAGCCCTTTTCACTTTTGATTTGCTGGTCTCTTTGTGTGAATTCCCCTGGGGAGCGGAGGGCTGAACAGAAGCAAATTTTAGGCCATCAGCTAAGGCTGAGGTAGCACCGGTTCCATTGGAGGCCAGACCTCCACAATCCTTAGTGTTGCTGTTGGTAGTAGTGTTGGTGGGATTATTCATCTCAAATTTCTGTCTGTCCTTCTCCAGATCGGCGTCCAAATCAATGATTAAATTTCCAACCCCTATTTCCCAATCATCGCCACTGTCATAAGTATCAACTGTATTTGGATCCACACCTTTTCCTACAGTCGAAACGTTCACGGACATCCTGAAGATGAGCTCTCTAGATTAAAAATCCGATGAACTTTCCTTGGGAGATGAGGGGACATTCGTTTAGCTCCGCTGGGCTTTCTCCTAAAGAAAAAAAAAATCTTCCAATCTTCTGCTTTTTCCTGCTCCAAGAATGTGTCCAGGGATCTCACATCCTTCACTCCAGGACCACGATCTCCTGTGGAGGGGTAAAAAGTCGAATATTTCTTGTCTGGGTGTTACCAGAATAGAAACAATTAATACTGGGGAGTCAGTAAGGGGTACAGGGAAGGACAGAGTAAGGGGCTCATTATTGTCTTCATGGTCCAGGTTTAAAGGAAAACAGCCAGACTTGAAAAGCACCCCCTGACAATAAACATTTTACAGAAGCTAAAATGAAAATCCCTCTCAACAACAGGGGAATTGCCACTTCTTTAAAAAGCGTTAAAAATATCCGCGTGGATCTGATTCAAGCCTAGAAAAAAAAAATTGTGGCTTTTTTAAAAAGTTAGACATTTTTTGCCTGGCACATGGGCTATATCAACCTCAGGAAAAGATCCTGGATACTCAGACAAGAAAAACACACTGTTAAACAATCCCTAAACATGTCCTGGCTCTTGCAGTGTAAATAACCAGGCCCTGAAAGTTCTCTGGGCCCCGTGTTCAAAATGATGTCACTAAATTTTCCTTCTTTCTAGTTTTAATACTCCTTGCAAACTGCCTGGACAATCTAGGTTTTGTTTCTCATAAGAAACAGGGAGGAAAAAAAAAAGTTCCCCCTCACATACACACACGCACACACATTACATACCACCCCCTTTCCCCAACAGCCACACAATTCATTCTAAAATATATTCAGACCCCTCTAAGAGTATTTCTCTCAGTAAAAAGACACTGTGGGAAGCAAGGCTAAATATCTGCCTTTTGAAGAAAAAGGAAAATCCATCTAAACAATTCTGCCATACCCCTGGGCCACAGAACTGCTCAGTCTGTTAAATATGGTGCTACTAACTATAAGGAAACTGATTGAGACATACGCTTTAAGTGTTCTGCACCACGGTGGCCTCAGTGACCACAAATGAGTGTGTGTGTGACAAAGAGCAGTTAAAACAGATTTTAAAGGGATCAACCCCCTTTTAACAGTTAATTGTCAAGAAAATACATTCATACACACAGAGAGAGACACACACAAAATACTTACCTTTTAATCCTTTATCATTTTATAAAATTAGGCCAGAAAAATCAAAAAAAATATTTCTCACTCCACTCGGCACACAAGCCTGTGCCTCATTTTACTTAAACACCAAATGATCAAAAAGCAAAAAAACCAAGTAACACATCTCAGCCAAAACAATCACTCAGTAATATTATTCCACTTCCCCATCCCCCTTTTGGCAAAAAAGCTCTGGAGTCCTTTTCTCCTTAGGAAAAAAAAAATGTGTCACTGTGCAGCTGGGTGATGCTTCACATTCACAACCCAAGCACCGAAGAAGGGTGTTTTTCCTCTTAACAAGCATTCACAATAATAGGGTGTTGAGAGAGGGGGAGGGGAGGAGAGCGAGGGGTGGGGGAGGAGGGGGAAAAGAGAGAGATTACAGAAACAAAAACAAAAACAAAACTTTTCCGAACTTCGGATTCCGCCTTCAGTTGCAGACTTCAGAGTCACCGTGATCAGTAAGTAATGATCTCATGTAGCAAACCTACAGGCGTCCTCTAGTAACGAGACAGAATGTGCTAACATCAGGATAAATTAGCGAAAGGGAAGAAAGAAAAAGAAGAAAGGACTGAAAATCTGGGCTGGATTCCGCCTGTTAGTCGGGAAGTGGCATTTTTCCTCTCGTCCTGACATCTGATTCTCCAACTAACTTACCGAGGGGGTGAGGGATGGGGTGGGGGGAGGAGGAGGAGGAAGGAGAAGGAGGAAGAAAGGGTGGGATGAGGAGCTGGGATGGAGGAGAAGAAGAAAGGTGTGGAGGAGGAGGGAGCAGACGATGCTGGAGCTGATAAACCAGTTAGAGCTGCTTTCGCCCGGGGCGGGGGGCGGTGGAGCGGGGAAAATAACGGCCTCTAAAAGGGGCTGTCTTGGAAACCTGAAGGATGTGATGTTTTCCTGTTTTATGTTGTTTTTGAGAAAAAAAGAACCGAGTTCTTAGAATAGTCCCTGAGGAGGGGTTAAAATCCTCCGCCGCGCAAGCCGATCTGTCATGTGGTAATTCGATAATTAGAGTCAAAAAGATTTTTTTTTTAAGGCGACCTTTCTCCAGGACAATTTTTCCCTCTCTACACGCAGCAAACAGTGCGTCTCTATTTTTTTTTTTTTCCCCTCCTCTCTCCACCTCTCGCTCACCCCCTCCTGTGTTTAGTCAGATGGCCTCAGAGCTTGGCTTAGTATTTTTAATTAGCTGGCGTTTGGAAGCTAAAAGCAGTAATGAATTGTTGATGGATTGGAAGTGGAGAGTCGCTTTGCTGGAAATGTCGGGGCTGGGAGAGGGGGATGGGCGCGTTAGCAACACCAACCATCTAAAAGGAGCGATTTTGTTACAGTGCAAGCCTTTCACATCACGTGAGGATCAAGGGCTCAATTGGTTGTCGTGAGAACAAAAAATGGTGACAAGCGTATCAAGAAAATACTGATCTGGTCTTTAAAAAAAAAAAAAAGCTGAAGGTCTCTCCCTCCACCCCCACCCCCACCCCCCCGCGGCACGCCGCCCTCCCCCTGCACGCCCTGCAGTGGGCGAAGCTACAAGTTATGAATGTGAAACATTTCTCAGCCATCTAGGATCTCGGGAGTTCGGAAGGAGGGAAATGTAATGGCCACAAGAGCAAAGCAGATGTTTGAAAGAAACACCTTATAAACCTATCCTCAACTGATCTCCAATTTGTCGGTTTTCCCAAGGGAGCCAAGGCGGCGGACGCCTGGCGGAGGGGGCAGGGAACCTCGGGGCTGCTGGGATTTTAGGAACCCCCCCCCCGCCCCGTGTATTAAACAAAGAAAAACATTTTGCTAGCTCTCAAACCCAGTCTTGTAATAAACACACCACTGTTACTATTTGTGGGTTTGTTTGGGTTGGGTGGGGCTCCCCCCTTCTCTTAATGGTGTGTGGTGTTTTGTGTTTTTTTGCCCTGCTTTTTTTTTTTTTTTTAAGAAGGTGGAAAATGGTAGTTATAGCCATTACATGTAATGGATGAATATTCCCTAGTTTACTATTAAATTACTGAGCAGGATGATGTGACAGGAGAGAAATCAGCTTGTTCTACCCGGGTTCCCATTTGCCTGCCTCGGTCTGGGCGGGGGTCTGCTCAGCTCCGGTAGAAAAAAAGGGGAGGAGGGGAAGGTGAGCTGACTCGGAGGACCAGGGTGTGTAACTGAATCAGTCTTAGTCTTCTTTGAATTAGAGCCCAAAAGGTAATTTACTCTAAGTTAGCCCAAGTGCCCAGTCAAGCTTAATTTGTCTAAAGAAGTTACAAATGCTTCACCCTCCACTGAATAAAATTCACCCTTTTTGGGTTGTTCTAAATGCAAAGCCAAACCCTGTTAACTAGTTCCTCATTTCAATGCATAAAACTCGCACATTCCCCTGCATGAACACCCCACTAAAGTGCTATATAGCGACACACCACGCAACCGTACTTACGGTCTGTATGGGAGCGAGTTGACCTTTTCCTTCTAACTGCATTGAGTGTGTTTGGTTGCAGCCGCTTTATTTTGGAAATTATAATTTCTTCAATTTTTTTTATTATTAAAAATGGACCAGCAAATGTCACAGACCGTCCCGTGTATTTTTTTATAAAAATAAAAAGCGACAAAAATAAAGCAAAAACCAGAACATAGAAATCCCCCCGGTGCACACACACACAGCAAGCTTGTTCTGGAACAGTGGGATCAGAACTGAAACACAACACACGCACAGGGGGAGTGCAGCCAAAGCAGCTCTCAGCCTGTATACCTGAAAGGGACTTTTCTTTGTTCCCAATGCCCTTTCGCATCGGGCCAATCAGAGAGCAGCTTTTATGAAACTGGGCTCTCTCATTGGCTAGCTGCTTTCTCTTGGCTACTGTAGGGGGTTGAGATCTACACACGTATAAAACACACACTGAGCGCGGGTGGGGGTGCGACGGGGGGTGGCGGTGGAGACAAAGCGTTTTATTTTCCAAGCAGATTGGGGTTGCGGAACCTCCCGCAGGACGAAGGGAGGAGGAAAATGGGGCGCCTGTTTCAATTACTACATCATTCACATAAAACACTTATTTATTAAAACACAACTCAAGCAGGCTGCGAAAAGAGGATGTCGGTAAATGCAAGTCTGATTGTGTTATCTTGGGAAAAATAATGTATGTGATCGCTCGGTGGCAGAGGGAGCCAGCTGAGCCACAGGCGCTGAGCCGGGAACAGGCTCCGTGGAAACCCACGCAAGCGGTTTGCTGTGGTGCCTTCCATGTCCCAAGGACTCGCCAGCCCAGCTCTGCAGCTTCTGCCTCTCGGCCCTCCCCCACCTTGCCCTTCCTGCAAAATCAATTTCTCTCTCTCTCTCTCTCTCTCTCTCTCTCTCTCTCTCTCTCTCTCTCTCTCTCTCTCTCTCTCTCTCTCTCTCTCTCTCTCTCTCTCTCTCTCAACGTGGGGGGGGGGGTCGTCCGGTGATGGGAGAACAAGTAAACCTTTTGTTTCTACTTCGGGTCTGCAAGCAGTGGGATGTGGACCCCCGACGACCATTGAACCAATCTAATGAATGGCTCTCTTAAATTACCAACAAATCTCTCCACCTGATCTTCTGAGACTAGGATAGATAAATAAATATAAAACAAGGCCTCAGACCAGCCTTATTAAATAGTAAAGCGATTTGTGGAAGATAAAATAGAGTAGGCAGGCATTTTAACCCCTTAAACAGCCCCTGTCCGGATTTTTGTCAGAATTCTTAATCTTTAACTCAGGCGTAGGCAGAAATTTTAAATTTTCTGAATGCTGTGTCCACAGCGCATAAATATACAAAATGTCCCCACTTTTATGGGAAGACAAACGCATCCAAGTTAATGGGACTCATTTTCCAGGACAAGAGGCGTAATGTGAAATAACAACTCGTTAATATATTTAAGCTAATGTAGTCTTACATAGTAAGTCTTTAGAACACGGTTTATTTTTAACTTCGTGTTGTTATTTTCAAATATTTTAGGAGCTAGAATATCGAGATTTTTAAAGTCACTTAGTCTGAATTTTAGGTAAACATGCTATAACAAGTTTCCCTAGACAGTTGGAGTTTTAGATGTGCCTTAGCTCAGGCAAATGGGCGCATAGAGGATATTACCTCTGGCAGAAGACAGCTATGATGTAAATGTTTGGTGGCGACTTTCTGGATCAATAAAAACATTTATGCCACATGTTATAAGTAGTGGCTATTGACTAATGTTTGTGTTTTTTAATATATTTAGTCCATTAAATATGCCAATTTGTTGCTTCATTGCCCTACATGAACTAGAGTAGATGTTGAAAATATTAACAAAAACCATTTCTGACCTTTATCAGACTAATATAGAGAAAGCCATCTATAGGAGTACGTGGATGGCTCTGACTCCTTTTCACTCAAATTGAAGCCGTACATTAAGAAATAATCGGGAGCAAACTACATGTCTAATGTCCACTCATGTCCCATTTTTGCTCTGATGTCTGTGTAGTATTTTTGACTGTTCAGGTTTTAAAATTGTGTAGGGCTCCTTGGTAACAGCACAGTACCATATGGAGTCTTAACTTATTTTAGAAGTGTGGGTCCTCAAAACACCAGCTCAGACTTATGCACTTCCTGTGTCCCTGGGGTGCTGTCTCCATTTCAGAGGATGCTTACCCTATATGTTATATTTATTTGGGAAAAACAAAATCAATGCTTATCTCCTAAAACAAAAATACTTCACAGCTTATTTAAACACTAGCATCTAGTGACAACTAGGGAAGGAGGGTAGAGCTCTTTCAAAACATGCCCTTACCAAAGAAGTCACAAAGTGGAACCACAGGTTTAGGATAACCAGATCCAAAATTGAACCATCCAGATGTGTAATTGAACCTCATTCTGATTTCAACACCCAAACTGCACCTTAACACCACTGGCCAAAGACGAAGGGTTATGCCCAACTTGACTACAGATTTAGTTCAAATTATTTTGGCAAATTAAAGCATTTTTTTCCTCCATTTTGATATTCCCAAAGCCCCTTTATTCTCCACTCCATCTCTCCCACCTCCCAATTCTTCCAGGCAACTTCTGAATAGAGGACTATTGTGAGGTTGGCCTTGCATGTGTTTACTTTTTGTTTTGTTTTGTTTGACAAGGGGTGGGGGACAATCAAGAGGTGTCAGAGGACTCACAGTTAATAGAAAACCCCAAAGGTAATTAGGCACCAGCTTTGAGAAGTGGAGATAGATACTCTCCTCCCTTGGAAAGCTTGGTTTTGTTTACAGAGCTGAATTGCTTCATCTTGATTATTTTTATTTAATTTAATCTTCTTGAGAATTTTACGAGTATTGTATTTTCATAACCTCCACCCTTAAGTTCTGCCCTTCCAGCGTCTCCTCTGCCCTCTATTCCCTTTCAAATTCTTGACCTTTTCTCGTGTATATTATTACGTATATTTTTATCAAGGTAATGTATCAGGGAGTGTTGCTGTTTTCCTAATATCCATTGCATTGTTTTGGTTACGCCAGTACACTCTTTCAACATGAGCACTTTGTAATTTTACATTTCATGGGGTGTCTACACAGAGACATGAGAGACAGAGATGTCTGGGGAAAAGAACAGCATTCAGAATTGAGGGGTGAGAACACCCAAGGTTAGGAGGTAATTAAAGTGTGTCATCCTACTTACAAGAATAGCCACCATCACCCCTCCCTGGGCCCCCGAGATCAGCTCAGCACTACGTATAACATCCTTAGCAGACAGGGAGAAAGAGACTAGGAGGAAACTGGCTTAAAAATAATAATAATAATCTGCAAAGAGCACAAGAGGAGGCCAAGGGCATCAAACAGCACCACAGACAATCAAGGAGGTCTGTATCTGTGACTCTTTCTTCTGATTGGGTGTATTATCAAGGGCCAGAAGTCAGTTTCCCCTCTTGTCCCTTTGTGATCATCTTCCTTCCCAATGGTAGGATTATAGGAATGGGCCGCCATGCCTGGCAAACATAATTTTTTGAGTTTTTATTGACTTGGAAACAAATCAAAGATTTTCTTAACCCCCACACACGGCACACTCGGGGGTTCTTGGGAGCTCTCAAGACCAAGAGAGACACTAAAAACGGAAATCCTAAATGATAATTTTTATGTAAAAATGGGCATAATTTACAGGAAAGGGAACTTAGTTTAGATGTAATGAGAAAGGTATTGGCTGCCCAACAGGACTATAGGGAAAGACCCTTATCTGCCTGGAAGCCTGCAGGCAGTGGCAGGTGCCCTGCCCTCTTCCAGAGAATACAGGCTTGATTAAGGAAACAGACGTTTCTCTTTTCACTTACTGATAATTGCTCCTAGTTGTTAAAGGAGAAATGGGGGCGGGAACAAAATAAAATAACAAAAAACTGCTGCCCTTTTACACCTACATGCTACATCTAACTCAAGTCTCCTTGGAGCGCTTCTAATAATATTTATTTCTGGATAACTGTCATCAGAAAGAACCAGGCAGTGCTCTTTTGGTCAAAACATTTACATTATTTTCAAGCAACCTTGGACCAGAATAAAGTGCCAAGGGAAAATAAAAGATCTTGTATACAGAACCATTTCAAGTTCTTGGTTAGGGAGAGGTAGAGAGAGGTGAGGGGTAGAGAGAGGTGAGGGGTAGAGAGAGGTGGGGGATAGAGGCGAGAAATAAAAGACCTGATGATATTCCCTGCTAGGGAAAAAAAAAAATCACATTTCTGATAGACATCCCACAAATACAGATATTCTTCCAGATCCTCTAGCATTGCTACTTTAGATTTTCAGGTGGGTTTATGTCCTCTTCGCTCATTTTTACCCAAAGTCTCACAAATCAACCCAAAGATAGAGAGAACCGCTCAGCTCTTTCTAATATAGCTTAGCTCAAACAATGAGAGATGATAGAAATCAAATGTATCATCTGATTTAACATTGGGATGAATTTTAATAATAAAGAAACACAAAGCCAAAGTACAGTTCCATGCAGAGGGCTTGCCTAGCTTGCTTGAGGGCACGAGTTCAATACCAAGACCACTTGAATATCTCCGGTTTTCTTGTGCAATTCCAATGCCTTATTAGAGAAGAAAAGCCTGAGCCTGCTGTTTCACTTTGAGAGAACCTAGCAAAACAGCACTTTTTTTTTTTTTTTTTTTTTTTTTAAAGGAAAACACTCTTACATTGCTCGTGTTGAGAGAATAGCAAGGTAGGTCAGTGTTAAGTGTCTAAAATCATACCTCAACTTAGCCCTAGGAACTGTCAGGGTGGTGGGGGCTATGTCTGCTCCGGTGCCCTAGCAGGGGCTGGGATCAGCCAGCCAAGTTAGGCAATTTACATCACAGGCAATGAGACCTTTTCTAGGAAAAGATTCTCTTTTATGCCTGCGAAGACCGCGTGCTTAAAGAAGATCAAAACACAAGCTGCGTTTTTTAGAACTACTTATTGGAGATTGCTGTTGCTGGTTTTATTACAATATGTATTTTACAGATTTAGGTAATAGCCCTGATTTTTCAAATCGACCTCTGTTTAGACACGTTTCACTTTGGGCTGTTTCTTGTCTGCAAAATTACAGTCATTTGCACGTTATTACAGTGAGTGGGAGACAGATTGTATTTAGTGCTGGGTGGGGGAAGGGTTATTATGGGAAATGATCTGCTACGGTCAGCACATAATTTCAGCCTGAAGAAAATTGCTTCTGAATGGCTGGTCTGTTAGCCAGCCAAGGAATGGTCACTGGGAAAGTCTGCAAAATACTTCTGCATAATCTGCATTGCAGTGGTAATCTCATTGCCAAACAAGAGTCCATGGAAGGAAAATGTTTGTAAAACAAAATTTAAAAACTAGCAGATAAAATGTTGTCACCACTCTGTGTGACTTTAAAACAACAGAGTAGAATGCCACCAGGTTAGGAAAGGACAAAAGGCTTTTGGATACAGCCATTATACTCCTTGTCCTTTGTGTCTTTCTGTTGGAAGAATTCCTCCATGATTTACTGAGAGCAGATAGTTGTAGGTATAAAAATTTGCGAGAGCATTATAAAACACATTGATAAATGCATCTCTAAAATTTTCGTACATATATGACTACAGGACTTTTTTTTAAAAAGGACAGCTTTGGTGTTGAGGGTGGCATAGTACCCTGAACTACAAAAATGCTCAGTATAGTTTAAAAAGTGGTCACACTTTGTGCATGCTACTATGTTCCGATTTCATAAAGTTGACACACAGGTCATAAAGCAATGGTGTTCACCAAAAGCAGGAAGCCCTAATTACTGACATAAGATCCATATGCATGTCTCTAGACAGTCTTCACGTATTCCTCCCATTAGAAGAAAGCAGGAGCCTAACTCTGATTTCAAGAACACGTTCACTGATTACCTCTAGTTGTTGAGAACAGTTGTGTCTCTTCCGTTTTCTACACAAGCCTTCCTAAAGGATGAATCGCTGTAATCATTTGGGAAATAGGCAGTAAACAACAGGGTTGTTCTGCTGCTTTCCCAGGACAGCCTTTCTTTCCCCATCCTCTTCCAGCTTACCCAGCCTCCAGACTACTAGCCAATCATCGTTATGGAAATATGGCTCTCGGCCTTCTGATTGGCTGACTCCTGGGCCTGAGCTGTGCTGCTTTCTACAGCTCAACGCGCTCTGGCAGGCTAGCCTGTTGGATGGATCCTTTTCTTATACAATTATTTTAATCATTTCTTCTTTTCTTCCTCATCCCCCATTCTCTGGACACACACACACAGCATAAAGCATAGCAATCTTGTTGGGAAGTTGTTTAAACACAGAATGTAAAGGTTTATCTTTACATATGTGCATATTTCTGTGTGAATTATGCAACATGTGTGCAGAAAGGACTTCAGATTCCCCTGGAACTGACGTCACAGGGAGTTGTGAGCTGCACTAGATGGTATGAGGAATCAAACTTGGGTTCTCTAGAAGAGTCTCAGGTACTCTAAACCACTGAGACTCCCCTCTAGCCCCTAAAAATAGATTTCAATGTACCTCTCTCTCATTCAGTGTTTTCTGTTTGCTTAGGTAGAGGATCTAAGAAGTGTGACCCTGCTTCTTAAAGGACTCTCGGATTATCACCAAGGGTAAGAGAACAAACGAACATTTGCTTTAAATTTAAACATACACTCTGTTCTGAAATGTTTTAGCTTAAAAATCTTCAATTTAGCCTTTCAATGGTGATGCATTTCTTTAATCCCAGCAATTGGAAAGCAGAGGCAGGCTTATCTCTGAGTTGGAGGCCAGCCTGGTCTACAGAGTGAGTTCCAGGACAGCCAGAGCTACACAGAGAAACCCTGTCTTGAAACAACAATAGCCAGTAACAAAACCACCACCACCAAACAAAAAAAATTGTAACTCAAGGAAACAGCAGTTGGAAGCATATCATGTTTCAAAAATTCTCCTTAAATCTTCACGCACATTAATATATCTAATCTTTACAGCAGAACAGCAAGCTAAATACAATTCCCATTAAATGAAGAAATTGAGATTTAACCCAGGAATCCTGGGTACTTCACTGCTATTTTAGCCTGCCACAAAAATGTGTACTGGCATCATTACCCTTTTAAGTCAAACACAGGAGCACTAGAGGGGATGAATTGTTTTCCTGGATGAAAAATGTAAACATTTTCATATCAAAGAAAAATAAAGCAAGAAAGTTTCCACTATACTTAGTTGGATAGAAAGCATGACACTGGCCAGTGGTGTGTGTGTGTATGAGTGTGTGTGACAAAATACATTTTCATATTTTCTCTGGTCCTAAAACTCAGAAACAAGGACATGTGTGTGTGTGTGTGTGTGTGTGTGTGTGTGTGTGTGTGTGTGTGTGTGTGTGTACACAATTATATTACAGAGAGAGTTCTGTGGGATGGCTCAGAAGGTAAAATGAGGCTGAAGATTCAAGTTGGATCTTCAGATCCCACATAAAAGCCAGATAGGTTGGCACACATCTTTAATGGCATCATTCTTGCCATGGTGATAACAGGCAGAAACCAGAGCATCTATGTGATTTTTTTTTTTTACAGGCCTGGATTATTCCGCAGCATAGCAACAATGAGTGAGACATAGTGGAAGGTGAGAACTGACTCCCCGAAGCTGTCTTCTGCTCTTCACATGATGCCTCAGGTTGCACAAGCCCCTTGGTGCTAACACCTCCAAGCCCTTCCCCAATATACACATACAAACAAATATAGTGGTTTTCAAAGAATAAACCCTAACTAATCTTATTAACATCACACAATGTATGCATGAAATTTTCTGCATTAAAATTTGAAGGGTAAAAAGCTACCAGAATTTAGGAGAAAAAGCACTGTTCAAAACTACAATTTGATACTTGGCATTGCAACCCTTTTCACAGAGTGAAATCATCTCAGTGACATTATAACACATTCAAGCAAGCAATAGATTGCATCTGAACCCTAACCTTGTATTGAAGAAGCTTGGTTCTCTCTCTCTCTCTCTCTCTCTCTCTCTCTCTCTCTCTCTCTCTCTCTGTGTGTGTGTGTGTGTGTGTGTGTGTGTGTGTAGTCAATCAAATGTACATTTGAGCCCATAGATGGTGAAAATCTGTAAGGTTCCATGTACGGTTCCAACACGCATCTCTGAGACTACATTGAACACTTTACAGCTTCTCTCCATAAAGTACATTTCAATCAAGGAGCAAAAATATCAGTCCCATAGGGGAAATAGAGTCAGTAGAAATTAAGAAATAAAATTCAGAATTTCATTATAGGTATATTACACTTCAGGATAAAGGGATGAATGGTAATTTAGATTTCCTCAGTGTATGTCTTCTTATTCCCTCAAAACACAAAATTGTAGAAATGAGGTCTGCACAGTTCGGATGAAGAATTAAATTCTTCAAATAAAAGAGCAACATCCAGTAAAAGACACTTATATAGGCAACACTGAGCAGAATTGGACTAGCGGAAGGGAAGGAAAATGTTTAATCTTCTCACAGAGAGGGTGAAGACACAACTGTGAACTGAGAAGAACTTTGAAGATAAAATCACGGAAACAGTTACTGTTCTTAACAAATAGTATATAATTTCGGGAAATAATGAGATTATAATACAAGGAGTCACTGATAAAGCTGTTACAGCAGAAAATGGATAAATCATTAAATATAATGAGATTTAACTATCATTGTGAGAGAAATGATATGTAATTAGAAAAAGGAACAGAATCTAAAAAGAAAGCCGTGTTTCCATCCATGATTCCACATTCGTAGGAGTCTGGTAATAAAGAGGAAATTATCTGAGTCTGTTAATAAATTATAGACACCATTTTCAGTAATTACAATAACAATAGTCCTTCTAAATCCAAGCTTACGTCCCTATCAGCCTTTCACTTTATTTAACAAACACCTGTGTAACATTCTGTGCACAGAATTGCACTAAACATTTGATAAATATTAACTCATTATCCATGATTAAGCTTTAGGCATTCATAGGGTAATTCAGCAAACCTCTGCGATATTTCATGAGGTTCACAGAAGACATGAAATGACAGAAGACGTTGCCTCTGCCTTTTCGATGATTCATGTTTCCGTGATTCAAGTTTCCCATGTAAGGTGCTTGCCAAGCTGAAAAGGAAATTGATTTATGGTAATCGGTACAAAGAGCATGACTTGGGGGAAGGAGAAAGGCTAGCTTGCTCTAAGGAATCAGTCTAGGCTCTGGGAAAGAAGAAGGTTAAACTGACCGCCATGTTGAGATAGAGCTGTGCCGAAGAGATGGATAACGACTCAGGAAAGGACGAAGGGCTTCAGGGTCAGTCCAGGTTGGCTGAATATCAGAAGTCTTGAAAAAGAACGAAAGGGTAGAGAGGAAAGTCATGTTGACTTTTAGGGAACTGATTCTAAAGTCTCCTTTGGGAACACTGAAGCTGGCATCTGGATATCCTGTGCTTGCTGGTGAGCCCTTGGCTTTGTGCTATGTCAGCCAAAGGCATGGCTGCCTTATGTCACAAGTCTTTCGAAGAGTAATTCAAGTTAGTCATGGGGTGGTGGCCTACCCTTTATACTAACTATGGGAAACACCTCAATATCTTCTCATTTACAGGCCTTCATTGACATATATAAAAAGTATTCTGAATAGGTCTAAGTGTTAGTAAATGAATTTTATAGTACGTGTTTGGACAAGTTTTTTTTTTTTTTCAGAAATAAAAGCCATTAAAAATGTTTGGTATTAATTTATGGATATTCCAGAGGTATAGGGAAAAGAAATGAATAGAGAGTAATCAGGATGCACTGAGATATTATTTAAGCTAATGAGTGCTTTCAGTGGACAGAAGTTAACCAGGCCGAGGACGGACCTTGGTGGGGAGAGTACTTGCCTACCATTCTGGATTTGTTTCCCAGCACTGGTTAAACTCAGCTTGGTGGCACATGTCAATAATTCCAGCACTTGGGAGGTGGAAGCAGCAGGAGGATCAGAAGCTTAAAGTCATCCTCGGACACTAAGCAACTTTGAGGGAAGTTTGCCTACACCATTCAGATACTTTTTTTTTTTTTTTTTTTTTTGACTAAGGAAATTCTGAGTTTAGAAACTCTCAAACCAAAAGACTCAAGTTCTATAAGACAATTCAACAGACTGACTAAACTAACTAAAGCAAGAAAGTGAATGAAAACCTGAAGGGGGGTTTCCTGTAAATAAAAAATAGGTTTATTAAAATAAGAGTTAAGGTCATTTCAGAACATGAAATAAAAAATGGACCATCAGAGAATATCAACTTATGAGTATGGGGCAGAAAAAAACTAAACTTTTGAGCATCCCACTAGAGTGGTACACACGAATAAGCCCAACGCTCAGGAAGCAGAGAGGAAGACGGATCACTGAAATTTCAAGGCCAACCTTGTCTATGTAGTATCTGCACAGGTTTCCAGCCTAGCCAGGGTTGCATATGAGATCTGTCTGAAAAGAGAGTGGGGGGAGGGGGAGAAGAAAATATAAGGACTTGAACAAATAAAAAGAAAGATAAATTTGATTAAAACAAAAGCAAACAAGGAATTTGGATCACATCTAAGGAGCAAGTGATCAAGAATTACAACTAATTCAGAATAATCAAGTGATCTGCAGCCTGAAAAACCAACCTTGGTTTTATTTCAGGAAAGTGTAAAATTAAATGAATTTTAACATTTAGTCTTATAGCCATCACCACAATGTAATTTTAGAACAGTATGATTACCCCAAAAGAAACTACAGGTCTATTTAGAGTGGCATATGGGTTTCAGATAGTAAAATTAGAAACCACAGTTACATGGTATTACATAGTAGTCACATAGCAATTATTTTTAGAAAATAATGGGGCTGGCAATATTGCTGAGCGAGGCTTAAGTCCCAAGTTCAATCTCCAGACTCCACATAAAGAAGAAAATCATCTCCACAGTGTTTCCTCTGACCTCTAAGTGAGGGCTATTTCACGCACATACTCACATGCACATACCACACAGAGAATGTTAATAACTCCTTTTTTAAAATAAAAGAATAAATTTGATCACAACATATGACCATCACTAGCAAAATATTCACCTCTGGAAAACAGGGTAAGATTTCATAGAAGTTGTAATGAGAAGTTTAAGCTATCCTAACCTGGCACATAGCAGACAGAATTTTTAGTTTTCTTTTTTTGGCCTCTCTGAACTCAATTGACCTATTCTATCTGCTAGAAGAGGTGGGTCTGGGCACTTAAGATGCTTTTCCTTGCTGGCAGGCAAAATGTTAAGCACTGTCAGCTGAGGAAGAATTGCAGAAGGAAAGGGCTGTGTTTTTCTTTTTGTTTGCTGCCTGTTTAGCTGAAGCATAGGAGGCCTCTCCAGATCTAGGATTCAGGAGTGGAAGCTCTACAATCCTGAAGTGGAGAGGAGTCAATGGCATTCAGTCACCTACTCTTCCACACCATTGTCCACCTCAGGCTTGGAGACTATGTGCAACCAGGGCTACCTATGAATATAGCCTAACACAAAGTTACAAAATTATACACTTAAAATATTTAAAATATTATAAGATTGTGTGTGTGTGTGTGTGTGTGTGTGTGTGTGTGTGTGTGAGAGAGAGAGAGAGAGAGAGAGAGAGAGAGAGAGAGAGAGAGAGAGAGAGAGAGAGAGAGATTGACTGCTTGATTTCAATTAACTTTGTAGACGACAATGTTATGCTGCAATATACGAAGGTTGGCTCAGTCTGGGCCTTCCGACTGCCCTTGCTATCCTATCCTATGAAGGGTAGTAGCAAAACAGCTTTTCAGACATACACCAGGAGGGTGGATTTTCCCACAATTTCCTGAGGAGACATTCCTTGCACATTCTTCTTGTGTGACTCCCACAGTCTAGAGCACTCCCTTTTTTAAAGGTAGTATTCTGACTGAGAGAAAGAGAGCTCCAATTGTGTCCCTAGAACCTATGCTAAAACCTAGAGCAACACATCTGTAAGCCCAGCTCTGGGGCTGGGGTGAGGAGACAAGTGGATCCCTACAGCTCATTGCTCAGTCTGTTTAGTCAAATGGATGATCTTCACATTCAGTGACAGATGCTGTCTAAAGAAGGTAAAGGGGGAGAGTGATCAGGGAAGAGGCCAGACACTGAGCTCTAGCCTCCACAAAAATGTGTCTCATGTACACATGCACCCTCATTAGCAGTACATACACCACTTATCCTAACACACAGACATAGGTTTGGTTTTGAGAGAGGGTCTCACTCTATAACCCTGGCTGTCCTGGAACTCACTCTGCAGAACAGGCCAGCCTCAAACTCTTAGAAATCTTCCTGCCCCTGTCTCCAGAGTGCTGGGATTTAAGGTGTGCAGCACCATGCCTGACTACACCACTCAGATGTGTGTGTCAGGGTATGTATAGGATGAAAGCATTACTCCTGGGCTTCACCCTAACACTACATTATATTTTATAACTTCAATGTTACATATTCTACTTGTGACCCCTATGTACTTGGGTTTTTAACTGATAAATGAAATACTGCAAATTGTGCACATTAACTGAGTGTCATGCTCTACACATGCAGACATAATGCAATGTTTAATTAATTAGAGTAAATGTATATGTCACTTTAAAACTTTATATGTTTATGATAAAATCTTTCAAAGTCTTTTCTTCTAGCTTTTAAGATGTGCAGTGTTTTTATTTTGGTGTGGTGGTTGTTTTTTGGTTTTTTGTTTGTTTTTCTAAGACAGTGTTTTCTGGGTAACAGTCTTGGCTGTTCTGGAACTTGCTTTGAAGACCAGACTGGGTTTGAACTCATAGAGATTCTCTTGCCTCTGCTTCCCAAGTGCTGGGACTTAACAGTGTGAGCCATGGCTTCTTCTGCCTTCTCTGTCTTTCTAATGCCTGCCTTAAATACTTTCTCTGCTCAATTAAGGCGTGGCACCACCACTGCCCGCCTGGGAGCCTGGAATTCCTTCTGTAAACTAAAATGACCTCCAGCTGAGATTGGATTAAGGGCATAGGTTACCACTCCTGGGGTACTCCCTCTGCTGAGATTAAAGGTATGAATCACCACTCTCTGATCCTCCTAGACTGACTGTGGGTAGATCCCTCTGGTATTTCCAAATGTTTTATTATATCCCCACAGTGCAGTAGAGCTACTGGGTTCTCTAATATTTTCTTGTTTCTTGTTCTTTGTTGTGGTGGGAGCGGGGCTCAATCTCACAGCGATTAGGCAAGTTCTTTCCAAATGATTTGGATCACTCTTTACTTTTTCCAGTTATTCCATTGTTAATACAGTTGCATTTTAAATCTATGCTCTGTGCTCTCTGTATGTCAGGCAAGAACTCTACCTGTGAGTTGTGTTCCTAGTCCTTATGGGTAATTAGTTTTGAGTGAATGTAGGTACACAAAACCTACAGAAGAGGTTTTATGAATCTACTAGATCTGGATTTACATGCAGCTGTGAGCCATCTTACTAGGGTTCTTGGGCAATGGCCTCAGGTTTTCTGGAAAAGCAGTATACCGCATCTGGTTTTGGGGTGTTTGAGTCTTGTCCAGGCGAGGGGCGTCGAGGTTAAATAATCTGCACTCTGGAGTCCTTAGGTTCTATCATTCAGGATCACAATGAGAGACCTGAGCTTTATTCAGTACACCTTACATCTTAGTCCTGCTTCTCTCTCTCCTAGTCCCCCACTTAGCTCCTCCTTTCTTGACTCTCTTACACCCCGCCCCCTAGTCTGGCCCACCCAAGGTCTTGGAAAATCCCCAAAGACTAGCACTCAGCAGGTGGCAGCGGTAAGGAGACTGACTGTAGAGCAGGAAAACATGTTTTTCTTAATCCCCCTATTTAACATAAGGTTTTAGTCCTTTGGGGAGGAGGAGGGGCCATAAGGGCCAGAATGGCACTATTCAGGAATCAACAGCAGTATATGCGTTTAACTCTAGAATCAACACTTCAATTCACTGGTAATTCTTGTGTTATTGCTGTTGTTTTATTTTTCAAGACAGTGTTTCTCTGTGTAGCCCTCACTATCCTGAAACTTATTTTGTAGACCAAGTTGGCCTTGAACTTGGAGATCCACCTGCCTCTGGTTCCTGAGTGCTGGGCTTAAAGGTATAAGCCACCATAGCCAAGCTCCATAGTTAATTCTTTAAAGTTTCTCTGATTAAATTGTTCTTCTGTTTCTCTTCTGTGATTATCCAAGAGTAATATAACAATATACCATGAACAAAACCTCTCTTTAAAAAAAAATCTTTATTTGTATGTTAATTTCTTTATTAAAATTCTGTTTACGGCATGTAGACAATAATAATGTCTAGATGACTGTATCTCAACTCAAAAAGGGAATTCATACTAATTTTTAAAAAAGTACATCACAAAGTTGGGTTCTGATAGAGTGAACATCGGATCAGTACTGAAGCATCCTGGGAATCTTAACGTTTCATCCTGTAACGGGCGGGTGCCTGTAACTTTAGCCCTCCTAGACACCCCAAGAACATGGCTTATGACCACTGTTAACATTAAAGAAAAAGAGTTTAATGATAGAAATATTGATACACACATGTACGGGCTCGAGGCACTATGGAAGCCACGAGCCCTGAATATTTTTAGGGCAGAAGCTTTATACAGCACTCTGGGTATGGGAAGGGTACATTCGGTTCCTGAGATAGAGAAGTTGTAACAGTTTTCATGGTAGGGCTTTCTTGGGTGGCACCACCCAGGTTGCTACATTAGGAATGCAGGCACAGGGAGTTAAGAGGCCAGCATGCAGGAAGCACATCCTGTGTTTCTCAGGAGGGGGCAGTGACCAAGCAATCAAGCAATGCAGGAAGCACATCCTGTGTTGCTCAGGAGGGGGTTAGTGAACAAGTACCTTCTCAATAAACAAGAGGTCAAATTTTAGGTTAGGCAGGGAAAATCTCATCTTTACAATCCATCCTTTTAATTGTGCATATCTCTAATCTTAGAGATCTGACTCTTTATCTAGTCTCTCTCATCTAAGCCTCACTGATTCTGCAACACGACCTTGGACAAAGAAGGTAGAAACTTTTTTTTAGGGCTTTTATGGAAGTCTCTATGGCCTTTAAGTCTTGGGTAATAGCAGATTTTAGCAAGGCCATTTGCCTGGGACCCTCAACTAAAGCAGCTGTGTCTTTTTCTATTCTCACTAAAATCCCAGCACCTAGCAGTACTGTGAATGTGACAGGCTCTCTTTTAGACCTTAACTATAGTCAGTCCTGTGCTGCACGCCCATCTCGTTCCTGCTTCTGGGATCAAGTAGGAGGAGTTAGGGGTAACTGCCAAGGTCTGCAAGCACCTAGCATGATCTGAGGTAGATGGGATTCCCAGGTATATTACCTGTCCAGCCACCTCGGGGGTGGGTGAGTATTCTAAGATTGGCTCTCTAAGCCTCCGATCCAGCTGTGTCCGTGCAGGAGGAAGATAATAATCTTTTCTCATGGGTCTCAGCTCTGGTAACAGTAATTGCATCCTAACTGGAGGATGGCTCTTAATAAGCATTGCCGGTGGTCTCAGAACACAACTGGTGGCAGTAGAAACTCTCAGGATCCCCACATGAGTAGGCCTGATGCCTATCTCTCCCCTCTCTCGGGCAAACATAAAACCTATGGTCTAGTAATGTTGCCCAGGAGTGAGGATGGGCACATCTCAGGAACCACTGGATACATGAACAGGAAACCTTCTGGCATAGAGTCAGTGGTGGGAATATCCCAGGTATCAAGTCCTGCAGCAATTGACAGAGGTCTGGATACAGGCTAGGCCATCATGTTCATTGGGGATGTTGGGAGGAGGTCGTCTCTCATATTACATCCCTGGTCCCAGATATCACCTGCCATGTCTGCTGGATTGGTCAATGAGGGTTGTCACTCTGTGCTCAGGTGGCGAACTCGAATCTTGAGGGGGTGGTCAGCTCTGTCCACAGTCTACTGGTCATCAGGAGCAAGTGCAGGCTTAAGATGTGAAGCATGGGCCATCTACCTTGACTGCAGTTGGTATGGTCAGAAAGACTTGGTAGGGTCCTTTCCAGCAGGGTTCAAGAGTCCGATGCTGGTATCACCAGGCATAGATGAAGTTTCCCACCTGGTAGTGATGTGGTGTCCCATCTCCCTCGGGTTGGTCAAGGTCTGAGAGCTGCTTCCACAAAAAATGTTGTACTTTAGCCAGGGCCTGCAACCTAGCAGACTAGGGGGTCACAACAGAGGTGGTCCCCAGATCTAAAAAGCATCTCAAAGGGGGTTAGGTTAGTTTTAGAGGAAGAAGTATTGTGAGCTCAGAAAAAGGCATAGGGCAGCAGCATCACCCAATCTCTATGGCCAGCCTCCATGGTCAATTTGGTTAAGGTCTCCTCAATGGTTTTATTCATTCTCTCTACCTGTCCTGAACTTTGGGGTACAATGAAGTTTCCAATCAATCCCCAATATCTTGTCTACCCCCCCCCCCCAACTTACCTGAGCCATGAACGCCGGTACATTGTAGGACCCTATCTTTCACCAAGAGTCCAAACCAAGGAAAGATTTGCAACTATGGTCAACTTTTGACCCAAGGTTTTACCAGCGTCTTTTAACAGGAGTGAAACACCATCAGGAAGGGCCAGAGCTGAGAGCAAGGCCTTCTTGATCTGGTCAAAAGCCTCTTGCTGTTCTTTCCTCCATCTATAGGGGGGGTATAGAGGGGCTGCCAAGGCTGCGAAGCCCGGAATCCAGAGCCTACAGAATCCAGCATTTCCCAGAAACTCTCTCAGGCTCTTCTGGCTCTCAGGAGGAGGTATCTGAGTGACAGTTTTCTTTCTGGCTTCCGTCAGAAATCTCTTACCCCTTTGAAGAGTATATCTCAAGAACACCACCTCAGGCTGGCATATCCAGGCCTTTTTAGCAGAGGCCTCATAACACAGTTTGGCCAGTTTAATGAGCAGTTTCTCAGTCCCTTCTCAGCACTGTTCCACTGTGGAGGCTGCAAGCAATAAGTCATCAATGTACTGCCACAGAGTTTCCTCAGGGTTAGTTGTCTGGAACAGTCCTAAATCCTGACGCAGAGCCTCATCGAAGATTGTGGGGGAGTTCTTGAAGCCCTGAGGCAGTCCAGTCCAGGTGAGCTGTTCTGAGAACCCATTCTCCGGGTCTGTCCACTCAAAGGCAAACAGAGGCTGGCTGGACTCATGACTCATGGAGATGCAGACAGAAGAAGGCATCTTTCAGGTCCAAGACAGTGTACCATTGTCTGTCAGGGCTAAGGGTACTGAGGAGGTTGTACGGGTTGAGGACAGTCGAGTGAATGTTTATCACCCGGTTGTTGACTCCCCTCAGGTCTCAGACTGGCCTATAGTCTCCTGTCCCAGGCTTCTTAATGGGCAGCAATGGAATGTTCCATTCTGACTGACATGGTTCCAAGATTCCCTGCTCTAGCAGCCTGAGTGTGGGGTTTGATCCCTTCCCTGGCTTCTTTGCTCATATAGCACTGTCTGACCCACATGGGGGTGGCTGAAGGTTTCAAATTTTACCACCACAGGGGGTCGCTGGATCGCCAGCCCTGGTCCAGCAGTTTACAACACAAGCTGGCTGACTAGAGGGTTAGTGAATTACACCTCGGGCCCCTGGGGGTTAAAGGTGATCTCTGCCCCCAATTTGGTAAGCAGGTCTCTCCCTAGCAGTGGGGCTGGGCACTCGGGAATCACTAGGAAAGAGTGCTGCACTTTTCCTTTTCCTAAGTCCATTGTTCTTTTAGTCGTCCAGGCCCTATGATGGCACCGTTGACAACCTGGATTAATGATTTCTTGTTGGAGAGGGGACCTAAGGAGGTCTGTAAGGCCTAATAGAGCACTCCCATGTCCACTTCAAAGTCAATTGGGGTCCCCTCCACATTAAAGGTTTCCCTGAGTTCAGGGAGGGGATTTGAATCCTGACGTCCCTAATCCAGGGCGAGGAGGCTGGCTGTACTTAGCCGCAGGTTTTGGCTTCTTTTTCTGGGGCAATCTTTAGCCCAGTGCTCTTCCAAGCTTCTGGCGCGGGCCCAGGTTCCTATTTCTACTCTGTCTCCCTTGCCTGTCGACTACGGTAGCCAAGATTTTAGTTAATTCTCTATTGTTTTCGTTTATCTCTTAGCTTTTCTTTTTCTTCTCTCTCTCTCTTTTCTCGCTCCCTCCCTAATCCCTGCTCTTTTTCTTTCACTGTTCTTTTCTCCCCCCCCTCTCTAGAACACTTTCTCAGCCTTTTTAATTAAGTTTCTCAAGGCCATCTATTCTCTGCAACTTTCTGCGAATATCCATTGCCGACTGTCCAGTACAGGTCATTGCTACCGCCCCCCTCTGTTCTTTCAATTCTGGATCAAACGGTGAGATTCTATTGGCCTCTCTAAAAACCTAGAGGGGGACTCATCAGACTCCTGCATCACTTCTTTTACCTTGGCCATTCTTTCTTCCATTATCTTTAGTTACCTTCATGGAAATCTTCTTCTTCCTCTTCTTCTTCCTCTTCTTCTAATTTAATTCATGTGCATTGGTGATTTGCCTGCATATCTGTATATGTATGAGGGTATATCTATATGAAGGCATAGGGTACTCTGGAACAGGGTTTACAGACAGTTTTTAACTGCCTTGTGGGTGCTGGATCCTCTTAACCACTGAGCTAGCTCCCTAACCTACTTCCTGTAAATCTTACTGAATTTTCATTTTTAATTGAGGTGTATTCTTTGTGTTTCTTAACAATTTTCTCATACTTCTCATATTTTGTTGTTTGTTTTGCCTGTATTACATTTCTAGGGCTGAGCTATCAAAATGCCACAGGTAGGTTATACAACAGAAACTGTCTCTTGGGAGCTTGGAATGCCAGTCAGCCTGGGGTGTCTGGATGTCTCTCACTGGGCTCTCCTCATATATACTTGCACTATGAACACCCATATCTGGTATATCTTTTCATGTGTTCAGATTTCATTCCATTTTAAGAATGTCAGAGAGACTGAAAAATGCTTACTCCAAGACCTCATTTGGCCACAGTTAACTCTTCTATGACTCTGTTTCTATACATTCACACTTTGAGGTAAGAGAGCTTATAGGACTTTCACATCTGGATTCAGGATATGCATTGCATTGTAGTGGACTTATTATGTTCCATTGTAAATAGTTGTCCCACCTATGAGTTTAATAAAAAGCGCTGATTGACCAAAGGCAGACAGAAAGTGTGGGTGGGGCTACCAGACTATGAAAACTCTGGGAACTGGAAGAACAGGGCAGAAATGCCACAGAGACTCCAGAGTTGCCAGACAACCCAGAAGATGCAGAGGACAACTATGCTGCTCTGAGGAAAGGTACTGAACCCCATGGCTGAACAGGATAAGAGTCATTGGTTAGATTAAGGGTAAAGAGTCAGCAAATTATATGCCTGGGCCTTAGGCCGATCAGCCTAAAATTAATGTAAGCATCTGTGTGTCTCTGCAGGTCTGTGGGTCTGCGGGCCTAGACCTTGAGGCTAGGCACAAAAGTCCAGGCCAGAAACCTCTAACTACAAGGCATAGTCAGGGTGGCACATTGTCCTTTTTTCCTACACTCTAACAGACTACTAGAATCAATTTTTTCACTTGTTCATTTGATCATAAGCCTATTCATGATGCTGGTTTTCTGATTCACAGAAGGCTTCTATTTCAATAATCTTAATACTTATTTTTAAAGCTTTTTGCTGTTTTCATATGAACCTATTCTTTCACCTATACAATGTTTCCTCACATCTTTGATAGCATTAATTTCTCTTTGTTTAACTGAATCCTCTATTTCTCAGGAGTTAATTCTAGTTCCTCAATTCTGACTTTGTCTTCCAAGGTATGTATGTCTTCAAATTATAGGTAGCACCTAAATGCAGGCTTGAAGCTCAGCAGGGGTATATCCCTGATTTATCCTCTGGCCAAAGTGTCCCCTCATCATATTTATAAATGCCTGGGTAAGCCCTGCAGTGACCACCACGTAAAACCTCTCACTTCAGAGATGCCAACTTAAGGGTTTATGCTGGGCTTTCTCCAAAACACTTTGATGATTTGATTCAACACCTCGAAGAACAAGGCAGTATACTAACCAAGAACATCAAATAATACCCTAAACTGCAATAGAAACTATTATTAGGCCCCTACTAAATCTGAAAAATAAAAACTATTCCAGGAAAACTTGTTTGATTGCCTCCTATATGCTTAGGGAAAAAATCAAAAGAACAAAACAGCCAACCAACCAACCAAAAAAAAAAATCCTAGGTAATAGTGGTCATGGCGGAGCATGAGCAAATGCCACATCAAATATTTCTTCCCATTCGATGTGTGAAGGTCTCACATCTCTGCACACATAGCCTTGAGCTTCTGAAAATCTAAATGGTTTTTATCGGCTTTCCTAACGCTGTGACCCTTTGATACAGTTCCTCATGCTGTGGTAACCCCAACCACAAAATTATTTCATCGCTACTTCCAAACTGTAATTTTGCTACTGTTAAGAATCATATTGTAAATATCTGGTGTGTAGTATATATGCTCTTTGACTCCTAAAGGGGTCGTGACCCACAAGTTGAGAATGATCTAAAAGGAGCCATCTGGTCTTTCCTTGAGGTGCAGAGACAGTTCCTCACTCTTTGATATCAGTTTTCCACGGGAGGGCATTTCTTCTGATATTTACTGAAAACCGTTCTCCATGTCAGTTACAAACCTTTTGCTCCTGTTTTATAGCCGAAGTATTATCCTTATTCATCTAAGTTAATATGTCTTGAGATTGTAGCTCTATTTTGGTGTCGGTGGTGGTTTCCACTGTGTCGGTCAGGAATATAACATTTCTGACCTTCTATTTCCTCAAGGACCTGACACTAATATTCACTCAAATTAGCAAACTTATTTATTTTTGTTGTTGTTTGGTTGTTTTGTGTTTTGAGGCAGGGTTCCTCTGTGTATAACCCTGGCCCTCCTGGAACTTGCTCTGTAGACCAGCCTGGCAATGGGGCTTGAGGGAGAGTAAGAGCAGGAAAATATTAGGACTTTTTGGTACAAAAGACCGTTCAGATGATAACAGCTATTACAGGTTAGAGATAGCAAGCTTTGTGAACCCAAGCCTTCTTGCTAAATTCATTCGGTGTGTTATCCTTCTAAAATCAAGGCCATGGACTGTCTGTTGGCATGGCCATTTCTGTCTGTAGCTTCTTCAGTCCAAGTTATCCAGTGATTGCCATTATTTTTTCTATAAGTGCTGTATTAATAATCTTGAGCCGCTGAGACAGAATAAAAGAAGTTGTTATTATTATCATTATTTTGTAATTAGGAGGACTCCCAGGTCAAGGTCTCTGGCTCCTGACTTTCTCTCTCTCTCTCTTTCTTTCTTTTTTTTTTCTTTCTTTCTTTCTTTTTTTCTTTTTAGAATGACTTTTAAACTTTATTTTATCTCTTTGAGTGTTTGTCCCCATGTGAGTGTACCATGTGGATACCTCTTCATGAGGACCTCAGAAGACAGGGTCAGATTTCCTTGTCCTGAAGTTACAGGCTGTTGTGAGCCATCACTGTGGGTACTGGGAACCAAACCCAGATCCTCAGCAAGAGCAGTCAGTGCCCTTAACCTTCAGCCATATTCCCAGTCCATATGAGGTCCTTTTCTAATGAGGTCCTTTCCCTGAGTCTGCAAGTGGAGAAGAGAAAAGAAGCATAGGGAGAGAAGGTCTCCGTCATCTCTTCACTGTTCTTATGGGATCAAGTTCTAGCCTTGTGAACTTATTTGACTTAGGTTGCCTTCCTTAGGCCCATCACGACAGAGGACTTGTAAATTTGGGAAGCCATTAACATTTAACATCCAAGTATGTTTTTGTGTGTATTTGTTTATTTTCTTAATTTTGTTTGCTTGTTTTTATGCTTGTCCTAAACCCACATTCCTCCTGTAACACCCAGAATGCTAGGATTACAGGTGTGTACCACTATACGGGACAACAAGCCCTTCTTAGGATGTGTGTGTCTTTCAAAACTTCAAGTGAATTAAGCTATGGCTAGACATGTCAAAGACTGCTTGAGCATATACAAACAACATTTGATTTTACTATTTAGTATGTATTTAGGTTGGTTTTTTTTAATTGCTCATTGAGCTGGTATTCAAGCTTTCCAGGTAAGCGCTCTACCACTGAGTTACAGACTCAGCCCAAATTTTACAAATTTACACCTCAAAAGACATGGAAAGAGACCTGCTGTTATAACATGAAAACGAAAGAGAGCAAAGATTGAGAAGGTGATGAAAGATTTCAAACCTCTAGGCTTTTGTTGAAAGAGATTAATAGCAACTCCCCACATTGTAACAGTAAGAAAATTGAGAAGGTATGTTTTAGTCAGCAAGAGTGAACATCTGACCTCATGGTTCATTCAAGGTCACAATTAGAACTCCACAGTTCAAATAGTAACCATATTTCATCGTGTCCCTCAAACAGTGATGCTATCTGCTTCTTGACTAAATCCTGGTGCTTGATATTGCTTAAAGCTGATTTTTGCATCATTTCCCACACTAGAGGACGTGTTGGAAAAGGCAGACATACACAAAAGCAGAGCATAGCCAGGGTCTTAATCTCCAGCAGGATGTGACATCTACAACTGTAAACTGCATCTGTTCATCTGCATTAGCTTTTCATCTGCACGGAAACATATGTACGTATGTTTTTTATGTAACTAATTCAAAGACTAGTTCTATATCAAGGAAGTCATGTAGCCCGTGGGTAGGACAGATCTTCTGCCACTGAAGGTTTCGAGATGGGCGTTTCATGGAGGTGGGTCAGCTGCTAAGAATGGGGGCCATTAACACAGAAAAAAGCCCTCTACTGAGAGTTAGTGTCCTGGGTTCCTGTCCTATTTGTTACTAATCAACTGTAGTGCCTAGGGCAAGCCACTTCCCTGTGCCCTAGTTTTTCTTGTATAAATTGGGGCTTTAAGCTTGTCCTACTTACCCCGTTAATTTGTTGTGAGGGTCATAAGAGTCAGTGTGTCTAAATGTACTTTAAGTCACAAAGCTCCAGACGTGAGAAGGGCCTCTCAGGGGGGGTCACAGCTTGGACCTCTATAACTAAGTGTAAGCAAAGGAGAAAACACATCAGATTTTGTCACTCAGAACTCTGTTTGACATGGAAGCCTTCAGCAGGAAGGCTCAAGGGAACATATCTAGTCATGCTTAGGCATGAAACATGGTCAGTTGTGCAAAATGTGACTGGATGAAAAGGATTGGATCACTAGTAACTGGCTGAGTGGTCCAACTAGAAAGTCCTGTCTGTTCCGATTTTTCTTGGACTCCTTTGTGTGGAATTTCTTCCTTCTTGGTGTGGAGAAAGCTCTTTCCTTGAATGGGGTCTTATCACTTAATGTCAAACAAGGGATGATCAAAGAATTTATTTTTAATGGCCAGCACTTACAGAAAGTTGGAGATGACAATCACGTTTTTAGATTTTATGGCTGGTATGAGGAGAAGGCTTCTAGTTCCTGTGAAGTGCTTTAGGAAAAGAGGAGAGGTTAGAAACCTAGAGACTCACAGAAACGCTGTTGCTGGGACCTACACTTGAGGATGTTTTCCTGAGTTCTAACAAACCTACCCACGGAAGCAATGCATTGTTTTTTCTTCGTGTGTTGTCTAACGGCGCTATCAAATCTGTAATCTGGCGGCATTCCATCTTGACTGCTGTGGACAAATACTGAAAACAGAAATTGTACTTCTGGTAGGAATTGATAGAGGAACCGAATTACTATAGGGGTGTGTGTGTGTGTGTGTGTGTGTGTGTGTGTGTGTATTTAGAAATCAACGGCTGTAACAGATGCTGAGATAAGGAACAGCACATATACAACCTCAGTTAGATCAGCTAACATTGGAGAAAATGGGGAGATGTGATACTTTACCAGAGCAGGCATTCTTTGACTGTCCAACCTGCAAAGGTATGGAAGTCTAAAATCTACGGGCATTATTAGAGTCAAACATTTTTAGTTGAAAATAACTTTACCAACAGTCTGATTTATTCACTAGCTCTCCCTCATTCATTTCCTCCTCCCTCTCCTTCCATTCTGAGAGGTAAACACAGGGCATGCTGGGAAAACCCTTCCACAGTAGGCTACGCTCACAGTACTTACAGGAGATTCCAATACAACTCTTTTCATTTTAAAGATGGAAACTCCGTTAGCATGTGGTTTGTCCACAGCTGTACATCAAAGACAGTGACAAGATTGTTCTGATGTTTAGGCAACTCATAATTTATTTTTTTTTTTTGAAGCAATTTTCAAATCCAAAATAAGGGGCTAAAGGAAAGCGAAAGTTAGATTTAGAATCTGATTCTGGGGTTGGACAAGATGCACAAGACTGGTGTGGACATGAAACAAAGCTCAGGCACAGCTAGGATTGAGTAAGTCATTCCGATAATAGAGCAGATATCAACCAGGCAAATTTCACAAAAGAAAGCCAACCAAACTAGCTAAAGAGAGAGACGTTGAGCCGGAGAAATGTAGGCAGACTCAATAGACTTCAGAGGTTTGGTTTGGCTACCTAAAATGAGTTTGAGATAACAGAGAGAATAATGCTTCTGGCAACAGTAGCTTTTATTGAGTGTTATTTACTAGTCATGATACTAAGTATCTCAGCTTAAAACTTTCAAAAAGTAGAAAAAGAAGCAGGAAGGTGAAGGACAACCAAAGCATTCGGGAGAGCAGGAGCTTGGTCTGTAAAGTCCATCACCAAGTTAGGCAGAGAGAATTAGGAGATGGGTGGTCCTAACCTCACCCAGTGAAGAGCCAAGGCTCCTTAGTAGGTACACTGTATGGCACCCACAAACTGTCAATTAGTTTGAATACAATAAGTTTCCCAGAACCTACATCTGAAATTGTCCTTCAGTCATAACTTAGCTTCTAGTTTTAAAAAAAGGTAATGATGATTGGATCTTGTCAGACAATTAGATCTAGAGGGATAATGTTTATACAAAACAATCAAGTAATCTAAATACTAGTTAAATGTTCATAAGTCTATAGAATCAAGAATCTATCGAATGTTAACGTATAGGCTTAAAACCCTGCAATTAATTAAGTAATTCTTTCAATAAATATTTATTGAATGCCCATGATATACAAGGCCAAAGATTAAAAAAAAATCTCTATTTTAATGGGATCTAGATCTAATGAAACTGCAATCTAATAACTAAACAACTAGAAAAATATGATGACTTCAGATGGCAAGAGACACTGAGGAGATCAGAGAAGGCTGACACACTGGAGAAGAAACTCATCTCTTTATCTGCTTGCTTTTCTTGGAAGTATACATGAGGATCTTATTTTTATAATGTGGAATATTTCTCAGAATTGGGTTTACTATTTTTTTTTAATTTTCAAACTTTTTTATAGCCACTGAGTGGTGGTACACACCTCCGATCCCAGCACTCAGGAGGCAGAGGCAGGCTGCCCTATGAATTTAAGGTCAGCCTAGTCTACAGAGCTAGTGCAAGAACAGCCAGGACTATGCAGAGAAAGACTCAAAAAAACAAAATAACAACAAAATTTTATTATGAAAAATATCCTGGAAATAAATCAAAACATCGCATACCAACATCAACCAGATACAAATTCTATACAACTCAATGAATGCACATTTGACACTGAAGCTGCGGATCTTCATCCTGAAATCTTTACCTTTCATGCTCCTACCCACTACCAACGCCAAAAACCCCAACAACATAATTAGAACTATAAGAACACTTAGCTTCATATTCTCTTTCATAGCTAGTGTCTATCACCTGTATTCAGTTCTTTCTCATCCCCTGATATCTAGCTTTTCTTCATGTTATACTATTCCAAGTGTGCATTTATGTACATATATACAGATATTATTGCCTACACATTCTATATGAGAAAAAACACTCACTAAAGATGCTTTTATTTATCTTTTGACACTGTGTAACCTTGCTTAGTGTTATGCATTCTAAGTCCATTCTTGCAAATATTTTAACTTCATTTTTCTCTAAAGCTGAGTATATGTGTATAAAGATGCCAAATAAGGAACAAAATTTGGATTTAACTCCTGGTGGTGGTGGTTTATGCTGTAATCCCAGCACTCAGGAGGCAGAGGTAGGCAAATATCTGGGTTCCATTGAGGCCAGCCTGGTCTACAAAGAGAGTTCCAGGACAGCCAGAGCTGTTACACAGAGAAACCCTGTCTCAAAAAACCAAAACCACAACAAACAAAGAATTGTGTTTAAAACAAACCTCAAAATTATTCTTTAATTAAAGAAAATAGTAAGAATTGCCTGCTTCATTAGGACCAACCCTAGAGAAAGCATGCCCAGGCTCTGTGTGCCTGATGGATGATTCACTGGAGTAAGGTTCCTTGCAGGGGTTTCCACTTCACCACTGGTATTTTATAGCATCTCCTTTCTGAGTAACTTAAAGCCTGGATCCCAATCAGCTGTTAAAGATTGATGAAGTAGCTGACTGCTGTGAGCTGTGGACTTCACACTGTAAAAACAGAGGACATGTCCAGTCTTAAAATTAGGCCAAGTTCCTCATACTGTATCCAGCCTAAATACAAGGGGAGGTGCTTAGTCTTAGCACTACTTGATATGCCATGCTTTGCTGATATCCATGGGAGACATGTCCCTTTCTGAACCCACACAGAGGAGGAGTGGGTTGAAAGGGGTAGAAGGGGTGTGGGAAGGAACAAGGAGGGAGGGGAAACTAAAGTTGGGATAGAAAATAAATATATCAATCAATAAATATGTTTTTAAAAAATTGGGCCAAGTTAAAAATCCAGACTAGTGTCCTGAAGTTATTACCAGAAAACTCCCAATCTTAGCTATATCATTTCTGTAATGTTTCCATTTCATTTTCATCAGCAATCAATAATATTGATAAATATGGTATAATACTATACAATAAATAAATAGATACCAGATATACCATTGTCTCTGTTTTTATGGGACTTATAGTCTAATGAAGTCGCAATATAAAGTTTGGGAAGTGTTGA
Source organism: Phyllotis vaccarum (assembly GCA_033318265.1). NCBI lineage: Eukaryota > Metazoa > Chordata > Mammalia > Rodentia > Cricetidae > Phyllotis > Phyllotis vaccarum. The sequence goes on along the minus strand of JARWLC010000009.1, from coordinate 33,314,467 downwards.
CTGCCATACATAAACACATACATACAAGCCTTCGCTGAAGTTCATACACGTGTGCTATGAATTTGTGTAAGCTTCTTTTGTGGCACTTCGGTTAATACAGAATTTGGTTCAGGGTGCAGCTGTTGCCATGTACTACGTAGGGTGTATGCCTATAATGCCAGCACCCGGGAAGCTGAGACAGGCAGGCACAGTCTGAGGACGGCCTGAGACTGCCTCAAAGACCCTGCCTCAAAGAAAATAATAAATAAAAAACTTAAAAGATGCTGTTTTGTGAGAGAAATCTTAAAAATGCACAGTTTGGGGGTAAGGAAAGGGAACAGAATGTGAGGTGGGAATGTAGGGAACAGGGACTGACTATCTGTATTAAGAAGGTGAAGTGATTACTCCACTGTGGGGTCCTCACCACAGGTTCATCCTGCTTCTGACAAGGAAGTCCTGCTATCAGATTTACACAGAGGTCTGGGTGGCTATCCCACCCTCCCGTGGAAGCTATCCCTCAAACAAAAACAGTGCCAGGAAGGATGTTCATTGAAAATCACACCTGGCTTGGACCAAAATCCATAGACTTCCATTAGAGAGCTGTTTCCAGTGCACTTCCTGGAGCCAGGGCGAGCAATGCATTTTCTTTCATTGCTCCAGAATCCCTGTGGGATACCTGACTCCATCACATGCAGATTGACATCTATTTGCAGGTACACGGGGAAAGGGCCGACTCGTTCTGAATTATTTAACATGGCAACATTTTGCACATATAAATCATGTCCAGCTTTATTAGATTAGGCCAATTGAGGGAATATATACACCTGCCTGTCATGTAAAGCTCTTCATCTTGGGGAGCAGACTCCCCAGGGGGACATCCCAGGAAGTAAATTGAATACTGAGTGGTTTACCCACTGATAGGCCCGAGTTGAAAATTGAAACTCTTGTATGGACATCGACATTCACATCAAAAAGGGAAACCTAGGTATGGCTCCTGGTAGCCAGGGTGCTAATGACCAGAGATGTTTAGATTGGCAGGACTATGGTGGTTGGCTCTGTGCCCTTATGTTGGAGCTGTTAATGTGGTAGTGTACCTAAGATCTTTTCAGGTCTTCAGAAGAAAGATGTTCTACAAACGGCTGATTCTTGCTTGCATAAATCAACCAATAGCGGGCTATGATTCCTCTGCTTTGGGGGGCTTGTCAGAAAGGGGTAGCAGATGACAAGTGTTTTACAGCGAACTAAAGCACAGAGATTAGCAGGCAATGGCTTTTTAATCAAACAAGGCGACACAGTGATGCTCAGCTGATAGGCTTAATTTCTTATTACAAGAGGCGAGGGTAGGGTGGGGTGGGGGCGGGGTTACGTCCTGGTCGGATCTCACTGTACTCATGAAATCTCAGAGGAAAATCTCTCATAAAAAAGCAGACTACACCTCAAATAACAGCCCCATGTTACAGCTCTTCCCAATTTAAGATCAGGAAGGGAAGAATCACTTAGTGCCACATATGGGGACAGCGTTGAAAAATGGCATTGTCTCCAGTCCCCCCCTCCCCCAGTTAAAGGGAGAAACTATTGCTCTGATGGAAAAGGCACTGTGAGGAGACCCAGCCCAGCGCCATTACTGAGAGACACAGAAAGAAAGGCCACTGGTCAGTTTACTTCCACAATGGCCTTTTATGAGAGGGATTAGACACGCCAGAAGCTGGCGCAGCATTCACCGGTGCCCCTGACGACAATCTGGAAAAAAGATGATAAAATCAGTTTGTCCTAAGGTTAAATCACCAAAGACTTCCTAGATTGGCTTTTTGGATCTCCCCCCGCCCCCTTTGGAAAGAAGGGGGAAAAAGAAAGAAAAAGAAAGAAATCTAGGCTGAAAGCTGATTTTTTCCCCTCCCTTCCTTCCCCCAACTCCCTGTGTGCAAAATGTAGCATTCAGAAAACACGTTGAGCGAGTTGAGGCATTAAAAAGATCAGTCTTTGGCTGCTGAATGAAAGGCTGCTGTGCGTGTGACTCACATACTAAACGGAACCTGCCTTCAAAGCCCATTTTACTGCCTAATTATATATACACAAAATGTAGCTGTCTGTTTCAATCAAATCATAGGAAAAGGAATAAAACTCCTCTAAAGATGCAATTTTCATGGTTTGTCATAACCCTAGAAACACTGCTAACACCAAAGGAGGAAGTGCAGCTGCATGGTCCTGATAAGGCTCCAGTAATTGTTTTCCTTTTAATTATTACTTTATAAAGACATTATACCTCCTCCTCCTCCGCAGGAAAGTCAGTGTCCTCTGTCTCCTCTCTCGTCCCCCTCCCTTCCCACTTTCAGAGGGAGCTTGTTGATATGCATTTCAGCTGGGGCTGGAAGCCAGCGTAGCTATGGAAATAATATTTAAGTAACCACATAACTACAGGCTTTCCAACAGTTCCAGGGAGGAAACCATTTTGAAATGTATGCTCTAAATTGAGTGGAGCTTTCCAGAGCATAGATAGAGCAAGAGAATGCAGATAAAGTTCTCAGAGCTAAACAATGTCAGCACTCAGGCTTCACTAGAAGCCTTTCGGCTTGTAATAACCAATATGCTTTTTTTTTTTTTAAATTATTAATCACACAAAAATTTTCATTCTTGTCAGCCTCATTGAAGAATGATGTAATAAAACACACAAAAGACTCTCCCATCCCCCTCCCTAAGATCTTCTGTAGAGATCTTTTTTCAAACAATAACCCCAAACTGTAAAGTTTAATAAGCCATTACTAATTTACATATTTTCATAGATTCAAATCATTAAAATGCAATGATAGTTTAATGGCTTAATATATATCTAATTGGAGATTAAAAGTTTTCAACAATGGAGATGGCGATGAACACACTACCGAGGGCCACAAAGTGTTCGATTCAGAGCATATCGGCTCCTCCTAACATTTCTTGGTGAGTCACAGTTCATTGCTGGATGAGTAAACTGATTATCTAATAGCAGCCATATTCTTAAAAAGTCATAATCTCAGCCATCACCCTCTTTTTAGTTTGTCCCCATTCACCCTTAATTCTAGCTCAGACCTGGTAGGTTTAGGATCTGCTGTCCAAATCCATACGGTAAATAACTTGATTTGTTATGTTGATTAGGCAGATACTTTTTATAAAGCTACTCAACGGGCTCTGAGCACTTCTGGAGCAGAAGAGACACACCAGAAAACCACAAAGCAATAGAGTCACAGGGAGTTAACCCTCTGGGAAGCATTGCTTGAACCCAGATTCCGAAGTGGAGCATGTGACCTATTAGAAACAAGTGTGCATGGTGTTCCAGGATCATTATCCCCAACAGCTGGAAAGAGAGTCAGTCCAAATGTCCATCAAATGAACAGTTAAACAAATTACAGTATGTCATATAAGGAAATATTATTCAGCTGTAATAAGGAGCAAAGTACTCATAGATGCTATAATGTAGATGAACCTTGACACTTTTACACTAAGTAAAAGAAGTCAGACATAAAGAGTCGTATGCTAAATGAGTTCCTTTATATGAAGTATGCAGAATAGTTAAATCCAGAGATACTGAAGTGGAATGACAGTTGTTAATGACTGGGGAAAGGGGGAATTGGGTGTAACTGCTTAGCAGATATAGGGTTGTACACAAAAATAATGAAATGTTTTAAAATCTGGCATGGTGATTGCAAAACCCTGGAACACACAAAATACAAAGGAACTGTTTTTCTTTTAAAACTGTCTTGTTATGAACGTTTTGCTTCAGTGGAACAAGCAAACAGAATCTTAGTACTCACTCATTTACTCTCCCCCTCACTCATGTATGCGTTTTTTTTTTTTTTTTTTTTTTTTTTTTTTTTTTTTTTTTTTTTTTTTTTTTTTTTTTACTTCAAAGGGCATCCATTTCCACCCATGTTGGATCATGTACCTTGGCCCTGCCTTGGGGATTTAAAGCTGAATCAGCTGAACAAACCTCAAGGAACTTGCGTTTTAGTTGAGGTGAAAATATGACAAAATAAGCAAGGTGCTTATGCTTCTTGCTTGTATTTGTTTTTAAGATTCTCACTGCATAGTCCAAGGCCAGTCACCTCCAAATACATAGCTCAGGCCAGCTTCCAACGTTTGATCCTCTTGCGTGCTGGGTTTGTCGACCTGATTAGACAATCCCTAGTACAAATGACTTTAATGACGAAGTTGGTGGCAATGAAGTGTTTTACTGGAGATGGAGTGAAGGTCATTCTGGCAAGCTGCTATTTAAAGTCAGACATGGAATAAAATACCATAATAGACAGAAAATGACCAAGAGAGTAACAAATGCAGAGGTGGATGCTTTTATATTACAGGGAAAGGATTGCCCAGTGCAGCAAAAAAAAAAAAAACAAAAAAAAAAACCAAAAAACAAAAACAAACAAAAAACAAAAAACAAAAAACAAAAAAAAACAAAAAACAAAAAAAAAAACACAGTGAGACAGAGACAGCAAGAGGGCCCCTGAAAAGGAGGCACAGATCCCTCCCTGTGTGGCTTGAGAAAAATTGGTTATGACTACAGCCCAGGTCACTCAAAACTCTTCCTACATCATGGTCTCTAGACCTTCACGCCATCTGGTTTTCACAGCACATCATGGCATTTTGCAAACTGATGAAGAAAGAAAAGCATTTTGAGAAAAATAATTAATAGGATATAAAGAACTGGACTAAGGAAGTAACCTTGAAACTTGGCAATCAGAGGACCGGGGAGGAGCTTACTAAGATGACTAAGTGGTGTCCGGATGAGCCTGAGAGCATGGGAAAGAGGACAGTAGAATCTACTCTGAGGAAGCTGGACCATGAAGGAGGAAATATCCAGAAACTAGGTTTTATTGTGGAATAATCCTCTTGTACACTATGAATATGTGTCACTATGCTTGGTTTAATAAAAAGTTGAATGGTCAATAGCTAGGCAGGATTTTCAGGACAGAGAGGATGCTGGGAAGAAGAAAGGAGAAGCCAGCCAGACACAGAATAAGTCAGACACAGAAAACGGTAAAAGATATAAAAGACAAAAAGGTAAAGCCACATGATAGAACACAGATTAATTAAAAAATTATATATGGGTTAATTTACGTTATAAGAGCTAGTTAGAAACAATCCTAAGCTATAGAACCAGCTTTCATGATTAATAAGAAATCTCTGTGTGATTATTTGGGAGCTAGCTGGCAGGACAGAAAAATCCACCTACACATTTTTAGAGATCTCAAAGGAAAGTTTTGTTGTGTGTGTGTGTGTGTGTGTGTGTGTGTGTGTGTGTGTGTTTTTAGGACTAGTTAAGTTGAAATAAGAATTAATATAAAAATAAATGTGATGTGTTAGAGAAAATTCTAAGATAAAGTGCCAATGACATGCTAAGACAGAGTGAGACATGAAATAGAACATTAAGTGTGACCAGTTAGAGATTTCTAGAGCCCTCTGAGTGACAGGCATCAGTACCAAGACCTCTCTGCTCAGTATATTGTGACCTACTTTGCTGAAGCCAGGAGGAAAGAAAGTGATTACTAAATTTGACACACCACTAAGAAAGCAAGAAGATGTTTTTGTTGATGTAATGTAGATTCAGACAAACTAAGATGAGACGGATGATAAGAAATTTTAACAAAACAAAGATTATGCATGAGACTCACAGGCAAATTGGGGAGGGGAGAGAATTAAGATGTATGTTGGGACCAGTTAATGGGAGAAAATCGTGAGCGATTTGAGTTTCTATCCAGTTCCATATTAATTGTTAGTCTGTTTTTAGACCACAGGGAAGGAAAAGGGAGGGAATGGAAAACATCTGTCCTCTACCTGTCATAAAATCCAGGAGGAGGGTTATGCTAAGAACTCAGTAACTTTGAAGACAAATGGCATTGTGCAACAGGCTATAGATGGCTTGAGTGAGAGATCCCAAAACTTTGCAACAGGGGAGATTTTGAGATGACTTGACCTAAATCTTATTCTGCATTTGATCAGGAGCTCATTGAGCTATGTACAGTTCTAGATGCTAGAGACAGAGTGGAAAACCAAATTGGATCCTCTGTCTTGTGACATTTAAAACTGAATGGATGGAAATAGATCATTACTATGAAAAAAAAACTAAGACAACAAATAATTTTATAAAGTGGTAAGAATTAAGAGAAAAATAAAATAATAGAAGAATAGAGAGTTGGTTCAAGCAGCCGTTGATAGAGGCCACAGAACTTCTTTCTTAGGAAGGAGCAGGGAAACTCCATTGAAGAACAGCATTTAAAATTTAGGGCAAAGCTCTCTGTGCAAAGGGAGCAGTCCATGCAAAGGCCACAGGGCAGGGATGGGCTTGGTGTCTTGAAGCAGAAAAAGAGGACAGAAGCAAAAGAAATACCGAGGGAGTAGGGGAACTATGCTGTTAGAGATGTGAATAGGAATGAGGTAAGTCAGGTTCTTCCAGCCATGTGTAGGAGTCTAAGTTTCATTCTAAGTGAAAAGGAAAACCACTGGAAAGTACTGAGAGAGAAGTGATAGGTTCTTAAACTACTGGTTGGGATGTTATCTAGGGGATGGGTTATGGACCAGATAGAAGGCAAGAGGGCATGAGGAAATTTAAGACAAGGCAGGATCAGAGTCCCAATCTAAGGGTAGCTGGATGGTGGTGGCTGGATGGTGGTGGTGCTGGTAAGGACCTTAAAGAATAGCATTGTTTCAGGTACATGGTGGGCAGCTTCCAGGCACTTAAAAACAGAACCGGAAAACCACATACACTGCAATTGTGGTAAAAGCCATCAGCTCAAAGGGGAAAAAAAAGACCAAATTCAGGTAAAAAATCACAGAGGTGGGCAGATGTGATAAACATTTGTCACTGTAACAAAGATCCTTAGCTTTACACAGAAGAAAATGATTCATTCACACTTGTTAAAAGTAAAATTCATGGTACCTCCTAGGCATCCCCAAAGTCAATAAGTTTTGGAGTTAAAGGTCAGCCCTGACTACACAGCAAGAACTTGTCTAAACCATTCTTATCTCCAATAAACAAAGAAACAAAATTGGAATCTGCTCTCATAAGAAACATCTGTATGATAAAACATTATTTTCCTGGTAAAGATGTCACTCTTAGGCTGGAGAGATGACTCAGGGGTTAAGAAGCTATTCTTCCAGTGGTCCTGAGTTCAATTCCCAGCAACCACATTCAACTTATAACTATCTATAAGAAGATCTGAAGGCCTCTATTGGCATGCAGGCACACATGCATGCATCCATGCAGATAGACTGTTGTATACATAAATAAGTAGATATTTAAGAAAAAAAAAAGATGCCACTCTCATGCATAATGTGAATCTTGACATTTGCTACAGTTCTCTAAGCTCCTTCTAATGTCAATACTTTGGCCGTTGTCTTAGTAACCACTCTATTGCTGTGAAAAGACACCAAGGAACTTATAAAAGAAAGCATTTAAGATGGGTGTTAGTGGTGCACGTGTTTGATCCCAGCAGTTGGGAGGCAGAGGCAGATGGATCTCTGTGAGTTCCAGGCCAGACTTGTGTACAGAGTAAATTTCAGGACAACCAGCAGGGCAAGAAGAAGAATAAAAAGAAGAAGAGGAAGGACGAAGAGGAGGAGGAGCAACCATTTAATTAGGGACTTTCTTACAGTTTTACAGTTTTAGAGGTTATATTCATTTATCATTATAGTGGAGATGGTGTTGGAACAGTAGCTGAGAGCTAAGTTCTCATGCACTGGCTCTGTATGTGTGTGTGTGTGTGTGTGTGTGTGTGTGTGTGTGTGTGTGTGTGTGATGGGCTTTGAAAAAAATCAAAGTGCACTGGCTCTGTATGTGTGTGTGTGTGTGTGTGTGTGTGTGTGTGTGTGTGTGTGTGTGTGATGGGCTTTGAAAAAAATCAAAGTGCACTGGCTCTGTATGTGTGTGTGTGTGTGTGTGTGTGTGTGTGTGTGTGATGGGCTTTGAAAAAAATCAAAGCCTACCCCCACTGTCCCAGTTCCTCCAACAAGGCCATGCCTCCTAATCCTTCTAATCCTATCAAAGAGTTCCACTCTCCAGTGGTTAAGCATTCAAATCTATGCACCTATGGGGAACATTCTTATTCAAACAACTACAGTTGTTTTTCCACACAAAGGAACTACTCTAAGACATAGAGACATCTATCTCTCCCCTACTCCCAAGATGCTCCATTTCTCTGCTAAATAAGCATCTCTTCTGGTGGCTTCTCTTCCTGTTTATGAGACCATCAAATCTCAGGTACTGAGTGCTGCCTCTGATTCTCTTCTTTTCTTCATCTACCTGTCAACTCAGCAGCCATGACCTTAGTTCTACTGCCTTGGATTTAGAAATTTCTTTATTACCTTTCCTTTCCTTTTTTTTTTTTTTCTTCCTTATAGCCATATGTGTTACTTTTGATCAACCTATCCTGGCAGTCTGGAGTCAAGGAAAAGCACAAAGTCCCTGTAAGCAGCACAACTTCCAGTCCAGCTGCAGGAAAGTTTTCTCCAATGCAACTGTAACAACTGTGCTCTGGCAAGGAAGGTTCCCCCAGAGAAGTTGTTACAGCTCTGCTCTGCTGTGCTCTGGAGAAGTGTTACAGCTCTGCTCGCTAGAGGAAAGTTTCCCCCAATGAAAGTGTTCTGCTGTGCTCTGGCTCTGGCAAAAGTTGTTAAAGATGGGCTCTACTCTGGGGAAAATGTCACACCTCACAACAAAGCTTATTTAAGATATTTATCAGGAAGGAAGAATCCAGAAGAGTGGCTGCCTCTAAGGTGAAAAGCAATACCACCAAACTGTGTCACGCCCAACCTCGCCCGCGAATGACGCAACACCAGGCTCTTCTTTCAGCAGTTTATTCAGGAGCCTTGAACATGGCTTCTTCTTCTTTTGGGGTACCCGCTCCCAGCTAAATACCTTCTGGACTGCCAATCACGGGGCGCCACGTGGGCCATGCCAATAGGTCCTGATACACGGGAACAAACCAAGAGCTTAGCCCCAGCCAAATAAGGAGTTGTTTATCTCAGAGAGTGCTCACCATAGGGAAGGTGGAAGGCAGAAGCCAGCGCCATCTTTAAGGTGCGGCCACGCAGCTCTCTACAAAACTGAACACCTTGGGACAGAGTTTATATAGGGTTTCTTGGCAGGGAGGGGAGGTTGCAGGGTGGTTTGGGATTGGTGAATTTTTATGGCCTGATTCTGGGCCTGATTGGTGAGATTTCATGCTCAGGGACTTTAGAGATTGGTGGGATTGTGTGTCCAGGGATGGTGGGATTCTGCAGTCTGACTCTGGGCAAACTCAGGGACTGATGAGATTTCAAACCCTGTTCCTGAGAGACAAATCAAGGTCAGGACATTTCTCCTTGGCCCAGGTCTCTGGTCTAGTCAGGGGTAGGGTGTTTCTTTCTTGGCCCTTTTCACCTCACACTTCCCTTTCTCCAATATGATCCCTTTCTTCATTGTGATACAGTTTCATTGTCTTTTACATCTAGGCTTGGCCACTGGAGGTGCTTTGGTCAACGAAGGCACAAACTTTAAAAGTTCATACATGGGCTTACACTCTTGTCTGTGGTTGTAACCTTGAGATCACACTGTGAACAATGAATTTAAGCTGTCCTGCCACTCGTGGGGAGAAAAATGAGGAACCCAGAGAGACCTACAAAGATGTTTTAGTTGGAACGACGTCAATAGAGTTATTGTATGGCTCTGACCTAATGTCTGACCCCAAAATAAAAAAAGAACTGCCTATGGAGTCTCTTCTAAATTGTTGGCCTTCATCATTTTCAGCCATAAAAATGGATATTATTTTAAGTTTGTTCAATTTGGGGCTGCTTTGTAACACAGCAACCAAGAAATAATTGTTTGGGGGTGATGGAGGTGGTACTTTCGAGTTGCTCACATTTCACAGGAACCAAAAAGCTGGAGCTGAGATCCCAATTGAGGTCTCCTGACAGCATAGTCCATTCTCTGTCAGAGTTTAAGCACCGTGGCAAAATACTGGAGAAAAGAGTATTCTTCAGAAAGGAAGAAGTTCTTTTGGCTCAGAATCTTGGAGATTTTGGCCCACTGGGTGGTGGCGGTGGAGGGGGTTGCTGATGGGGGTGGGTGAGTGGGGAAGGGCTAAAACAGCAGCACACATCATAGCAGCCTGGAAGTACCTGGAGCTAAGCCGCTTTCTGTATTTCACTGTTTAATATATGTGGGCCTCTAGCCTGTGGAACAGTTGTGTTACCACATTCAGAATAGATTGCCCCTTAGTTAATTCTGTTTTAAAACTCCCTCAAAAGACACACAAGTGTCCTTAACTAATCTCCTAGCCCCTTCTCAACCTTAATTAAAATTAAATATCACTCTGGGATCCACCCCACCATATCTCCCAAAAGCCATCCCTGAACTTAAATTGTGTGTGAGTGAAGAAAAGATGTTCACACATATACTGAATATCCTAAAGCATGAGATAGTTTAAGAGACATCAGTATATAGTAAGACTGGTTTTTTGTTAAAAAGGCCATTGCCTCCAGGTGGTGGTGGTCCATTAATCCCAGCACTTTGGAAACAGAGGAGACTTGAGTGAGATTGAGACCAGCCTGGTCTACAAAGCTAGTTCTGGGACAACAAGAGCTGCTATACAGAGAAACTTGACCCAAGAGAGAGTTAGAGAGAGAGACTAAATAAAGCCCTTGTGGTTTAAAAGAAAACAGTTTCCCATAGGTTCATAGAAATTGTCGCTATTGGCACTAATAGGAGATATGGTCTTTCTGGAGTGGATGAGGCTTTGCTGGAGAGAATACATCACTAGCAGATGATCTTTGAGGTCTCAGAAGCTCAAGCCAGACCTAGTGACATAGTCTTTTCCTGCTGTCTGTAGATCAAGATGTAGAACTCCCAGCTCCTTCTCCAGCACCACGCCTGCCTGCCTGTCATCATGCTTCCTGCCATGATGACAATGGACTAAACCTCTGAAACTGTAGGCTGCCCAATTAAATGTTTTCCTTTATAAGAGTTGCCATAGTCATGGTGTCTCTTCTCAGCAGTAGAAACCATAACTAAGACAGTCCTCTACCAAAGGTATGTGATTTGTCCTATATTTGGAATAAAGCCTTTGAACCTTTTATATGTCTCTAGAAATCAAAAGATATCTGCCAACAATCTTTTTACTATTTAAAAAGTGTTTTAAAAACTTTTGAAGACTCTAAGCAACTGTGCCAACTCTGACCCTAGAGGTGTCCCATCCCTTTACTACTGGGGCTGATGAACATATCTTTTATGGAACTAGCATGGTCCTAAGCCAGAGTGACTGGAAAAACAATGGCTGGGTTTATATAATCAGGGTTATATATCTTATATATGACTATAGTTTAGATAGTCAGGGTTATATAATCTATATGTGAATGGCCTCTTCAAGAGTTGTACAAAGCATAGCTTGCACAAAAAAAAAAAAAAAAAAAAAAAAAAAAAAAAAAATCACCTGGCTGTGGAGCCAGAAGATGAAAGATACCGGTTGCCAAGCCAGAATTCAATGTTCAGGGCCCACATAATAGGAAAGAACTGATTTGTACAGGCTGTCCTCTCTCTCTCTCTCTCTCTCTCTCTCTCTCTCTCTCTCTCTCTCTCACACACACACACACACACACACACACACACACACACACACACTTCTTAAACATATGTACTGAGTGTGGGACATCGCAGTTCAGCAAATGACTGTTGATTAAATGAATTGTCATATGAACAAATGAATTACAATATAAGACCACAAAATACTCACTGGAATGCATAGTGCCCCTGGGTTTTTACATACATTTCAGTAGTTTGATTCCCTTTGGCTGCTGGGCTTAAAGGCATGCATGTATGCATGTACCACCATCACCCAGATGTTTCTTTCCACTGAACAATAACAAACTCTTACACTTTTAATGCTAATGATGATGAGGCCACCTCAGCCTTGTACTTGCTTATTTTTTTCTTTTAAGGTCTGAGAAAAATTCAGTCATTGTGAATCTCCAGGAGCAAAAACAAACCCCAACCCACTTCTCCTCAGACTCTAGGAGAGACACAGTTCTCCAACACTGAAGAGAGTCCTGGTGAGTTGTAGTTAAACACTAAGGTTGTGTATAGTTTTATGACTCAATTTTCCCCCTTTATGAGAGTATAAAACGTATTTTAAAAAATAAATAAATCCTTAATGGAAGTGTATGATGGTTGACATGGGAAAGGTCTAAATCTGACATATATGATGTAAGTACATATTTAAATATGCATATTATAAACATATAGAACAGCTGTGGCTCAGATAATGTTAAACCTCTTATTTGAAACATTGCTTTCTAAATATGAACCCACTTGTGTATTAAATACAGATCACATTACATGCATAGGCAAATACTGTAAAACATTTTAATATAATGTTTATTCTTGAATTTTCTCTGTCTTTCAGAAAATATGATTCTACGTGCCCATTTTACTAAGATAAAAACATAAAAATTTCTCATCTGTACTTTCTGTCTTAATGTAAAAATCTATCACATAAATAGAAAATAATTTCTCTCCCACAGTTCCTTTTTGGGGCTCCTTTTATTTCTGTTTTTATGGCATTAACATTCTCATCTTCTCTTATGAATTAATCAAATGTAAGCCAATGTATTTAGAAGCCCCTGTCAGTCATCAGTGCCCTAATGCCCAGTCCAGCATCCTAATAGAAATTGCCACTTAAATATTCCTTTGACCTTGCGCCATGGCCAACAGCATGGCCATCTGTACATTTAATTCGAACTGGCTTTGCCATCACTTTGGTTTGGTTTTTCCCCACACCCCCTATGCTGACTCCATTCAGGAACTCAGTCAAGCAGTCCCTTCCCAGCTCTTTCCCCTACCCTCCCTTCACTCTGTGGTCCCAGAGCTGTTATGACAGCTTCTCTGCACGATGTCTCCTTCTCTTTGGGGACAGCAACTCTAGCCCCTCACTACCTGATTTGCCACCATCTACCCAGACTTCAACTACAGTCAGGGTCTAACACAACTAGGCTACCCTAATTTTTCCACATAGAATTCTTCGCAGACTTCCGTTGCTCTTCATAAGTGGTACATGTTTGTAAACTCTTGTAAATTGGCTCCCACATCCTCTACAATCCTATCTCTGACCACTCTCTTTCATTTTAAACAGGGGCTTTGTTCTCTAACTGTCAAAATGACAAAAGAAATATACACAGCATCTTGGGCCCTGCGACCACTTCCTGGGTTTTCCTCAGTTCCTTTTGCCTGATTGTTTTCTTCCCCTTAGCTTCCAGTAAGGTTTTTTTCTGACATCCAGTCACGTTAAATCATCTTCTTGCTTCCTCACTCAGCCCTGTCCCCGTGCATACGCCTCCAGTCAACCCACCTGGACCACACACTTCCAGGAGGAGATGAGGAAGACGACTGTGTCTCCAGTTTTGCACAGACAATAGCTAGGTGGTGCCCACTGTTGCGTATGTTCTGGAAAAAAAAAATGCTTAGTGAGGGAATGTTCATTTCAAATATTTGAAAAGACCTGAGTTTGACTTATAAACATCCAGAAATAGGAAAAGGGGGATCCATTGACCCAGAGAGTTATACGACCACATATAGTAAGAGCAGGCCAGCTATAGCCCAGACAAACTGCAGGAAGTTAAACTCCCTTTGCTTGTCTCTCCTCTGTTTTTAACAAAAATCTAATTTTAGCTCCTTTTCTCCTACTCCACTTCCAAGGCTTAATGTTTGGGATAATCTGGGTTTGCCTTAATACTGCTGAGAATGTGTCAATGACCTCAACTGAACTGGAAAGTATGTTACATGAACTGAATAAGAAATTAAAAACAAAACCAAAATACAACCCTCTAGCTCTTAAACAAATACATTCATGCAAGATTCTGTTGTAGACCTTTGCTCGTTGGAAAATGCACCATGATTCCAAAGAGCAATGGTTGCGGTTTAGTAAACAACACGAAAGGGAAACAGTCCTTGTTAAAGAAAACGCTGTTTCAGGCTAAAGTCCCAGAGATCATAAAAGATACATGATGTGATAAACAAAACGAACCAGACAGGCCTGTTCGGTGACTAACCGCTGATTGAATTTTCCAACACGCCTGGACTGTCTGAGAGATAAAGGATTCACAAAAGGTCCATGTTAAATATTAGGCTGTCAGTTTTCTCTTTTCTTCTTCTTTTTTATAATGTTTCTACTGAGGTCCAAGAACAGATGAACATTTTCTTTCCTCTTTCAATTTTCTTCCATTTCTTCCTCTTATTGGTTGTTTGTGTTTTTGAATTTTTTATGATGTGAGAGGACTGGCAAACAGTTGCTATGATTGTCAAATGCCTTAAATCACTAAGAGAAAAAAAATGCAATAAAACAGTTTCCATGGTAACCCACCGCAACTTTGTACCTCTGGATTATGAGCCAGCTCACATCCATGATCATTACTTGTTGACAGGCAAAAATGGAGCCTAAAAGCATTAATTTTAGAGATAAAGCTGAGATGTAGGGCTAAGTTATAATAACGTTTCAATATTGCCAAGGCAGCAACAGCAAAGGACACCAATTGTGTCACCGTTCAGATGACTTTAATAAACTAAGCAGAGCATTTTGGAGAAATTGACAAGCTTTTCTCTCTAGGGGGGGCATAACAAATGTGCACTCCCCTCTTGAGGCTGCAAGTAGTAGCAGACTTGTGCTTGATGGAGTTAAAAGAAATTGAATGCTAGAATTCATATGGAATGATAGCCAGGCATGTTAATGAAGGAATAGTTCCAATGATTCTTTATAATGTGGGTATTAGAAACTCTTAGCACATAAGCATACACGTTTTAGTAGGCACAGTCTTTTCTCTCTTTTTTAGAATCATTTTTTAAAGATTTATTTATTTTTATTTTATCTGTATTAGTGTTTTGCCTGTGTGTATGTCTGTGTGAGGGTGTTGGATGCCCTGGAACTGGAGTTATAAACAGTTGTGAGCTGCCGCCACGTGGGTGCTGGGCATTGAATGTGGGTCTTATGGAAGAAAAATTCAGTGCTTTTAAGTGCCAAGCATTTCTCTAGCCTCTCCTTTTAGAAATTTTTATATTGTGTGTATGTGTATGTGTGTACAGGTTGTGTGTGTATGTGTGTACAGGTTGTGTGTGTATGTGTATACAGGTTGTGTATATGTGTGTGTATACAGATTGTGTGTGTGTGTGTGTGTGTGTGTGTGTGTGTGTGTATCCAAAGAGACCAGAAGAAAGTGTTGCAGGTAGTTGTGAGCTACCCAACATAGATTCGGGTACTCAGATTCTCATTCTCTGTAAGAGCCTTAACTGCTAAGCCATCTCTTCTTCCTTTTCTAAGAGAATAGATTCAATTAAAATGTGAACAACAATGTGTTTTTCTACACATTTACAACCATATTCACATCAACAGCACTCACACTATCATCAGATGTTTTAATGTTTAAAAAAAAAAGATATATTTATAGCTGCTTCCAGCTGGCTTCTGTAGTTCCCACTAACCAATGTAACCAACAATTGAAAGACAATGCTTTTAAAAGCTGTGATATTTCTAAATATATATTATGACAATCTATAAAATCTGAAAGAATATAATATAATATAATTAATGTAACACAATTGGGCCGTTTTCCCAACATTTAGATTTTAACTTGATTTTTCTAAGGACTTCTGAGTTCCTTCTCCTTCCAAACATTTTTAAAATAAGAGATGGGATTCTGGGCCAGCAAGAGAGTTCAGCATGCAGTGGTCAAAGCTGATGACCTGAAGTCTATCGCTGGGATCTACAGGGTGGAGGGAGAGAACTGATTCCCACAAATGTGCTCTGATGTCTACATTCCTACCATGGCCTGTGCACGTACACATTCACTAAATAAAATGTAATAATCAGAAAAGAGAGAGACAGACAGGCTGTGGCTCCTAGACACCGTGACTCATGCAAGCAGGAGGTAGAGGCAAGTTGATCAAGAGTTCAAAACCCGCTTTGGCTGTTTAGCAGTTTTGTGCGCGAGAACCAGTCTTAAAACAGGCTGTGTCGGATAGCCAGGCAGTGGTGGCACTGGACTTTAATCCAACATCTGGGAGGCAAACGCAGGCGGATCTCTGTAGTTCAAGGCCAGCCTGTTCTACAGAGTGAGTTCTAGGACAGCCCTGGCTACAAAACAAAACAACAACAACAAAACCTGTCCCAGGAAACAAACAAACAAAAACAAAAGCAGAACAAAAATACCCCCCCCCCAAAAAAAAACCTCACAGTAACAAACAAGAATGTGTTAGATGCAGGAAAGGGGAGAAAGTGAAGGGGCAGAGTGAAGGGATCGGTTTTCTTTAAAGCTTAGTTTTTATTACCATATGTCTCATATTTAGAGTGAGTAACCAGCCTCAGTTTCCACTTCTGCACTCTCGGGTTTAAAGCTCCAAAGAAGGCTGCTACAGTACTTACTGAGATGGAGGTGCGCCGGAAGCTTCTGTTTATACCTGATGCAAATTAAATTCCTTGAGTAATGTCAGCTACTGTTCCCACCACCAGCACTCCCATCACCACCACCCGTTTTCAATACCACCATCACCACCACAGTCATCAAAACCACCACCAACACCACCAACGTGCCCCGTCATTAGATCTAGTATCCTCCGTGTGTTTCAAGTTTACATGTACCTAGAAATGGTTACTAATGTGAGTGTCTATTTGTTAACTGGATGTTAAGGCTGTTTTTTTTGTTTTTTTTTTTTTTTTTTTTTTTTTTTTTTTTTTTTTTTTTTTTTTTTTTTTTTTTTTTTTTTTGTAAGAATAGGTGAGATTTCTGGGAAATTTGGTTTTGTGGTCTTCCTTCACTTGCTCTCTATTCTCAGAGATTCATGAAGCTCTCATTAAGGGAGCTCAAGTGTTTCATGTAGGAACGCTATTGCCCAGTATTGCCAATTTGTAGAATTAAGCCCCTAGGAATACTGCAGGGCCTTTGAACCAATGGAACACAGGCTGTACTTAACCTACTGACCTAAGGGGGCACATATTTAAGAATTCTCTTTATTTTCAAGCAGTGGTTTAGAAGCTTGCTAACTACTTCAATGTTTTCAATTATTTGTCTTTGCTTAGCTTTTGAAGAATATAACCATTTCCCAATACAAGTAATTTTCTTTCATTCTAGGACTGTGGTTTATATCAAAACAGCATTTAGTTCGTCTGGAAAAAAAAAATAGACACTGACCTAGATGTCCCTACCCTGTTTTCTGCACTCCTTATTATTAGGAAACCCTTTCATTTCTTTCTAGTTATTTCTGGTTGCCTTCTTCAGTGTATACGTTCTCATACGTAATCAGTCTTTCTCTTTGTCTCTGACTCTCTCTCTCTTAGCCAGTGACCTTATACTATAAACACAGAGAAAATAAAGGTTATCAGATTCCTACTTGTTTGCCCAGCCTCCTAACACATGAGAATTTTCTGGTGCATGCTTGTTGCTGGCTTTCGAAGTTACTATATAATGTTTGCTTTTTATCTGAAGGAAGAGGTTTCCTAGATTAGAGCAAAGGCTTTTTAATTTGGTTTTTTTATTTTGTTGTTACTTGTTTGTTGTTTGAAATAAGGTTTCTTGTGTAGCCCTGGCTGTTCTGGAACTCACTGTGTAGAGCAGGCTAGCCTCTAACTCAGAGATCCTCTAGCCTCTGCTTTCTGAGTGCTGGGATTAAAGGTCTGTGCCATCGTCATCCACCAATGGGGTTTTTTTTGTTGTTGTTTGTTTTAACTGTTACTGTTTGGTTTCTCCTTATTGCTTTGTTGGCTTTTTCAGAGAGAGTCCCACTGTGCAGCTTAGGCTGACTTCCAACGGGTGATCCCTCTGCATCATCTTCCCAAGCGCTAACATCAGAGTTAGCTGCCCCGTGCCACTGATAATGCTGGTTTCATTGTTTAAAATATTTTATGGTAGTTTGATTTTTAAAGGATACATTTAGAACATGTTTTGCGGGCTAGGTGCCCTTTCATAACTGACTTCTCATGTTAAGGATTGTTATTAATGCACTTTTACCTGAGAACAAACAGCCTCAGACGGTTTCTTACTGCAGACACTGCCTTTCTATTGCAATGATTTCTTCATAATCATCAATGCTCCATTATATATATATATATTATATCATACATACATATATATATGACATATATATAATTAAAACTTATCTTCTTTAGGGGGAGGCAACTTCACACCAATATTTTGTTATTTTTAAGTAGCATACAATTCTCAATTCTTTGTCATCATCCGGGCATTTCCAAGTTGCCTTTTGTCATAGTTGACACTTCCCCGTTCGTCTCCTGCCACAACACCATTGCCTTTAGGCTTTCATGTCACGTATGTTCATGTGCCCTCTGCCTTTCTTCAGCCTCTTCTTCAGCTTCTTTTGGCTCCTTTGGTTTTTTTTTGGGGGGGGGGGGTTACCCACACCACATTTTCACATTAGGAGCTAGGATCCACCCATGAGAGAGAGAGAAATGATTTTTTTTTTCTTCTTCTGAGTTTAGGTCACCTCCCTTGATACAATACTTCTATATTCCCCCCCCCCCCACCCCGCGCATATCTCTTGTTGTGTGAATGTACCTCGTTTTCATTATCCAGTCATCTACCGATGGCTTCTTGGCTTCACCCTATCTGTATAAAACTATTTCATAGTTAATTTGGCTATTTGTGTAGAAAGAAGGTCAGAATTTTCTTTCAGCCTGAGAAACAGTGTGACTGAGATGGACAGCAGGAACATGGAAAGTCACCCCAGAGTGATGGTGGTTTGGGGTGACCCAAAGAAAAGACTCAGTTACTCAGAGGTGCTGCTGTTCTCTCTGGAGCCTACTCTTCTTCACCGCAGGGAAGGGTGTGGCCTTCAGGGGCAGCAGGAAGTTGGTTTGATCAGCCAAAGGAGTCCTTCCTGCCCCCAAGACCTTTAAAAGGTTCCCTGGAGACAGTGTCTTGCTCTGCAGTCCTATATTCTTTTCACTATATGAGAATGATTGTACTTAGTAGCTGTATTTCCCTTACCGGAGGATGCTGACCACACTAGCATTCTCTGAACTTTGGCTATGTTCACACAGTTTCTCTGTTATGGAGATTTTTGAAAGTTTGTAATGAAGTGGGGGTGCGGGGAGTCAATAGTCCAGTTTGCCTGTCAGAGACCCTGTTGAGACTCAGAAAAATGATCTCTGACAACTGACCTCTCAGCTTCAAAAAGAAGAGCAGCAGATGTAGGCAAGGATTGCCTCTGAAGTTTCCTTCTTGACCTCAGAGGACACATCTTCCTGGAGACAGTCTATTGCTGTGACTCCCTTGCCAAGGTAGCTCATTAGCAGGAGAGTCTGATGCTTATCTTAAGGACAAGTGGAATTGATGCCACACCCAGAACACAGACATTTATCCCAGGTTATAGCACCTTGCTTCAGGCACATTGGTCTCCAGGTCTCCCCTAAACTCGCCCATTCTCTAACATCACCTATATCTATTTTCACTTTCCCTAACGCAGGAGGTAAGAAAGCTTCTAAATCTCTTTCAACAGTTACTTATTACTGCCCCGTAATAAAATCGTATCCTTCCCTCCTGTTTGACTACCGTTGTGTTATTTCAGAAAGTCCAATGGTTAACACAAAAGATGGTTCTTTCACCTCTCCAATTCTGAGCTCCTCATGTACACCCCCCCCCCCCCCCCCCCCCCCCCCCCCCCGTCTCTGTGTTCCAGCTTCAGCACTCACAACTGGTTCCTAGTCTTTGGTTCTATTTGGGATATGAAATGGTTGCCTTATGAGAACCCTAGGTAGATCTCTTCATGTCCCTAAAGACAAGGCAGGAAGCCACCTGTACTCTCTGACTTCAGTTTACAATTCTCTGTACTGTCTTACCACCCTGCTAGCAACCCCACCTTATTATTCTAATCATCGAGCTCACCTTTTTAAATTACAAGTTTATGAGTATCTGTTATTGCTTGGTTGATTTTTTAAAAACTTATTTTGTATTTATGAGCATTTTGCCTGCCTGCATGCAAACTCACCACATGTGTTCCTGGTACTCATGGAGGCCAGAAGAGGACACTGGATCTCCTAGAATTGGAGTTACTGATGGTTATGAACCACTGTGTGGGTCCTGGCAATCAAATGTGGAGCTCCCAAATACTTTTAACTTATGAACCATTTCTCTAGCCCTGGTGTGGTTGATTTTTTAAGACAGTCTCCCTGAATTGTCTAGGTTGACCTTGAACTCTTGACCTCTCTTTCTCATCCTGAGAGGACTGGCACCAAGAAACCCACATTAACTTTCTGCCTTTCTATTTAGAATTCGTTTTTTAAAATGATAACACATTTGTGTTGTTTACTATTTCCATAACACAACACATTAGATAGAGAAAATATCTAATACTTACTTGGTAATGGTTGAATTAAACCTCTCTAAATTTTTATTTATATATATATATATACATACATATATATGACAAATACATTCAAATAAGAGACTGGCCAGGCATCATGATGTCAAATTCCTTGTCTGAATGGTACTTTAGAAAAAAAACAAAACAAAACAAAACAAAAAAAAAAAAACTAGAAGAACTCAATTTGCAATATCTTTATGCAAATTTGGAAACGGCTCCACCATCATTATGAGAAGAAACAGACAGGATTGAAATCTAGACCCATGGACATTCGTGGATTTTTATAGCAATTCTACATTTATCTGATTCTGCAAGGACATGTGATCGCAATAGCATTGGAGCACATCATGGAAAACTCTCCACATGCAAAGGAAATGAAAGAGGGGAGCATCCCCACCCCATGTCATGGATGCAGAAATCATGGGCATTCTGAAAATTCATCAAAATCTCATATTTTAACTAGTAACATAAATATCTTCTGAGCTTTCAAAAGCCCATTGAATGTTTTAGCAAACGCAAGTTAGCAGGAATGAGAAAAGAACACACTTCTAAATACAGCAACATATTTCCTGTCATGTAAATCACCTTCTCTATAAAGCCTTGGAACCGTGCAATAAAGGAATTATCCCGACAAAGCTGGGATAAGTAGTGAGATGAATGAGATTAGAGTGTCCATGGTTTCTGCATCCATGACATGGGGTGGGGATACTCACTGGGTGTCCCTCAGCAGATGCCAACCTGCGACAGGCTACAGAGAGAAAAAGGAAAAAGTCAGAAGCACCACCCTGCTTCTGAATCTTCCCCACTCCCTTTGTACAGTGCCACAGTGCCATGTTTGGGGGCCGTACATCCTCAACCTTATCCATGTGTGAGCGGAAGGAAGCTCCTATGGGTATGTTGCCTTTTCTGTTCATCTATTCTTCTTATTAATTTTGGGATGTGGTACCTTCAAACTATTAGTTTTTTGGTTGCTTTGTTTCTTGTTTGTTTTTTAAAATATGGGGTTACAATCCCCCAAACTGGAGAGCTTGAGGCATAAGGATCAGAAGTTTGAGAGCAGCTGAAACTACACAGAGAGCCCTGACTCAAGAGATAAAAAATGGAGACCATCTGACATTGATGCATTTTTCTCTATTCCTGAGGTTCAAACAATGAAAAGGAAAATAACAACCTTGTGGGACAATTTATCTGAAGCTTTGACTTAATGCAGGCCCTACTAACATTTATTTCATGGTGCTAGTTTGTTTAACCTTTGGACTTAGCAAACACAGTCAGTGAGGCCCACCGGAAGTTGACTGGCCATCTGTGCTGTGTCATATAGACTAAGCATAGGGCTTTTCTTCCTCTCAGGGATTTAGTCAAGATAACAGTGCCCTCTTTTTGTGTTGATATATTTCAGTGTCAGAGTCAGTTCTAGAAGGGATGACACCCTCTGGAAACGTACACACACATTTTCTTATCTTGTCTATCATTTGTATAACAGTCAAAGATACTATAACAAAATAAGTCCAAAAGAAAAACACCAAGCACACTGATTGGCCACACTTTATATGTTGACACCGTGTCTTCGTAGGGAAGTGAAGAAATGGGTTAACTTGTGTAATCTTGTGCTTGAACTTGACGAGTGTGCTGTGGTGCCCAAATAAGATTGAAAGATGAAGGGTAATAATTACCAGTAAAAAGCAGGGTTGTTGTTTTGGTTTGAATGTGAAATGCTCCCGGAGCTAGTGTGCTCAGACATTTGGCCACCAGCTGGTGGCTTTGTTTGGGGGTCGCTGTGGAAACTTCAGGAGTTGAAGCCTCATTGGAGGAAGTGGTTCATCGGTCACCAGAGTGGGCCCTGGGATCTTGCAGCCTGGCTCCCCTTTCCTGTTCCTTCTGTTTCCTGAGTGTGGATGTCATGTGACCAGCCAGCCTCCTGGCCCTGTCAACAGGCCTTTCCCTTCTTGCTGCTGCATCTTTGCAGGCATCAAAGACCTAAATAAAAACATCTAAAGTCAAAATAAAAGTTAAAGACATCTAAAGTCAAAATAAAATCTTTTTCTCTCTTCAGTTGCTTTTGTTACAGTATTTTATTATAGCAAGAGTAAAGTAACCAAGACATTTTTTAGTTTGGATTTTTATAGAATCTTTGTGTTTTTAGAGACAAGGGTTCTCCTTTCACCAAGGTGCCGGGACACTTCCTCTCATGTGAGGGTCCTATGACCTTTAGAGGAACCCTTCCTAGGTTTTATGACTTAGTTTAGGAGAAAGAACTTCCTATTTTTCTACATTCTCAAATTTCCTTCAGCTATTAAAATGTTTAGTATGCCAAGGAGTCATGTTTCAAGTTAGCGCATTGTAGATCCCATACAGCAAAGGAAAGGAAATTGTGCTTCACTGGGAAACCGTGAGTTCCTTGCCATGGCAGGAGGCACACACACACACACACACACACACACACACACACACACACACACACACACACACACACACAAAATACTGCATCTCTACCCATTCTGTCAGGGGAAGCCTGTATTCCATTTCCTTGAGCCATTTTACAGCTCTGTGGTTAATTTATAGACATGCAAATCTTCTCTGTCTGGCATAAAGTTAACTGACTTCACTTCTCTATCACTGGGAGATGAAAAGAAAAGAAACCCACTGTTTCGCTCTCTCCCACCCCCATTTCAATCTCTGTCTTTCCATGTATCATTTTCAATTTGCTTGAAGAGGTGACAGTATCTATTGGCTCCTCTTTAATTAATGACCAGGATCAAATCTTGAACACATTCATTTTTACATCTGTAGGAGGGTCATTATTTTACCCTTCTTTTGAAAATGATCTTTTAATACCTTTATTCTGGGCCTTTAACATCATGGTTACTATCCGGGGTAGTTTTTTATGTTTTTAAAATTTTAGAAAAATTTTGTTTCTCAAAATTACAAGAATCCTCATGTGTGCATGGTGGGATACAATACAAAGGTTCAAATGTTCCAGAAAATCTGGAATTTATGGTTGCAAAACTGCTTTTGGTAGAACTATAAAGACAGAAAAATGCCTCAAGTTATCTAATCTCCATTGCAGAGCCGAGGACAACCAAAGATGAAAGAAATGGAGACCAGTTTAAAGTTTGCCCAGATTCTGAATTGGGTGTGATGGCACATGTGTATAATCCCAACACAATGAACGTGGGAGGCAGGGAGTAGTAGTAGGAGGCTTAGAAGTTAGTAAAGGTTGTCTTTGGCTATATGTAGTTCTAGGCCAGTCTGGATGTGACACATCCATTGCATGTGTAAACTCACAGAACCCTGGTGTTCACAAGCAATGTAGAAGGTCATTTCCAATGGAGGGCTGAGTGGAAGTGGGGAAGGTGGGGGGCACTCAGGAGGCCCAATGGTTTACTGAAGGAGTATGTGCAGGTGCTGGGAAGGGAGGTATCTTCTTCAGTGGTGCAACCAATGAAAAATCATTCCTATTTCTGTAAATAGCCTCCATTCATGCTCATGGGAGCAGCCATGGAGTGGTAACAAAGAAAGAAACATAAAAGTAGGCGTGGACTTGTGAGGAGGGAGAGTTTCATTGGGAAAGAGGAACAGGAGAGGGAAATTGAAGGAGAAAAATGACCCAAATCTAGAATAGACATGTATGAAGTTACAAAAGAATTAAAAAAAAATCCTAGGACTAGAGAGAGATAGCTCAGTGGTTGAAATCACTTCCTGTTATTCAGAGGACTCCAATTCAGTTCTCAACACCCAAGTCAGGCAACTCAAAACTCCAGTCCTGAGAGGATCTATCCCCTATCTTTTAACCTCTGTGCCCATCCACATGAACAAACACTCACACACACGCATATACAAATAAGCACACAAAATAAATATTTTTTTAGAATCTAGAGAAATTAAAACCCAAACAAGCAAATCGAAGTCAACAAGATTGTATATGTCTGAGGCGTCACACAGTTGAGAGTTCTGGTTGGATACGAATGTTCTTTTCCTGAACCCGCATGAAAGCTTGATTGTCAACATACCATTTGTGAAAGAAGATGGGATTTTTAAAAAGTATTAATCAGGGGAACAGAGTCCTCATGGGTGGCTTTGTGCTTTTCTCAAGTGACTGAATTCCCTCCTGAAGAAGTTCAGTCAACCCTCTCTGGACAATGTGCCTGCTTGGCCATGGCAATGAGACTCTCAGCAGGAGCCAAGCAGAGGCCAATACAACATTATGGACTGTTAGCCTCTGGAGCTGTGAGCAAAACACACATTTCCTTCTATACTACCCAATCTTGACTATTCTGTCATAGTGACAGAGCATAGGCAAAGATAGTTAAGAATGCAAGACAGACTGATTCCGATGTCCAAGTCCAGAGTGCCACAATAAATTTACCCCTTTGAAAGTGGGGATTACAAGACAAACCTAAAAATTGTCAGACTTACCCAATGCCATGCAAGTCTCTGGTTTCTCTTAGGTACAAAATGGGATGATAAAGAGAATGGTGTAATTTATACATCTGATTTGGTCTCCTTAATCTATAGGTACACTTTATATTTTACTTATATTTCCCCCAATACCTAAGCCCATAATAAATGCCTGGTAACATTTCACTGAATAGACTTGATTGGAGCCAAATTAGCTATGCAAACCAACATCAGCTGATTTCAAACAAATCATTTGACTGGAGCTCTTGAAGGAGGGAGCATGCTGCTTTTGTGACTAGTTGAAGCCTAACCTCTATTCCAACCATGCATTCTAAAAATAGTCCAAGCAGGTGAGTAGTGAATAATTTAGAATCTAGAGCAATTGTTGTAAGTGAATACCTGAGCCTACTTTCTGCCAGGAAAATCACTCTGTGTTCTGATTTGCAGAAG
This sequence comes from Phyllotis vaccarum, assembly GCA_033318265.1. Taxonomy (NCBI): domain Eukaryota; kingdom Metazoa; phylum Chordata; class Mammalia; order Rodentia; family Cricetidae; genus Phyllotis; species Phyllotis vaccarum. Next base: position 33,289,275 of record JARWLC010000009.1, on the reverse strand, counting down.
AATGTTACCACAAGGACTTTTGCATAAGCAAGTGTCCATCTAAACCAGTAGCTCTCAACCTGCAAGTCTCTACCGTGTCACAGGTGCCACACATCAGATATCCTGCAAATCAGATACTTACATTACGATTCAAAACAGTAGAAAATTTATGGTTATGAAGTAGCAACAAAAATAATTTTATGGTTGGGGGGTCACCACAACACAAGGAACTGTATTAAAAGGTCACAGCATTATGTTGAGAACCACAGCTCCTCAGCAAATCAGTGTCTGTACTTCGCAATCCATAGTTGCTTCCTTCCCTAGCAAATATTCTTAGGTCAGAATTGAGCTCAGAGGCCTGAGACAGGGCAGTCTTAGCACACTGAGAGCCCTAGGTGTGTGCTAACAATATTTTGATATACTCAGCTCCCTCCCCACCCCTCACCCCCAAGCTGTTTTCTTCACTGCCTGAGCTGTTTGGTAATGTCTCAACTGCTGCTGTGGAAGCCTTTTCTGGCACGCTGCCCAGGGAGCAGCTCACTCTAGATTCTGCCTCTCTCCAGGAGTTGCCTGCTCTGGGTATAATGGGCAACATTGAAAGCAGCAAGGCTTTCGGTCGACAAGGTCGGAGTGCCTTTCATTCCTGCAATAATCAACCAGTGTAGCTCTTCCTGAGACCCAGAGAGAGAAGATAGGAGTCAAAAGAGCAATTACATTTCACATTGACTCCAGAAAAGGCTTGGATCACAAGACGGAAAAGAAAAAGTGGATTCTAGCCTCATCCTTAGCCGGGTTCCCTTTTGGTCATCTTTCTGATTGACACAATTCTGAGGCCATAGCGAGTTTCAGCTTGATGACATGAGGAACGCAATTTCTGCCTGCAGATGAGACCCTTCTTAGACATTTAGCACTGTCAGCATATTGCAGAAGAATGCAAACGAGCTGCCGGATCTATAACCAGAGACAGTAAGCAAAGGCCATTAATTATGTTTTTAAAAAAATGTTAACCCTAGCAGACTGTATAACAAGCGATTGTGCTAATTTCAATCTGTAATCAGTCCCTACATTAGCATAACTTTATTTATTTATCATTAAGGCAACCATTTAGAGAATATAATTTGGTTGGAAATGTCAGTAATTTTGCAGTGGCAGATTGCTGTTACACAGCTACCTCTGCTTGACCTTAGAGCTGCCAGGACTAATTACTTTAATTACATTAATTGCGCTGACCATTCTGGTGGTTAATGTAGTTGCGGTTACTCTTCCAACGTCGAGCAAATCAGCCTGGCTGCATTCTTAGCAAAATGGGCCAATACACTCCTGTAAAGGTCTCTGCGGACTCCTTTTGTGTTCGAGAGCCCAGATGAGTCACTCCTCCCTTGTTTCATCAGTTCCTCTCATACATTTTAAAACCCCTGAAAGCTGACAAATGAACCTCCAAGCTCTTCCAAACCCAAACCCAAATAACAGCAACAATAACACACACACACACACACACACACACACACCTGCTAAGTTTCTAACAGATTCCCATTGTCCATTGGAAGTTGACCGAAGTATTGTTACACTTGTAAACAGTGTAAATGTTTAAAAAATAGTTGAAGTGATTTCAATGTTTCGGAATGAAGGCTTCTTGAAAGCTCAAGCCTGTCGTTTGGACCTTAGAAATTGAACAGGCAGCTTTCCTGGGAATTAGAATCAAAGAGGATTAAATATTTGACTATGAGGTGACTAAAGGCCCATGGTCCTAGGAATCTATAAAACAGATACTTTCTCCTGCCAAAAGGTGTTCCCTGGGACATCTGATAAATAATTTACTCGTAGGAACAGATAGATCTGTTAGTCGAAATAAAGTCTGAGTGAAGTTATTGAGTCTGTAAGTCAGAAAGTGGATCACATGGTACATTGGCTTATCCAAAGCAGTAAACAACTGCTTGACTCTTCCAGGTGACCATCTAACCTCCAGCTGAATGTCAAGCGCTTCCTTCTTATCTCTGCTTCATTTTATTTTTGTGCTATTAGGGAATCCAACCCAGAGCTTTGTGCATGTAAATCAACCACTCTCTAGTGTTGAGTTATGTTCCCAAACACCTTCAGGTGTTTTGAAATTGTAGCATTCAATAACTTCAATTGTAAAAACATAGTTTGGTCTGCAATGATGTATGCTTATCTGCTTTATGACAACTTATACTCATTGGCTAATTGCAAAGATTGACATGTACTGAGTGAGTGCTGTTCCAGGCATTGTATGACACTACCACTCCACCTCAGACTCGCTAAGTAGCCTAGAAAACTTTGAATGTTGGATCATTCCTGGTTTATGCAGTGCTAGGGATTGAACCTGGGGCTTTACACATGCTAAGCAAGCTTTGTGCCATGTAAGCTATACCCCCAGTCCTGTTTTCAACACTTGAATATATTTGCTTAACCCTCCAGACAATCTGTGCAAAACACACTATTCACAAAGACTACTATACCTAGGAAATTGTGTAACTCATGGTAGGATCATGCTTCCCCAACCCTTGGGAAAACCTTTATTTAAAATTTAATTTTATATATTATTGCATGTGTCGGGGGGGGGGGGAGTGGTGTGTGTGTGTGTGTGTGTGTGTGTGTGTGTGTGTGTGTGTGTGTGTACATGCCACAGTGTGCATGTGAAGGAGCAAGGACCCTTGATGGGGTCATTTTTATCCTTCCAACCTCTCTGTGGGTTGGATCAAATCCAGGTTATTAGGCTTGCTTGCTGTGATAAATTGCCTTACAATTGGATGGATTCTTCCTGTAAGGCTACGGAGCTGATGAAACAGCTCTCTCCTCTGCAGTAACTTCCAGCTAGCTGTCTCTGACTTCTCATATCAGGGAACTCCAGTTTGGCAATCTGTCTCCTTAAGGTGAGACAGCTAGATCTGAATGAATCTTATCTTGCAGAATGCCTGCGCTGTTGCTTCAGGCTAAATCCTACTCATCTTTGAGTTTCCAGACCATCTGTCACTTCCTTGAGAGAGTCTTCCTTACCTCCAGTCTCTCTCTGGAAGCTTCATCATAAATTCCAGTAGCAATGTTCGCAGCCTGCAACTAAATAATTTGTAATTCCAATTCTTTGCTTTTAAGAGGAAAAAAAAGGGGTAACACTCCCCATTTGAAGTTGCTTTACTGTTAATTAGTAGGTTAACTTGTTAACTAATTAGTTAATCACTAAACCAAAAGAAATTCACAAATTCTTCTGGGTGTGTTCTATATTCCACCTATAGTATCGCCATGCTAGTTTGCTTTCTAGGGCCATGTTCATAGGCAACATGGAGAGGAAACGATGGCTGTGATTTACAAATCCCAGTCACAGTCCATCATTGTGGGAAGTCAGGGCAGGAACTCAAGGTAGGAATCTGAAAGTATGAACTGAAGCAGAGACCATAGAAGAAAGCTACTTACTAGCTTGCTTCCCACAGCTTGCTCAGCCTATTTTCTTACTACCCAGGACCACCTGCTGGGGTGGTACTGCCACTCTATAAGCTAGGCCCTTGCATGTCAATTATTTCTTAAGAAAATTCCCCACAGACTTGTCCACAGGCCGATCTGTTGGTGGTATTTCCTCAATTGAGGTTCCCTCTTCCCAGATGACCCAAGCTTGGGTCAAGTTGACAGAGAACTAAGTATCACATCTCTTCCATATGAATGTGACAGGCTTTTGCTTGTTTGCTTCTATTTTTGTTTTGAAACAAAGTGTTACTATGTTCCCTTGCTTGGCCTACAGCTCATTCCGTAGGCCAGGCTAGCCTGGTATTCTCAGAGATCCCCTGGACTCTGTCTCCTGAGTAGCTAATAGGTGTGTGCGTACATATTTAGTTACGTAATGGGAAGGAAGATACACCATGTAGAGATTTTCCAAGAGAGGGATTCAGGTAGCTCAGGCTAGCCTGGAACTTGATCTGTTGCTGATATTCCTGATCCTCTTGCTTCACCTCCCACATACTAGAAATACAGATGTGCTCCACCACATCTGGCTTATGTGTTGCTAGAGGTGAAACCCAGGATTTTGAGCAAGTCAGACAAGTACCCTACAACTGAGTAACATCTTTATCCCACCAATAGCTTTTACTTAAAAAAAAAAAAAATCCACCTCACTGGGCAGGGTGATGGTTGCCTGTAATCCCAGGACTGGAGGGAGGTTGGGGTTGATACAGGAGGATCATGAGTACCAGATCAAACTGGGATATTGCAAAACCTTATTTAAAAAAAATCATGTCTAGAACTTGACCAGGCGTGGAGCCCTGAGTATAGGCTCTCAGACAGGAGCTGAGTCCCTTGACTTAGTCTTACAGTCCTTTCTTTATCACCCTTTACACAGCTAATTCCTTGGAAACATCTTGTGACTCTGTCAGGTCTGGTTTCAGGTCACCGTGACTTAAACAACCCCCAACATGAAACAGGGGCAGAGGGCAAATGAGCAGAAGGTCACACACTCAAAGAACAACAGTCCACTTTAGAAATGCCGCAATAAAACCCATTAATTTAAAAAATTAATGTCTTTTTTTTTTAGTTGGAAAAAGTCACATTACAAGGCTAAAACCAAACCAAAGCCTGGAAGAAATAACCCAACTTTCTGTCTCCATTATGGTTGGGTGTGGTTCCTCTGAGTTCTTATTTTCCACGGTCCTTCTGGAATCCTTTTCAAGATTCCTCTCCGACAGCACATCCAAAGTTTCTGTAATCAACTCTACCTTCTCAGAGTCTCTCTTCCATCCCCTCTTTCTGTCCTGTAGCATGGTCTTCCTCAGTCCTTCATTGCCTGATCTATGGCCCATCTTGCTCATTGAGTTTCTGGCTCTAAGTCTCCCATCTCTATATGCCTTCACACTGCCACACTGCATTTTCCCATGAAGAATCATTGGGCTCCCCTGAAAGCCACAAAACACGTTTGCCATCAGCTGCCAGGCACAGCTCCCAGATACCTACATTTGCAGTCTGAGGTCATTCTTTGCCAGAAGCAAGATCAGAGATAAACCATTCTATTTTTTTCCTCGTTGTCTTAACATTCCATCTCCATTGCTTAGAAATATTACTAATGATGTCTTATTCTAAGCCTGTGCACATGGTAAAAAAACAAACTCAACGTTTTAATCTTTATTTTTGTCAGCAGAATTGACTTCTTGAAAAGGTCTAGTTTGCTTATATTTATACGCACATTTGTATGTTTGCCACAAGGATACGGATGTCAACAGAGTTGAGAACAGGGTGTAAGATCTCTGGAGCTACCCGACATGATGGTTGGGAGCTGAACTCCGGTCCTCTGGAAGAGCAGCAAACACTCTTAACATCTTTCCAGTCCCCAACTATATTTTTTACTTGATTATGTTTTAGTTTTTGTGTGTATTTGTTGGCTTTCAATCTGGATCTCATGTAGCCTGGGCTGGATGTCAATTGACTATGTAGTCAAGGATGACCCCCAACTTCTGTACCTGCACTTCCCACGTGCTGAGATTACAAGCACACACCATCACATTTAGCTTTAAAAAGCAAACACATAAACAGAACCTTCAACTGAGACCAAAACAACAACAGCAAAACATTTATTCTTTTTGGGGGTGGGGAGGAAAGGGTTTATTTCAGCGTACACATCCCAGTCACAGGCCATGAAAGGAAGTCAGGGCAGAAAGCCAAGGCAGGAATGAAGAGTCAGGAACTGAAGCAGAAACTATGGAGGAAAATTGCTGACCAGCTTGCTCTCTGTGCCTTGCTCAGCATATATTATTTTCTCTTTCCAGTCTTCAAACTCTCCATGTACCCTGCCCTTTGCTTTCTTTCAAAGTCATGGCCTTTTTCTTATTTATTGTTTTGTGTGTGTGTGTGTGTGTGTGTGTGTGTGTGTGTGTGTGTGTGTGTGTGTGCCTATGTGTGTATGTGCATGTGTTTGTGCCTCTGTGTGTGTGTTTGTGCATGTGTTTGTGCCTCTGTGTGTGTGTATGTGCATGTGTTTGTGCCTCTGGGCGTGTGTTTGTGCCTGTGTGTGTATTCCTAAATATAAAATATACCACCTGCTCAGTCTGTATAAAGTTCCTTGTATGTATGTTTTTAGGGCTGACCACTTGGTATTGGATAACCCATAATATGCTATTTTCCGGAGAAGGCTATCTCTCCTGCTTTCGGTACTCTATAGTTACCTGAAATTCTTTGTCTTGAATTGAACCCTCATGTGCTGTCCTCTTTCTATGTTAGCCATTGTCATTTGGTGTCTGCCTTGTTCCCGTCATGTTTAGGCAGCCATGTTGGTGAGCCAAGCTCAATTCTCTACAGCACCATCCTTCCAGGGCTATGCTATCGAATTGCTTTTGTTCTTGGCTGCAGGTTCTCTGAGCTCCTAGGCATGCTTTTAAAAGGCTGAGCTCTAAGGAGAGTTCTCTAAGTAACCGTATTGATTTCTTTAGTTTCTTCCATCTCTAATAATTTTTATTGTATCGTTAGAATTTAATTTTCTCCCCCTTCTGGGTCTAGCTGTATTCTTTAGAAAACCAAAACAAAACAAAACTCTCTGGACCTGGGACCAAACATGTTTTCTTTGAACTTTCAAAAATTTGTTTTTCCATACTGTGGGATGCATGGGCAATAAAGCTCAACACCGTTGTCTTCCTATTTAAATTTTATGAAGCTCTTCCTCCCATGCTTAGCCTGTCTTGTTTGCCAGCTGTCCTTTCTTGATATCAGAATCAAGTTCAGAATAAATGTATTCAAGCCGACAAGCTTTGCTTCTTTATTTGCTACTGGTCTTCCAGTTTCAGAGCTCCTGGGGATCCGAAATCCTATATGCTTAGCAAAGGCCATGTAGGGCTTTGCTCTGATTCTGTAGGCACTAGAAAGACATGTCAGTGGGCCAAGGAGCCTCAGGAGAGGTCCCCTATCTCTTAATACTGAGCTGAAGGTGACAGGTCACTCTCATCCCAGTGATTTATGCCAATATTCCTTTTCTGTGATTTCTGTTATTTAAAATCAATTTTTCAATGGATCTGACGAGACAAAAGACCAAGATGGGCAAACTTGCAACCAAGGAAGAACAAGGTAAGGGAATAGTAGGTGCCATGTATGGAGATTGTGTGGTAAGCCAAACCCTATGCTAAGCACTTACGCAAACTCTTGTTTCCTGTTGCTAATACTGTTGAAGAAATCTGAGCCATTCATTAATTGGTTTCTCAAAGTCACAATACCCTGGGAGTCTTAGTATAATAAAAACAGAAGAAAAGTACAAAGAAGCTGAAGAATTAGCTTAGCAACGAAGAGAGCACTTGGTGTGGTGATATACTGTGTATCAAATAAAGATATTCTGAAGATCAGAGAACAGAGCCAGCCAGAGTTAGCCATAGAGGTCAGGCAGTAGTGACACACACCTTTAATCTTAGCACTCGGGAGGCAGAGGCAAAGATCCCTCTGGATCTCTGTGAGTTCAAGGCCACACTGGGCTATGTGAGATTAATCCAGCCCAAAAGAGAAACAGAGCCAGGCAGTGGTGGCACACACCTTTAATCCCAGCCCTTGGGATCCCATGCCTCTCTGCTCTCAGTACTTGGGCAGCACATATGCCTTTAATCTCAGCCCTAGGAAGTTCTAGAGAGGAAGTGATATGGCTTGAAAGAGAAAAGACTATAAGAGGGGAAGCTCGGCTCCCCTTCCATTTGGGCCTTGTGGCTGCCTTTGTTTCCCCATTCAGTCTGAGAATTTGTGGAGACAAGACCTTCCCCTTTTGGCTGAGGAGCTGGCCTGGTGAGAAGTGGCCGTGGCTTGTTCCTCTGTCTCTGTCTCTCTCACTCTCTGATATTTTAGCATTTGCCCCAATATCTGGCTCTGGGTTTTTATTAGAAGATAAATTAGGATTTGTGTAACAACTTGGTTCTCTTGAGAAGACCTAGTTTTGTTACAAGCACTCATATGATGGCTCACAACCATTCACAACTCCTGTTCCAATGTCTTCTTCTGGCCTCTGTGGTTACCAGGCATGTATATATGGTATCCATACATTTGTGCAGGCAAAACACTTACACACATGAAATGAAAATGAATAGATTAGTAAAAAAGTGAAATACAAACTTAGGTCAAGGTGACAATTCCTGTTCTCCACCACATCTCATCTATATGCATTACAAAAGTTATGTCTTAGTTTGTCATTTTGGCATAAACCTAGACATGTCTGGCAAGAGGGAACCTCAACTGATAAATTGTCTCTATCAGATTGGTCATGTCTATGGAGTAAGGGCTTAACTGCTAATTGATGGAGCACGCCCTGGCCCACTGTGACCCGTCCTGGGTTGGAGTAAGGAAAGTAGCTAAACGGAATAGAATTCTGAAAACGAGACAGTAAGAATCATTCCTCCACTGTCTCTGCTTCAGATTTTGTTCCAGTCTTCCACCCTCCCTTCCCTGGACGAAGGAATGTAAGGGTACAAGATGAAATAAACTCTTACCTCCTCGTGTTGCTCTTGGTTAGGACGTCTGTCACAGCAGCAGAAATGCAAACTGGAGCAATTTATAAATGAGATGTTCATGCCAGGGATTGGTGCCACACACCTTAAATCCCAGTTGATTAACTTAGAATCTCTGAGTTCAAGGCCAGCCTGATCTGTAGAGTGAATTTGACAGTCAAGGCTACACAGAGAAACCCTGACTCGAAAAAATCAAATATATTTGTATGGTTTATACATACACATAAAAATACATATGTTTTATACATACACAGATGCACATACACACACATATGTGTATGAGATGCTCAAATTTATGCCTGTTTCAGCAAACTTCAAGAGATCAGCTTCTCATTCTGAGTATATTAATAATAATTTTGAGACTTATTATTAAACGTTCATCTTATTTTTTTTCTTAGAGAATGTGCCTTTTATGTGACTGGACTTCTGCTAGGCAGCTTTTGGTTTGTTTTCAGCTTTGAATTCTATTGATGAGATTTCTAAACAAAATTCGAAGAGAAAGGTATGTACCATCATCCTGGTAGTCATGGATTTTGTGGTCGTTAAAGGAACTAGTTTCCTTGGTACATTGCTGTCAGCTAAACAAATAAACGTTCTTTGAAAAGTCTGCTTTTAAATACTAATGGAAATATTGATTTTTTTTCACCTCTGTCTTTTTTTTTTTTTTACCAGAAAATTCCTATTTACCTCCTAATCTTTATTCAGACTTCTGCTCTCTTAAGTGTTAGTGTCCCAGGTAAGTGCCAAGCCAGGGTGACTAAGTGGGTGTCAGGCCCGTTTGAGAAGCAGGGGGAAGACTTAATAAATGGCCCAGGTCTCCTGAGTCAATGGACCCTGTCTCTTCTACTTTCATTCTCAATTCACCACAGAAACCTGATGGAGTCAGATGTGAAGTCAAATTTAAAAGCTGAAAGACAAAAGATGGGGGCAAGATCCGATTTCAGAATCAGGTAAAAACATCATAAGTCAGAGGAAATCTTTATTATTGATTTATAGCCACAGACTGTTGTCTAAAGGTTTCCTCTTTAAATTAAGAATGCTAACGATTTTGGATCTTGAAATAATCCAAAAGCTGTAGATATCAGAAAAAGGGATTGGGTGTATTATTCAACCAGAAAGTGCCAATAAGTGGATACTGGGTCTGTTTCCTCAGCAACTGGCCAGCAACTTGAGAATCTCTGGTTTCAGGGGGCTAAGATTTGTGATGGTAGCCTGCTTGCTGAGGCTCCTATAACATCCGAACACAATGACTTTCTGATACACATTCAGATTGAGAATACAAGTTCTGCCTAATTAGTTTTGGAGACTGGAAGAGCCTACTCAGATCCCATGAAAGCATTCTGGGAAGCCTGGGACTGGGCAAAGTGTTGATTCTTTCTAGAGAAACCAGTAGTTGCCAGGAAACCAAGGAAAAAGAAAGGACCCCCCCCCCAAAAAAAAAAACCCATATAAATGTTGCTAGGAAATTGCTATGGAGTGGTTTTATTACTGAGTATTTAAAGTTTTGTTGAGCTATTGTGTATGTGTGCATGCAGCTCACAAATCACCTCTGTGATGTCTTAGAGAGGAAGGGTTTCTTTTTACCATTAAGCAAGTAGTTTATTCTGTGGCTGCAGACCCCTGCTGGCTGTTTTCTAATGCAATTAAATTCTGGCACTGTGTACCTGGAGACAGCCTCAGATCCCTTTCTGCCAAACTGCCCTCTTACCTTGAGGTACCAGCTACTGCTGTTTTAATCTGGACCTTGTACTGGCCATCCATGGGAGTTCCCATAATTCCCTCAAAGAGCAGCTCAAACAATGAAGACATTTGCTCACTTATTATACAAAGATACACAGGATGAGGAGGAGAGAAGGACTTCTGAAAGTTTCTCTCCTTCAGAACCATCCCACGCTACCACAGTTTATACTAGTGTTCAGTTCCTCATAGGAAAAAAGCTCTATGCTTTAGCTGTGACTGAAACAACAATGACCAAGCTGAAATGAAGCTGGACAAAAGGTTATAACCTACTGCAAATAGACCTAAATGAGAAGCCCAGAAAGGCCTGTCTGACCAGATTCTTGTAGGCCTTCTGAGAAGTGTTCCTTCCTTATGGGCATGGGCCAAGGCCTGCTTCTGAGATAAAGGTCTTATCTTTAAGGATTTGTGGCCATCTCCTAGGCAGCCAGACAGGAATTCCAAGCTAGAAAGGTGAGAGAAGGCTTGAGCTGGGATAGCCTGCCCTGGAGAAGAGAAGATTTAACCAGTATGGCCTGTTTACTGAGGGAAAATAAGCCAGGAACTGTTGTCAAAAGTGATGGCAAAGCAATATGTACGTAAGCTCCTTGGGGCTTGTAGGGGGAACATTCCCTGCATCTGTGACATATGAAGGATTTGTAAGGTGAGGTACGGGCAGCTTAAAGTGAAGCACAGTCACACTGCTCTCCGGATACATGGTCTGGTTCATTCTTGTGAAATGACTGTTAGGCTGGACTGAATTTCCTTTGCGGTTCCTTCAGACCACAGCCAGCTATGAAAGACAGAGCCTGGGCTATTCCCTTCTGAAAATAGTGTCTACTATTTGAGTGGTAGACACTTTCATCTCTCTCCATCGACTTTGTAATATCTTTAACTTGCTGTAGAATTATAAAGCCGAGGAATGACAAGGCCTCTGATGACTTCAAGGAGGCTTTGGAAGTGTCCTCTCCCCCCTCCCTCACTGAAGCACTAAGGTACACAGCTTAGTCCTCCTCTGGTAGCTGTCCTTGAGACCTCGGTGCCAGATGATGACACCCACAGTGCAGCTGCCTCCAGTTACAAAGGATTTCACTGTCTCCTGGCTCCAAATGAAGCTGAGCGTTTTCTGTGGAAGTCTTTCCCCCTTTATCAACAAGACACTGGTAGAGATCCCCAGTGTACCTCACTGGCATAGTGTCTGCTGAGCTATATGAGGCCTTGAGTTTGATACCCAGTATCCAAAAAGGTAACTAAACAAAATCCAACCTAATAAGCACACTCTGCTCACATACATTCTTCATTTTGTATGTTAAAGTGCAGTATATCAGAGACCATAATCAATACAGAAAAAAGAACGAGGGGTCCCAGGATCTAGGCGTTAGAGCTGGTGTTTGGGTGTAGGGCTCTCATTCAGGAGACAGCTTGCTTGCTTTCACACAACTTTTAGTGACTCTAAACCAGTGGTTTTCAACCTTCCTAATGCTGCAACACTTTGATAAATTTTTCCTCATGTTGTGGTGATCCCCAGCTATAAAACTATTTTTGTTGCTACTTCATAACTGTATTTTTGCTACTATTATGAATGGTAGTGTAGTATGAGGTTTCTGGCCCTGACTTTCAGGCCTAACCTTAAGGTTTAGGACTCACAGACCCGCAGACCCGCAGTCCCACAGTCCCACAGTCCCACAGAGATACACAGAAGCTTTCATTAATTTGAGGCTGATTGACCTAAGGCCCAGACATATAACTTGCTAATTCTGTACCCTTCATCTAACCCATGACTCTTGTTCAGCCCTGTGGCTGGGTACCTTTTCTTAGAGCAGCATAATTGTCCTCTGCTTCTTTTGGCTTCTCTCTGGCATTCTGTCTGGCATTCTGTTCTCAGAGTTTTTAGTCTGGTAGCCCTGCTCACACTTCCTGCCTGGCTTTGGCCAATCAGCGCTTTTTATTAAACCAGTGGGTGGGACAATTATTTACCATGAAATAACACAATACCCCTACATAGTAGTATAAATATCTGTTATGAAGGATGTTTGATAATGTGATGCCTATCAAAATGTTTGTTAACCTCCCAAAGGGGCCATGACCCACAGGTTGAGAACCATTCATCTAAATGCTGTTGGCCATTGTATCTAGTTAACGCTTGAAAATTATAGATTAGTTTTAGTTCTAGGCCCTACCTGTGCTCCAGACATTGGGCACATTAAAGGGATGGCTGAGGGAGATGCTCAGTGAAAAGGTGCTTTCTACCAAACCCCAGGACCTGTGTGCTTGATCTCAGGAACCACATAGTGAGAGAGCTGTCCTCCTCCCCAGCTGTCCTCTGACTTACACAAACACACACACACACACATACACACACAGATATACACAGACATACACACACATGAGAGAGAGAGAGAGAGAGAGAGAGAGAGAGAGAGAGAGAGAGAGACTAAAAAGAAAAGACGGAGGAGTTGAGAATAATAATACACATTTTTAAAATAACAAGCCAGACAAATTTGTAGTGAACAATTGCTTCCTCTCATCTCTGACTTCAATTATGCAGTTTCCAAATTCCATTCTACAACTGAAAATTACATAGATGCCCAACTTGCACCTCATAGCTTCTGTGAACTTTTGGTACATTTTTAATGCATTCCCAAGGTGATTCTATTGCCCTGGCAGATTATGAAAATATAATGAAAGGGCCAGGATGTCTCACTGCAATGGATCTACTTCATGCTGCATGGGCTGGGGCTTTGGCTGAGTAGTCAGAAAGTCCTTCATGTGCTGTGAGGGTAAGGGAGGTTTTGCTTTGCAGGTGGTGTTTGACTTAACAAGGTCTAACTCACAGTGGTTTGGCTTTACGAAGGCAAAATCAAGAGACAGTCAATAGATACTTGGTCCCCTTTTTATTTCTTTCAAGGCTCGAGACCAATTCTAGGTTAGTGTCCTACTACCAGACTACATTCCAGACCCCATACTTCTGGCTTTGAATTTTTATTGTTGCACAGACTAAAATGTCCCTTGGAATGCTTAAGTACTGCAGTCATTGAGCATTTGCTAGTCTCTGCTCCTAGGCAGCTATTCAATCATTAGTAAAAGAAACTAGTTGAATACCACACTCTACAATATTCTGTCATCGTTAAATTACTTGGAGCTTTCAAAACTTTAAAAGAAGGTACGGTTGGATGATTTTTCATGTCTATAGGGCAATAGAAGGTTTTAGTGGCCGAGAGATAAGTTGGGTTGAGCCATCATAGCAGTGAGTCATTAACACATTTTCAATGTGTGTGATTTTTCAATTGACAATAAGTTTCCTGAGGTCATGCTCTATCTTAAACTGTGAAGTACAGCTAACACAAAACAGTTCAACAACAGGAAATAAACTTATAACCTTGAACTTAAGAAAACTATATAGATCTGATTTTACTATTTGGTTGCTTGCTGTATACCACTACCCCACATTTGAGAAAACCTCTAATACTTTGGGGTGTAAGAAGACTAATAGCTTATTTTGAATCCATCCATACTACTTCTTAATAGATCCTGATTCCATTCAGATATGAGAGATCTGTCACAGCCTAAATACTGTAAGGGGGGCAGATTCCCATATGTCAGGCCGAACCTTCCTCTCATCAAATATGGACAAAAAGCATCATGGTGATGAGGACCGTTGTGACTCTCTTGTGACTGAGGTGATGAACCTTAGTCCTGAGCCTACACTGACCCAGAAATGAAAGAACTGAGATGTGTGTCAATGCATGGAGCTCGGCACCCAACACTGCTGTCGCCCTCACTCTGTCTAAGCTTCCTGATATATGACCCAATAATTCTATTGCTCGAGCAATTTGGAGCTGACTTTTCTGTTACTTGAGACTGAAATCCACCTAGGTAATCCATCTTCTTTAAGTCTAAACCTCTCATTCACGATCTTAATTCATCTCTGAATTTTTGGTATGTTTTATTAGCTTCTTGACCATTTCTCTTATCTGTTTTTTTATTCTGTTCTTTTCACTTTGTGACCCTCAGATGACGTAGTGCCTGTGTGTTTGCCATTTTTGAAAATCATGTCTCCTCTCTAAACTGGCATTCCAAAGTACTGAAGTGCATGTATATAACATGTGTACCCCAGCTCTTGATCATACTCCAGAATGTCACCTAATGACCAAGAAAGAGGAAGCTTTGTCCAGTAACTCATTTTGCAGATCCAGTTGTCTGCAGGAGATACTGCCACTGTTCCATTGCTCAGGAAGTGAAGGACTTTATGAATCTTGATGCTAAGGAAATGAGAAAAGGTTTCCAGTGGCTCAGAGGGCCTTCCTTCTTCTCTACAGTGGGAAGCTGACTGGATTTTCTGAGGAATAGAATCGATGCAGGAAGGAAGGAATCAATTCCCTCTTCTGCCTTATGTCTGAGTTCTTTTGTATGCAACCAGTTAAGTTTTTACAAAAAACACAATAGAGATTAATATTATTTTAATGTCCTTATTACATTTGGTACATCCAAAGTTTTTCCTTAAGGCCATTCAAGCATGTACAAGAGCCTTTATCTGCCCTCCTGGTAACTTGTTAAGACTTTTGCAGTCCTGTTAGGTGGTGACCTTGGTGAGCAGCTAGTGACCTTCATAGCTTCTAGATTTGTGGGTTGGTTGCTTCAATCTCTCCATAGCTCCCCTTAGGAGGGCAATGATAAAGTCCAGCTGCCTCCCATCCCCAGGCCTACAGTAAACACAAGACTACTGGGGAAAAAAATGGCTTCTTCTCATTTCCCTAGTTTGATCTCCCTTCCATATTTAGGTGGTCTCTGTGGTCCCCACATGTGGAATTATAGCCTCAGTTATAGCTGCCAAGATCGTAGGTCTTTGAAATATAATAGATTGTTCACAGTTACCCACAATCTTGCTTCAGTGCTGAATATTTCCTTTTTCTCTCCCAAGGAATCCATCCCCACTTTTACTGGAAAGTGACATCATGCCAAGGAAAAGACATCAGAAGTTCTCTCTGACACGTAAAGCTTGAGGTCTAAAGAACTATAGTGCTTCAGCTTCACACTGCCAACATCTATACTTCGGAAGATTATATTTACAGGACAACAGCTACATAAATTCCAGATGATCCCCTTCCAAAACACAACCCAGTTCTGAGAGTTGGCATGTGCAAGAGCTCCTTCTTGTTAGTAAAGTAACTGTGCTTGAAGCTGTAGCTAAGTTGGTAGAGTGCTTTCCTATCATACAGGAGTCCTTGGCTTCAAAGACCAGCATTACATGAACTGGGTCTGACGTCACATCCTAGCATTCAGAAGGTAAAGGCAGAAGGATAACTGTTCTAGGCCATCCCTGACTGCATAGTTTGCATTACATGAGACCTTGTTTGAAAAGATATAACTATCCCCAGTATCATGATTTCCATTCCCATGAACTGAGGGAAAGAGTGGGAAGAAATAGATGCTCACAATTATTTAATGTTACTTAAATGTCAGAATTTTCATGCTTATGAATTTATTTGTTCATCATGAGAGCTCCACAATGAGGGGCATTGAAAACCATTTCTTTTGCTTTTCACAGTGGCATAGTGATGTACAGAGAGGTTGAGTGGTGCTTCCTCTCAAGAGTAACTAAGTAGAGACTTGAGTCTGGTCTTGTACCAGTTCCTTCATATGCATTTCACCAAGGCCAAAAATCGAAACTCAAAGTGTCAAGAGGGCCAGGCTCCTTGCATGGATACAGGGGAGAAGCTCCCATGGATATTCTGGCCTGTGGACATGCCTGGTGTTCCTACCTTGGCTTGGGATAGCATAACTCGAACCCAGTTCTTTTCTTCGCAAAGCCTTCCCTATGGATCTTTACATCCACTTCTGTTTTCCCAGGGATATTCACTAGTTCAACATCAACTCTAATCCAGAAGGATCTCACAGTCAGTTTCTTAAACTTAACTTGCACATCATTAGATAACATTCTGAAGTTCAGTACAGACACTTATTTCTAGACACTTCTAGTCAAGTCTCTACAGAAGTCAGGAATATTCTGCAGATCATGTGGCAATGTGGGTTAAAGATCCACCTGGGAGTCATGGTTAATTGATGCTGACGCCTCTTTATCACAATTGCAGAAACAATTCTGCCCTCAGTGATTCAAAGTAGTGAGCCTTGCATGTGGTGCTAGGACTTAAAATTGCCATGGGAAGGAGAGCAAGACAAAAGGTAATTCATGTGACTCCATTTAGAGCTTCCCATTTTGCAAATTTGGTGAGAGCCTGCACACGAGTCTCTTCAGTGGGAATGATGAAACAGGAGAAATGTGTCTATGGGTCTGCCATGACTGGTGAGCAAAGGTTAACTTATGAATGAGGCAATCACAGGAATATCAACGGCAGGGTGTGATATGGGCCAATGACGTGGGACACTTTCAAGTGTTCAGAGAAAGAACAAGAAATCTGAGTTGAAAATTTTAAGTGAAGTAGTAAGCACCAGATCCTTGGGTGCTCTGAAGCATGTAAGAGGAACATAAATAAAGATCAGACATTACTTTTTTTTTTTGGTTGTTTGCCTTTACTGGAGAGACACCTGCAAAATAGGTTTAAGATTCATTGGTGAATTTATAAATGTTAGACACATGTTATATAAAGGTCCATGAAAATTTCTAGCTCTTCTGCTGGGTTGTTTTGTTTTGCCCAAATCAAGGAAGAAAATAGTGAAGAAAGTTGATGAAAGGAAAGTCAGAAATGGGAGAAGGGGTAGGACATTTCCCCTCCAGCTAATGGGGAAATCAGATTTACAATGGTGAATTAAATCGAAATTTAAAAGTCGACCTTAGCCTCTCTCAGAGATATTTTCTTTGGCCTCCTTACAAACTCCTTGTTCTTGGTAAACTGCAGCCTTTTACTACAGCCAGGGTCCAACAGTTGGGGTGTCCATTGCCGAAATAAATGATAAATGTCATTTTTCAGACTAAAATAATGAAAACATGGCAATACCGCTCACATCCATTGCTCAGAGACTCATCTTCCAGAGTCTGCAGTAGAAGCATAATTGTGGAGACTGGACAAGGAGGAGAGAAATGGGATTCTGTTGACCAAATGGTATGATATGACATTTCAGTTAGATCAGTGAAGTGAATTTGGGAGTCTTCCCTAAAACATGGGGATAGTCAATAGCAATACATAGTGCATTTCAAAAGAAGACTAGTATTCAAAAGTCTAATTTAAAAAAAAAAAAAGGTCAGTGAGCGTATGGTATGCTAATTGACTTGATTTAACTAGCCATCTTGTGTCCATCAATTTCTACATTATCACCCATAAAATGGACAACAGTAACATATCAATTAAAAGGAATACTACTGATTTTTTAAAGTCTCTTCTTACCTTAAAAAAGACCTTTTTTAAAATAGCATACGAGGAAACACACACAGAGACTTGTGACCTGAAAGGGACGTTCTTCTTTACCGCTGCTTGCCAATAGAGAGAATATCAATATCAAATTTCATCTCATGATGAGAAACCTCTCCTGCTTTCACATTTATAGCCCAGCTCTAACTTTTCACCCCCATCGACTTGGTAGAGAACGTTCAGAGTCTTGGGAAGTCCTCAGTGTCTAGAGGTCAGCACTGAATTACGTCCATTACATCAGGCTTCACACGTGAAAAATGAGCAAGGCTCTTTTTTTCCCCCTTTTCTTTCTTACACATTTTCAGAGATAATCTTGGCAGAATGTTTAAGGGAAAGATAAACAAAATGTCAGGAGCATTTACAAAGAAACGGTACAACAGAGAGGCCAAGGTTTCAGGACAGGAATGGATGGGATGGTGACCGCCTCTGGAGAGGTGATGCAGTGGTCCTGAGTGTCTTTAATGGTAGCCTGAAGTGGAAAGGCAACCTCTCTCCTTCTCTTCTTGGACTCAGGCGAAAAGCCATTAAGTTGTTTCCTGTGGCTTCTATTTATCCGCAGAGGGGCCACGAGAATACACGGAGAAAGAGGTAATGCTTAGCTTTCCAATTCTCCTTCTTCTTTAGGAAGTTTCATGAAAACCTAATAAGAATCTGTGTGATGCTCCAGATCTGCATGTTCTAAGTGTCCACAGATGTTTTCTCTTGGCACAGATAATAAGGATCTAAGATTAAATGTTATCGTTTAATAATTAATACCGTTCAGGTTCCCTATGCCTTCTGTTGAAAGTTGGCACTGTGGCACAGCCGCTGGTGGGCTGGCATTCTGTAACACCCGATGTGCACGTTTCCAGGCTCTTGTAATATCACATCCGGGAGAAATGTACTTTTAACTTTTCAGGATGTTGTAATTATATTTTTCAAAAACCGGACCAGATGTTAGAATCTGCTCATATGCATTTAGTGCCATATCTACACTTAAGAGTTACTGATGTATTTTGAAGAGATCAATAATGTGCTCTCTTTAATACTCTTTGGGATCATTATGATTTTTATTGTTATGTGGAGTTAGGGGCTGAACCCCTGGCTTTGCACATAAGTAGGAGACCTATTTACCACTGTTGGAAATGCCTCTAGTTCCTCTCCCCATTTAACTGTAACTGTGAAATTTCCATCTATGAAATGTTAATATGTGAGGAATCTGAACCAGGACTATGCAAATAGTCTGGGTGCAAGTGTAACTTCTTCGGTGTCTCTGTAATTCTGAAATTAGGTCATGGAAAACACTCTTAAAAACTTATTCTACATATCTAAACTTGCCCTAAACATTCTTCTAAAACAAGCCCAGGGCTGAGGCTACAACTCAGCGGTAGAGAATGGCACACAAGGCTCTGGGTTAAATCCCTGGCATTGTAAAAATGTGATAATAGAATGAGAGACCCTTCCATACCACCCACAGAAGCATTGAATAAAGGAAATCCGTCTTTCGATATGCAAAAGTAGAAAACAGGTAGATTAAAGCCCTCCCCCCTTCCTCCAACAGAGTATCAGTTCTGTGTATTGTGTAGCTAACAAGGTCACAGGCTGTTCAGCTGCAGGAGCAAACCTGATTAAGACAGTGATAATCTTTTGAAAGACTGCAATTCATCTCCATTTGAGGGACATTATCCTAGCGTTTCAGTCATCTCGGAGAGCAAGGTTAACAGATATTCAGTGATGAATTTTTGAAGGCTGTAGTCAAATCTTGTTCTCCCGAGTCTCTCTAAAGGGCTGTCAAAAAGCAATGGAGTAAAAGCAGCCAAATTTGTACCCAGACTCCCAGGATGGCTGCTACCTAGGAAAGTGGTGTCTGATTCAGACAGACACTACGTTTACTTAAGTAATTTCCAGCTTGCTTTAGATTGAAGACAAACTGTTCTCATTGCTCACGTGGGAGAGAATTTACCATAGAAGCTTTGTTTACTTAAAATAAAAAAGCATAAGACAGAAGATCCAAGGAGAGGGTGCTATACTTCTGCAGTGTTCACATACTCGAATGAGGGGACAGCATAAGTGCTCACTCACTAAATTCCTCTGAGGTAAATATGAATGTTAATATCTACAAATGGCTTTGAAACTTATTTTTAAGAAAAAGGATAGATAAAAAATGAAAAAGATCAAACATCTTCTGGGGTTTAGGGGACCTGCTTATAGACAGGTTATTCACACTGAGTATTTCCGGTAACCCTCATAAAGTAAGTTTGCTCTCTACTCACGTATTTATATATAATATATGTCTGATATGTGTAATCATGTAAACATGAAGTGAGCAGTACCAATTCACAGGATCCATTGGGAACTGAAGTGGGGAAAAACTCTCTGAATGAATGTCTCCTCCATCGCTGTAGTTGGCCCAAATCTTTGCTGAATGCTTTGGTAGGATCCTGCCTGACCATTCATTCCAGTGACTGTTCTTTCTCTCGTGATGAGACCAGTTTCTTGAATGTGGGCTATTGCTATAATGTAAACGTCCAATGGGCTGGAGAAACCTCAGTAACTATCATTTTCAGGCATCATAATGTAGCAATGGGGTCAAGGAGGACTTGCTGACAGGCCTTTCCCATTGTTCGATACTTAGAATGTCCAGAGACACTAGCATACTACTTTATGCAATTTAACTTCTTGCCACAGAATTTTTAATGAAGAAAATGTGTGGTGCATATCCGTTTCTGTTTCCTTTTCCTTCTTTTTCTCCTTTTTAAATAAAGCTTTGTATGAAGCCTACTACTTCATTGTGCTAAGATCTCAGTATGAGAAAACAGGACGCTCTAGCTTGTTTGCTGGGTGTGAATATGGTGTTAAAGATGGGAACGGCTAAGATAACAAATATTTAGGGTCTTACACTGAACAAACTTAAAGCTTTTATTTAGAGAGTAGTAAATGACTAAAATGGATCATAAAGCAGGACTGTATGGTCAGGAATGCAAGACAAGCTTAAAGTTCTGGGATTGTAGTACTTATTTGCCAGAATTCATTAGATGTTACACTTTAAAGGGGTAATACAAGTCATAGTTCAATCCACCCACCCGGCCTTTTGAAAAAAAAAAAAATGCAATCTTCTCAATACATTCCTGTGATTCTATTACCTTATTTGAAGGCATTACCAGAAACAAACTCGCAAGACCCTTTTAGAATGTTAAGTCCTGGCCAGTTCTTGTCAGCTTGACAAAGGCCCGAGTCATCTGAGAAGAGGTCAACTCCAGAGAGAAAACGCCTCCTTCAGGTTTGCGTGCAGGCAAGCCTGTGGAGCATTGGTTATGGGAATAGCCACCTATTGGGTGGTACCATCCTGGGAAGGTGAACTTGAGGTGAATAAGGGAGCCCCTGAGCAGGCCTGAGGGAGCAGGCCAACAAGCCGCATTTCTTGGTAACCTCTGCTTTGGTTCCTGCCTTCAAATTTTTGCGTTGATTTCCTCTGTGATGGACGCTGATGGGGAAACTGAGGCAGATAAGCTCTTTCCTGCCCAGGTGGCTTTGGTTATGGTATTTTATCACAGCAACAGAAGGCAAACTAGAAGTCTTAGTATACAGCTTCAGGGCCTCTTTATCAGTTTCATGTGTGCGGCGGGACTCGTTTGTACTTATTGATAAAGCACGTGAATATCTCTTTATTATTCACTGGGGCACAGGGCACAGACCCACGGAGGCATTTAAGTAAATGGAAACAAATAAACAAAAAAGAAGAAGGAAGACACGGCTGTTCCTAGGTATGGTGGAGGAAAAAGGTTATTGTCAATAGAAGGGAAAGTGTAGGTAGAGGCAGGGACATCTGGGAGTGGTGTTCCTAGTAGACATGACCAGACTGAGCCGAGTGGGCTATGTGGGAGATGGGGAGAGGAAGAGAGAGGAAAGGGAACCAGAAGCAGCAGCCAGGATACCAAAGGTACAAAAAAGGAGTGGGTAGCCAAAATATCTGCAAGAGACTTTGGGGGAAGGGTAGCCCAAAGTCTGGGCTGGAGGTAAAGGGCAGGATATGCCAGCCACACATTGTAATGGGTAGGGACTAAGGAATGCTGGGAGAACCTGGAAGCCAGGTCCACTTTGGTATGTTTAACAGGCACCTCAGACATTTGTCCTGTTTTGAAACTTAACATTGACTCTAAATCATTCTTCATCCAAAGGTGTCCTTCAAGGCCAGCTGCTCTGTAGGGATCTAAACTCTTTATGGGTATTGGTGGTAATGTCATGGTCTGACCAGTTGCAGGGGATGGTACACCCTGCATCTTCTAGACTTTTTAGATACGCTTTCATTCTGAAAGTAGCAGAAGAGAGCCTCTAGAAGATCACATTTTTTGTTTTTTGTTTCTTTTTCCATGAGAACTGCGATATAATGACCTTCACAAAGTACAAGGACACTTCTACTTGGAAAAACTAAGGAGAAAGCCATCCTTCATGGAAGAACATGCTAGTTCAAGCATTCTTTCTGTTGTGAAGTGGATAATTGCTTTGGGGAGTCCATTCTGTTTCTTTCAAACATATAAAATTTTGGAGTTAATTATTTTGCATAACCAGGCTCCAAAACAACAAATCCAGTGTGGTGGTACACATCTTAATTCTGGCACTTGGAAGGCCATATAGTGCAGTTCAAGTCTAACCAGCTTGAACCCAGTCTCAGACATCAACAAAATACTAACAATGTCTCAGTATCCTGAAAACCATGTTTGACAAAGTTGTCCCTTGGTATCTATAGGGCTCGGTTCAGGACCCCCATCCCTATGTTCCTACCTACTGGTACAAAGACTGACAGTTACTTAAGGCTTTTATATGAAATTACCTAGTATTTGCATATAACCTATACATACCTTCCCATATGCTTAAAATCACCTCTAGATTACTAATAATATCTAATACAGTGTAAACCTTATATAAATAGTCAGCACATTGTCTAGGAAAACAATTGTATGAGTTCGGTATAAACTCAAGTTTTGTAATTTGTGTATTTGTAATTTTGTGTGCAGTTGAGGATTCCACATAGTACTTGTGGATGCTGAGGGGCTGTCTGTATATGCAAAAAACTCATTTGAAACAGAGAAGTTCATTTAGTGTGACACTCTCCTAATTACTCTTATTATTAATTTTGAATTTATCTTATATAAAATTCATTTAAGAAAATACTTCAGCTAACAGAACATCATAATCATAATGGATGTTTTCAGCTATTTATAGTTCAATATGCAAATTTAATAATATTGAAACACAATCTTTATACCATAATCACAAATAGGTTAAATTATGCCATCATATTTTCCAGGAACTAGGCTGAGGTCTGTTTTCATTTGTCAATTAAAATAATATGTACAAATATGAGGGAACACTACTATCTTTTATGATACTTTGCCAATTCAGAAATATATTCATAAACATTAATTACCCACAAAATTTCTAAAATCACCCAATGTGACTTGAATGATTTTGATGTTTTTCTTAGGAAAATATGCCCTGATCTTTTATATAACAAAGAGAGAGCTGTTTCTGATCTCTCTCTCTCTCTTGTTCTAAAGCTCAGAAGGCTGATAGTGGTGTCCTAAGCCACATTATACATTACTAATTCCTCCAGTGGAGTCTGGAGAGCCATTAAAGAAGCCAAGAAAATACCAACAAGCAGAATGAATTGTTCCTAAAAAATTAATTATTATTATTTTTAAGATTGTCGCAAGTTGGTAGATAGTCATTTTCTTAAAAATTAAATTATGCAAATTTACAATTAAATAAATTTTATTAAAACAAAGAAAATACATCTAAAATCCCCATTTCCTAACTATTTCCCATTGCTTACACTCTTGAGGTTATTAGTACCTATTGAATGAGAAAAATAATAATATAAATGGTGCACTATATCTGACTTCCATGTTCAGAAATCTCACTTTAGTACCTTGGAATTGGTTACTTTTAGGTCTCAGTTATCTTGGAATTCAGCAATACTACAACTCAGAAATGGCTGCACCCACTCCCCATTCATTCAGCATCCTCCCTCAAAGGTTTGAAAGCATTTTCTGGTATATATAACTGCTTTCTATTGAAAGTAATTGGATTTTCAAAATTCTGAATCTATGTCTCCAACTCTTCTGCTATAGTTTTAGTATAAAGTACCCTCCAAGAAGGCAAACATATGGAAGGCTTGACATGTTATTCTTGATTATATAATAGAAGCAATGTTCAGAAGTGAAGTTTTGAGTTATTGGATCATGTGACCTTATAAATGGATGAACCCACTGATAGATTCATAATTTAAGGACATTATTGAGTGGTGATGAAAACACCAGCAGGTGAGGTTTGAAGGGTGGAATTAGGTCACCAGGAAGTTCTCCTTGGAAGCAGAGATGCATGTGGTCTTTACTCTATAATTCCCCTCTCATCATACTCTACAATGAGTCAAAATAAGCTCTTCATCCCTTAAATGGTGTTTTTTTAGTACTTGTCACAGTGTTAAAACAAACTGAAAAAAGAAATATGTTCTCATTGAATTAATAAGGAGTTATAGTTACATACAAGGAACACACACCTTCACTGAATCAGTGAGTAGTCACAGGGTTGTATACAAGCCCTGTGCACATGAACATTGGATTCAGGAGGACTTGTAAGGTGATCTCGATGAGGCAGACATGTTGTGGTGCTGTGGCAGGAGGGAGCCATGCCACCACTGTGAATGCTAAAACCTTGAGCTCCTTAAGTTACATTTCTGAGCATCAGGTTCCCCAAGTGTGGAATAAGGGAAAGAAAGCTGATTTTCCAGGGCTTTTATGAGGATTAGGATTATATGCTCATTCTATGTAGGACAAATTTGGTTTTACGGAAGAAACTAGATAAAGGACACTTTTCCAGGAGGTAGGTGTTAATATAAATTCCTTTAGAGATTAATCAGTCGTGTGTGTGTGTGTGTGTGTGTGTGTGTGTGTGTGTGTGTGTGTGTGTGTGTGTGAGAGAGAGAGAGAGAGAGAGAGAGAGAGAGAGAGAGAGAGAGAGTGCATATAAATGTTAGTGACTTGTGTACCATGAAGAAGTCAGAGGAATGTTGTGAGAGTTGTCCTTGAGACACAGTTTTACTAACACATTTTCATTGTTTCTATAAAATTTAAATTAACTGGGCAGACTGGATTACATTCTGCAACTCAACCTCTGAGCCCTTGCTTCAGAAGTCACAGGGCATCACTTCACTGTGACCTACTCTGCCAGGCTCTGGGTTGATACTAGATCAGAGATGGGCTTACTTTGGCTCACAGTTTCAACTTGTGGGCTGCAGGTCCCTCCCTGCCCCTCCCCAGGCCAACCCCCCCCCCCCCCCACACACACACCTTGTGAGTGCCTGGGATTGAAGGCAGGTTATCACTGCCTTTATCCCTTCTGCCATCTCAGCAGCCTGTCAAAATGTGCATTCTAATTAGAGGTTTGGAATAGCTTGATGGAAGCTTCAGCCTTTCTTTTTGACCTATTACCCAATTGTCACACTGCTAGGGAAATCAGTAATTATTTCCCACCTATGTTCTGGCACCTCTTGCAAGAGGGCAGAATGACACAGGCATTTGAATCCCATTCTCTGGAATTCTTTAACCAAACAGTGTCTTCCGGTTGTACATCAGTGGGATAAAATTCAATAAAAACAGGAAGAAATGTTAAAATAAATGCAGGGCAGGTTTTCAGTGAGATTCAAAGGAGATGAAAAGTTTCCAAACATTAATCAAAATTTCTATCTCTTCTATTGCTTTCCAAAGTCTAAACTATTGATAAAATACTATGCATCAAGTATATTATTTATATTACAAAAATGTTAAAGTCCGTCATTTAACAATACTATTAGGCCAGATATTAAGGGCTCATGATGACTTGGGGGTCTTGAAGCTGAAAGCTTTTAGTGCTCTGATCCACTTCCTGGAGTCCTGGCCAATAAGCAATAAGCTGGCCTGCCCAGCATCTTGAAGTCAAGCTCCATTTAAGGAAAGACCCTTCCTCTTCTTTCTTTCTCTCCTCCTGTCAGAGGTCCAGAGCATCTCTGACCCCCCCCTCTTCCCTCCCTTTCAACTTCACTCTAATAAAGTCTCCATGTGAGTGCAGCCTGTAAGAGTGTCTCTTTCCTCTCTCACACACCTTATGCCACCACAGCTACCTACTTGCACAGGACTGGGAGGGTCCATCCACCAGGTCTGCCAGGTGCCCTCCTGTGCATGTAATATCATAACACAAGCAACATGATATTTTGTGGTAGGAGATGAAAAAGTCCACAATGAAGGTGGTTAAAGTATCCACATCATTCATCAATAAACCATAAAGGGGGATAGTAGGAAAGTGCTGCTGATGCTGGGAACCTTTTGAATTGCAGGCAAAGACACAGTTTTGAACAAATATTCAGCCAGATCCATCCACAAACATTGATTCTGTTGACAGTTTAAAAGAGGCTTACAATGTTTTTTCTTTTGCTCTTTCTTTATGTTCTGATACTATAATATTCTGAAGATTGGTACTTACGATGTTAAGGATTATCCCCTTTTTGAGAAGGTTGGGGGAAATTAAGTGAATTCTCAGAGAGAGAGTTAGGTGACCAGGTAGAGATCTGGTGTTTTAAACTGCACTTGGCTTCATGCATATTTGTATTTGTATGTGGTCATTTCCCTTACTCAATTAGCCTGACAGAGTGGGTCATAAAAAATGACGTCCTGTGACTTCTGAAGCAAGGGATCAAAGGTTGAGTTGCAGAATGTAATCTAGTCTGCCCAATTAATTAAAAAAAAATTCAGAAACAAAGGTAATATTTTAGTAAATCTCTGATATTGTATGTACCATATTGACACTAAAATTATCTGCAGCTTAGATTCAGGTGGGAATCTCACGTTTTCACTTGCTAAATCTAGAAGCTGGTAAAGGACCTCTGGCTTTGTCTACTTTCTCCCTTGGACTGTTTACTCTGTCTTAAGGATGGTCAGGAAGCCTGTGTGAAGAGAAGCAGAGACCTCCCCCAAGGCAGCAGCATCCAGCTGTTTACCGGAGAAAGCACTTCTGAGTGGTTCTTTCCACATTCAAACACAGCACATTCTGGTTTTGTTGTTTGATTTTGTGTTAACAGTTTCTTTCCAGGGCTTCCCAGAGCAAAGCACTCGCCATGAGCTGGTTTGGTCTCAATTCTTGATCCTCCTGCCTCAGCCTTCCTAGTGCTCTGATTACAGACTCATGCCTGTGCCTGGCTTTGTTCTGGCTTTGATCTGGAAAACAGATTAAACTGTTTTCTACCTTGTAGGATTGGTATAAAGATTAAATGAGTTGAGAGGCTCAGAAATGTGCCAGGTTCATGGGAGAAGCCCAAAGCTCAAAAGAAAGAGCCTTCATTAGCTCAGTGATTAGCTTGCATGAGAATCAGCTGGAGGCATGGCTAACACTCTGATTACTGGGCCCTATTGCCCCCTAAGTTTCTGATTAAATAAGTCTGGAGGTGGCCAAGTGCTGTTGCTGAGGCTGCTGTTGCTAATTCTGGGATTGAGCCTGCCTTCACTAATGCTTTCAATGGCTGAGGCCTTGCTGAGAGAATGCTTTCTCATTTCTGTTTATAAATGATTGGTGTTGGCTGGGTGCAGCTCTCAGCCCAGGCAGAGCTGTCAAGAGTGGGAAGTCTGATTTCTCTTAACTCAAGCAGGCACAGAAGTTTCTGATTTATTTCTGGCAATAATCAATACCTCGAGGCAAGGGGGTGCTCTTAGCCAGCAGGAAGTCTAGAAGAGTAGAAAGACACGGCTTCTGTTCTAAATTCAGAAGCAATCTCTCTTCAACTGCAGGCATGTTCCGATATCCCAGGGGGTGGGGAACAGGAGGGGATCAGTTCCGGGTACCTCCCCTCTTTCTCTTGTGCCCGTATCTGCTGATAATTTCTTCTATATAATGCATGTACATTGTCTCCAGAACTTTACATTGTTCCTAGGTTAATTAGAATACCTTATGCAATGTAATATAAACATTTATCTCACTCTATTGTTTTATTTTAACAGAAAAGGAGTGTGGGCATGTTCAACAACGGCACAGTTTTTTTTATTGTTTTGTTTTTCAAGACAGGGTTTCACAATCCTGGCTGTCCTGGAACTCACTCTGCAGACCAGGCTAGCCTTGCGCTCACAGAGACCCACCTGCCTCTGCCTCCCAAGCTCTGGGATTAAAGGCATGTGTCCTCCCACACAACTAATACGCCCCTCTTTCAAGTTACCTGGAAATTAATTGTGAAAAGACAAAGGGAAAAGCATAAGGAGAATACTGTCTTCGCATATTTATATGCACCAGGTCTTCAGAGAAAAGCTGTTCGTACCAAAAGATGGAGGAACTGTGAAGAATAAAAGGTGGTGTCTGGAGTTCCTGAAGGCAGTAAATTGGTGACTGGGAAATATGTGCTAAAAAGGTTGCTCAGTCAAGTATTTTACTCAAGAGTTGTTTCTGGTCCTAAGAACTGTCCTCTTCCTGGCTAGGAGACAGGCTGTCTTTACAAAGGGAAATTTATTCCCTAGCTTTTAAAACATCCGTTTCTGCAACTTCTTAAGTGAAGTCACCTAAAAATAACCTGCTGGAATGGCATGAAGGAGCACACTCTTATCGCCTTCAGTGGGTTCTCAACAGGCTTCGGTGTACACTCGAGACCACCCGGGGGTTTTGTTCTCACTCAAGCTGATTCAGCAGGTTTGGACCAGACGCTTGTCGTCCTGTGTTTCTAGCCAGGATGGCATCTGGGAGGCCAGCATACCTGAGCAGGAATTCGTGTCGGGGGGGAATTGGTTGTTAGATATGCAGCTCAGAGATGTTTGTTTGGCTTTTTTCTCACCTCCCAGTCCGTCTAACCGGGGCCAGTCCCTCCCCTCGCTGGAACCTAAGACAAATAGAATCTTTGCAGGGGCCCAACAGGTACCCATTTTAAATTCAAGCAAGCACTAATCTCTCGATGACAAAATACTACAAGACACCCGGGAATAAAGGGGATGTTTTCTGTTGATTCCCTTAAAGAAAAACAGGACAATCCCCTGGAAATCAGAACACACCAGTTCCCCACTGACTGGCCCACTCAGCATCTCCTGCGGTTTTCCAGCAGGTTCTGAGAGGCCTTTCCCCGCTCCATCTCCAGCTCTGCCTTCAGCTATTCCGGTTTCAGTCTGGCCCTGAATCTTTGCAGCATGTTCCAACCCCTTGAGAAAGGACCCCTCTCGGCACACTCTAGGTTAGTATGTCTGACCTTGCAGCATGTAATATACAATTTGAAGAGAACCGTGATCACATTCAGGATAATTTCCAAACTTTCCTCATGTTTAACATACTTGACGTCTTATGTTTCAATGAAATCACCTGCGCTGGGGATAGGGTGCCTTATTCATTCATTCATTCATTCATTCATTCATTCATTCATTCATTCATTCATTCATTCGTTCATTCGTTCATTCGTTTATTCGTTTATTTGTTTGTTTATGTTTACAAAGCCTTGTGTGGTCTATACTGGTCTCAAGCTTGCTTTGTAGCTGGGTTTACACAATGCTGGGGATGGAACCCAGGGCTCTATGTGAGCTAGACAAGCCCTCTCTGAGTTGAGTTGCATCCTCAACCTCCACAATTATTTTTGTGGAAAGATCTATTTGGTCATGTGTCCAGCTTGTTTAGGTATTTAGACACCTCATCTTTTCCTGGAACCATTGTCTGTTTCCCAAAACTAAACTTTCTCTTTGAAATATATATCGCCCTACCAAGCAGAGCTGAAAGGGTGCTTCCGTTTCTGCTGCTGATGTCACTGATTTTACTGTTGAACTTTTGCATCCTGGCGCGAGGGTTGCTGCTGGTGCTGTTGCTTTTAAATTAGTGAGAAGGCTCATGCCCAAATGAATGAAATCTGCTTCTCTGCAGAAGGGAGGCAACCCACTTTCCCCTGATCTTCCTTTTGTCTTTCTACTTGTCTCTAATAAACATTTTCTTGGAAGGATTCGTGCTCTCTCTCTCACTCACTCACTCACTTGGTTTTTCAAGACAGGGTTTCGCTCTGTAGCTCTGTAGACCAGGCTGGCCTCCAACTCACAGGGATTCCCCTCTACCTTTGTCTCCTGAGGGATTAAAGGCTTGTGATGCCACCACCACCCAGCTGAACTAGTATTCCAATAAGTGCTTCTGTATGTTCCAGCAAAAGTTTATTAAGTTGAGAAGAGAATGCAGAGGGCAACTTGAAGCTACACGGAGTAGTTTATCAACTTCCATAGCAGATTTCTAATAGGAAATGGATCTTACAGTTAGTGTTTACCATTGAAGACAGCCTTTAAAAATTTGTGTGTATAGGAGCTAGGCATGGTAACTTATTCCTTTAACTCCAACACTCAGAAGGTAAAGGCAGGTGGATTTCTATGAATTTGAAGCTAGTTTAGTTTATATAGCAAGTCCTAGGCCAGACAAAGTTACACTGTGAGACCCTGTTTCAAAAAAAAAAAATGTGTGTGTGTGTAGTATAGTATATGTATATTTGTGTTTCTGTATGAGTGTGCCTGTGAGTATGTAGCTATGCATAAGATTATAAGAGTTCATGTAAAGGCCAGAGTGTTATAATAAGGTTTCTTGGCCCCAGGCGGCCAGAGGTCCTAGACCCACAGACCTGCAGCCCCAGACCGCTTAGCTGCCCCACCACTGTTTAGCCCTCCCCCCCTCAAAAAAAGAAAACTTAGATGCTTATATTGTGTTCATGCTGTTGGCCTATGGCTTATGCACATTGCTAGCTAGTTCCTTCATCTTAACTCAACCCATTTTCATTAATCTGTCCTGCCGCCATGTGGCCCATGGCTCACCTGTGTTCCTTACATATTGCTCCTTTGGGCAGCTGGGTCGATCTGTCTCTGACTCTGCCTTTCATTTCCTACCTATTCTGATTCACCACCTACTTCTTCTATGGTGCTCACCAAGGGCCAAAACAGCTCCTTTACTTAAAGATTGACATTCACAGCATACAAAAAGACATTCCCACATCACCAGAGCTTGACTTTGGGTGTCTTCTGCATTCACTCGCTACATTAGCTTTTGAAACAGGGTGCCTCACTGAACTACATGCCCATTGATTGGCCAGAATGGCTTGTCAGCAAGCTCTGTGGATTTGCCTGTTTCCTGCCTTCGGCACTAGGGTTAGAGATGTATGTCACCATGTCCTTCTGGGGATCCAGACTCAGTTTCCCATGCTTGTGTGCCAGGCTCTTTAACAACACCACTTTTTAATATCTCCCAGCCCTGGAGATAAATTGTCATAAAATAATTTCATAAATTACAGATAATAAGAAGAAAATAAAAATCACTTAGAAAGTTACCACAAAGAATGACCACTAACTGTATTTGGTATTTTGTTTTTCAGGCTTCAATTTAAAATGTTTTATTTATTGGTTGATGTCTGTGGTAGCAGTGATTCCGTGCAGGACCTGGCACATGCTAAGCATGCAGACTACCACCCAGTCATATCCCCAGGACTGCAGGTGGTATTCTTTATTCTTTCTCTAGATACTGTACTTATCATACATATATAGGAATATAGTAGGATTTTTTCTAAAAGTATTTACAGAAAAATTCAATTTAAATATATACTGAATGGCTGCCTTCCAATTATTAATGAATTTTTTTAAATTGTGCTAATATAATCAACATCTTAAGCTGTTCTTTTTTCATCCTTGATGATTTGTATGTCCATTTGTCACTTATTCAACGAGCATTTTAAATGGTGTCTTTGCTTCAGGAACTGAGCACACAGCTATTTTCAATTTAAATATTTAACCTCAGCTGTAATGGCTTTATTAAATACAGTTCCTAAAGCCTAGATTTAACAGCTTGTGCTTCTTGGCTTTAAAAATTGTATGCCTAATTTTTAATGTACCAAATAACGTAAATTTCACTTTATTTCTGTCACACACCCCTCCCCCCAAGGAATAAGGGTTAAGAATGAACATCTTTGTTCCTGAAAATTGCTGCTTGAAGGAAAACAATTAAGATTTTACACATGGAAAGTAAAAACGCTTCTGACGAAAGTAAAGAGAAATTTAAATTATGATTTACTGCTTATGAAAATGACTTTGTTTATGAAATGAAGTTTGGCAATCTCACTCAATGAATATAGTAATTTAAGCAAATTTTGCATTAAGAATGAATCATAATACGAATTCTCTATTGTGACATTGTAAGAGTTTAATGGCCATTTGTTTTACAGCAAGTTTCTGAAAGAATTGGTCAAGTACCAGAAGCTGGCTGTGATGACAAATGACTCACAAGGAATTGCTTTGAAAGAAAACACTTCTTTATTTTTGAAACAAATTTGTGTAAACACTAGACATATTCCAGTATCCATAAATCACATTCTTTGACCAGAAATTCCAAAGAGGCAGCTTTATCTTTTAGGTTTCTGTATTTTAAAAAACTTAAATTATTCTTATTATCTCTTTACTGTGTTTGCATGCAAACATCAGAAGACAACTTGCAGAAGTCACTTCTGCTACTCAGGTCATAGACTTGAGGGCAGCAACCTTTATGCACTAAGCCACCACCAGTCTCCTTTCCAAGCTTTACACCTGTATCTTCCAGGACAGTAAAGAGTTAGAGAGTGTGTTATCACCCCATCTCTCTCCCTATGTTTTCCTTAAGCAAACAATTGGTACCCTGTGTGTTGGCTCAGGCCTTGTAGCTCCTCAACCTGGCCATAAAAAATACGAGCCTTTTGATGTAAAATTGTTCAAATGTTTCTTATAGATCATCCTTGGAGTTTTACTATGGCTCTTCCAATCAATGGAAGACTTTTGTCTCAATCACAAATCTACACACAAATCTACATTGATTTACAAATGTAACTGTTACTATGATTGTAATGGTCTAGTTTCAAGCAATGTTTTTTGTAATACAAATCGCATAAAGTCAATGAAGATACAAACTAATGTTGTTCATTTTCAGAAACAAGTAATATGGTAGCTAATTTTTTTTCCCAACTACAAAGCATGTATCTCCATTTGATTAAGTAGTTCTAGAGTTACATTTGCATATTAAAGAAAAGCAGTGACCCAAGAATGGGTGCTCATTCATTTCCTAGGGTGTCATCCTTCTGATCTAGCTGCCTAAATCATTTTACATGGATAAACATGGACCATATCTAGGGCTGGATCCAAATCACACAGGATTCAATTTTGACATGATTTCTTAGGCTCCTTTAAAGAAAAGGTTTAAATTTTTTTTACTTTTATAAGACATATGAAAAGAAATAACCCAAGAAAGTTGGCGTTGGGGCTACCCACTAGCCCAGGTGTAGATAAAGATGATGGCCTTTGGTGGTGAATCCACCTCTGGGCTTAGAGATGCATAGCAAAACTAAGGAAGGAAGCTGAAGGAAGCTGCCCATCAGAACTAGAAAGTCTTGTATACGGCTCATGGAATTAATTGTGTTATCTGGAACAAGCACTGTGGTGTGGAAAACTAGTAATTTCTCTGGATATATTAGTCAAAGATTTTTCTTAGTACTTGGCAGAGAATTCTGTGGACTCACCCACAACATGGGCAGTTCTCTCTGAAGGACTAACAGAAAAGCCCTGATTACTTAAATGTTCATTCTTAGGGTTATCAAAAATGACACCCAAAATAAAATTTTAGAACGGTTAATTTGATGTTTGTCTATAAGCCTAGATGTTTTTAATCCTCAGTTGCTCACATTTATGAATGATTAAGTAATAATACAAGGTAGTATATAAAACAGGCAAGTTAATGGCATAGCAAAACCATGGGATGGGAAAAATACTGAGGTCCTGTAGGATGCTCCACAAAGTGGAGAAAAGTAGATACAGTTTCAGCTGCAGATACCAGATGAGGCAGTCCTAAGAAGTCAATGAAGGACCTTCACCTTCAGAGTAGGTTCTGGGGAATGGGGACTCCGAGAGGCCCACTAGGAGCAGCAAGTGAAGGCAATCAACCTCTCCAGATTGGCTAGTCTCATCTGGAGCTTATTAGGTATGCAAATTATCAGGCTCCACCTTGGCTTTTCACCTGAGGGCTGTTCCCAGAAGCCTGTACTGGAGCTGACCAAAAACTCCTGCTCTCAATTATATTAAAGCCGAGATTTCCTGCAAAAATGTGAAAGGGTGTTTCTGGAAGATTCAGGTGGCAACTGTAGATTAGATATATTGCATAGAGAAGAAGTTGGAAGCTGGGAAGTCTGTTTAAAATAGCATCTTAATCTGCATGGTGTATATAAATAATAACATTTGCTGCTGCCTTTTAAAGCTGCTCCTGGTTAGGCAATTGGCATCTTCATTTTTATGCTATAGACTATTAATGTATGCCAACATGCCTCAGTGAGCCTACCTTGAATTATTTAACGATCAACTTAATGCAATTTTATTATGGTGAAAGCTAATTTAATGAATCTTAGCTAGTAACGAGTCAGAGAAAATCCCATTTTAAAATAATATCAAATTCAATAGAAATCCAGCTACTAAAAAAGACGCCCATCAATTTTAGGAAGACTCCTTTCACATTAGGGAGTTTGGGTATTTATTGGAGGTTGTAAATGAGAATGTTCTTTCTTAGACATAGTTTCAAGCAAGCCCACCAATTTGAGTTAGTTGGCAGAAAGGAAGGAATGGAAGGGAGAAGACAATGAAGGAGAAAGACTGGCTATTGTAAGGAGCGAGTGACAGTAAGAGGACCCGCTGATGAGAAGAAAAGGCGAGACAGAAAAAAACATGCAGCCGAGAAGTAGAAGGAAAAAAAAAAAACACCTCAGAAGTCAGTCAGGGAATGAGCAGAGAGGTGAGCACTGCTACTGGGCTGCCAGGGCTGGGTAATGAGTGTCACCTAGCAGGTCCTGCTATGATCTGCTCAGTGCCTCTGGGCACAAGCTGACTGTAATGCCACTGGACGGCTGCCCTGTAAGTGTTTTCTTAAGCTTGAAATCTTGGTACTTTTTTACATACCCATCCATAAGAAACCTGCAGAGTGAGAAACACATAGCAAATGTACTTATGGAACTCCGTGTGTGAAGCGATAGTGTTTACATAAGTCTTACACAATTTGAGAATAATGCAATTTGACACAAGAGACAGGTTGATGAAATGTCTGGGTCTTTTCTTTTCTTTTTTTTTTTCCTTTTTGGCATTCTAGTTGAGTGGGTAGAACAGAACCATGGGAAAGCTGAGAGCTGGCTCGGGTTCCTGGCTCTGTGGCTGACATCCTGTGACTCAGGGCAAGAGACATGGCTTCAGCCCTGAAATTATTTCAGAACAGACGAGGAGATTCTTGCGAGGAGGGTTTGTACACTCTCCAGTCTTCTGGGCTTTCAGAGTATTAGGGAGGTTATCCAGCAGACAGCAGCCAAGCCACATGCACCCCAGCCAGTCTCCTCAGGTCAGGTTGTAAAAAGAGAGCTTTTGAAGCCCAAACCTTAACTGGTGTTAGTGTTGGAGCCAGGGTGGGCAGCTGGACACGGAAGCAGGATGGAGCCTGGGAGAGTGTGATAAGAAAGGCAGCACTTGGTTTGGAAATTCATCACAGTGTGGAATGGGTGTCTGAATACATTAGAAGAGCTGTAAGTGTCTGGTGTCAAAAAAAAAAAAAAAAAAAAAAAAGTTCCGGAATTAGAATTAGATGATATATATGGGTTCTATCATCAGCAGAGGCTATAAGGTAAATCCTGGCAGAGGATCAGGGTCATGGGTGTACCATGCAGGATGTCAGTCATCACTAACAGGCTCCCAGTGCTCCCTGGGGGCCACTTACACAGTTAGCATCATCACTGTTTTACAGATTGTGCACGGGCACTGCCACTGGACTCTTGTTACAGATGAGGAAACTGAGGAAACTGAGACAGGGAGGTTAAGAGGATAACCCCCACCCCTCAAGACCATGGCTCAAAGGCTGAGCGTGCAGGCTCTCTATGGACATTTTGCAGGAATGGAACCCGAAAGGCTTTGTATCACAAGTGCAGTCATTGGCACATGGGGAACAGCCACAGCCACAATGATCCCCATGCATCCTTTGGGTATCACAGGATGGAGAAGGCTGGAGGAGTTTCCTTTCATCCTGAACAAAAAGTAGTTGCTACTCCAGGCTTGTTGTAGGGCCAGGATGCTTCTCCAGAGTCTGGAGGTAAGGAAGAACTGGCTTTGGTGCTGTGTCTGAATAGGAGTTCGATTTGGTAATATTCTAGAACAGTAGGCTTAAACCAACTCTTTTCTTAACAGAAAACACAGAGGAAAGTTTTGAGTTACTAATTTATTGGAACCAAATCTGGCTGTTTTAACCAAACGTGGGTAAAATCAACAAATGTGGTAGGGTTTACTGCATAATTTAGAGATCAACATAATTTCTCTCGCTCTCACTCTTTTTTCTCTCACCCACACACACATACTGAAAATCTAAAATGCCATTTGAAAACGTCATTTCAATAACGCAATTGTTGAAATTCTTTTAGTAAAACCATGAATATTTTTAATGTATTTTTATGTGTGTGACTGCTTGTTTTTCTGTGTATCATACACATGCCTGGTGCCTACAGCAGCCAGAAGAGGGTATTGGGTCCTTGCGACTGGAGTTATGGTCAATTGTGTGCCCCCAAGTGGGTGCTTGGAACTGAATCCCTGCCCTCTGCGGCAAGTGCTTTTAACCTCTAAACTCTCCCTCTAGCCCCATTAAGCTCTGTTTTTAAGAAGAACAAGACAGTGGGAAATCTTGAGGACTAACTAGTACTTCAATGTACTTATAAACATGTTTCTCCAACTAGAGGGGCATCTGTGATGAATTAATGAACTGGTACCCTAGCTTTCTTCCCAGTTGAGTCTTCTGAAAAAACTTCTCTCTCTCTATAACAGGGAGAAACCCATACCTTGAAGACTGAACTTTGGATCTGGTCCTGGACTATCATATAGCACCTTAGTGGGAGTTGTGTAAACCACAGTTCTCAGGTGACTGGTACTTAGGCTTAATAATCACACGTCAATCCCTTTGTTTCACAGACAGGAAACTAGAGAACAGTCAACTCTTACAGGATTAAAAACCCAAAGGCCAGAGAAGAAAACGTTCTTTGTATTGCCTACGCTCTGCCTCTGTTGTACAGTTGTATTCTTTTCCCTACTATTCCTGGAGGTCTTTTTTTTTTTTTTTTTTTTTTTAATTTTTTCCCCTTACATATGAAGTGAACACCAGCATTCAGCTTTCCTGCTTAAAAACAGTCACAGAAACAGTTGAAACAATGATTCAAAGAGGTATTTGTACAGCCCTACTCATAGCAACATGATTGCCAAGAGTCAGAAAGATAAGCCCAAGTGGATAAACCAAGTGTCATGTGTACAAGCGTGGGATGTTCAGCTTTGAAAAGAAACTTACACCAGAAGAGGGTGAACCTTGAAGGTAAGTGAAGATAAATAAATCAATCATGGAAGGAAAAACATCAGCCATGTGATTCCACTTACATACTAGTCAAAGTCAGAGACAGGAAATAAAAGTGTATCCTGGGGAGAAGGGGAATGGGAAGTCATTATTTAGCAACTAAGAAAGATGAAAACATTCTAGAGGTCTGGAGACAGGTAATGGAGATAATGTGTACTAGTTAAGAAGATGTATTTTATTTTGCTCATTGCTGCAATAAAACACTATACAAAAGTGATTTAAGAAAAGAGTGTTTGCTTGGGTTCACAGTTTATGCGTCATGGCAGGGAAGGTGTACAGTTGCTTTCTCAGACCTGTTTGGACTAGGAAACAGAGTGATAAATGTCAGTGCTCAGCAAGCCATTTCTTTTCTTCTTTTTATTCAGCCTAGGACTCAAACCTATCTACTTGCAGTGTATGTTTTCTTTCCTTGGTCAAGCCACTCTGGAAACAAGCTCATACACATGCCCAGAGCTGTGTCTCCTAGGTAATTCCAAACCCCATCAACTCAACATCGAAGGCTTACAAGCAGAGATGGAAACTTGGATGCTGTGTTTATTTTACTATTGTGATATTTTGTTTCATTTTTATACATGAAAGAGAAACTTTTCCCTGACTGTCTGAAGAGTGTTCATGCCATTGCTTTATTCTATAAAGCAACTATTCTTTATATACTTTATAAGAGGTTTTCATGGAAATGGTATGAAATAAGCTATTTTCATTAAGTGGTTTCACATTTCAGATTTATCAATCTACTTCCTAAAGAAGAAATCAGCCATGTATTTACTTACTTCAGTGGACTAATGATACGAGAGCTTAAGAACACAAGATCTTGCTGGTGCTAGGTGCTTGCTCTAATTATGTTTTGGACAAAGACACTTAAAATGCTCATTAACAAAGACCCAACGCAAGAATGATAGGTCCTGGTGTTTCTGGTGGAAAATTAGGAATTCCTAGAATGA
The DNA here is from genome assembly GCA_033318265.1 of Phyllotis vaccarum. Taxonomy (NCBI): domain Eukaryota; kingdom Metazoa; phylum Chordata; class Mammalia; order Rodentia; family Cricetidae; genus Phyllotis; species Phyllotis vaccarum. The sequence continues at coordinate 33,251,388 of JARWLC010000009.1, read as the reverse complement.
AAGCTGGAATCTATATTCCCAATCCTAAAACTGTGTTTGCTGACAGAATTATTTGTTATGATAAGCTGCCTTGAGCTATCAATCTGTAGACATGAATGATTCATTTTCATATAGAAAAGCAATCAAAACTATTTAACTAGTATTTTTATTTATCTTAAAACTTGGTAATTTTTGTCTGAGCTTACTATGAGGATCACTGTAAATATTAATGAGTTAACATTATTTTGCATTAGATGAATACAGTATTTTTGAAAGTTTTTCCTTTTTTAATTAAAAATTAGTTAAGCATGAGTGTTTTGTCTGCATGTTTACGTATGTCTGTGTGCCGTGTGTGTGTGCTTGGCGCCTGTGGAGGCCAAAAGAGGACATGAGATCCCCTGAAGCTGGAGTTACAAAGCTGTCTGTGTGTGTGACAGGAATGAAATTTGGGTCCTCTGGAAGAGTAGCCAGTATTCTTAACTTTTAAGCCATCTTTCCTGTTCCTAATGATTAATAATATTTTGATGAATTTCTTACTAAATGAGTGTTTTAGATTTTTCACTATTTGATTTTATAGGTTAATACTTTATTAACTGTTCTCACAAGTGTGTAGAATTTATGATCTGAAAATCAAATCTGGTATTAAACCAACATTTTACTGTTGTCAGCTGTACAGAGAGGATCTGCAGTGTTGCTAGAAAAAAAAAAAGGTTTTTCCTTCACCTTCAACATCATTAACAAAACAGACAGCAAAGTGCTAATTCTAGGGTGGTTCTCCTGGTTGATGACATAAGAGGACAGGAGAAGGACTCTACCTGATTGTCAGATGTCAAACCATGTGTTGCTGAATAATATTTTTGTGTAGTATGAAGATGTATCACTTGGATTGGTTTAGTAAAATAACATTCTGCAGCAACAAGCATGTATCTTTATGTTCACAGTGTTTTTCAAATGGAGTTTTGATGGTGACCTTTGTTGGAGAATTGAACACAGACTTTCAAAAGAAGCTTCTAGAATTTGTCAATTAACGTCTTTCTTTACCCTTCTGCATGCAGAAAGATACAAGATACTTCCGATTCCATCTCCTACCCTGTAGCACTTTGCTCTCAGACTCTCCAGTCTCCACAATATTCTGTAGCTGGAGGTGACCCTAGGACACGTAGAATCACTGCTGTGTAAGCGAAAAGCGATAGTAGAGCTGTTTGACATTTTGGATAGTGTCTGAACTTATTATTCCCTCTGTCCTCTGCCTTTCTTTTCTACTTCCTCAAGATGCGATTATGGAGTGAGATCCCAGGGAGATGAGCCCACCCTAAGGACACACAGAGAGAAAGGTAAAAACCCTATCCAGTTCTTGGGAGGTATATTATTAGCTCTGGTCAGCTTATCTCCAGACTCTTGGTTATGACTAATATGACAGATTAATAATAACCTGAAGTTGTTTGAAATTTCCCTTTTCAGCTTCTTCTTACCTACCAGTTTACTTCCCATTCACTGGAATGTTTGAGAGCAGAAATTTCAGAAGCAGAGAAACACTAGAGCTTTTAATGAATGGTATTTCCCTAGGCTAACTTGCTTAATTATGAGAATGTTTAGTTAATATACAAATTATGAAGCTTGAAATAATTGGCTCTGATCAGCATCCTCATTATTATCATTAAAGAGATTTTTATTCAGTATTTATTTGCACAAGGAAATCTGCTCAGCTGTTTACCTGGTGAATTACTTTCCATTCAGGGGAAAGTTCTCTCAGGGTGGGAGATTATTGAGGAAATAAATGACTTTCCCCAAGCTGCTACTGCATGGTGGCATTATTTGCATCAGCGTCCTAACAGATACTCCAAATAAGAACAATTATTTATGAACATCCAATGTGATTGAATATCTATGTAAAGCAAGCTCAAAGCTGTCACCTCATTACATCTTTTATAATAATGTCATTCTTACTCTAAGTCCTGAGTGATTTCTTGAGGGGGATAGAAAATGACAGAGTCCTGGTTAGCAAGCTGGGAATTTCTTCTCTCTATGGGCAAGCCCATGGGTGGTTCCCACTGTGACTATCATCTGTTCAGTTGTTGAAGCAGAAAAGAGAAGTTGACAGTAGCTTTCCATACAAAGAACAGAGCCTCTTGTGTGTAGCTATGGAGTCCAGGTCTATCTATTCTCAGTGGATCTGGGATTGGGGGCGTTGACTATCACACATCAGTAGTATATCTTAGTCTCAAGAGCAAGGGCTTGAAGTCTTTTCTCTGTTTATTGGAAGAAGTGTCCTATAAGAGTTAAAACATATTTTCATCGAAACCTCATGCAGTAAGTCTCAGGTTACACTTGCTGAAAGAACTGAATTTTCTCCAGTTTAGGGGGTTTCAGGCAGCTGTGTTCAGACCCACTGAAGGGAGAGTGATGATTGCCTCTACAACCTTCTGCGTGGGAACCCTTGACCCTTAGCTGACTTACACATTGGGCACCATTTCCCATTAGTTTGTGTAAAACTTGGCTCATCAGTCCATCTTGGGCATTATATAAATCTGTCTTTGTTTTCAGTCTGCATTAGTTCAGATTAACTTCCTTGTAAACAGCACTGGGCCCTCAGATAAGTCATCAGAGTGTGGAGTGATAAAAATTTTTAATCGTTGTTAAGTAAACTAGCCTCAGAGGTGGTTTAAAAAAATAAATAAAGGACCAGCATGAATCTTCTTCTTCCCTGACTCACCTCCTCTAAAAGAGTCTATGTTTTTATGCTCAAAGCAAGAGAAGGAAAGGTCTCATCTCTCCATGTATAAGGGACTGTCTAGTAAACACTCCAAACAATGTGGTTTCATGTAATTAACCAGATCTTCCTCGGGGAGGGTGGGGCGGGGGTGGGGGGCAGCTGCTGAAGAATGAAATCCTGCACTGGGATTCCCCGCTGCCTCCTAAAACCAGACTCAAGATTCAGATCTTAGGCAGGAAGAGAGTCACTATGGAGAATTAGCTGTCTTTGCTGCCATTTGCAAACAACTGTAAATGAGGGCGTGGCTACTTGCGAATGTGCTGGTTTCTGACATATGGGCTATAACCTTTGTCCTGGTTAGCACTTCAAGTGCTTCCTCCACTTCCTGTGGGTTTATGGGAGCCAGATGGGAGCCAGTTAGCAGTCATGGGGGTTGATATTTTCTCCCCTTCTTTAGTTTGTTTGATTCTGTGGACAAAGAACAGGCTTTGATTTACCTTATTTTTGTTTCTAGACCTCATTCTATGAAGTTGCTTTCCAGTAAGATGAACTTTGCCCTTTTTGTTTACTTTTGAAGAGAAGATGTGTTTCAAGTGTAAATCCCACCTTAGGACACAGACCAATTTTGCCTTGTCACCTCACATATTAAAGAACCCTGCTTTCTATTTGGGCATAGAAGCTTAAAAAAACAAAAACTCACAGCTGTGAAAGTAGTTGGTAAGAATTCAAAAAGTTCTTCTAATGCCTCCTGTCTCTGTAAAGAATGCTTATCATCGCAGTGACCAGACACAGGACCCCTCTTTGTGTTCCATGGGACAATAATATCCTTTTGTAATTTTCCCAAGAGCCTGAATGCTAAAGGCTATCCCTGCCAGTGCTTCCCAATGACTCATTAGTGGGGAGGCATAAGGGCTGAACAATTAGATAATTTTTGTAGAAACTTCTTGAGATCTCCTTACAGGAGGTTTTAATATTTAAAATTATTGGCAGAAGTGCTTTTCTTAGAAAGAATTGGAGTTTAGGCACAGATTATGGTAGGATTCTCAAAATAAAAACAATGTCTATGCCTACCTGCCATATCCCCCCCCCCCCCCAAAAGATTTTTCTCTGACTCAAAAGAGCTGTTGTACTGTAATTTGTTTACTGTGAGATTTTGGATGAAATAACACCACTGGACACAAGAGTCTTGAGGAGATTTGCTATCTCCAAAGGTAAGTCTTTCTGTTCCATTGTAAGGATCATGGTGCTGAAGGCACAAAGCGCCACAGAATAAAGAGATGTTAACCACAGTTCAACGATGCCCATATGACTCTCTTTAATTCAACTCAGTTCAATACACTGCAATAAATAAAAGGAATTCAATTTAATTAAACCCTGGTCAATTATATGGTAGAAGCATAAAAAGAAGCCACTTCTATCGGACAGATCATGTATGGATGCTCACATGGGGAGATTACATATGGATGCTCACATGGGGAGATTACATATGGATGCTCACAGAGGAAAAGGATGAGTCAGACTGTTTAAATGCTGAGGTGCTTGACATGGGACTCAGTTGTGCCTGCATCACAGTGTTGGCTTGACTTTAATTGGACTTGTGAAAGGTGCTCCCAAAACATCCTCAGGAGATGTTACCATATCACCCTCTACAAAGGTGACATCTGAGGTAATTATTTACAGAGAAATAAGTATAGCATCAACATTTTATCTGTACATGTCAAGTATGAGATAAATTAACATTTTGTCATTGAGTGAAAGATTTCGGTGCTTTTTTTGGTATCTCATATTTTTCTGTATTCCTGGTGTAATTTATAATGACTGTGTATTATTTAATCTATTATAAAACTGTAAATGCACTGCATGACATTTAACCTTTGATGAATCTGGGCATTGAATTCATGAATTGTTCATGGGAACTTCTAAACGTTTAGTCTTATTCATTTTTTTTCTTTATTCAATTTTTTTTGAAAACTAAAAAGTCTCAGTAACTATATATAATGTATATAATAAAAGTTATGTGTTAGAGTGGTGGTATTGCATGCCTTTAATACCAGAAATTGGGAGGCAGAGACAGATGATGGTTCTCTGTGAGTTCAAGACCAGCCTAGTCTACAAAGAGAGTTCCAGGACAGCCAGAGCTGTTACACAGAGAAATCCTATATTAAAAAACTAAAACAAACAAATAATAAAAATAAATTTGAGTGTAGTCCCAATAAAAGAATTGAACTCATTCTGGCTTCCAGGCAAATGTCCTTTGTTCACAACATAGCTCACTTGACTCCCTTAAGACTGCTGAAGTGAGGTACCTGCAACTTGTCCCTTGCTTGGGATTCTAGGACAATGCCAAACACTCGACGGGCCCTTGACAACATCATCTTTTCGTCTTCTTCATTGTGGTGATTCCTTTGCATGGAGGGCATGACTAAAGGAAACCTTTCTGTCACAATAGTAGAAAATATCCCAAGGGCTCCATGATGGGTAGTGGGAGACGGAGCCAGTCTATCTGGCTGCTGCTAATACCAGAGGACAAGGAAGCAGAGTGACAGCTTTCAGCTAGTCACAGTTGCTAAGTGGCTTTTTCTTAGCCTCAGTTGACTTCTCTGTAAATAACAGGGCTGATGACTCTCTGTCCCTCAAGGGAATAAAAACTGGTGCTACCAGGCTAAACTGAGACACAATGGATGAAAGTGTATTTGCATGATGCTGAGCTCAAGGTAGGCGGCAGTAGATGGAAGCTAAGGACATTGATGACTATTTGTACAATAGCAATGGATGTAGTATGAGGTTTCTGGCCTGGACTTTTGGGCCTAGCCTCAAGGTTTAGACCTGCAGAACCATAGACACACTGAGACACACAGATACTTACAATAGTTTTAGGCTGACCGGCCTAAAGACCAGGCATATAACTTGCTAATTCTTTACCCTAAAACGAACCCATGATTCTTATCCTGTTCAGCCATGTGGCTCAGTACCTTTTCTCAGAGCAGTATAGTTGTCCTCTGTTTCTTCTGGCTTGTCTGACAACTATGGAGTTTCTGTGGCGTTTCTGCTCTGTTCTTCCTGTTCCCAGAGTTTTCTTAGTCTGGTAACCCTGCCCACACTTCCTGTCTGCCTTTGGCCAATCAGTGCTTTTTATTAAACTCATAGGCAGGACAATTATTTACAATGTAACATCATAAATTCACTACATATCTCCTTTTCTCTTTTTAAAACAAAAACCCCAAATCTAATTTCCTTCTAATAATTTTTTTCACTGTTATCTATAGCAACTTGTAACCAACACTGTAAACACAAACATCCATAATTCATGTTTTGGGAATGTAGGTGTCGTTCTCTAGGCTACTTCCTGCTGAATGGGGGCATTGGCAATTCCATGGGAATCCAAAGAAAAATGTAGGATTATGCACAAGTCTTTAATGGAGCAGTCTGTAAGGATGGGTTGTCTCAGCCAGTCTCCTTGAAATTGTTCTGGATACAGAGCTCTGGAAACTTCAACAGAGGTGCTCTGAAATGCTGAATTATCTGGGCCATCCATTTCCATTGGAGATTTTTCAGGGGGTCTTCCTCTATCAAACTTTATGTTCTTTATCCAGGAATAAATCCACAGCCTTTCATTTTCTGTGAAAATAAAAGGAAAACCTCTTCTCCAAAGTAGCACATCTTTGGATTTCAATTTTAAAGTCAATTCATTTACAAAATATATAGGTTGAATTAATCCAACAACATTTATAACAACTGTCTCTTAGCAGCTTTTACTAAGTCATTTTCAGTCAAGAAGCTTAAAGATAAGCCAATAATATACAGTATCCAGACTCTTTGTATTTTCCATCTTTACGTGGCTTTTTTTTTTTTACTTTTTTTTTTTTTAAGGGATTTCTCTACCTATTTTTTTTCTTTTCTCTCTCTAAGCCTATGTATATATATTTTCAGCATACTCTAAACCATTTAGACTTTTTAAAAAGCTATCTTTACTGTATATTTATTTCTTAACCTTTTCTGTCTCTGACCATACCTTTGCTTGGCTAGGGTGATTGACTCCACCCAGATTCTTCTATTTCTTTCTGTTTCTGAACACACCTTTAATCTGACAAGGTCCTTGGCTAAGGATTAAAGGTTGATAGGGTGGATAGATGGCTCTACCCAGCTCCTAGTCTAGCTTCATAGAATTTAGCTTTTTAGCCTAGGTATTATAAAGATGAAATTTTCCTAGCTTAACCTAAGATTTGACCTCTTGTGCTGTCATGCTAACTTTCTATTTGCTAAGAAGGTACTTGTTCACTAACCCCCTCCTGAGCAACACAGGATGTGCTTCCTCCATTGCTTAGCTGGCTGACTCCCTGGGACTGCATTCCTGATGTAGCAACCTGGGTAGGACCACCCAGGAAAGCCCTACCATGAGAACTGTTACAACTTCTCTATCTCACAAGCTGGATGTACCATTCCCATACCCAGAGTGCTGTATAAAGCTTTTGCCCTAAAAATATTCCGGGCTCTTGGCTTCAATAGTGCCTCGAGCCCACACATGTGTGTATCAGTATTTCTATCGTTAAACTTTCTTTTTCTTTAAAGTTAACAGTGGTCATTAGCCGTGGTCTTGGGGTGTCTAGGGGCGCTAATGTTAGGGGCGCCTGCCTGTTACAGTATTCTGGGGACTTTTAGGGTTCGTGTAATCACCAAGTAAAGCTTTGCCATATGCTGCTCATTAACTCTAAGTATTTGGCAGCAGGGCCTCTTAAAAGACTCATAAGTGTTTTGCCTCTAAGGCTGAATCAGGAAACTTCTCTTTAAAGAGCTAAGCTTCAATTTGCCTCCAGCAAACAGTGCTGATCCAAGAAAGCACTGCCACTAGGAAGCCATCTTTAATTCTGTTCCCTTTTTGTCCTTATGAACAGAAACCTTAAATATATCATTTACAACTTTCGCTTATATTGAGGGTCCTGTGAGACTTCAGGACCAAGCCATTTTACACCTTAAGCTGTACTCCAAAAGCCCACCATTGTAGCCCAAGCCCACATGCCTCACCAGGGCATCTCTGTACCATGACTCATGTGAGAAACACAACTTGGAAGCTGCTTTTGGCTTCATTTCTGTGCTCCATACCATTTTTAAGCTTCCTATGACTTTATGTGGGCATATTTTACCCACGTTGGGCTGCCATTTGTAGTTAGAGGTTTCTGGCCCAGACTTTTGGGCCTAGCCTCAAGGTTTAGACCCGCAGACCCACAGATCCGCAGAGACACACAGACACTTACATTAATTTTAGGCTGATTGGCCCAAGGCCCAGGCATATAACTTGCTAATTCTTTATCCTTAAACTAACCTGTGATTCTTATTCTGTTCATCCATGGGGTTCGGTACCTTTTCTCAGAGCAGTATAGTTGTCCTCTGCATCTTTTGGCTTGTCTGGCAACTCTGGAGTTTCTGTGGCATATCTGCTCTGTTCTTCCTGTTCCCAGAGTTTTCTTAGTCTGGTAGCCCTGCCCACACTTCCTGTCTGCCTTTGGCCAATCAGTGCTTTTTATCAAACTCATAGGCAGGACAATTATTTACAATGTAACATCATAAATCCACTACAAATGGACAACATTGTTTGACTGTGTGTGTCCACATGTGTATGCCTATGTTCATGTATGTGTGGAGTCTGGCAGTTGGCACCAGTTGTCTTTCTCTATTGCATCTCACCTTACATTTTTGAAACAGATTTTCTCCCTGAACCAGAGACTCACCAATTCTGCCAGACTGGCTAGCTAGCAGTCCCCAGGGAGCTCCCTGTCTCCATCTTTCCAGGGATTACAGGCATCTACCACTGTTCCCTGCTAGAGATCTGGATTTAGGTTCTTACCATTGTTCAGGAAATACCGTACCATTTAAACCTAGACCCCAGGAGAGATCATTAAAGTTAGTAAGTTTCTTTGCCCTCTTTCATCTGCTTTAATATTCCTCCAACTGAACTTCTATAAGCCTGGAACACACTGGATTATAAAATGTTGCGCTGAATTGAGACAGTGGATGCAAGTGTGTTGTATATGCTGGGCTCCAACTAGACAGCCAGTGGATGTCAGCTAAGGAAAGTGACTAGAATAAGTATTTGTGAAATATTTTAAAATCAGGCTTAAGAGCACATATTGTCTTGTTTACATCTAAGATAAGATTGTCAACCTAGATCCTGGTCATAGACATTATATATGGAGAGGAGACACTACAGAGATATGGTTAACTAGTGATGGGATACTAACTAGTTCCTCAGTGATCTTCCCAGACCTTGTATGCTTCCTGTAGCTGGTTATATCTTTTCCTGACCCTGTTTATTATGGGAGGTGTAATTGCTCTCACAACTATAAAATGTAATTAACGTTTACGCAACCAATAAAGTATCAAGTTGAAAATAAACTGTTTCAATGAATACTAAGTTAAAAGTGTTCAAAATACACGATAGCCCATCATGGCTACAGAGAAACACATTTGACCAAGTATAGGGGATATGACTATGAATGGGAAAGAGCTTCTCCTAGAAATCTAGAAAGATGTTGCTTTTAGATACGGACATGTATTTTGAGTGTAATTTCTGTTAGTAGTGTTCTGGGCTGGGCTGTGGCTTAGTGGTAGAATATGTGTCTGGATTAGGCAAGACTCTGGGTGCTATCCTCAGAGCTATATAGTAAAGGGCCAGTATGGAAGTCCATGATTTTAGTGCTACATACATAACAAAAAAAAAAAAAAAAAAGGACCACTATACAAACTTGTGGGATAATGTTAGATGCTAAATTAACCTGTAAGCTCCACCTGCCTGAAAATCAAGCAACTTTTTGGAATCCTGGCCAACACATATCTCCAGGCCACGCAGCAGGAAAGTTTTCAGATGGTGCAAATTATATCTTGGTCTGTATTTAGTAGTTTAATAAAAGTTTGACTTAATTTGGTCAAAATGGTGAAACTGGTTTTTCTCAGGTGAATTTCAGTGTTAACAATAGGAGTGTGCATTGGGGGATGGTTTTCTGACAGCCGGTCAGTGGCTCCTCTACCTGAGAAGTTGCTGACTGGACTTTGCTTCCTGCTTCTCCTCCTCAGAGTCTGCAGTCTTGCAGGTCTGTGGTACTTGCTCTTGCTTCAAGACTTAGGAAGTGTTGATTCTTTTAGGTTTGGTTCTACTTGTACGTCAGGTGGTATCTACTTAGTGGAATTTAATAACATGCCAATCTTACTGTCCATGGTTTGTCACACCTAAGTGTGTACTGTTTCTAGAATTTCCAGATGTTTACCTCTCTGCTTAAACTTTTCACACTTCAGCTCAGCTAACTCCCAGGTTTTTTCTGTTTGTTTTGTGCAGATGTGAACAGAGAAAAATAAGTACGTTTTTTACTTTTCATCACTGTGACTAAAAATATCAAAAAGAAGCAGGGGAAGAAAATTTTACTTTGGATCCTGATTTGGAAGGATTTGATCCATGGTGGATTGTCCCAATCCTCTTAGACAAGTGTCACGGGATTGAGAGAGCCATTCACTTCATGGCCAATGGAAAGAAAGGTCAAGGAGAAAGAAGGCTGGTACACCACTGACTTTCTTGTTCTCTTGATTTTGTTCTGTCCTGGCCACTAGCTTGTGGGAGAGGGTCCAACACGTTCATGCTGGATTTCTCTCTTGTTACCCCTCTCTAAAGTTCCTTCTACGTACACACCCACCCAGAGATGTGTCTCATCATTTCTTCTAACTCCAATTGGAGTGACAATGAGGATTAGCTAGTGCAATAGACAGTATGTAGGTAAGCCCCCAGAGAGGCCACTGAGAATAATTTATTATGAAGAATGCAGCTGTTAAAGCAGCATTTCGGTGTAGACTCCACTGAGAGATGGAATACTCCAGACATCTCAGGAAGAGCTCTCTAGAAAGAACCTTATAGACTGGGAAGCTTGAAAGTGAAGTCATTCTGAGTCTCTGAAGTACAGTCCGGGAGATAGATGAGCAGAACTGAAGTACAGCAGAGGAAGCAAGAGTTAGAACTCTTGACAGGGCATGGATTTTAGTCTTTCATTAGAACCTTGGGAGGTGCCCAGGGAAGTCTTTGCTTGCTTGCTTTTGTGTGTGTTTGCTTGATTCTGTATATATTAAGAAAGCATAATGCCAACCGAGAAACTATACCCTGAATTCTCTCTGCTTGTACTTTGAATCCCTTCTTCCTTTTGGGAAGATTAGCTAGCAGTGGAATCAAGATATGAATAGGAACATTTACTTTCTTATTTCACATGGCACACAGTTGGTATCTATTACCCTTTCCCTACAAGTAAATATTAATAACAAGAGGACAAGGATTGTGTTTGCCTTGCCTTGAGTCACTTTACCTCAGCACCTAGGCAGCACGGGGCACACGAGAGTGTTTTGTAAATAATCTATTAATGACAGGACATAGAGTTACACAATTGTAAGGGGGTTCAGTCTGAGCATGAAGGGAGGGGGTGTCACAGAACAGTTTCTTGGAGAAGAAGGAGAGGTTGGGAAGCCTTCACCATCCACTGAGGATCCTCACTGTAGTGACTGGCTCCTGGTGAATGTGAGACTTGCACCAGGCCCTGGATTCAAATAACAGCTTGAAATTAATCTGAAAAGATTTGTGATATTTTTCCAGTGATTGTAAAAATGCCAGGTCTGGATGGAAACTCTCTGTTTCTGGCATCATTTAAACATGGGCTTTTCCAGTCGTTTTGGCAGGGTGTAACTCTGGGGGCTTCCCTAATTTCAACATTGCAAGATCTTGGGGAAAAGATAGCTCACATATTAAGGAAAGGGTTCTCTGGGATAAATAAATGTATGTAGTAGCCTTTTCTCTGGCTTCCTTGTATGGGTTCTTTTCCTGTTAACACAGGAAATGTCTATGGACATTTCGAGAACAGAATAAAATGTTGCTTGTAAAACTAGTCCCCTCCTTGCCTCAAAAACCCCAAGTTTCACTTATCATGAAACCTTGCAGATTCTTCTTGATTGATTTCACACGGCTGGTGTTTCTGGGTCTCTGTGTGTTGTTACCGGCATTATGGATGTGTTCCCCATACTCTCCCGAGGGTAGATCGAGGCACTGGTCCTTCCCGGTACCATTGCCTTGATCCTAGTGGTTCTGTGTGTGATGGAGATGGAAGAATTTGCATCCTGCTGTGCTATGTGAAACCACTCTGATCTGCATTATTTAATAGTAACCCACCCCAAGCTAAAGTCCAGCAGCCCCCAGCACAGGTTGATTCAGATACATTTCATGCTCAGGAGGAAAGAGGCACTCCTGAGTTCAAAAATCCATGTTCAATATAGACTCTAGCTCTCTTTATTAGAACGAGTTTTGTATATTAGCTAGCTAGGAGCACAGAAAGATAAGAACATCTTATCTTTCTATCTACCACACCCACAAACATCCAAGCATTTAACATGTTTGATTATCAGAATTATTAGTTTAGAGAACCGTAGGCCATGCTTGCTTCAAGCCTCTTTCTACCGTGTGTAGTCCTGAGAGAGCTCTAACAGCATTTGCAAAATGGTGACTTAAATGAATTTTAGGGGTTTGTGTGGCTTTCTCATTGTACAACAGTCTACCTAGCTCCACCACTCACTGACTGAGAGGTTAATGTGATCTGACTGGAAATTGATGTGACTATGCTGTCTAAGTTACACGAGAAATTGGCCACGGTGTCTCACCAAGTGGCAGTGCTTTGTGTGAGTGAAACATCCCATAATTACTAAGATGATTAAGGTGATGATGATGGCTTTTGGGATGTTGGGTCAGAGTTCATCATTAACTGGAATTGGATAAAATCTCAGAAATTTTAAGACAAAAGAAAAAAAGAAGTCCTGAAGTGGATAAATAGAAGACTCGCTGGAGATATGTTTAAAACACAAAATTTGCTGCCTCATACTTAATGACTTGAGTCCTGCCTGATACCCCTGAGGCCACTAGCATCACCGGCTTCACTGTAATTATCTTTGAATATCTCTCAAGTTCCTGCTGCTCATGGTGTGGTGGGGGCAGTAGCTACCTTGGTGCTTTCTATTGCTCAAAATCCTGGCTTATTTAGTGCTTGTTAATGGTATCATCTACTTTTTAATTGGTCAGCTGTCAAAAAGTTCAAAACTAAGAATCATCTCCCTGAGCAAAATTGGAACCTTTTCGAACCTGACTTGAGTTTACTGTGCAAAGGAGACAGACCCAGTCCAATGGGAGGCACTGTGGTTTCAACGACTCAAAGGCAACTTCCATCTACTCAAGTTCTTTATCATCAGGGTGATCAGCCTGTCACTGTCCACATGCTGCCCGAGGCAAAGGGTTAGTGCTGCTAAGGGTGACATACCCTACAGCTGCAGCTGTGGCAGTTACCTGTGAGTCACAACACATTTGCACTTTGGATGGACAGCTGGAAAAGACAACAGACGACCATTAGGTTCCTTGGTGAAACTTGCTGAATACAGTCTCGAAAATATGACTAGCGCGGCCATTAGAATCTACACTATTCCATTCTTCCATCTGCACTCTTGACTATGTCCTTCTGTTTCTCAAGTTGTGTGCAAAGCTACGCATGTGATCATGCTCCACATAGGCCTTCGTTTTCTCTCTGTGAGGCAGGCTTTGCTGAAGCCTAGGGGACATGGAGAAGGAGGAAAGCATTATGACATGAGTATAACAGAAGTCACCAATGGAAGGGGCACTTAGGGAATTTCACTTAAACGAACCCAAACAATAGACTAACAGTAAACGCAACACAATAGAGAAATAAAAAAAGAAAGTCAGGATGCCAGGAACAATGCCTGCAGAGCAGTTCACACAGGACCAGGAGAAGTCTGGGGCTATAACAATAAGAAGGCCAGCCCCAGATGCTGTCTCCTCCTGTGTGACCCAGCACAGGTTTATCCCCAAGAGAACTTGAAACCTGTTGAAGCAAGACTTGGCTGTCCATAGCTAGTAAGGACCAGGGTCCCTGGTAAATCACATGCTAGTTATGTAGTCTGGAAACAAAGACAGGTGATGCACCAATAGCCTATGTAATATGTTAACAATGAGAGGAGGGTGAGTGGACAAGCATGACCAGGACCGATGACCACTCCCCTGACTGAACAAACAATTTATGATCATCTTTCTGGTTGGGCTTATAAGAAAGCACAGGATATAAAAGACACTCACTGGTTCATCCTGTGACATCATGGTCAAAGAATGCCCAGGCTCAATAATGATACCTTGGTCTCCATCAAATTCTCATAAGATTCACAATGGCCAGTGGGCAGGAAGTCAAGCAGAATCCTCTCTCTTGAAACAACTCTCCCTCAGGGACTTTTCTCACTTTTCCTGAGTAAAGTTGTTTTCTCCTCTGCTTACCTCTGCTCACCTTTCTTACTCTTGCTGATCCTAAGACAAGGAACAGGGAAGTTAGTAACTCAGGATGACTTTGGTGACATTTGATTATCTAATACCTTAAGCTCTTGAATTAAGCTCACTAGAACCAAGAGATTCTCTATCATTCTAAGAAAAAGCCACAATCAGTGTCCATGAAAGAACTGTACACAGGGCTGAAGAGATAGCTCAAACACTAAGTGCCTACTGTTTTTTCCAGGTGCTCATATCAGATGGAACCCAAATGTTCTGAGCATCCTGACCTCTATGGGCAGCTGGACTCTCATCCCTTAAGTGTGTGTGTGTGCACACACACGCACACACTTTTTAAAAAAAGAATGTGTACACAAATGTTTAAGAAGGATTAGTCATAAGCTTCAAAACTGGAAACGAAACATCTAACAAGAAGTATGTCCAAACAAAAGGATGCTAGCCAGTGGTAAGATGGAATTGTAGACAGGTCTGGCACAATCAAAATCTTATTCAGGGAACAGTGCTAAATAAAAGAAGCCAATCTGTGCTGTCTTTGTTGTATGTCTGCACATCGTATTATGTGAAAGATTTAGGTAGGCAGTTCCAGAGAGACAGGAAGTAGATTAATGATTTGCCTGGGATCAAGCCAATGAGGAGCTACTGCTTAAGGGTGAATGGGTTCACTGGGGAATATGAAAATGTTCCAAAGGTAGAGCCTTGTGATGACTGCACAGCTGTGTGAAGAAACACTAAAAAGTGCTCTTCAAACACAAATGCGATGTGTGTATCACATCTCGATAGAGCGGCTACTTAGAAGTACTGTATTATTTCCCTTGAGATTTTTCAGGTTCTTCAATATGGATGAGCCCATTAGTACATCTGAGGCACAGACCCAAGGAAAAGAAAAAGAAACAAGAAGAAAACTCAGAAGAATAGTTGGAGACATTGGAAGGAGGTAGATGTAGGAGAAAAAGAAGCAGGAGAAACTCTCAGTTTACATTACAAATCTTTAGGGAGCTGGAGGGTCAGGTTGGGGGCTAAGGTCACTTGTTCTTGCAGAGGATCTAGATTTTGGTTCCCAGCACCAATATGATGACTCTGAAACTTCAATTCCAGGAGACCTGTCTCCCTCTTCAAGCCTCGGGCACTGGACATGTATGTTATCCACATACATGCACACATGCAAAGCACTCATACACATAAAATAAATAAACAAATCTAAAATAATTACAGACAATAACAAAAAGAAAACTTTAAACTTTAGGGAGGGCTTGGGATATGATTAAGGTGATGGAGTTCTACCTTGCATCTCAGTACTGCATAAAGCCAGGAGACGGGGCACATACTTAATATTATGTCAGCACTGGGGAAGTAGGCAGAAGGATCATAAGTTCAAAGTTATTCTTCCAGACCAGTTTGAGCTGTATGAGATGAAGGTGGAATTGGGGGGGGGGGGGGGATGCAGGTAACAAAACACCTCAGAAAACAGCTTCATGCTTCAGGCAACCAAAACTCATGTTTTATTGGTATGGAAACTTATGGAGAGATCTTGAGATGGCCTAAGAAAGATAGGTCTTGCAAATGCATCTGTGACTCACACATGGGCTCTACATCCGATCCCACCTAACACAATTCTTAATAGAGTCATTTCCCTCTGCTTCAGTGAGTATATTATTAACTTTGTCTAAATTCTCTTTTTTTGAACCAGAAAGATGGAGCAGTGTGTAAAGAAACCAAACCAAATCAACCAAACTTTCTACCCACCCTGATGACCTGAGCTCAATCCCTTGGATTTACACGACTGAAGAAGGACCAGCTTCTGTAGTTTCTTCTCTGATCCTCACATGGCTTTGGGGACACTATACTCTCACTGGCTTGGAACTTACCAAGTAGGCGTGGCAGCAGGACAGCAATGCCCACGGATGTATCTGTCTCTGACTCCCTACGTGGGACTTGGGATCGAACTCAGGAGTTTTACCAACTGTGGTTATCTATTCAGCCCAATAATGCTTATTTCTTAAGAGGTCAATTCATTCTGCCTAAGAGGTCCATTCATTCTGCTCCTGTTTTTAGACCCAAATCTGAATTGTAAGGCATATATTAGCTAGCCAGTCCCCAGTCATCTTGGATTCTGTGTCTGTCTGGAGAACCAGTAGCATTAGATGAAGGCAGAGCAGTGGTTCTTGAAGGACACAGTGGACTAGAGAAGAGCAAGAAGATGAAAGAGAGACAGCTAGCCAGATGACATAGTAGGTAGGCAGCGGAGAATATTCATGGAACTGAAAAGGCTGCTCAGAACTTGGAGGCATCACTTGTCTTCCTCCTAAGGAAGGATGAAGTGTACTCTTTAGAGGTGTAAAATCACTGCTGTCCATCATTCAGAAGAAGTTGGTTATTACCCCTGTTACTTCTTTTTGAATATAAGTTCTGTATTTTTATTACAAGAAAATCCAAAAGTGATGGATTCAGTTTAGTCTCCACAAATTCAAAGTATTAAGATCTTAACTGGCCATGATGGGGCAAGCTGTAATCCTAGCACTTGGGATGCTGAAGCAGGAGGATTGGGAGTTTGAGGGCAGCGTTGGCTACATTAGCTAGACCCTGTTTAAAATAAGATTTAAAAAAAAAAATTCTTTCAAATGACAATAAGAAAAATTACCTTGGAGTGTAACCAAAACAAATTAATTTCTAATATTTACTAAGTAAAATGATTTTTCCTCATAGAACATAACACATGTGTGCTATATTATCTACCACAATAAACTGCATAGAAAGCAAGAGCTTGATAATTTCACCTCTAAGGATACACACCAAAGCACTGAAAGCAGAGACTCAAACAGATGTTTGTACACCCATGGTCATAACACCATCCTTCATAATAACCACAGAATGGAAGCAATATAAACAGCTATCGGCAGATGAGTGGAGAAACACACAGTGAGGGGTATCCAATCTCAGAAAAGAATAGCTACAACATGGCTGCATCTGAAAAACAATGCACTAAGTGAAAGGAAGAAGACACACAGGACAAACATTGATTTCATTTCTCTGGGGGTCTAGATGGGAATTTGTATAGAGGGGAAGTAGAATAGAGATTAATGGTGCCCCTAAGGAAGGTTAGCAGGGAGTTAGTATTTAGCCAAGGCTTCTGTTTGAGCTGATGAAAACACTGAAGATGGACAACCTTGTGAATGCATCTCACGACACTGAAAACGCCAAGTTCTTGCTGGGTGTCCTTGTCATTGTGTCCTGTCTCTGTCCCCTGTAGACAGTTTTTCTGTGTCCAGGCTGTCACTCACATATAACCACACAAAGACTTAATATTAATTATAAATGCGTGGCTGATAGCTTAGGATTGTCTCCAGACCACTCTTATAACTTTAATTAGCCCATTTCTATTAATCTATGTGGTGCCCCAGTCTTGTTTATCTCATCTATGAACTTCCTGTGTTGCTTCTTTCGAATCTGGTTTGTGGCTTCTCCTCAGACTCTGTTCTTCTTTCCCATGTTCTCTCTGTCCCCAAAATTCTGCCTAGCTATCATTGGCCAATTGGCTTTTATTAACAATGAGAGTAATACATATTCACACTGCACAAAGATTGTTCCACAGTAGTCACCCCCCCACATACAAACACAACATACAGACACCAGAAAGAGAACAATACTTGAGCTGCAGAGGTGCTTAGTTGGTAGAGTGTATGAGCACTTAATGTTCCACTGTATAATCTATGTGAAACCCCAGTTGGCATAGTTTACATCTGTAATCCCAACAGTGGCTAAGCAGACACAGGAGGAGCCCTGGTGCTTGTGGTCTAGCCATTCTAGTTGAATCAATACTAGAAAGTAACTGCTTCAAAAAATAAAGTGAAGAGCAATGGAGAAGAACACCTAACACTGACGGGGGTATCTACATACATTGCAAATATGTAAAGACACACGAAGACAGGAAAAACAAAAAAACATACTTTGCTCTACTGCTTCTTGTTTTAATTTACTGTAGTTTTCTTGGAATCATGGGCAAATTGTCCCTACTACAGTTTCTTATGGCTGTGTTACTGTAAAAGGAGGCAAGCTGCTCTCTCCAAAAGGAATACTCTCTCTCTCTCTCTCTCTCTCTCTCTCTCTCTCTCTCTCTCTCTCTCTCTCTCTCTCGGTCTCTCTCTCTCTTTCTCTCTTTCTCCCTCTCTTAAGCATCCATGCACACACATACTGGCACACACTTTGGTCTAACCTTGTCATTAGGCTTCACATGGTGACCTGATAATTCCATCATTGTCAATCAAGCACCCCATCTTCTGTATGCAAACACATTTCCTTCGGGGGCTGCGGGGTGGTGGTGGAATACACTGTTCATTCCCATTTTTCTCCTGGTTTCCTTCTCACATAAAATACAGTTTGACTGGCTCATGTGAAATTGTACATGTTACAAAACTAGGAGCCACAAATATCAGGCAGAAGCAACATTTCTTGGCACCCCCATCCTGGTTGGCGGTCTCCACTATTACTTTCCTTTGAAAAATGAGGGTTCTTTATAATAAAAATGAAATGTAACTCTCTTCCCCCTGCTTTTTAAGAAATGATTTCTGACTGTGACTAAAGAGGCTGCTCATAACCACGAAATAGCAGCAGCTTAGAAGGCTTGAAGCGGGGGTGGGGGGGGGTGGGGGGGGGGGTGAGAGGCAAACCTTTCCCCTACAAGGTGCCACTGCCCCAGCCATCAACACTGACCTACAGGTGTTGTTATCTTGGTGGGCAGATGTGAAACTGCTGTCGCTTCGGCACCGATCTAATGCTTCTCAGTACAGTAGAGTTTTAATATTTTAAATTTGCCTTTAATTTTTAAGGCGATGATTTTTATGACTGCCACCCTAGCATTTTTTTGTTGTTTTTTTTGTTTTATTGTTTCTGGGTGGAAACCTTTGAAGTGAAGTGAAGCTGGAGTCATCAAACACCCTTTAATCATTTTCTTTCTGTCTTGCTAACTCGACCGGCTTCCCTTTTTCTTTCCATCACGCCCAAAGCCAGATAACACTTTCCTGCTGAGAAAATTTTCAAGTCACCACCCAGCTCTAGCAAATGAGGGCTGTCATGGTTTGGGGATGAGAAAATCTACTGCAGCCCGCACAGATCTAGAGTTGATAGTGGGTAATTGACAGCCGGAAGGACTTGGTCTCCTGGCAGAGTCAGAAGGAGGGTTAGCCCTGTGGGCTTCATTTGGGCAGCGATAAAACAGGTTTTCATTTGGTACTCACAGAGAGAGCATAATTAACCTTTTAGAAGTTTAAGGATGATCAAATTGTTATTCATTTTGCAAATGAGAAGAGAGAGCTTCCTTTCCTGCCAACAAAATGCCAGTGCAGATTTCAAGGTCACTGGATGATCTCTTTGAGGAAAAGAAAGGCACACACACACACACACACACACACACACACACACACACACACACACACACATTTGAGAATGTCACCCTTAAAACATTCAGGATGAAAAGCAACAAGGAACAAATGTTCTTTTTTGCTTTGCTCCGTACTAGAAATCAGTGCTAATGTTTAGCACACATCTTTTTGGGCGTCTTGGAAGACAATGGCACTAGCTTGTTAGAAAACAAAATATACATGGCAATGTGTTGGTATGTCTAGTTGCTTTTTAGAGCTTAGAAGGAAGGACTGTATGAGATGTAAACACGTTTTAATGATGGCTGATAATCATACTGCTACCAAATAAGAACTTTGCCTCACCACTGACAAATGCTAGTTGCCTTCAATGTTTTTGTTTGTTTGTTTGCTTTGCTTTGTTTTAAGCCAATGCTGGGAAAGATCAGGCCTTCACTAGCTATGATGCCGTGGAGATTGTTGTGGTTGGTATGAGTGACCTTGTTTTGTAGCTGTGTGCTCTGCCATGTCATACACACATCATCTACTATAGTCGATTAGGGAAGGAATGGTCTGGCTATTTCCATTAAGACTCTCTCTTTTTCTCTCTCTCCCCCCACAAATTTGTTATAATTTTAAGCATAAAGAAAACTGCATTAAAAGTACAGAGAACTGCTATATATTAATTCACACAATTTTATCATTTTTTAAAAACACTTTGACTCATTTGCTTTACTATTCTATGTATTCCTCTATCAATGTATCCATACACCCACATATCCATCCATTCATCTATACTTAATTTATATCAGTGCTTCCTTTGGTGCACAGTGAGCATGAGGCATGCACACATCTATATTGCTATCTATGTAAGATTATTATATGGTTATGTATTTATAAGACAATTAAGAATAAAATGTGGGCATATTTTCTTTCTAAATCCCGAGTGTGTATATCCTAGGCTACTGATGCCAGCTCATAACAATGACACTATGACAAAATGAAATGACTGAAATTCAAACAATTCCTTATCCACACTGTAGACTAGAACTCGCATTTTACCAATGGTTCAAAACAATATCCTTTAGTGTAATTATTCTATAGTTTAGAGAGAATTTGAAAATTCACTTAACTCTCAATCTCTTTAGGAAAACTGAAAGTGAAGATTCTAAGCCTGAACCTTTGTCTTCTGTGAGGTTGTATTTAAGAGTATACAGTGCTTGTTCTGTAGAGTATTTCTCAATTTATGTTTATCTAATATTTCACCAAGATGCATGTTTTCCCCTCAAGATAAATAATGTCTGTGTCCTTGTCACAGTGTGCTACTAGATGTCTCTGGTTGGGGAGGGTAGAGATCTATACTGGCCATTCATATTTAGTGAGCTCATTTCAGAGGTCTATTTTACTATTTTAGGAACCTAGAAGGGCACTGTCAGAAGCTAGGCAACACTGAAGTCTTTCCTTTTCTAATTTGTTTTGATTGTTGTTCTAGTGCTGGCCATTGAGCTCAGGATCCCACACATGCTGGGCAAGTGATCTGTCCCTGAGCAATATTCCCAACACTCAGATTTCTTAAAAATAGAAAAAAGGAAGGAAGGAGGGAAGGAAGGAAGGAAGGAAGGAAGGAAGGAAGGAAGGAAGGAAGGAAGGAAGGAAGGACTTGACTAACCCATAACTGAGTCATAGTTTTTCTACACTGTTTCTTGTTCAGCCCTGGGCACAGTCAAGCTGAGGCTGTTTTCTTTCTGCCATCCATCCTGTTCAAGTAGAGCAGTCTTCACACACACCCCCCCCCCCCCCCCCCGTAAGTGAAGATAACAGACAAAGCAACGTTAAAGGGGATAAGGATTGAAATAAGAATGAAAAAAAAAAATGTGACTAGAGAGAACAGCATGTGACAGTTTACAAAGTCTTGGTCTGTTGGATTTGGATCTTTTTAACCTATACTGTGTCCTCTGGCACTAGCCCTCCCCTCCCCCACTTCTTTCCTACTTCTATCTATTGTTTCTCTTCTTAGCAGGAACCATGGTGCTTTCCTGCAGGAAACACGCCTAATTAAATTGAGACAGAGTTTATTATCAGGTTCCCTAGACGGTTTAGTCATGACTGAGAACATGGGAAGAAGTCAATATTATTACGGAGATACTGAGAGACAATAGAAGGTAAAGCCAGGTCCTCTAGACAGCTAGCAGAGCCTGGGCCTAGAAATATTCATCCACAAAACGAACCCAGGGCTCAGAAAAAAACACAATTCTCTTTGGCACTGAGACAGGAGAGAAGTTCTCTAGCACAGAGAAGCCGCTTTGCAAAGAAATAAATAACATTCTTAACCACATCCTTACAGGAAAGTAGCAAATGTATTACAGGGTTGCGTCTTGGTCACCATGGCCCATTGCCTCATACCAAAGCATGGAGGGATGAAAGGAGCCAGCCAGATAGTGACAAATGCTTTTGAATAGTCTTGTTTATTCCGAGATTAATTTGGAGAGTACTGAAGGCATTATTTTCTCATGTCCTTTAAATCTCCTTCAGCCATGTCCTCAGATCTATCCGATGGGAAGGACAGAGTTTCCTCCCGAGGTGAACCCATGGAAGCCTCAGATGTACTGCAAGCAGAGATGAGCAGGTGGAGAGCTTGGTTTTTCATTTTCAGGGGGAAATTATAATTGAGTGTTTAATCAAAGTTCCAAATAGATCATGTTCATGAAAATTTACTTGGAAAACATTTTAAGCAGTTTTGCTAGGCTGCTGTCAAACATCACCTTGAAAATGGCTGGCTTTTGAGAATTTCCTCTCTCTCTCTCTCTCTCTCTCTCTCTCTCTCTCTCTCTCTCTCTCTCTCTCTCTCTGTGTGTGTGTGTGTGTGTGTGTGTGTGTGTGTGTGTGTGTGAGCGCGCAATTTGTCTTTCTACTAAACTAGGAAAAGGAAGACATGAAATGTATACCTGGGAACCTTAGTGAGTTTTCCTAGGTTCTCTCTATCCCAGTTAACTGTTGGTATTTGTGATGGAAAATCGACCTTTTGGTGGCTGCTACCTGCTGGGTGAAGTAGCCCCAGCAGCATCTGGGAAACTTCTAGAAATGCAAACCCTTGCTATTACCCTGGATCTCCTCTGTCAGGAACTTTAGAGCAGAAGGTCTACACTCTTGAGTCACTAGCCCTGCAGGTAAATGATACTTTCTGACAGTTGAGAGCCATAGCCCTGTTCCAATTGAGTAAAGAGGTCAATCATCAGTGTTTGTCTCTCTCAACAAAAACATCTGTGCTCATGGAGAGAAAGGAGGCAGCAGTATCCACTAGATCATACTATTAAACTATAAATTAGGAGGAAATAAGAGCAGTCTATCTGCATCCTTAATATATCTTAATTCCAACATTAGATTTGGCCAATAGTGCCCCTTCCTAGTCTGCCTCTAATATCAGCTTGATGTGATACTGGCTACAATGTGCAGAATTAAGGGAAACTACAAATGATACTTTGAAAATATTCTCCCTCCCTAGTCAACCAACAGCACTCCATCCCTCCTCTTATCTGCTGCCCGGGTCCAAAAGTGGAAATTCAAACAACAGAGATCACATGTGCCCAGCTGGTTCACTGGGTGCATTTAAAACTTCTTCCTTGTTTTTGAGAACTTTAGTTATACATACCATGAAATATAATCTTATCTATTCCTATTTTCTCTTTTCAGGTCCCCTTTATGTTCTCCCAACATGTCACCCTCCCATCTTAATGACATACATACATATCATATATATATTCTGCTATGATATATTCCACTATAATATATAAATCTACAGCACCATACATATAGACACAAGCATGCATACACACACACACACACACACACACGCACACACACACACACACACACACACACACACACACACACACACACTCTCTCTCTCTCTCTCTCTCTCTCTCTCTCTCTCTCTACTAAGTCCAAATTTAGTGATCCCCATATGCACATGGATATGGTGGAACCAATCACTGAAGCAAAGAAAACATATCAGTGGCCACATCTTCAATAAAGACTAATTCTCCCATCCCCAGCAGCTATCAGCTGCCAATAGTTCTTCAGTGATGGGTGGATCTTAGATATCATCTATACGTGTATGCTGGAATTTGGACTGGCTTGATTTTGTATAGGCATTGTGTAGGTACTTATGGCTGCTATGAGTTAGTTCATGGCTACATTAGCCATGCCATGTCCAGAGGACAGAATTTTACCACATTCCTGTGTGTCCCTTCTTTTCTGCCTTTCTTCTGCAACCTTTTCTGAGTTTTGGTCATGTAAAGGTTAATATAGATGGCCCACTAGGGTGAACACTCAGGCTCTTACTCTTGACCGTCGACTGGTTCATCAGGTACATTTTTTAAACATGAATATTGACTCATAATCGTGTGTGAAGTTGTTAGAAACAGAGAACTGTGGGGAACGGTGAGTCTTGAATCAATGTGTACTGTTTGACATGGGCAAAGCTGTGTCAAGGACCCCAGTGCTTCAGACCCGTGGGAATGACAAAGCTTTCCCTGAATGAGGCTCACATGAAATTGGCAAAGTATTTCTCTGGTCTGAGTGTGAATGTTTAAGTGTTTACAAATAGCAGCACCATAGCTTCCTCCTTCCAAGTGACTGGAAGTTGAGCCTCTGCCTCTTCAGAAGAGACTCTCAACCTTCTAAATGTGAAGACCCCTTTAGCACAGTTCATCCTGTTTTGGTGGCCCCTAATGATTTTGTTGCGACTTCATAAGTGTAGTTTTGCTACTATTATGAATTGTAATGTAAATATCTGATTTATAGGATATCTGATATACAATCCCTATGAGAGGGTTATTTGACTTCCTGGAGGATTTGCGACCCACAGGTTGAGAACCACTGTTCTGCAGAGATAGTATGCCAATATTTTGCAACTCTTCTGCCCTGTGCTGTGTATAATAAAAGTGGGTTATTGCACAGTTGACACAGCTCCAGGAGACACAGCGCAGCCCACCTGACCTCAGCTTTTACCTCTGTGTTTAAGTCCCGCGCAGCCTTAACCAGGTTTCCAGGACCAAGCCTAGCTGGACATGGCAGAGAACTTAGGAAATACAGTTTCTTCTCAGTTAGGCATCAATGTTCAACAGTAAATTTTGGGAAAAACAGATTACTTTTAATTTTAAATTTGCCTCATTTAGTCAAATGTCATATCCATTTCAAGAAGGAAAAATGAATGCCCTGGTATCTTCTCGCCTGCAGCAAGCTTTTAGGTTTTTCCATTTTGAAAAACTTAGTTTTTACAATATGAAAATTATAGACAGAGTGACATTTAAACCTTTGCTTTTCATAGCATCTCACACTTACACCATTTTAAAAGACAGCTATTAACATTTACAAAAATCTTTCAGAAACCAAATGTTCTAACATGCAGAATTCCAATTATACTGTGTAAGAGGGTTATCAACCATTCTTCTACAAGAATACTTTGAAGTGTCTGGTATTAAACCAAGAGCTAAAATGTCACTTGCACATAGACAATAAATTAGGGTTTATAAAATCTTGTAAGATTTATTTAATATTACAATTTTGACCTTTAGGCTGCCTTCACCATAGCTTACTTCTGTCTCCCTTACAACCCCCCCCCATTTCTTTCTCATATTGTGTGTATGCTATGACCTATTCATCCTGCAAGAATGCTGCCCAGTGCCCTCACTCCTACGTAGAGTAGCTAAACCCAAGGATATGGTGGCCATTTCTGTGCAAAGCACTCTAGTGGAGTCATCAACAAAATGTCACTCTTGGCAGCCTGTTACTAGAGCAGGGAAGAATCCTTTGGGAAGGATTTTGAGGACAAACTAGAGGCTATACAGACTCCTTCTCAGAATCCGTAGCTACTCAGCAAGGGACAAAGAGGCATCCTGTACTTATCATGACTGCAATTTCAAAATGAGATTGATTAGAAGGAAAAAAAACATATCAGGTAAAATTTCATCATCCCATTGAGGACAGCAAAACTCAAGAAATATCCCTTAAAGAATAGATGGGCACCAACGAGGGTGCCATTTCTCCCACACCTTGTAGAAGATCTCTGCAAAGTGCATTCGTAACTAGGCATTTTTCCAAGAAGTGTGATGATGTATAAGGGAAGAGGTATTAGAATGGAGGGGTTGGTAGCCATTTATCTCTCTTTTCCAATTGTGGATAATTGTTCTGCCTTCTGCATATTGGAAAGTAGCTATGGCCTCAGTAGTTTGTAAGATGCTGTCAGTTCCTCCCTCCCTCCCTCCCTCCTTCTCTCAATCATTCCTTCCTTCTTCCTTTTTCCTTAATTTCATGGATATAGGTTCTCACAAAGTCCAGGCCTCACACTGAGCATGTAGCCAAGGCTGAAACCGGTCTTGAAGCCTTGATCCTTCCGCATTCACCTCCTGTGTGCCTGAGTGCCACGATTATGATGTGTACCCTATGCTCAGATTTTTTTTTTTCTTTTTAAGAGTAGTTTTATGTTTAATTATGTGGCTTTTGTGTGATTTGTACATGTGAGTGCAGATGTCTGCAGAGGCCCTGGAGCTAAAATTGCAGACTGTTTTGAGTTACCTCTCATGGGTACTGGGAACTGAATTTGAGTCTTTACAACTTTAAGCCCAGCTTTTTAAGTTTTATTTACTAATTTATTTTCATGTAATAAATCTTAATATCAGAAAATATTTATATAGACAAGAATTCATTTTATTTTTTTTCTAATTTATTTTTATTTTAAGTGCAATTGTGTTTTGCCTGCATATATGTCTATATGAGGGTATTAGATCTTGGAACTGCAGAAAGTTGTGAGCTGCCATTTGGGTGCTGGGAATTGAGCCTAGGTCCTCGAGAAGGGCAGCCAGTGCTGTTAACCACTGAGCCATCTCTACAGCCCCTAGACTTTATTTTAAATATTTTACGGATCCATTCCTCAGAAGGATTGAGATCTACTAGTGAGTAACCAAGATACGGGAAGGCTTATGGAATTTGCTTACAGTCAAACAGTAGGAAACAACCGAGACATTATTTGCAGCCCTCCAGTGTGGCTCTGCTGTCCTTGTGTTATCACGTTTTCTGATTGAGAAAACGAAGCGAGTCTACTAACTTTGCAAAATGTTTTTCTAAAAAAAAAAAAAAACAGAAATATGAAGTTACAAATGACCTGAAATAAGGCCTCATGCTTTAACCTTTACAGTGATCATTTTGTCACCTGCTTTTGAAGGCAGTTATGTGCTCGGGCCAAGAGCAATAAGCCAGATCTCATAGTGAAGAATTGATTCAGTAAGTGGTTTTCTTCAGTCAGCTGCCAAGCCGGAAGCCTGTGAGTAACATGCAGCTAGCTGATGTGTTCATGACACTTCTCATCTGTGGGGCAGATAGGCCCTTTTTTTCTTAATATGATTTTGTTAAACAATGAGCTGTGATTATGTGTGGTAAGAGCACATTTCTGAGTGTTGGTGTGTCATTGTCTAATACAAATTTATGCACCCAAGTGTAGTATAAGGTTTCTGGCCCGGACTTTCCAGCCTAACCTCAAGGTTTAGGACCACAGACCCGTGGACCCACAGACCTGCAGACCCGCAGTCCCACATTCCCACAGAGACACACAGAGGCTTACTATAGTTTTAGGCTGATCGGCCTCAGGCCCAGGCATATCACTTACTAGCTCTCTACCTTTCATGTAACCCATGTCTCTTGTTCAGCCATGCAGCTCGGTACCTTTCTTTAGAGCTGCATGGTTGTCCTCTGCATCCTGCAGCTTCTCTCTGGTGCTCTGTCTGGCACTCTGCTCTCAGAGATTTTCTTAGTCTGGTAGCCCCGCCTACACTTCCTGCCTGCCTTTGGCCAATCAGCTCTTTTTATTAAACCAGTGGGTGGGACAATTATTTACCATGAAACAATACAATACCCCTACAACCAAGGACATCAGTATTCATGAACTCAAAAGAGGATGACTTGGGCTGTGTAGGAAATTGTTATGATTTTAGGACAAACTCATTTCCGTTTCACTGGAACAATTGGAAAAAGACTTCTTATTTTCAGTGTACAGCCTTCTTATTTTAAGCATATGATCAAATTCTAGTAAGACTAAAGAATCAGGTCACGTTCTTAGAGTTCATTGGAGGACACTTGGCATGCCACCATAGGATGTGCATAACACACATAGTTGCCATCTGTCTGTTGTACTCACTGAGATCTACATAGAAGATTTGCTGTCATTATAGTCTCTCATACACGTCCACCTGGGTCTGCTATACATTTCACACACTGGTCACAAATACTTCATGAATAAATGAACCAAGCAGTGTAAAAGGCCCCTTATGTTGTCATGACAGCGGAAAAGGATCAGATACTCTCCTTTGATATATGTCTCTCTAAATAAAGATTGTTTTGAACTAAAGGTACTTAATAAATTGAAGCAAACAGGAATTCTTGGTCTGCATACAAGCAGACATAGATTCTCCTTTTATTGAAGGAAGTCTGATTTGCGTAAGGAATGTTCATTTCTCAAAGTCCCCTCCCATGCTCTGAAAGAAGAATGACTCAGTAGATAACACATCCCTTAAGAGGATGAACTTCTATATAACAAGGCTTATTAAGGAACTTGTTTAGCACATGTGTCCTTGTCACTCTCGTAGACCTTAACCCTCACAGAAGCCCAGCCCTTCCCTTTCTTTGGCTTTTCTCCACATTTTATTGTTCTTTGTTAACACGGAGTTTTCCATTTTCTCTTCACACTGTCTTCACCCATGTGCTTATAAAATCAGCCTTTTCTTCGATTAATCTGATGAGAACCAATTTAATTCACAGTCTCCAGTCACAGAGGAGAGGAGAACAGAAGAGAGTTTTGCTTTTGTGGAGTGTTTAAAAGGGTAAATTCTATCATATTTGTGAAACCACTATAGCCCACTACCATCCATCCTGTGACTATAGGAAGAGCAGCTAGCCATTATATTCTGGAACTTTAACCATTTACAGCTTTTTCTCTGCGGGGTGGCCATGGCCGCCACTGTGGTGCTTGGCTCCTTGAGCTATCTGCTGCCATCCTTGTCGCTGAGGCAACTCTTGCTTTCAGCTGCAGTTATAATAGAGCAGATGACCCTTCATGGGACCCTCAAAGGCCATAACGGCTGGGTAACCCAGATCTCCACCCAGTTCTGCGTCTTGAGACAAGACCACCATCATGTATAAGCTAAGTAGGAATGAGACCAATTATGGCATACCACGGCATGCTCTTCGAGGTCACTTCACTTCATTAGTGATGTTATATCTTATAATGGCCAGTTTGCCCTCTTGGGCTCCTAGGATGGAGCACTGCATCTCTGGGATCTCACAATGGCACTACCACTTAGGCCATATGAAGGATGTACTGAGTGTAGCCTTCTCCTCTGACAACCAGCAGATTGTCTCTGGATCTTGAGATAAGACCATAAAGTTATGGAATACTCTGGGTATCTGCAAGTACACTGTCCAGGACGAGAGTCATTCAGAATGAGTGTCGTGTGTCCACTTCTCCCCAAACAGCAGCAACCTTCTCATTGTTTTCTGTGGATGGAACAATCTCATCAAGGTATGGAATTTGGCTCACTGCAAGCTTAAGATCAACCACATTGGCCACACTGGCTATCTGAACACAGTGGCAGTGTCTCCAGATGGATCCTTCTGTGCTTCTGGAAGCAAGGATGGCAAGGCTATGCTATGGGATCTCAAGGAAAGCAAGCACCTTTACACACTAGATGGTGGGACTGTGTTTCAGCCCCAACTGCTACTGGCTCTGTGCCACCACTGGCCCTCGTATCAAGATTTAGGACTTGGAGGGCAAGATCATTATAGATGAACTGAAGCAAGAAGTTATCAGCACCAACAGCATGGCAGAGCCCTGCTCCCCCACTCCCACCCCACAGTGTGCCTCATTGGCATGGTCAGCTGATGGCCAGACTCTGCTGGTTATACAGACAACCTGGTGTGAGTGTGGTAAGTGACTGTTAGAGCACCTGCTAAGTTTAAAACAAAGTCTTAGAAATCAATCTGAATTTCTGAAACCAGGAAAAGAAAGAAAGAAAGAAACAATTTACAAGGAAATGAAGACAAAACGTAAGTATACATAAATATAAATATTAAAAAAGATAAATGAGTTAATTCCTTTAAAAGAAAACTGGAGAAATGTTTCAGCAGGCTTGAAGGAGATTATTTAAGAAGTTTTGTTTATACATTGATGTAGTACAATTGTGTTCTGTTCCATTGTAAATAATTGTCCAGCCTGCTGGTTTAATAATACTGATTGGCTGAAGGCAGACAGGAAGTGTGGGCGGGGCTGCTAGACTAAGAAAACTCTGGGAACAGGAAGAGAAACCACAGAGACACCAGAGAAGCCAGCAAATGCAGAGGGCAATTATGCTGCTCTGAAAAAAGGTATCAAGCTGCATGGCTGAACAGGATAAGAAGCGTGGGATAGTTTAAGAGTAAGGAGCAAGTTATATGCCTGGGCCTCAGGTCAATGAGCATAAAATTAATATAAGCGTTTGTGTGTTTCTGTGGGACCTCGGGACCACAGGTTAGACAGGCCAGAAACATAATACTACATGTCAGAAACACTGAAATAAATAAGCAAATGGTGGCAAAGCTGCTCTCTTTCACAATGGGAGGTAAATCTGGGAACCTCTGTTGTACAGGTGCCACATGCCCATAGACCAAGGGCTGTTCCACTGTTATCACTTCACTGGACTTGCCAGAGGTATAAAACAGCACAAAGATGTCCCAGGACTTTCCAATGAGACAAGATATGGAAAAGGAGGATTGTGACACTCAGGACACCATCAGGCTGTGTGTACAAGTTTGGATAAATTACTTACACTTAAAAAACAAGCAAACAAGAAAACAAGTGTAAGACAGTGAAAAATGAGAATCAGATATCCCAGAGAGGTATTTCTCTGTACCACCCACCCCAGGAGTTACCAACCTCCTGCCTCTCCCCCACTTTACTCTATTACTTTCCGTTTGTGTAGGTATAAAAGCTGCCTCCCTGGTTTGTCTGCTTTTGGAACCATCTTTCTCCGGCAGGAGCTGCATGCCTTCACCAGTTTAATCTTCGCTTAGTTCTGAGATTGTCACAATCCCCTTAAAAACCGCTAATGGCTTCCTGCTGCCTGTAGGTAGTATTTGAAAGCTCTAATCTGGTCCATTAGGATTTAGCCACAGAACATCAGGGATTCTAGTTACAAATTACAAAACGCAAAACAAAATAAATAATAACAACAACAATATAGCTAACCTCTGGTTGCTTTAAAGGAAAAATGGATTTGAGAAAATGATGTTTTTCAAATCATAGAGTTGCCAGGAGGGCCACAGAAACAGACTTGGAGCTGGTACTCAAAACCAGGCCTCCCCGCTGCAGGGGCAAGGACTGCAGTGATCCTGCCAAGGATGGCTAGAAATCGCCATGGTTACTGCCTTCTGCTGTAGGCATGGCGCTCAGTTCTGCAACTGCTACCTGTACCACACACAGTTCAGGGGTTGCTTCTTACATCAGAGGCTTCCTATTAAAAATCAAGGAAATGGATGTTCCTGGTCATTGCCCAATTGCAAGGAACATTGGGCAAGTAGTTGGCATTACCTTTAATGATCTAACCTGGTATTTGTGTATCATTATAATTTGCTATTATTTGACTGTCCTCACTATTCCCCTTCCTTCCCCACTCTGCTGTTACTAATACCTTTTTTCTCCACCTTCTCCTTTCATGACACCTCAACTTCAATTTCTCTTGTTCCTCCCTCTGATGCAAAAGTGAAGGGGACCTGAGAATTCCTCAGAGGAAAAGAGAAGAGATTGAAGATGCAGGATAAATAATAAATATTTAGGAGAGTCTTCCCACCATAATGTTCTGCTGTTTACAACTCCCTCCCCTACATACCAAAAACAGCAACAACAAAAAAACCCCAACAAGCTATACAGTCTTTGTCTTATTTAGCAAATGTGTAATGATACGTATGTGCTGAGTACTATACTAAGTAATGAAATCAGAGCAAGAATTGGTATTTCTACGAGATTTTAGTCTGGGCAGGAGACGTTTATAAGTTAGTGGGCAGTTCCAAAGCCTGGGTAACAGCAGTGTACACCTGCTTAGCTTTGGGAACACCTACAAATGATACTAACTGGGTGACAACAATGATTCTGCCTCCGTAAAGGACCAGGTTCAGATTCTGCCTGTATTTCCCATCCTACTCAACCACAAAGCCGTGCTGTGAGTGGTCTCTACCCAATCACTCCCGTTATTTCCATACCTTACTTGCATCCACGCTGGCTACCTTGCTCGTACTAACTGAAGCCACCTTTAGACTTTGCCTGGAGCTTTCTTTGTGGCTTTCTGCAAGTGGGTGTTGTATTCCTGGAAACCATCTCCGATGCCAAGGCCTCTGCTGATGGACTGCTCTGTCACAGCTCTGACTGATGCCACTTCAGTTGCCTGCACTCCTTAGCCTCATCTCCAATATCCAACACAAGCTACCTATAGAGTGACATTGACTTGGCCTCTACCTGTCAGGGGATACTGATCTTTGCTTCCTGCATATTTTGGTAGTTTTTATTTTACTGTTTCTGTGTATCAGTGGATGACTTTCAGTGATTCCAGTTACAATTAACTATGTTTTTCTGGACATAAACGTGTGTGTGTGTGTCCATATGTGCAAGTACAGCATTTCAAGCTCTTAAAGCATGATCTGGGTGAAACCTACACTACATGCTGTCATGGACCAGCAGAGCAGCTAAATGCAGGCCCTGAAATAGATTTTTCTTTTCCTGTCAACTTCTGAACTTTACTACCATCAGAGAATCCAGAAAGTACAGATGTGTGGTGGTATATTGTGTAGGCTCTAAAGAAATAGCATTTGCCTGAAGATCAGAGGACAGAGCCGGCCACAGAGTTAGCCATAAAGGTTAGGCAGTGGAGGCACACACCTTTAATCCTAGCACTCAGGAGACAAAGGCAGAGATCTCTCTGGATCTCTGTGAGTTCAAGGCCAAACCGAATCAAGCAGTGGTGGCATATATCTTTAATTTCAGCACTTGGGATTCCATGCCTCTGCTCCCAGTATTTTGGAAACACACACACCTTTAATCCCAGCATTAGGAAAGTTGAAACAGAAAGTGATATGGTGTGTGTTTGGAGGGGGTGTATAAGGCAGGAGGAGATAACAGTTTGCTCCTTCTCTGAGGACTCAGAGGCATTTAGTCTGGGGATTTGTGGAGACAGAATCTATCCATTTTGGCCTGAGGAGCTGGCTGGGTGAGAAGTAGCTGTGGCTTGTTCCTCTGTCTCTCTGATTTTTCAGCTTTTCCCCAATATCTGGCTCTGAGTTTTTATTATAAGATCAATTAGGATTCGTTCACATGAATGAACTCTTTGAGCTGTGACATTGCAGAATTGGTACGCATGACACAGCCTATGCTAGCTAGCTTTTGTGTCTTTCTTTCCTGTAGCCTGTGGGTCCCCAGAGGCAAGTGTCTCTGATTCATTATGGAAAGACTCAAAATCTCCATCAAACTGTCTCCAACTCCAGAAACAGATGTCAAATACATAAATAATTGAAATAAATGGTCTTCTTACTAATAAAGCAGTTGGCAGCTTGGGTTTCACAGGACGACTTGACCTACTTAATATTTTCAAATGAGATGCATTGTCTCAACAAGCATCTGACTGGCTTCCAAGGGCAGAGGTAGATAGCAGGTGTGGGTTCTGGCCTGTAGGTTTGCTGGCTCTGGTTTTCCAGCAGGTGAGGGTAAAGTGTATTGGTGCCGAGAAAAGAGAATCAGCTGAACATGCTGTAATTCATACTTTATTTCTGTGACTTCCACGAAGCCAGATTACCCACCAGGAATAAAACCACGACTCCATAATGGTTGGTTTTTGAAAGAGCTCCATTGCTGCCTCGGTCCATAGAAAGATGGCACCTTTGACCATCTTCTTAAATAGTAAGTATTTAATACTTTTCCCAGACTCATGTTCATAGAGCAAGTATCTTAGTTGTAGTAGAGGATTGATTTGTCTGGTCATCCATATCTGTAAGGGACTCGTACCATGAACCCATGATGATACCCAAATCAGAGGATATCTAAAGGCCTTGGATAAAGTGGTATTTATATAAGGCATACATACCTTCTGTAAGCCATCTGTAACTACTCAAAAATGGTATGCAATGCAAATGCTAACTGAATGGTGGCTACACAGTATTGTTTGAGGAATGATGAGCAAGAAAATACTATGTTTGCTTAGTACTGGTATCTTCCCCCACCCAATATTTTCAATCTGTAGATGGTGGAAGTAGAAATGAGGTAATAGTAACAGGCCTAGAAAGTAAAGCAGAAGTGGAGGAGGCCTATGTGAGGAGAGTTAAGGAGCTATGGTAGGACACAAGGATTATGTTTGAACAAATTGAACATGACCTTCTGTTCTCTCTCTCCTTGTCTGGTGTTGTGATTTGAAGGAGAGTAGTCCCCAGAGGCTAATGTGTTGGAATACTTGGTCCCCTGTGAAGGGATTAGGAGGTATTCCCTGGTTGGATGTGCGTCACCTGGGGCTGGCTTTGAGGTTTCCAAAGACTGGTGTCACTGCCAGTGTGCTTGTGGATAGAAGTGTGAGCTGTGAACTGCTGCTCCAGCCACCTGCTGTTTTCGTCTCTCTGGCATGGATTCTAACCTTCTGGCAGTGTAAACCAAATTAAAGGCTTTCTTTTAAAAGTTGTCTTGATTGTGGTGTTTCAACATAGCAATGCAGGAGGACTTGACACACTTATGGTATCCGTTTCTTGTTTCATTCTGTGTGCAACTTTCTACTTTAAACGCGCGTCTAAGACTTCTATCAGCTTGACGGTTAGAATCTGTCTTGATCTTCAGACTTCGGCACTCACTTTGCCTAGATCATAGGAAACATCCAATAAACTATTACAAATTGAGAAAACACCGTAGAGTGGAGTCATAATAGAACCAGAAGGTCAAAGGTCCTCTTCGTTCTGTTTTTCAGGCCCCTTTCCTTGATGACTCTAACTGCTTTCCTCTCTATCTGGGGAAGATACCAGTACTATCACTACACAGGAGATGTTTGGAGCATGGGATTTGCTTATTCTGACTCAGGCTCTCATATCGTAGCCCAGTTTGGTTTCAAACTCACAGTCTTCCTGCCTTAACACCCCCACCCCACCCCCATCCCCTCCCACCTTCCCCACCCACGCCGAGCACAGGATTACAGGTATGCACTAGCACAAGTAGCTCCAGACTCCTTCTTTTGCTCAGTGTTTTAGCAACTTCTTCACAAACCAGCTCCCTTACTGCAGTGGGTAGTGGGGTTTTTCTTGCCTTCTCTCTCACCTCTATACATGTGAGCCTGTTTCCCACGTGAGATTCCAAGCCCAATGCTTATCTCGGAAAGACATTGCCTCTTCGACTCTCCATTCTCCTGTATCTGCAGGTTCCAGCAGGTCCACATCCTCTCCAGCTACAACACCTTCTGTTTCCTCCCTCTAATTGCTACGTTTGCTGATGAATGTCTTCACTTTCTTGCCTTATGCTCATTTACAACTTTTGAAGCTAGGGACTGGATCTGTTTCTGCCAATGGAGCCCCATGGCTAGACCCAGTGAACATCTTAATTCCCTTTTCTGGTGCATTTCAGCCTGCGAGTCACTCCTGGCTTACGTCTTAAGTTCTTAGCACCCATGTCTCTCTTAACTTGTTACTTTGTCCTCCAAATCTCTGTGTTTGGAGAAGTCTCAATTACTTTTTCTCTAACTGCAGGCCAGATCTTTCATCTTTCTGCTGCTTCTCCTTTCTTCCTCATATCTTACACCCTCTAGAAAATCACTGCTGAGCTCTGCATCTCTGAGCAAATGTTGTCTGTGCTTGTGAAGCTCTCACAGCTCATCTCAACTTTCTTTGCTCACTCCGACGAAGATCATTTCTCTAGGTTGAATAGCAACTTCATCCTTAGGTTCCTAGTCTGGAGTAAACACTTTTTTCTGCTCTCCAAGAACATGCTTCTCCTTGTCTCCAGTGTAGGCTTCTGTTTACTTATCTTTCCCATGAAGGAAAGCCTTTTCCTATGCCTAATCTCTGCCAAACTGCCTGACACAGAGGAGTTACCTCAATGTTTGTTGAAAGAAAGGAAATATATCTGTACTTGAATTATTCTGGAGATGGGTGGTAGGTTATGTCAATCCAGCTTTTGTCCTGTTTTGAGCTTCCGGTTCTTCTCTGCCACCCTTCCGGCTCCACTCGGCTAGCTAAGGCTGTTCTCGTGAACACCAGTGCTGGCTTTCCAGCTGTTCACCCTGATATATCTTCTTTCTGCCATTCATCAAACACATGTGCAAATGCTACTAACTACTTTTTACTTGTTCCTGTACTTTATTTCTCAAAGACGAGATGTGATTACAACATGAGCTACGCATTCAGAGATGCATGGATTTCAGATGCACACATCTAAAGTAATAGTTGTCATAGTTAGAAACCAAGATGGCCTAAATGTATGTCTCCAGCTCTCTTTTCTGTGTCCACGTTGTAAGAGGACTGGTCTCTGATACCGGAATATGGCAGAAGCAATTATGTGCTGCTGTCAGTTAAAAACAAGATAGGCAGATAGCCCCCCCCCCCATCACCCCACTTCAGCTGTAGGTGATGTCACCTGCCATGAAGAGGCCCACATGCAAATCAACTGAAATCTTTGACTGACAATTCCTTGAGTTTAGAAGAGGATAGTCAGTCACAGACACATCTTAGACCCTTGTAGACAAGACTCAGGAAACCTTGATTGCAGCCTGTGAGAAACCTGAAGCCCAGCAAAACTACACCAGGATGGCTGACCCTCAGAGACTACTATGAAATGTTGATTGTTGACTGCAGCTGCCAGTCTATGGGTAATTTTTTACACAACAGTAGGCAGCATACACTGCTGGTCTTGATGCTCAGAGCCGATGTGTGTGTTCACATTCCCTCACATTCTGCTATATGTCTGCACCAGAGAACACTGACATTGACACCCATCTCTTCCCTCAGGTTGTCTGCCCATCCTAACCACCCTTCTACCTGTGTCCACTCCTCAGCCTCAGCATCTTCCCTTCCATAAGGTCTCTGGACACACCTTCTAGTGGGGGGGGGGGGGCTCTGTCATCCAAAGAGCTTATACAACTACTTTTGTTCTTTTGCTGCATGGAGCTGTTCTTATGTATGATGCCTCTGTTTGGGTGTTTTTCTTGCTGTGTGAACTGATTTGCCCAGGATAGAGCACATATAAACGTCTGTTGAATGAGAGCATTTTTCTCAGAACCTGAACTGCAGACTCTTAGTTCGTTAGCTTTTGTCACTTTCCTGTACAGTTTCTTCTGGCTCGTGCTAAACAAGTGAAACATCTGGATTTCACCACCTGTGCCCAGCTGTTGGCCTTGTCATCTGCTTCAGGGACCTGTCTTCAGTGATGAGGCTTTCAAAGACAACCTTGTTTCCCGGACAATAATGGCTTCCATAGTTCTTTGATTTTTTGTGAACACCTGAAGAGGCAGGACATCTTTCAATTCCATGTGTCTCTGTTCTGCAGACACACCTGGGAGCAGAGTGTCCCCACGGAGCCTCAAACTTAAGCTTCAACTTTCTAAGCCATTTGAAAATCTAAATAAATTTCCCCCTGCAAGGTTCCTTTTCATCAGCTTCCATGACTCACTTCTTAGTGCATAAGATGCTAATATTTGAAAATGATTATCCGAATGAGCAGATGAATTCACTTTGCTCTTGGCACTGGCACTGTACTTGATGTGAAAGCAACTGCATCCAATTCTTTTTCCACCTCGGTTGTAAAATTAAGGTACACATTTTATTTTATAGTTCTGCAGGGAAAGGGAAAACTTCTGGAGCAAATGAGAAAGTGCATCAAGAAACAGACATTAAAATAGAGCATATACATTGGGGGAAAGTGAGGAGATCTTTAGTGTTTGCATCACGCATTCAAGATTCAAAGGGTGGTAAAGAACAGGCCTATTTTCAACAGAAATCTAGTTACCCAGACTTGTAAAGGGGTGAGTGTAAAATTGCTCTCGGGACTTTTAAGGAATTAAATTTGAGGTACCAGATGGTTACTGAGACTAGCATGGCTTCAATTAACATGTAGAGGATGAAGTGCATTTCACAGCAAAATATTTAAATTCTCCCATTTGTGTGTCACGTCAGTGAGCTAATACCTCAAGCTTTAAAAAATGAGGAGGTACAGAGAGTGAGAAGGGACATAGATTGAGAGAGCCATGTTTACAAGATCCAGATCCAGTAGAGAACATCGCAAATGCACATATAATCCCAAACCTACAAAGACTGCTTCGAACTCAGCAACAAGAAAACAAAACACAGAAAGTAAAGTGGGCAGCAGATGTGAGCACATGGTATTTCATAACGTGTTTTGACAGCATGTACGTGTATATGAAATAGATGCCCACTGCCGGAGAATTATCCAGACTTAAATACAAACATAGACCATTCAATATCAAGAATGAACTGGTGAGGCTGTGGACTTCTGGTGTGTTAAATTTATCAGTGTTAACAAAAGTACTACTTTGGAAGGGATATTAATAGTAAGGGAGGTTGCCAGATGTTTTGAGTATAAGGGATATATGGAAACCCGATGTTTTTCTACTCAGTTTTATTGTGAGCCTGAGAGTGACTTTTAAAAATTATTTAAAAAAAAAAATACTAAAAGATCATGAGATTTCTAAGCAACTGGTGTGGTGAGCTGTCTCAGCAGGTAAAGGAGCTTTCTACCAAGGTTGATACCCTGCCTTGAATCCCTTGGATTCTCATGATGACAGAAAAGAACTGACTTCAAGTTGTGGAGGCATCATGCATGTACCCCACTCTGACTGACACAAAATTGTTGTAATGGGGTTTCTTGGTCCCGGACGGCCATAGTCCCAGACCCACAGACCTGTGCATCAGACCTATTAGTTGCCCGCTGCTGCCGCTCAGGCCCCCAGAAATGACTCAGACGCTTATATTAACTTCATGCTGTTTCGCCTATGGCTCAGGCACATTGCTAGCTAGCTCTTACATCTTAAATCAACCCATTTCTATTAAACTGTCTGCCATGTGGCCCGTGGCTCACCTGTTGTCCCGCGCCCACTTCTCGCCCGCAAGAAAAGGCACGACACACGTAGGATCCTTCTGCAGCAAAGCTTTAATGCTCCATGAGGGAGAGCACTAGCTTACGAACAATGGAGAGAGAGCACGAGGTAGGAAAGCCCAACCTTTATACCGACCAAAGGCCTCTGCCTTGGACGTGTCACCTTTCTATAGGCTGCAGCTCATTATCCCACATGACGCCACGGGAGAGGCAGAGAGACCAATCTCGCGAGAGTACCAAACGCATGCGCACTTGCTTTGTTTACTGACTCAGGCGGGTTGGCCAGCACCGGATATTGGCGCCACCTTGAGGAGCTGGGGCCAGCGGCTCCCAACACCCCACCCTTTTTTATTTTCTAAGCAATGAGGGAATCCTGTTAAGAGGGTGGAGGCAGTGGTTATCCCCCAGAAAACATCGTGGACTTGCGTGGGCGTCATCTCTAATCTCTCGACAGATCGAGATGCCCCCAGCCTGTCCTCTGCCTTTTGTTGGGAAGGGAATTGAGGCAGGCACCCTTATGCAGGATAACATACCTCCCAGGACATAGCTATGTCCTGTGCGATGCCCTTGGCTCAACATTCCTCTTAGGAAAAAGGGGCCGAACACTCTACCTAGTGCAATGGACGGACTGTCCTAGGTGTGCAGGAGCTGTTCGAGCCAAAACATCTCTATTGCTTTAGTATAGGTAGCCATATATCTATCGAGGCTCTTGAGTCTAGAGCCATTAAGGCTTGAGCCAAAATTGTTTTGTCTCTCGGACTTTGGATTTTGAGCCTGCAAACCATCTAGAGAAGAATGACCAGTCCTCCGCAAAAGGCTAGGCCAAACATACCCACCCCCACCCACTCCTTGAAGTAGGAGAAGGCTGAGGAAATCTACGGAGAAAACTCTCTGGTCAGCGACAGGTCTAGCCGAGTGGAATTGACCTGGACGATCGCCACCTGTAGGTCACGAAGGGTCTGCTCAAATTCAGACGACCAATTCTGTAATAAAAATTGAGAAAGGCTTCTCGAAAGATTAGCTGTCTTTGTAAAATTTTTATATTGAATAGAGGTTATGCATAAGCCAGCAAGTTTTTGCTCACATTCTAACTGTGCCATTTATTGAGGCGGACAAATCATTAACCGCCTGGGCAGTCTGCACTGTTTCTGAAAGTGCAAGTGCTGAGGCAGTTACCGAGGCCTTTATGGCAGCTGTGGCAACAATCCCTACAATAACAGCAGAGATTCCAAAATCTCTTTTTTGTCTAAATAGCTGTAAGCTATTGGGGGTCTTTACTGATATGGGCACAAATCGTGGCATGTGGGCCACTACTGTAAAGAAATAAAGCTGAGCATCTCAGCATAAGGCATAAAAGCAATTATTAAATTTGCATCTCAATTTATCTATAATTTCTGAAGCATTGCTAACAATCTAAATAAATGGTGGCCAAATTGGGAAAAAATGAAAATATTTTAGGCGTGGCCCAACCTATATTTTTGGATTGGCAACTGTTACATGGTAAAATTGAATCTTTTTCTGGCCTGCCTGAGCAAAAGGGAGCCAAATTTGGTTTTATCAAACTCTGTTTCTTTTTGCCAGGCTGCCGAGAAATTTTTTCTCTTTAACTCCAAACTTCTATTTTCTTTAATGTTAGGCCTAAATCTTTATCAGTGGTATTATACATCACCGGCATTGGCAGAGGGAAGGTGGACATTATCCCCCACCGCTGTTCTTTCCGGGTGTGATATGTTAGTAACATCTAACGCGTCAACTGGAGAAGGTGAGGGCTCTTCTTGTAATATCTTCTTGGTGAGGCGCTCTGGGACCCAAACCGGATTTTTTTTTTTTTATCCTGTGGAAAAACACAGACAGCTCCCCGGGATCTTATTAAAATAGGATCCGGGTCTTTCTATTTATTTTCCAAAATATCTTTCCATTAAAAAAAAAAATTATAGGGATGAATCTACAATAAGGGGCCTGCCTGCCATAATACAGCAGTAGGCAATATTCTTTTTCTAAAAACACATAGGGAAAAATGGCTTATCATAATCAATCCGAGCTAATTGGACCTTCATTATAATCATGTGCCAATCTTTTGGCAAGGCAGAGAGCATGGCGAGTCCCCGCTGAACAGGCCCAAAAAGATGCATCTGCACATTAATAGCTCTTAGGTCATGTAACAGACGCCATCTTTTGGATTTCTTTTTAATCACAAAAAAAACCCAGGCCCGGTCTTTGTTTAGGAATCTTGGGCGTGGTTCGTCCTTGCTCCAATCGCCCCAGGCCCTGTCTTTCCTCATACCACGAGGAGCCAAACTTTAAATTTTCAAGTTCCCGTACAGGGTACAAGGTGGGGGGACCAGGCTTTAGTTTCTGGTTCCCCAGCTCCCCCATATTTTTTATCGTACCGGGGGGTCCTTTTTCCTTATTGAGTAGTTTCTGGTTTCTTAACTCCCCCATATTTCCGGGGGGGTCCTTTTTCCTTATCGAGTATTGTTACTTTATGGCGCGCGCCTACTCTCACATGGCGCTCGGTTTCTGACATGCTGCCCTGAACCTTTTCTATCACACCTCGCCCTTTAGCTATCAGATCTTTACAGGCCTTATCTTCTACAAAGTTCTTTAGGGTACGCTGTACCATCTTAATATCACGCTGCTTAAGCAAGGAGTCTAGTGCTGTTACAATAGACTGGGAGGATCTCACAGACCGGTAGAAGCAAAAGGCAACCACGAACAACCACAATGCTAAGACAAGCATCAAGGCCTCAAAAAATCCTTTCCAGGGTGGCAAAAGTCCC
Organism: Phyllotis vaccarum; assembly: GCA_033318265.1. NCBI lineage: Eukaryota > Metazoa > Chordata > Mammalia > Rodentia > Cricetidae > Phyllotis > Phyllotis vaccarum. Next base: position 33,210,065 of record JARWLC010000009.1, on the reverse strand, counting down.
AAACTAAAGTCCAGTTCAGACATATCTCTCCGAGCAGCCTACCTGCAGTTCTGAATCCACCTCGTCTCCGAGGGCTCTCCGACGGTGCAAATGGTGTTCAGTTCCCGGGTTTCGGCACCAGTTGTCCCGCGCCCACTTCTCGCCCGCAAGAAAAGGCACGACACACGTAGGATCCTTCTGCAGCAAAGCTTTAATGCTCCATGAGGGAGAGCACTAGCTTACGAACAATGGAGAGAGAGCACGAGGTAGGAAAGCCCAACCTTTATACCGACCAAAGGCCTCTGCCTTGGACGTGTCACCTTTCTATAGGCTGCAGCTCATTATCCCACATGACGCCACGGGAGAGGCAGAGAGACCAATCTCGCGAGAGTACCAAACGCATGCGCTCTTTACTGACTCAGGCGGGTTGGCCAACACCGGATATTGGCGCCACCTTGAGGAGCTGGGGCCAGCGGCTCCCAACAACCTGTGTTCCTTACATGTTGCTCCTTGGGTGGCTGGCTCAATCTGCCTCACTCTGCCCTTTTCTCCTACCTATGCTCTGATTCCTCCTCCTACTTCTTCTATGGTGCCTGTCATGGCCCAAAACAGCTCCTTTATTTAAAGATTGATATTTACAGCATACAGAAAGGCATTCCCACATCACAAAATAAATAGGTAAATAAATGAAAATAGATTAAAATAAAAAGGGAGAAGTGGAGCTGGGTTTATAGGCTCGTGGTAGATGGAATGCTTGCCTAAGCACATGCCAGGCTTTGAATTAGATTCCTAACGTGGTCGGTTTACTTGCTACCTTAAAGAAAATAAAAAGATGAACACAGCAGAAAATAAGTTAAATAACCTGTTGATCATCAGGTTGAAAATTGTCAGAAAATGGGGATGGCTCAGCTCTTAAGCAGAAGATCCCAGTTTGGTTGCCAGCTCTCACATGTTGGTTCCCTTTGCCTTGTAACTCCAATGCCAGGGGATCCAGTATCCTCTTCTGAATGCTATAGACACCTATACTACCCACCTCCCAGAAGGTAAACACTATGAGAACAGGAACTATGTACAGCTATTTAAACAACAACAACCCTTATGATGTAAATCATATGTGAGAACTCAGAGTTAAAATCCCCTATACATGGAATTATAGCATATTTACAGAGTTGTGTAGCCGTGGCCACAATCTAACTTTAAAATACTGTCACGTCTACAAAAGAAATCTTGCCAGAGGTTAATACAGACTATCATGAGTTAAAAGATGGGCTTGATTATATTGCTAGACAGTTACACACACACACACACACACACACACACACACACACACACACACACACACACACATGAGAGAGAGAGAGAGAGAGAGAGAGAGAGAGAGAGAGAGAGAGAACCCCCCTCTTCTTAACCATAATCTCCCATTGTCTGTTCTCTCCAGTCTTAGGCAACACTCATCACTGTATCTGTTTCTACTTACTTATCACCGACATTGCCACATTTACTGAAAATGGATGTGGTCTTCTATCCCCTCCCATATGTCATCATGTTCCGGGCCCTCTATGCTGTAGTATGCACTGGTATTTTGTCACCTAGTCCCATCCCCTAATAGCTTGTCCCATACTTGTTTATTCATCACATAGACTTTGCACTGTTTCCCTCCCTTTAGCCGTTATGAATAATCGTGTCATGAACATTATTGTACAAGTCACTGTGTTGGTTGGTCTTTTCAGTTCTCATAGTTAGACACACAGTTATGCAATTTCTGGGTTATACGGTCATCCTATTCTTTATCATTTGAGAAACCAAAAGATCATTTTCCATAGTGGCTATAAGGATTTATGTTCCCAGTTTGGGTCATATCTAAGTGGCAAGCTGTTTGTCTACCATGCATGAGGCCCTGAGACTCTCCCATATGCTAAAACACACATTTCTTTTTTTTTCCCAGTAACAGGCTGAGGGTTCCAGTTTCTTTATATCTCTGCCACATTTTTAAAAATTCTGGCTTATACCCCACTGAATTAAAATGGTGGTATACTCCTATGGGTTTGTTTTTCATTTTCCAGCTGAAGGAGCACATAACACATCTTTTCTCGTGTGTATTGGCCATTTGTATTTCTTCTCTGGAGAAATATCTGTTCTAATGTTTTTCTGAATTTTAAGTTAGGTCATTTTTTTATTTATTATTGAGTTTTGAGAGTTCTAGGTATGTCATTTCTCAGGTATATGACAACATTATTCTCTCTGTGGAGCGTGTTTCTCCTTCCTTCCTTCCTTCCTTCCTTCCTTCCTTCCTTCCTTCCTTCCTTCCTTCCTTCCTTCCTTCCTTCCTTCCTTCCTGTTTTCAGGGCAGAGTTTCACTGTGTGGCTCTGTTTGCCTTAGAATTTGTTTTATGGATCAGGCTGTTCTTCAACCCACAGGGAACCAATGGTCTCTGCCTCCTGAGTCCTTGGATTAGAGGTCTGGGTCACCTCTAATGTCTGACTCTGTACACTTTCTTATCATGTCATATACCACACCTCTGTTGTATACAAGTTTTTAAAATGTGATGGGTACAGTATCATCTATTTTCTCGTTTCCTTTTGTTTTCATCAACCAATCCAGGATAGGAAAGATTCACACCTCTGCTTTCTACTGTTTCATACTTTAGCCTTACATTTAGCTTTCTTTCTTTTTTAATTTTCTTACAAATCTTGACACAGATGAGATACCCTTGTTTAATAGGCTTATTACAAATTCCTGGGCTTCAGTGCTCCTTCCACTTAGGCTTTAGAATAGTTGGGATTATAAGCAAGTACCTTCCTGGATGGCTGTCTGGTCTGCTTCAAATAGTTTTTATATGTGTTATGAATTGAGTTAGAGTATGGTCTTGCTTTTTGAATGTGCATATCTAATTGTCCAGAACTCTTAGATGAAAAGACTGGTTTTCTGTCATAAAATAGTTCAGTTGCTGCACTGTAAATAATTAGCTGCAGTTGTGAGGGTAAGCCTCCTCAACACCTAGCACCCTCACCTATAGGCCCATGTAAGTCCCATTCAGCTTTTAAAAATACTTATTTATGTTTCTATGTGAGCCTCAGTGTGTGTTTATGTGTACTACCTGAGGGCAGGTGACTGTGGAGGTCTGAAGAGGGCATCAATTTACCTGGAACTGCAATTACAGGCGGTTGACTGGTGCCCAGTATGGGTGCTGGGAACTGAACTTGGGTCCTCTGCAAGAGCCATATATGCTCAGTCATCTCTCCAGGCTTCCCATTTTGTTTTGATGGTTGAAGTTTGTTAGACTCTTTCCTTACCTCAGGGCTGGGGTTACACATACATGTGATCACATCCACATTTTCTGCATACGTGTTGGGGATACACACTCTAAACTCATGTCTGTGTATCAGGTGTTCTTACACCTAAGCCATCTCCTTTGTCACTAGATTTCTATTTTATCTAATAAATTGTATTATAATAAAGAGAACTTTAAATGAGTGAGTACCTACACCACATTTGGTCAACTACTTTCAACTTCATTGGGTCTGAAGTTCCTCCACACAACACCCCTTAGGAAGGAGCAGGAGATAGTTAATAAAGTAGCCAAGATGACAACCTCTAGGGTCAAGGCTCAACTTTCTTTCCTGACTCTGCAGGTTTTGTGATCACCTGAGGACAGGGATAAATTTTAGAGTTCTCTGTACACACTATGTATAAAGTGTCTAGAATGGCTACAATACTATACTTTTGTCTAACGTATAATAAGAAAAATCCAATTAAAAACCTATAACTAAATGTGTCTTGTCATTACCTGGATGCTCAGCTATCTAATTCCATCTGCTTCTAGTGTCGCCCTCTACCACATTGGAACCATGTTTCCATCACTGATGCCAAAGAAAGTTCCGCCCATCTTCTCAAGTCCTCAAGTGTGACTAAAACCTGAAGAAAATAAGTTTACTTAGTTCACACTATTAGACCATGTTTCCAATATCTGGCTCTGGTGACGGTCACCTTGGCTGCAGTCATGTGAGGTAAGGTAACAACAAGGCAAAAATCATGTAACAGAGAGAGCCCAGTAAGCAGGAATGGATCTGGTCTGCTCTTCTTTAACAACTTTATTCCCAAAGAACCACTTGGTCCCATGAGAACTACATTAATCCCTTCCAAAGTCACACTTCTAGTACCTAATGATGTCCCACTAGATCCCACATCTTAAAGGTCTTAACACATTGTTACTATCACCACACTGGAGACCAATCTTCCACCTTCCAGTTCATGAACCCTCTGTAAGGGAGTGTCTTGGAGCCCATACAGCAATACACTCAGACACCAAGTTCTCAGCACAAAGGAGATTTATACCCTGGAGGGACAAGTACAGGGGTGGATAAGAGGTGTTTGACAAAAGCACATGACAGGCTTGTTTTTTTTTTTTTTCTTTCAGGACTGTGTTTTTAAGAAGAAAAAAGAGAAAGTCTGTGCTAAAATGAGTTGGTAAATCCAGATTAGATAGATTAACTGGTGTAACCAAATAATGAATTTTGATTGCTAGACTTTGGTGTTTACATAGTTGAAACTTGGTGATCAGTCTCAGGGCTAAGTCAGTGGTCCGCTAAGGGGATGGACTTTGGGTGCTAGCTTTAGGAATGTAACCTAACTGGAGAGGGAAGGAAAAAAGGAAAAACCTGCTGATTCCATGTCTGCCCTGCTTGGGCTTATTAAAGAGCTCCCCCCCATCATAACAATATCAGAAGTTCTAAATTGGTTACTGTAGAAAAACTGGCAAGAGAATGACAGTATATGTTCCTTTGAGTATGTCTTTATACAAGAAAGATTTTAAGTAAGCACAATTCAGTGTGTCTCAGCCTGGTGCCATTTATTTTGAGTAAACCACCTCCAACAACAGCAATAACCAAATATCAGAGCGCAGGGCTCCAGGTTAAGTGGTTAAGAACACTTGCTGCTCTTACAAAGGTCCTAGGCTTAATAGGCAGCACCCACATGATGCCTTCCATCAGTCTGTAACTCCATTTTTCAGGAGATCTGAAACCTTCTTATCTCCCTGGGTATTGGGCATGGACATGGCGCGCACACGCGCATGCAAGCAAACACTATTACATCTAAAATAAGTCTTAAGAAAATCAGAAGCTCTTTGCTTTGGCTGCAATTTATAGACCCTGGCGAATCTGCTGACTGAATGAGCTATGGCTGACAACGAATCCTCAAGGAACATGAGGTGCTAAAAAGTTTGGTGAATTTGAATCTTTTCAGTCCAGTAACCAGAAGCATTTGATCTTTTATTACTGAATATGGTTGTTGTAAAAAGAAATGAAATGTCCTAAGTATTCAGGGTTGAATGACTGCCAATGCTTTCTATTTTCCCTGTTCAGACAGCCTTAACTTTATGTTGTGTATAATAATATCTTAGCACGTTCAGGCTTTATAAAGAAAATGCGTATTTTTTTTCCTTACTGTGTTAAAATGGTCCCTTTAAAGTACATATTTCAACAGAATGAACTTCTCTTCACATCGTAGCTCTTTTTTATTAACAATTATTTTTCCAGATTGGTCTCCTGTTTTGCCTAGGTAAAACAAGTCAAGCGAAGTAGCAGAGAGGGATATTTCTTATTCAAAAGAACAGAAAATGTGGTTTTCTTCCAAACTCTGATTCCCATTGACAGATGCCCTGAAACCAGATACTGCAGGCTCCCCAGAGCACCCTTGGGATCAGTGCTTAGCCATGCCCTGGAAAAAGTCCCACCCGGCTATAACAGCAGCTCCATAATTCATCCCCCCCCCCCCCAACGATTAACATAGTCTGGAGGTTAAACAAGAATGTCCCCTCCTACTTCCCTTCATCAGATTACTTCAAGACGTTTTCTTAGACTATCACTGAATCAAGGGCACTAAGTTATGAAAACAAAACTTTCTCAGAAGTAAGACTTCATTAGAGAGAAGATTCCAGGAGAAAAGCTGTCTGTGTCAGGACACTATTGTTTTATGCTCCAGAAAAATTAGTTCCAGTTCAATTTTCAAATATTTTGAAATCTATTTACTTGATAGAAAAAGAAGTACTTTATAAGATATAAGCTAATGCTTTGCAAAATGCTTTCATTTGCTATAACATGGTAAACTTAGCGAACTCATTTGTTTGGTTACCAGTGTGGCCCAGGAAAATGTGTATCTTATATTTCTTGGGCTGGAAAGAGAAAAATATAAACAGAGGTGTGTCTGGTTCTGTACTGAGTAAGGCTGAACTGGTCTGGAAGTTCATAGTAGGAATGATTTTTTTTTTCTTAAATATTCTAAAATTTTAATGAAGTGACTCAAAGGAAGAGAGAAGTTGTTGGAGAAATTTAGAACAAAAACTCTGCTTCTTATCTCTAGTTCCAGAGAAATAAATTCTAGCATGCCTAATCTTTCACAAGAAAAGTGTTCTCTAGGTATGTAACTTGGCAACACATTTATATGCTGTAGAATATAATATTAAGATGTGTTAAATTTGTTTAATGATGCAAAGATGTGTTACATTCTTTTATGTAGCATTTGTCTAACTGTGAATCAGTGTTACTGTGCCTGTCTAAAATGCCTTATTGGTCTAAGAAAGAACTGAACATCCAATAGCAAGACAGGAGAAAGGATAGGCAGGGCTGGCAGGCACAGAGAATAAATAGAAGGAGAAATCTGAAAGGATAAGAAGAAAGAACAAGAAAACAAGGAGAGGAAGACTCTAGAAGCCAATCACATAGCCACACAGCCACACAGCCACACAGCCACACAGCCACACAGCCACACAGCCACACAGCCACACAGCCACACAGCCACACAGCCACACAGCCACAGAGTAGGAGTGAGAGTAAGATACACAGAAGTAAGAAAAGGAAAAATCCCAGAGGCAAAAGGTAGATGGGATAATTCAAGTTAAGAAAAGTTGACAAAGGACTACAGAGATGGTTCAGTGGTTAAGAGCACTGACTGCTTTCCCATAGGATCTAGGTTTGATTCCCAGCACCAATATGGCAGCTAACGATAATGAAACTCCAAGATCTCATACCCTCAGACAGACATACATGCAGGCAAAACACGAATGCATATCATAGATAAATATTTTTAAAAAAGAAAAGAAAAGCTGATGAGAAACAAGCCAAGCTAAGGCAAGGCATTTATAATTAAGAATAAGCCTTCTTGTGTGACTTATTTGGGAGCTGGATAGTGGGCTCCCAAACACCTAAAAAGCCAAAAGATCAAAGAGCAAAAACAACCAACAACATTTATATGTCTTAATTACTAGCATAGATTCAACTTACACAGTGAGCTTGGGACCTGGAAACAGTTTAGCCTGGATACAGATCTGCCAATGACTTTGGTATACAGCAGCTTCTCCTCAGACTTTATTACCCTGGACAGTGTTCAGGGAATGGAAAATAAGGGCCTAGTCTAATATACTTGAGAGGGAAACAGAATGTTACTCTTAATAGTGATAGAAGCAAAATGACAAGCCTAGATTTAGAGAAAACTGTGTTTGAAAGGCTGGTAGCTATGAGGTCATTGATTTAGTCTTTGTAGGAAATGGATAGCTTACTTTACACAATCGTTTCAAAATCTCTTCCAGCACCAGATCAAGACTGATCCCAGAAATTCTCACACGCTTGGCAATTGTTCCCCAACTGAGATATGTTTCTAGCCTCTTAAGAATGAATCTGAAGTTCTGGTTATAATGCAGCAACACAGTCTCCATCCTCAAATGGCAGTGAAGGGGGAGACCCTTAAGTATAAGACATTTTATATCCATCCTTCTCTACTTACTCACTGTTTATTGTTTTGCTGAAGAAGCAACATTACCTATACAACTTATAAAAGTTAGCATTTAGTTAGGGCTGTGCTTAGCATTTCAGAAAGTTTGTCCATGAGCACCATGGCAGGGAGCATGGTGCTAATGTAGTAGCTAAGAGCTAACATCCCAAGGCAGTAAACAGAAAGGAAGTAAGACAAGGCCTGGCCTGGGCTTTTGATATCGTAAAGCTCACTCCCAATGACACACATCCTCCAACAAGGCCATGACTCTCAATCCTTCCTGAACAGTCCACCAATAGGGAACCAAACATTTAAAGACATGAGCCCATGGGGGTCATTCTCATCCAAACCACTCTACTAACACTATAGACAGATAGGGAGACACATACCAGAGTGCATGCACATAAAGGCTTATCCACTGAAAGAGCCAAAGTTGCCCCAATTGATTCACAGGATAGTCCCTGGGAGAGACGACTCAGGGCTAACTGTATGTATAAGTCACCTACCTTTAGGGCTCCTCAGTTGTTTACAATAGATTGGATTTGTTTTTATTTCTTTTGCCATCAGATTCTTGATTTTCATGGCATTCCAACTACTCATTTTCTCCAGTAATGAACACTAAGCCAGTTGCAAATCTATAAGGGTCAGAGTCAATCCCTAAATTTGGTCAAGGAACCATCTCCTTACTCTGCGTTTCAAGTCAGCCAAATGAAGCTCTGGCTCATTTGGAAGTGTCTTGGGAGTTACGCAAATGTATGCAAGGCCTCTCTGATTCATCTTGGCTATTTCTGCCACCTATTTAGATGCTGCCCACAGAGTCTGTCTTACTTCAGGCAGCCCTTCCATGGCCCTAGGAATGTGCTATAGTGCTTGTGCTTAGTGGAAGCAGAAATTTAATGCAGGCTGACTTTCATAACCTCCAGTTTACAGTTGAACACTGCCTTTTTAGTGCTGACAAGGAAATCAGATTGGACGACCCTGGGCATACAGCTTCACAATGTGTGTAATCCTGGCTTTGCAACTAAGGAAAATCAATGAGGGGAGCATTGATCTCCTTGCAAACCCAGTTAGCTCAGAAACTCTCTGCCAGGGATTTGGGTTCTCAAGTCACTCGGTGGCACAATATGTTTTCAAACCTGGCTCTTAGGGAGCAGCAGCTTTCTAGATTCATCTTAGCTCCATTTACATGTGCATACAAACCGTGTCTTCTAGATGGAAAAAGCATCCTGTGCATCCACAGCTCAGCCTCTGTTTGCTCAAGGCTAAGTGAAATAGCATGCATGTCAATGACATTGCACTGTGTCACGGGGTGCAGAAAATTCCTCCTGCAGAAGGGTGGGAGTATGAGTCACTTTGGGAAAATGTCGCCTTCAGCTAGGCAGATTTGATGCTTTTTGGGATAATATGTTCTCCAGTTTATTCTTTAATCCAGGAAGCAAACGTGATCAAGAAATTACCTGAAAGCTGCACAATAGATCAACACTGTAGTGCAGATATCCACAAAAAATGAAAAATATTGCACAGCCAAATATAGCATGTATAAAAATACATATTGCAATATTTCATGCTTGTTAGTGGAAATATTTTTACAACATGTCTCCCAAGTGGAGAAAATAAATCAAACCTTTAAAAAGAGACTGTGGATGATTCATTTAGTACTGTCATAATATGGTATTTTTTAAAAATGAAAATTTATATCACTTTTCCTGGACTCTGTGGAATAGATTTATACTGAAAGGTGGGAGAGGGTGATAGTTAAGAAACACAACCAACATTTGACAATAAACGGGAATGAGGAATGGGCTGATGTGATGCCCTTTTTTTTTTTTTTTTTGCTTTTTTTTTTTTTTTTTCTAGGAGATTTCATATTCAAGTCATCATTAATGAAGTAGAAATAGAATTGCCAGCATTTGACAGAGATACAGCCCTTTCAGATTAGCCTTATGCACACCACAGCTTCGCCCGAGTCACGCCCAGATATGGTCTGGTGCTTATGCAAGCTCAGCCAGAAACACCTTCAGGAGGAGGCAAAGTGAGCTAACAGCTCTAGCACCTCAGTGTTTTTAGTTTTATCATCTATTGATTTGTTTTGGGGTTTTTGAGACAAGCTTTCTCTGTGTAACAGCTTTGCTGTCCTGAAAATCACTTTGTAGGCCAGTCTGGCCGGGAACTCACAGAGATCCGCCTGCCTCTGCCTCCCGAGTGCTGGCACAAAGGGCTTGAACCATTACACACAGTGCCTTAATGTTTTTAAATGCAGAGAGGTTGGAGGACATGGCTAAGTGGTACAATGCCTGTTCATCAAGCATGAGGAAGGATCCTCAGAAGTCATGTACAAAACCAAGGGTGGTAAGAGGCTCCTTGGCACTATTTGGGGTGTGTGTGTAGTGGAGGGAAGAGGTTCCCTTATGTTCTTTGGCCAGTCAGCCTAGTGAATACTATGAGTTTATGGATCACTGAGAGACCTAATCTCAGTAAATAAAGGTGGAGAAATGGCCTGGCAGTTACCGGCATATATGACTCAAGAGGCCCTGGGGTTCAATTCCTAGCACCCACATCAGGAAGCTCACAACCACCTAAAAGTCTGGTTCCAGGGGAATCTTAAACTTCTGTCTTTTGCAGGCACTCACATGTACATGTGTTTGAGCACACACAAACACACACACACACACACATACACACACACACACATAAATAAACAAATAAAGTAATAAGAATACACATTACAGGAAAACAAAGCAGTTGAACAGTCTATGGCCTTGTGTATCCATCCCTTAAAATTACAAGTACAGGGAGAGAGGATGGCTTTTTAACGGGTGTGAAGTGAAAAGCGATGTCATAATATGATGGTTAACTTTACAGAAATCTGACTTGGAACACCAAAGAAAATCTTAAGTTATTCAATACTGTATCGACCAGTGTCTAATTGAGAGAAAAGAGGTACAGTAATTTGAACATGGAACATTTACTAAAAAAAAAACAAAAACAAAAACATTAATTACAGAGAGAATCAGGACTTGGAAGATGTGGGAAACTGTCACAGAAGGCTCATGAGTTTAAGGTCAGCTTTAGCTATATTAGGAGACCCTGTTTGTAGTAGTAGGTTTCTCTGGGTCCCGGGCAGCCAGAGGTCCGAGACCCACAGACCTGCCGCCCGAGACCGCTTAGCCGCCCAGCCGCCCGGGTCCCCAGAAACGACTCAGAGGCTTATATTAACTTCATGCTGTTTGGTCTATGGCTCAGGCACATTGCTAGCTAGCTCTTACATCTTAAATCAACCCATTTCTATTAATCTGTCGGCCACGTGGCCCGTGTGGCTCACCCGTGCTCCTTACATGTTGCTCCTTGGGCGGCTGGCTCGATCTGTCTCTGACTCCGCCCTGCTTCTCCTACCTATGTTCTGATTTCTCCTCCTACTTCTTCTATGGTGCCTGCCATGGCCCAAAACAGCTCCTTTATTTAAAGATTGAGATTCACAGCATACATAAACGCATTCCCACATCACCTGTTTCTTGAAACAAACAAACACACAAACAAACCAAAAAACCACCCCTCTTTAAGATGTAGGAATAGCTCTTATGAAGGGCTTGGTATGTGCATCACTAGTGAAGCCCTTGCCTGTCATGCATTTGGCCCTTGAATCCCAGCATCACATTAGAAAAAAAGGATGTGTGTGTTTGTGTGTGTGTGTGTGTGTGTGTGTGTGTGTGTGTGTGTGTGTGTGTGTGTGTGGTGGGGGGGTGCTAGAAGATGACATGCCTGATAGTCACTGCTGCTAAGATTGGTTGAGAAATGGAGATTGCCGGGCAAATCAAACGCCCTGAAATGACAGAAAAGTTGCTGTAGAATTGCCCAAGAATCTGCCCTCTAGGAGATAGATACTGCCTTACTGAAGATACCTACATAGAAAATCTCCAGCAATAAGTTCTGTGAAGTATCAGGAGCCTTGCCTGACATTTCTGGGGCTGGTGAGGCTGCTCTAGCTGTAGTTGATAAAGACTGGAGAAAACCACATGCTCAGAAGCAGAAGGACTCCTGAACTGGGACCCGGAACCCTTCTGCTGAATACCCTGTGCCCTCTCCATGTTTGTTGGCAAAGAGACAAATAGTTAAAGAGCTCAGGTCCATTTTCAAGGAGCAGGCAAAAAAAAAAAAAAAAAAAAAAAAAGAGCAGAATTTGGAGTTGAAAGGTCAGTTCATTAACTGACCCAAATACAGATTTAAAGCCACTATAATTCTTCAGTTAAGCTTTGAACATTTGAATTATGCTTTGGGTTCATACACATGTGGATACTCATGAGTGCGTTGGGGTGCATTTTAATTTCTGTAAGAACTTAGTGAGAAACTACTTAGAAAATTTAAATAATCCTTGTGTGAGAAGCATACAAATGATTTTTAAAAGTCTAGATTGCCCCAAGATGGTTTTGCACACCCGTAAACCTGCATGCATTTTGGGGGAGGCTGAGGCAAGATACAATCCAGGGCAGCCTGACTACATAGTGAGTTCTAGTCTCAAATCAGATCTGAAAACAATAACTGTAAAACACATCTCAGAATGTGTGATTATATTCTGGGGATACAGGGAGGGGAGATATCTGGGGATGTAGAATACAACTTATAACCAATGGCTATTTTTCATCCACTGCCGCAATGGCTAGGTTCAAATTCCAGGTCAGCCAGTTGCATCTTTCGGCTGTGAAACTGTATGCAATTCAGCTCCCCACCTTGAACTTCACTTTTCTCATTGACTTCATGAGACCATTGTGCACATTAAATCACCTAACACCATAAAATATTTAGAATACTTTTGCGGAATGTGCTCAGAGCAGGAGATGTTATCTGTTAATAATGGTCTTACAATTGTCACTTGCATACTCTAATATAAACACATAATTACTGCTTCTCAAGTAGCAAGGTATCTTTTGATGTAAGGGAAACAGGGCATACGAAGAGACAATTACCCAATAAAATCAGGGTGTTTTCTCAAGACCTTTGCTCATGCTGTTTTGAGCTTCAAGGTCTGCATTGCAGGCTTCTGGAATCCTTTGTCCACATGGTTCCTTCTCAAAGGAAGCTGTCTCTATAAAGTTAATGATAATTTTTGTTGTGAATTAATCTTTTGTTTTCTTGTCCTAAGACATTCTGAAGCTCTTATTTATCATCTGATTTGTTCTCTGTCTCCTCTATCATAACATAAACTGTGTTTTCACTACTGCTCGAATTCCTAGTATCTGAAAACCTGGCACAAGGATGATAGCTAACTACAAATATCTGAATGGCTCAAACATAAAACAGTGTCATATACTATGTTGAGGACAGTGTAGGGCTCACAAAAATGTCTTGTCACGTCCACAATGCAATATGGTAAATACAAGACCTTGAAATGAAGGGGGAATTTTTATGCCCAGATCTTGCCCCCTGCCCCCAGAAGTCACCACAGAAACCAAATGTAATAGCACAGCGCCTTTATTCAAGTAAGCTAGACTTTGGTCTCTCTATATTTTCCTCAAGTCAGAGAGCACTGAACCCAGGCAGCATGGGATTTTATAATGGTAGAGGTTGTAGGTGAGAAGATTTTCAGGGTTCAGGACTCTGATTTGCTGATATTTGTCTAGGGGTGACTTTAATAAGAGGAAAATAGGTTTCTTCTGGGCTAAAGGACACCTGGTGATATCTATAATGGTTGGAACATTAGCTATTTTCTCCTGGGATGATGATTGGCCTGTTCCTGGGTGGTGCCAGTTTTATGGCTTTTCCTGGGGACCAAGTGGTACTTTCCAGTAAGTAAACTGAAACTCAGGCCTATCTTTTAGCTGGTTCCTATGAAGCCTGTCAGGGCAGCAGTGTGGCCAATATGTTTTGGGTACCACGTGTCATGGCAACAGTAGCCAAGCTGCCCTGGATCCCACAGAAATATATTCACACATTTTGGAATAGTTATATTTATATCATTCATGGATATATTTGTGGGTTTTTTTTAAATTGTTGTTGTTCTTGGGTTTTTGTTGCTTTGTTTTGTTTTGTTTTTTATCAGTGAAAAGCTTTTTTTTCCCTCAGGGCATATGCTGCTAGAACAGTAAGTGGATATCTAAAAATGTTAGCATCTATGTCTAGGAACGGGGTCGGAACTCCTCCGACAACTATTGTGCCTCACCGAGAATGGTCTGGAACTGAGCAGTTAATAACCTCTTCCTCCTTTTTTACCCACTCTGCCACAGCTGATCAGATCCAGGATAATCACAGGCTTCAAAAGAGGTTGGGGTCAGCTCTGCAGGGCATAGAGAAAGGACAGGGAGAGAGCAGTGAGCACAAAGGCCGTCAAATCTGAATACACATCTCTCTGACTGAATCCACAAAGCATGAGAATTTCGACAGTGATTCGTTTTGGCTTAGGATTGTTTGGTTAGACCTGTACGGTCAGGCAGCCATTTCAATGAACAAATTTTGTTTTGTTTGCAGCAAAGAGCAATCAAGTATAAATACGCAACGCATCTTTCCTCCAGGAGTGTTTAAGTGCAATTGTTCAAAATTCTAGTTATCAGATGATTTGGAATAGGGAGTGTTCGGCTTGTATAACATGCTTTTAGTGAGCACCTTGACGTTCAATCACTATTTAATCACACTGATGAGAATGTTCATTTAAACCCAAATTTGAGACCACACTATTCTAGTGCTTTTTAAACAGAAACTGAGATAAATAGGCATATGCTAATACAGTAAATACCTCCACCCATCAATGTTGGGGAAAGTAACACAAATTATCTGCAATTAAAACTCCAGTCTTGGTCCAAAAAAATTGATAGTCAAGCATAGAAAGGTGCAAGATCTGAGCATGAATGGGACCCTCAAAGGGATCAGTGAACAACCAGTGATAGAGAGACTTTAACCTGTAATAACAGCCGAAGAATACCTTCAACTGTCCTTTCGCCATTTCCAAACAAGACAACATTTAGTTTCCTAAGGTCATAACATTCCATTCTGTAAAATCTATTTGTAGTAAGAGGTTTTTGGCCCAGACTTTCGGGCCTAGCCTCAAGGTTTAGACCCACAGACCCACAGACCCGCAGAGACACACAGATGCTCACAATAGTTTTAGGCTGACCGGCCTAAGACCCAGGCATATAACTTGCTAACTCTTTATCCTTAATCTAACCCATGACTCTTATCCTGTTCAGCCATGTGGCTCACTACCTTTTCTCAGAGCAGCATAGTTGTCCTCTGCTTCCTCTGGCTTCTCTCTGGCATTCTGCTCTGTTCTTCCTGTTCCCAGAGTTTTCCTAGTCTGGTAGCCCCACTCACACTTCCTGTCTGCCTTTGGCCAATCAGTGCTTTTTATTAAACTCATAGGCAGTTATTTACAATGTAACATCATAAATCCACTACATCTATTTTTATAATAGGATAGGACATGTAAACATAGTATCAACCAGCCTCACAAATTTTTAAATATGAGATGTAGCATTAATAACTAGGCTCACAATGCCAATATACAGGAGGTTTCTAGGACTTGACTTGCATAACCGGATATTTTCACTAACTATAATTCATCCATTCTTTCAAGAGTGTAAGTGTTGGAAGGTATTGTTCAAAACCAGTGCCAGCAATGTTTATCACTTGTCATAGAAAGGCAATGGAACCCACAGTGAGGCTGGAGACTTTACATAATTGTTGATCTTTTGCCAAATGCTGAACAATGCACTTCAAATGTTAGTGACTAGGGGTGTTTAGGTGAGTCTAAAGCTAACAAATTCTTCTGAAGTCTTGGACCTTAGTTTTATTAGTTGAACATCCTATGAGAAAAACACTTTGATTCAACAGTTACTCAAAGGCCCCCAAATGTTCATCTTGGTTTTCCCTCACCAGCAATGGAGAGAATCCACAACCAAAGTGTGAGACTATTTTCATGGCAGGAAGATAAAATTTATCAGTAGGAAAGCATACATATGTAACACCCTACACCGCTCCTATCTGTGCCGGAGAGTGAAACGAGGGCCCGGTACCTGCCAGCCACACTCTGTCTCTGACTAACTCCCACAGATGAACACATTTTCTTTTTTCATACAAACTGATATCCATCTGAGTCAGAGCACTGCTCCCCCTGACCCCTGAGCATGCTCATATACAGGCACTATACTGTGATCACCCACAGTGATTTTGAGCAACTTACAAAGTACAGAGTCAATACACAGTCATTAAGAGCAATGAATTGGTTTCTTTTATTTCTTCCTTTTAGTACACACCAGAGTGTGTTTTAATCTTTCATTATTGCTCACTTAATTAGGAAAAATGACCCCACATTTCTTTTACATACTGTACTATTCATCAGCAAATGTAAGAGGTCCTTGCCATACAAGGGTTCGGTTTTGCTTTTCTTGAATCTTGCCTGAACTGAGCTTTATGAATCCCAATTATTTTATCCACTGAGAAGTTCAAATTAGTGCTTTTCCACATAGAGCAATATGAGGCTTTCCGATCCTTAAAAGACACCGAATGTGTTATTTAAATAACTGACCTTAGAGATGCAGCCAGAACATTACCGTTATCATTTCTATCGGCTGTTTTTAGTCTTTAAAACAACACAGCTTCTAATGAGGGAGAAAAGAGTCTTCCTAGGCCTGAGTCAACTCACCGCCCAACTTCTGACTTTCTCTTCAGCTTCTTGTGTGGTCACCTATAATTGCTATCCAAAGGCCCACAGGGCAGGTTTCCAAGACCTGAATGTATGTCTGTTATAGTTTGACCCTTCAAGGTACTATAAAAACAAGGCTTCACTTTTTATTTATGGTTTTTTTTTATTATTTTATATTTTAGGAGAAAGCACTTGGTACAGCACAGTCCCTTGAAACCATCCAATTTAATCTGTGATTCCTGTTGAGATATGTGTTACATCATGCTCTATTTTAGGTTTCTTTCATTAATCAAAACATATCCCATTTATTAACCAGCTTCCTGGAGCTCAGGCATTTGGAATGCAGAAGGCCAGCAAGCAGCTGCCAAGCACCAGGAAGGTGGGCCACATGTGAGTTATTTCAAGAGGGATTTCAAGTGACTGAGTGGTTTCTTTATCTCATGGTGACATAAGCAGAGAATGGAGTTGTCTTCTTAAGGAGCCCTGGAGCCCTGGATCAGCCATGGGGAGGGTACTGTGTCCCAGCCCAGCGGTCTTTCCGGAGCTGCTGATGAGTGTGACCTTTGCAAGAAATGCACGGAGCCTTGATTTCTGTGGTTAACCTTTGCAAGTCAGAACCCTTCTGTGACACTTACCCACAGCCCAGGGAAGCTCAAACCCAGACACATACACATTTGATGAAAAAGAGGTTTCAAGCAGACGCATGCACATACATTCTTATAGCATGAAGACATGAACCCACTTCAGTTATTCTTCCAACTGTGTTTTTTTTTTTTTTTTTTTTTAAAAAGCATGTATATCTATTTCCTCTGCAGTAGGAAAAACGAGCATTCTCGGCGCTCTGTTAACCCTGTCTTTAAATGTATGTGCTATTCTCAAGTACCACCCTCATAGAAATAGGTTGTAGAAATGGAAAATATTACTAAGAGTCACCGAAAACCTTTTCTTACTGTTAAGAGACAATCAAGTCTATGTGTTGTGAGTTAGGGGTGTATAGGACATTAATAGCCTCAATTTCTGTCAGCAGTCAACAAGGAATGCCATTTGATACGGTAGTGTCTCAAATGTGTCCTTTACCCCAAACCTACTCAATGTGCACTATAAATGGAGAGATTTTAGGACATTATGAAGTGACTCTGATGGTATTCTTTTTAACGTCACTGATATATTCACCTTACATAGTGATGAGTTTCTTTCATTTAAAATATTTATTAATTTTTTATGTGCATGTGTGTACCTATGTGCCTGAGTGTATATACATATTCCACATGTATACAGGAACCTGGAGAGATCAAAAGAGGGTGTCAGATTGCCTGGAAAGTGAAGATATAAAAAGTTGTGAGCTGCCAGGTGGGTGCTGGGAACAAAATCTGCATCCTCTGCAAGAGTAGCAAATGCTTGTCACACCTGAACCATCTTCCCATTTCCTTAACTAAGTTCTCTGCACAAACTGTCTCACAGGCCTGCTTACCAATCCTGTGCTATTGTTAAGGTAGGTTCAAGTGTTATTAAGGATAGAAAACTAAAGTCTAAAGAGGTTAAAGAGGATCTCAGAGAAAATCACCGATAACCCTGGTACAGTAACCCTTCTTCTTTCCGTGATGACACTGAGGGGTATGACACAGAAGAGACAGCGACTTCCAAAGGCATTTGATCATCTTTACAGCCCCTCATCCTGCAGCTGCCTGTTCACTGGATTCATTCAGAATCCTTGTCAATGTGCAGGAAAGCCCTGATGAACAACCACCATCTTAGAAACGATCTAGCAATTAAGAAACATTTCTACCTGTCAGCTGATCCCAGATCAGAAGATGGCAAGAAAGAGGGAGAGGCACTTCTAATATTCTCATTAGAGGTAGGAAATTGGGAAGATGCCCTACAAAATATTAAACAAAAACAGACAGCTGTGAAGACCATTCATAGACTCATCTGTTCACCCCCTGTAGAGGAGGCACAGAAACTCAATAGGAGTGGTTTGTGAAATACACAAATCTGGTTCAGCACTTGCACTGGAGACATTGCAGCCAGTGTTGAGAATACAAATTCCAGATCTGGCTACAAATAACTCTGAGCAAGGACTGGGTGTGAAGAACTGTATGAGAAATGTACAAGGCTAATGAGAATAAGGGAGTTGGAGGGGTTATTTCTGGCTGAGGCAACAGGGAAAGCTTTGTGTCCAGTGATGGGGCCATGATGGATGTGAGGGACTCAGGCGGAGTTTCAGTTCTCAGAAGTAAGGCTAATATATCACTGCCCCTTTGATTCCAGCTTTAGGATCGAAAGGTTTTGGTGAGATGTTTAAGATTCCAGTCACATTTATAAAATGAGGTCAAATGTACAAAGCTTTGCCATTGTGGTCAGCTGCCTCCCACCAGTGTGTCCTACGTCTTTCTGTCTCCAGATTTACCTCATTTTTTAAAAATAACTATTTTACAAAAGAGATGTACAATTATCACTTTCCTTTTGAGAAGACACATTCAGAAAGACAATCTTTCTCTTACAAGTAAATGAGAAACCAATACAGTGTCTTGCACTAAATAATGTGCTAAAAAGAATGTTCAATGCAGCCAGAACGTGTTTAGAGAACTCCATTGGTTAATAGGGTGGGCAGATGTGGAGACTCTTCCACAACAAGAGGCTATTTTGAGAATGTGAATACAAGCTAACCGGTCAGTGTATTTACTACCCCCACTACACCCCCTCCAACCACACACTTAAAGCTTTCATATATAACAAAATACTTTGGGGTGTTTAAGGGTATGCTGAGGAGGGATCCTCCTGGAAGGAGAGGAGATTCACCTTAGGAAGAGCCTGGGGATTGTCCCCTCTGTGTTTACAGGTCAACCCTGGCCTAGCTCTTTCAGCTCTGTCTAGGTCCACAGTGAGGTAATTGTTCAGATTTCTGATATTAGAAGGGTTATTTTTTAAAGACTGACCCATTGGTTTTTTCTGTGCTGCCATCAACGAAGACCTGGAAGAAATCAGTCTGAGTAACTTTTTTAGATTCTTCAAAGCAAAGCTGGTGTCTGGTCCTCAGCGGGGAAAGTGACTTTAATTAATTCGAGAAGACCTTTCCATTGAGAAGCAAAACACTGCCCTAGGCTCTTTAGAAAGGTTAGCTTGCACCTCTTCCTCTGCTGTTATGAGGGAGGTGTAAATGTTCCTTATATGCTTGCCAGTGTGGTTTTGGTTTTTTTTGTTTTGTTTTTTTGTTTTTTTTTGCAAAGAAGAACAAAACAAACAAGCAAGCAAAATATCTTGTTGGTAGTCAATTAACTTCTCTATTCTAACCAGATCTAAGGCAGAATATAGCATCTTCCATCACAATAAAATCCGACTAAAGACCTCATCAATACTCATTTAGGAAATGCTTTGGAGTAGACCATCATTTTCTAATACTTAGGAATTTCATTATTTCTTATTTCAGTGACCATGTTACAAAAAATATTAAGTGAAATGGGATTAGGTTTGCCATTTGTCATTTACTGGGAGTGGAATTCTGCTCTGACATGTGGACACTCATACCCAGGGCTTAATGCTTTCGGTAATTATAAGGATCATGTAGGGTATGTTGATTGGTGGGAGAAAAAATTCTTTATTAACTGCTCAGAAATAGTTAATTCTTCATTAGTCAGAGCCCTACACTAGGGGCTGCCGCCATGAACCATGGATTAGAGTTTATGATAGTAATAACCTTTCAGAAAAACATTCGTTACTATACTTAATGACCAGATTTTAGTGCATTAACCTTCCCGGGGAGGTCAACTAACAAAATGGATGTTAACTGCTTGTAACAACCAATTCCTCTGAAATTAATATTTAGATGCCTTTGGTGTCAAAAAACCTTCCTTCCATATCAAGGCATTAAAAACACTTCTGAATTATTAATAGCAAGCAGAATTCAATGCCTGAAAGATTTCCATTCCAGCGCTATTTTGCCTCAGCCTGCTCCTATTTAAGAGTTCTTTGCTGCGGGAACAAGGAAGGCATTCAGGGAAATGAGGTCTCAAAAATGCATGTGGGTCAACAATGCAGGGCAGTTTGGAAAAGGTCACTCCTTAAGTTCAACAGAAATAAACATAATAGGAGTGTGAAAAGCAGCAGAGAGCACCCTGGGAGCCTGGCAGAGACAAACTCCCCGCCAGGCCCCAGGCTTCACAACGACAGCCCTATCACCACCTGTCAGGAGCTCCTTAACGACATTTTTGCATCCCTTCTGCAACTGACCTCCTGACTGGGCTCTCGGCCCCTCCCCCTCCTTCAATTGGAAACAAACCACATTTATGTCAAAACAACTTCTGAACTATTTCCTTCCCAAGCAACCCCAGAATATAAAACATGTTCTGAATGGCTGCCCCATTCCCTAGAGGAATTTTATGATTCCGTTACTGCCGCACAGCATGTTCGGCTGCTTGGCCAAGGTAGCCTTGAGTCCCTGCCAAACAATGAAGCAACACTATTATTAGCCTTCCCATTCAACAGTAACAAAACAGCCCATGTTTCTATTTTCAGATGGCTTTCTTCTGCTGCAATAGATATGCAGAAACCTGAACCTCAGGCCAGGACTGGACCAGCAGGACTAGGCAGCTATCTATTGCCAAAACACAGTGGCCTGAAGGGGAAAATGTTTTAATGGTAGTATTTTTAGGCAGAGGTCAAATGCAGATAAGCTGCCAAAATCATGCCTGCCAAAGCCTTGGCTGGTTTATACCAACTCTGTTGGGGTTGGGCTAGCACCCCTGACATGTCTGCACTGAGACATCTGCAGTGTTTGATGATTTTGTTAGACAATGCAGTTACAAGTGTGACTTAGTCATCAGACTAGCCCCAACTTGGATGGAGAGGAGAACATGTGAAAAATCATGCAGTGAGGGGCTGGAGAGATGGCTCAGCAGTTAGGGCACTTGACATTCTTTCAGGTGTTCAGAGCCCATGGCCAGGACCCTGTCACACCAGCTTCGAGGAATCCAACCCCTTGAGCCTCTGTGAATACCTGCATGCGCATGTACCCACCCTCTTCAAAATTAATAAAATCTTACCCCCCCCCCAAATACAGACATAAAAATACTGCAGCATTCTGACATGCTCAGTGACAAGTCACCAGGGATTTCAGAAGGGCTGGGTGATTAATGGACACTCTAGGCTGACTTTTTAAAATAGGTACATTTGAAATAGAAATTCTACGTAGAAAGAGATCCTTACAATGCTGGGTCCGCTTTCGTTTGTAAATAAGATTTCCCACCTGACCATTCACCCAGGACAAATTTTGCAAAAGAATGATTTTGATTTAACTAGGTTTTTCATTACTTTGGGAATAGTTACCACTATGCCACTATGTGTCTATAATTATTCCTATTGTAGCTGTAATGATAATTGTGATAGTTATAAAGAAAATTAATTGTCACATTATTTTCCCAAAAGGTTCCTGCAATTTCCAGCTCCCCTTAAAGGTATATGTGAATGTTCATTTCTTTCTCTTTTCTTATCTTAAAAAATTTATTTATTTTGATTTTATATTCATCAATGTTTTGCCTGCATCTGCATTTGCATAAGGGTGTCAGATTCGCTAGAACAGGAGTTAAAGAGAATTGTGAGCTGCCATGAGAGTGCTGGGAATTGAACCTGGGTCTTTGGACGCAGTGCTCTTAATAGCTGAGTCATTTCTCCGACAGAAATGTTCATTTCCCCATCTCCTCAATGACAGGCACAGATGCTTTGCTTTAAGCCCTGAACATCTAAAAGCAAATGTTATATTAGTTGGTTAGTTTTGATTAGTAGTAGAATATGTTTCCTTTGTCTATTAAACACACAGAATTGCTTTGTAAATAAATGAATTTTGCCAGTATTTTAAATTTTAGAATATAATGCTTAGTTTCTGCAATTGTATTTATTTTAAAGAAATAAAGAAAAAAAGAAGGAAAGAAAGAAAGAAAGGAAGGAAGAAAGGAAGGAAGGAAGGAAGGAAGGAAGAAAAAGGAAGAAAAGAAGGGAGGAAGGAAGGAAGGAAGGAAGGAAGGAAGGAAGGAAGGAAGGAAGGAAGGAAGGAAGGAAGGAAAAAGAAGAAAAGGGAATGCCAGGCCTGGAAGTGTATTCCTGTAGTCCCAGCCCTCCTGGGACTGGCTGGGGCAGGAAGATGGTTTTGAGTCTGAGGCTGACTTGTGCTGCAGAATGAATCCCTATCTCAAAAAAGCTGAAAATAAAAAATAGGACAAATAGGAAAATTTCATAAATTGAAAGTGCAAAGAAATGGAACACCACGTTTGTTTTTCAGATTTTTTTTTCCTAGAAAAATGACAGACCAAGATCTCTTGGTCTAAGAGAGAGAGAGATCTCTTCCCAAATATAAAACTGAAATATGAACAGTTGACATACCCACTCCCTCCATCCCTGTTCTTTACAGAAATATCAGTGATAGGCTGCCGGGAGCAAAGGTAAGGTATAAATAAAATCCAGTTATTGCCTTGTCTGCTTTATCTCCAAAGCGCTAAGGGTTCTGGAAGCCATTTAACTGTCCCGTGAATCATTAATTTCATTACGTTTACAGAGAATACGTTGTGTCCTCTGCTTCTTGGGAATACGGGTCCTCCATCAGCAACTGGACTGGCTCCTGAGAGTCACACAGGTGTTGGCCCTGAACCATGTATTAGCAGTGGGTAGAGTTTAAATAGGGATTTGAGCATGGTGCTGTGGACTTAATGAACTTTGATGCACCGTTCCCTAAAAAGCCTTTTATGGTCTCTGTTGGCTCCATATGGCATTCTGATGAGCGTACACTCCTCCTAAGTGCCTCTAGATCAGAAATCAAGACAAAGCGGAGACAAAGTGAGTCATCTGGTTTTGTCTTTGCTTTCCCGGTATGAGATAATGTGGAGGTGTTAATTGCAAGACTTCACTGAGTCTTGGCTAATAACAGTGTGCAAACAAATGGATGTCAGGCTCAGCCACAGAAAAGCTTCTTCTAATAAGGTAAAACTAGCAATTAGCACTGACAATGAAGTAATACTTTCCGTTGAATATTCATTAATGGAGTTCTTGTTTAGGATAAGAGACTTAGGATTGTCCAGATGGAAACGCAGACTGGGAAGCCTGGCCCTTCTCTTTTAGTGAATTCAGCCCTATTTGGGGAGCAGGCACATTGAATTCATCCCCTTTTGTAGTAATGCACTGACCCTCTGCTTCAAAGGCAGAGCCACTAAGGATCCTCAGTCGGTGACCACAGCATAATGGGAGCAAATTGAATCCCCAGAAAAAGGAAAACTATATAAGCTGGTTATGTGCTCTAAACACTGGGTGATTTTGTTGTTGTTATTGTTTTAAATTGCCCACCGAAATCCTAGGGTTTCTAGATTAATGGGTGAGATGAGCTTACGAGTCTGCTGTCTGTCTTCTCTCTTTTCTAGAAGACAGCTTGACAAGTGTGAGAAAGCAGAATTGGTCTTTGTCTCCATGGTTCCTGTCATAGAGCACCTAAAGTCTCTTGGTTTTCTTGGTGTTAGAAATGCCCATTGATGTGTGAGAAGCATCTTTGATAACTCCTGAGTAGATGTTAATGAGATTGACTAAGAGCAGATGCCAAGGCGGTGTCAGGAAGGGGCCAGCCAACAACTTGAGCCTGTTACTAGATGTCTGCACAGGGAGCTTCCAGCACACCCTGATCCCTGGGAAAGGAAGAGCAGGAGAGATCAGATGATGCTAAGACCTCTTCCTGAGCAGCAAGATTCGATAATTTTCTAAACACATAGAGACATGGAAAGGGTGGTCCTCGCAAACAGGACATGAATGCTGTACCCACATCACATGCTCTGGCTCATTCTTCCTTTCTTCACGTGGAATATAACAGACTTGATTATAATCCTGTTCTATGTGCTCCCCTCAGATATGTGCTGTCCTATCATAAGTATGGTGGAAAGCCTTCAGACACACACAGACACACACAGACACACACACACACACACACACACACACACACACACACAGAGAGAGAGAGAGAGAGAGAGAGAGAGAGAGAGAGAGAGAGAGAGAGAGAGAGAGAGGGCCTTGTTTCACCATAGGCAATGCATGTAGGGGAACATCTTGCAGGACTGAATCCCTGACCTGTAGACCCGACTCTTGCGGTAGACAGAATATGTAGTGGTGAGCATCAGTGGGTCATAGGGTACAGAGTTGGTGGCTCCAGAAGAATTTCCTCGTTATAGGGGCACCTCCTCATATATCCATCTGATCACAAAAGTATCCAAAGTTTGGTCTTTTTTCCCTTTACAGTTTTCTTAGAGCTCAGCTCTCAGACGGTGGAGCTCCCTGATCACACACAACATTATCAGCATCGACACATGATAGCAAATTACAATGCCTGGACAATGTCTGCCTTTAGAGTCTGTTAGGAAACATGCCCACATTAAAGACTTTACTGCCCCAAACATTTTATTTGGGCCGTCTTCAGTAGGTTTTCATGCGTAAGGAGATAGAAAGGTTTCTCTCTTCCTCTCCTTTGTTTCTTTCCTTTCTTCCTTCTTTTTTCTGGGGAATAATACAAAGTCATTGATGGGCTAAAGCCTCAATGTTAGAGCTTTTGAATGGATCACAGCCTCTAGAAAAGAATACCACCTGCTACATCGTACTCTCCCTCTGTTTGCGTGTGTGTGGTGGGTGGGGGCATATGTGTATGTGGATACACACAGAAGCCAGAGGAGGACATGGGGTGTCCCCTTTTGTTACTCTCTGCCTTATTCCCATGAGATAGGGTCTCTCACTGCACCTGGAGCTAGGCTCTCAGCCAATAAGCCCAATAACTCCCCTGGCTTTGATCGCCCCGAATGCTGGTGTTACAGGTGAATGAGCTTGCACTGCTTTTTACATAGGTGGAGATGATTGAAACTCAGGATTTTATTCATGCAGGAAGCGCTCTTTCTCACTGTGCTGCCTTCCTGACAGCCGCCACCTTCACCTCATCTTTGGTTTTAACCGTTTTGACTTTCAAAAACATGGTTTGGTGGAAGTGGTTTGGGGTTCAGATTCAAAAACCACAGCCTCAGACTTCTTTGCCGTTAATATGGTCACCTAACACACTTCTGGCCAATGACACAGAAGAGGAAGTTACTTAAATACACTAAAAATAGGAGAGATGTGGTTAGTGGATCATTTTACTCACATGTCTTGTCTGACCTTATAGCTGCTGTGTCATCTAGCCATTTTATAATGGACCATGAAAAGTGAAGAGAATAATAGAGCCTCCAAAGTCTCAGCCACCACATATACTGTTCATACTGTTTTCTAACTCTGTTTTGTACAGACATAGAAACTATAATTCTTTTTTCTTTGCTTTTCCTTCCTGTTTTCTTCTGTGCTTGCTTGCTTACTTACTTTATTTATTTATTATTTATTTATTATTTATTTATTTATTTATTTATTTATTTATTTATTTATTTATTTATTTATTTATTCCTTTCTTGTTCGTTGTTTTGAGATGGTATCTCACTATGCAGCCCTGGCTGACCTGGAACTCACTATATAGACCAGGCTGACCTCTAACTCCCTAAGATCTGCTTGCCTCTGCCTCCTGAGTGCTGAGATTAAAGGCATGTGCCACCATGTCCAGTGCCCAAAGCAATTCTTAATAGAATGTTTCAGAATAAAATAGAATGTATCAGATGGAACAGGGGCTTCCTTTAAAGATATTAAAAGTGAGTTGGCTTAATGGAAGAGGTGGGGGAGTAAAGGCAGATAATCAATTCTTAGTGTATTGAACAGAGAGAATGATTATTGCATTCTAGAAAAGAAGTCCACTGACGTTCAGCTGTGGAGTCTTAGTGTTTGCTAGAATGTCTTGCTATTTCTATGAAGTAAACTAAAAAGGAAAATAAGTCTGTTCAAAAATTTCACAGTTTACAAACATATATGAAAGAAAATACTGTAGTAGGAAAAATTATCTATTTATTCTTTATCAGTAAACATTCAGGAGTCAGATATTGGGGTAAGAACCTGAATGATCAGAGAAGCAGAGGGGAAGCCATCAGTAGCCTCCTTTCTTGCTCCTTCCTCCAATAGGGCCAAGAATTTGTTTAAGCCCCACCCTACTACTTCCTGTGTCTCTCTGTATGTGCTCTGTTCTCCAAAAACTCTATGGCTAAATTTGATCCACAAGTAGCTGGCTCCACACTCCAATTCAAAGCCAACTTTTTTGGCAGTCTCAGAACTGCCAGAGTGCGATGAAAATATTCCCTAACAGCACTGCTACAAGCAAAGCTATTGCCCAAGTCCTATGTGGAAGTTAGGTAAGAATTCTCAAATCTGGAGCCTTCTATGAGCATTTATAAGCTCAGACATGTTTGGATCTTGAACACTACTCAATATGTAGAGTTTGAGGGTACATAGCATGTTTTCTCTTATGTAATATTCTAGAGCCAGATGTAGGCTGGGCAAGTCCAGCACAGTGCTTCATACTGGCTTTGGACCTTATTACTTTTCAGTCCCCAAAGTGTTCTCCATGCTGCCGTGATCCAAGATGACTTCCAGCCCTTGACCCTTAGAGTTAACAGAAGGGGTAGAAGCAGAGTATATCATTTCTACATACATCTCATTTGGATCTTCATAGTGTTAATGATGTTACAGCTTCTAGCACTGTGGGGTCGGGTGGGGAGTAGTGTTAAAGCTGACTACTCTGGCAGAGATGATAGAAGTCATTGTAAGTTTAAGATTATTGATCTCCAGAAATGACATCAAGTACATCACTTCCACATATCAGTTTTCAACTTCCACCCAGTCGTCTAACGTCTCGTGTTATATTCCTCCTAGAGCAGATTCTCTGAGACTTCTTAGTCTTTTTCAGGGAACTGCATCCGTCAAACAGGAAAGATTCACCTGTTTAAAAAAAAAAATACAGTTGTTCCATACCCAGAGCTCAGATGAGTTTAAGTCTAAACCTCTGTCTTTTTATAAAATCATCCCCCTCCCCTGTGAAGAAGATACCCTCCATTCTTGCGATGCCCCTATACATAAGCCTGTGTATCTTTTCTCAGCTTATCTATTCTTAATTTAGTCCAGAGTCTTCATTGATCTTTTGGTGGGGAGGTTGCCTATGCTTTTAGGGAATCACAGATTGCTTTCCTTCTGTTCTAAAGATGCAACCTTGCAAAAAATCATTCTTGAGTTATTTTTGACTTTATATGTTTACATAAACAAACAGAACAATTTTAATAAGATCGTAGCATGTTATATTCCTGCTTACATAATTAAAGCAAAGAGGGTGATGGCGAGGAGGGACCTGAAATATTGGTTGCCTGTGAAAGCAATGTTGGAAAGGGGTAGAAACCTTTAGAGGTGGAACCTTATATGAGATTGGCTATATGAGAACAGGAAATGGAAATTGGCCAGCCATTTTAGGGTCAATGAAAGTAAACAGGGTTTCCTTGATTAAAAGCAGGGACTCACTTTGGTTGTCAGCACAAGTATCATTAACCAAGGTCAGAGATGGCAGAAGTGTTTAAGCCAAAATATCTTTGGGTGTGTGCTAGCTAGAGGCCAGTGAAGCTGCTGCTGCTGGTGGTGGTGGGATGTGTGTGTGTGTGTGTGTGTGTGTGTGTGTGTGTGTGTGTGTGTGTGTGTGTGTAGTCAGAAATTGCTAGCCCATCTGGCCCAAGGTTCAGACCTATAGTCCAAAGTGTTTATCCTAAAAGAATAATACAAAATCTTACTTTAATTAAAAAATGTTTGGCCTATGGCTCAGGCTCATTACTATCTAGCTCTTGAATGTAAACTCAACCCATTTCTAATAACCTCTGTCTTGCCACATGGCTCATGGCTTACCTGTACTTTTACATGTCGCTCTCTTGGAGGCAGCTCAGTGTCTCAGTGTGACTCCACCTTCCTTCCCCTTGTGTTTGAATTTCCCACCTGCCTATAAGTTGTTTTGCCATAGGCCAAAAACAGTTCCTTTATTATCCATCTAATGGTAATTCACACCACACAGAAAGATATCTTACATCATGTGTGTGTGTTGTGGTTTCTCACTATCTCTCTTTCTTTAAATGAACATGCTTGCCTGGAATCTACATGGGTTGAGGACCAGGTTGGAACTGTAAGGCACCTGGATGTTGTGTATGGACCGACTAGACTGACCAGTTTGTTTCCCTCTGTTCCTCTACTAGAAAGCCTTATTAATGCCAAGATATAGAGATGCTCAATGGCATCCAACTTCCTGGGACCTTTTCCTGATGCACAGGAGCTCCACCTTCTGTTTCTGAAGCTTTAATAACATCCCCTTCTTAATGCATCCCCCCACACTGGCTAAATTCCATTCTTTAAATCCATGAGATAAACCACAGAGAACACAGGCTTAGTGGAGGTTTATGTGACCACAAGTAAGTGATGGCCTAACTCCTTAGTTAAAGCCCACCTAAATATAGAGAGAAAATCTCCATGGGCTCCAAAGACAACTTGCTTGTTCTTTATCAGCATCATTAGGGGTTCTGCCTTTGGATTAGATTGTCTCATTTCTCCTGGGACCTCATCTACTTTCTGTGTCAGTGTGTTGTTATAAGACAGTGAGACTAGCCCCTTCTGGGTATATAGGATCCTGTCAGGCCATGAGCTCTCTCAGTCTCTTCCACATGTTCTGCCATTGTTACGATCAAGCCATGTAGCTGTGAGTCACTTGGGAGCTCATACAAGACTTGGTGACATGCTCTTAGATTGTAACAACTATGAGCTAAGTAAATCTTTTAAAATAAATACTCAACTTTAGGTGTTTTATTTTAGGGAAAAAATGGTAGACTGATCCATGGAAATAATTCCCAGGAGACACTATTGTACTGACTGATCTAAGAGGCAGCTCTCCAAGACAATTTATTATTTTAACTCATTCATTTTTTTTTAGTTTATTTAGTGTGTTTTGTCTGCATCTATATTGCAGGTGGTTGTAAGACATTATGTGGGTGCTAGGAATTGAACCTAGACCCTCTGGAAGAGCAGCCAGTATTATTAATCACTAAGCCATCTCTACAACTCTTTATTCTGTCTTAAAGGGAGTATTTTGCTAATTCTGAAATCAATGAGTGAACATGACATTTGTCAAATGATTATAATTCACAGCTGGTTATTAAAAGGGAATAATTTTGTGACTTGGTAGATTTTAATTACATTTCTTCGTTGCAGAAACAATCTGTGTACTGATAATTCTAAGTGGGAAATCCTCTTCTTAAATCTATATTTTGAGAAGAAAATAGACAATAACTTTTTTTTCTTAAAAAAAAAACCTATACACTGTATAAAGAAAGCTCATTCAATCACTACATGGGCACAAATATTTATTAATAATATCAACATATCATATTAATACGCTATAATAAAATATTGATTACTTTGGATCTTATTACTTCTCAGTCTCCAAAGTGTTCTCTATGCCGCCGTGATCCAAGAGGATCTAGGCCTTAACCATTATAGCTAATAGGAGGGCTAAGAAGAAGAGAGAAGCACAGTGTTTTACTGGCTTCAGGATCTAGAAGCTGAATATATTATTTCTATAGACATCCCATTTGAGCCATCATTTTGTTAATGATGCTACAGCTTCTAGCACTTGAAAGTTTCTATAACAAACTATTGGTAATGTTTATCATATGATAGTGTGATTGGCCTTCTACTCTATAACTTCTGTTCCCATTGCACTTGCTTCCCCAACAATAGACTTGTCTTAAATTTGTACTAGTACTGAATAGGAAAAGATTAAAATTTACAAAAGATGGGGCTGGAGAGCCCAGCAGTTAAGAGCTCTGGCTGATCTTGCTGGGGACCTGGGTTTTATTTCTGGCATCCACACGGTGGCTAACCCCAGGCATCCATTATCTTTTTCTGACCTTTACATCAGGCACACATGTGGTACACACATGTGGTGCACATATGTATATGTAGGCAAAATATTCCCACATAAAACAATAATAAAAATAAAGTTAAAAACTGAAGTTGACAAAAACAGTTTATTTACAATGTGTATTGTCTTTAAGAGTTCTCATGAAGGAAGGACATGATGTGAGGAATTATTGAAGGACTCTTTAAATTGAGCCCTACTTCCTAGTTTTTTTTTTTAATTATTGATTAAGAAGGCAGTGTAGAAAAATATCTATTTGATTATTTATTTAAATAACATGTAACCTGGTATTTAAAATATATTCTCTTTCCCTGGAAGGAAACACATTACAAAAGAATATCATAAGATCTCTTAGTAATCTAATCCTGAAAAATTATTTTTTTTTATGCACTTAACTTGCAGGAAGCATTTCAAAGTTTTATATTAAAGTTAGTCCTTCTCAGGAATGAAGAAAAATAAGTGCTTTTTCCCCTAGCCCAGACCAATACTGTTTCTGTTAATGACGCAGTGCCTGCCAGATCCTGTCAGAGGAGAAATCATCAGTGGCTCCACACCTTCCCTGCAAGGCAAACAGTGGATTAAGGCTCTGGATGCTTATTCTGGCAGCCCAGGAAAAAAATTTAAATTTCCATTTCATGAAGGGAAATGTGTTAAATCAACCAGATTTGGGTGTGAAATGAGTATGTGGGAAGTAGAATTTCTACAGATGTTAAAAAAAAGTCTATTCCTCTGATAAGACCCTGTGACGATGACCTGGAGAGACAAAGCATGCAATTGGTTAGCTCTGTAAGATGCAGCAGAAGATCTGGTACAACTTCTGAGGCCTCTGTATGTTTCCCTACCAGTTTACAGTGGGAAGTGTTTATTTCACAGGAAGTTAAATTTACACAGTCTGGCAGGCAAACCCAGCTACCTGTGTGTCCCAAGCCTACTGCAGGTGAATAAGACAGGAATTCTGTGGCTGGTGTTTCTGCTTCTTTCTAGCTGGGGAGGAAGGTCTTTTGTTATGGAGATCGTTCACAATGAACAAGCTTTATGTTGACATAACACCACATTATTCATATTAGTCCTTCAGAGATTGAGTGCTCACTGTGTTATAGACTTCCACGCTAATGTGATCAAATGATTTTTAAAATCTAATTTGCAAACAGGGAAAGAGTGAGATTTGCTGGCTAATAATAGCACTTGTCACTGATGAAGAACCCGCTACAAATCCCCCACTGTACCGCCATTCTCTCTAAACTGCATGCAAACCTCGAACATGTAGAATTACTAATTCTAGCTTATACCAGAAGAAACTGAGGCTGTAGACAGTTATGGATTGAGCCAGGAAGGAAGCCTGCCTCAGCCAGACCCCAACTATCTGAGCCATAAGGCTTTGTGATCCCAATGAAGGGAAATAAAGATGGGGAGGAGGTGTGGGCAAATCTTTAAGACCCTCTCCCTCCACAGCAACACTTAGAAAAGAGACAGAAGAAGAATGCCTGCTCTATGTGGAAGCGGCTTGGCATCCCTCTGAGGAAGAACCTCAGGAGCTAAGCTCCCATCAATCCTGCTGAGCTGAGATCAGCAGAGCAGACTGGTTTAAAAAGAACAGCACCAGCCAAAGAACTTCTTATGCAAAGACACCCTAAATCTGGGGCAAAGTCCTCTTTTTTATTTTATCTAACAGAAGGTAGGTACTGCTGTCTGAAGCTGTAATGCATGGCTACACTATTTCGGGAAATCACGGTTCTAATTAGATGAGCAAATAAATGTTCATTTCAATTTATTAATATAGCTGAAGGCCGTGTTACAATTTATCTCTGGGTTCTGAGACCAATCCATCTCTAGTTGGGAATCATTGTGGGGGAAGTCACGGGTTTTAATAATGGATAAAGGTGGTGAATTATTCAAGCCAAAGGAGCAGGCCTTGATGCCTTCACTCACTTCTTTAATTAACTGTGAGATGCTGGGCTGTCTCCGGTTTCCAAGTTTATCTGCATCAGAACTGTGGAATTTTCCTGGGTCACGGATATATCACGTTTAGGCTCACACTGATCGGAAAAGGGGGAGCGAGAGGTAGCATCACATTGTCATTCTGTCCTTTTATATTGGGAGTTCTGTGTCTGCTTAAAGCTGACTTTTATGTGGCTTCTTGAGCAATGAACACCTTTCCTGATTTAAAAAAAAAATCAACTCTTTTATCCCACTGCATCTTTGAATAAGACTTCAATGTGTGAACATTTGAAATATTTCAATCCTTATATAAATTTGGGGATTACTCAGTAAACCAGGAATCCAGTTCTGCTTACGTCAGCTCCCTGAATTTGGTTTAAAATGGCTTTATTTTAGGTGCTTGAGGTAAAATGACATTCTAAAAAGGAGTTTCCAGTCTTCATTTGATAGGGTCTCAGATAGACTAAATCCACAGGGTGTGGCTTGAATCCTCCCTGTGTACCCGGGTAGCAAATATGACATTTCTGTACTTTGCCAGATGCCCAAAGAATTCCAGTGGCTCAGAGCTGTTCAGGGATGCTCACTAAGTCAGCATGGCTGCCTTAGCAGGATCTTCTCCTTTGCCTAACGTGCACCTTCAGAACAGGAAATATGAGTTGCTAGATGTTGCCTCAATGTGCATCAGAAGGTTTGCTGTGAACACATTAATAACATGCTCAGATAATTGATTCCCTTCTCTGGATGATCTATTTTGCTGTTACCTACTACCATGAAAGTTCAAAACAAAACAAAATAGAAAAGGTGCTCATGAACAGTTCTACAACAGTTTAGGCTGTGACAAGAGAATATTCCTTTCAGTTTTGTCATACTAGAGAGAAGGGAAGGGTCTGGGGGAGGTCTGAGCTCACCACTTCTGGGTAGAAATTGAATCACTATTTCTATAAATCAAAAGTCATGTTAAGAGCTCCGTGAAGCAAACAATGATGGATATGAATTAGCAGCAAGGTACACGTCGATATGAATCAAAGTGGCTTTACAAAGGTATTGATGTGTTCAGCTCCTCCTCAGATTGAATACATTTAAGCCTTCATCCCCTGGGCATTGTTGACCCAAATGAATCTATTCACTTTGAAAAGAGACCTTACTTGTAGCAAGAAATAAAACTGTATACACTGACCCAAATAGAATTCTTCCCCGAACTGAGCAACTCTCGCTGAGGCATGAACTGACATTTTATTATTCTTATGTACTGATTTTCCAAAATTTCAGAATCTCTTGGTCTGTAGTTAAAGTAAATGTATTTTCTAAGAATTGGTACAATTATGATGTTTGGATACTGACAAGTTGCTCCTTCATTTGGTTTTGGATTATGTCTTACTTTAAAGAGCCCTCAAAAGACTGATTTTGGGAAAAGGGAATGCTTGTTAACTTCAGACAGTTTTGGAAGGTAGCCAAGGTTAGCCTTGAACTGGAGAGCCTCCTGCCTCAGCTTCCTGCCTATTACTGGGACTGTGGGCTTTTAGCAAAGTGGCTGATTTTGTAGGTGTCACTTTCAGGGATCCACTCTGTCCCTGGATATTGATTACTACACTAGATGCCATAAGCATGGCTTGTGTGTTTGAACATTTATTTTTAGTGGTAATACAGGCATCCTGAAAGAATTTACTAGATTAACTAAAGCACACAAAACATAAAACATATGAAATGGCCACAGAAAACACTCAGAATGCATATTTCTACAGCATCATTAAGCATGAGAATAAGCCATTTGATAAGATTTTGGCCGTTAGGTTTGTTCTTTGTGCATTGTGTTCATTTATGCCCCTTTTCTCCTAAGGATATCACAGCATCTAACTACACTTTCCAAAGGACCAATTGCAAATGACCTGGTCATGGGCATTAACACAGGGACCACTGCTTACTAGAAGGAGCACTGAGAATGTGGAAGTTATTCATCTCTTAAAGCCCATGAAAAGAGAATTGTAAATTAACATGTCTACATAGGTTCAACACCTCTCTTTCAGGCCTCCCCTCCCTTTGTCGTGGAACAGCATTCAAGTGTGGGAATGTTTCTCTCAAACATGTGTAAATCACACATTTAGCCATGCTGTATCCAAGAGCACCAAGCCAAGAGGACCAGACAGAGGAGGCAAAGGGCATTCAACAGTGCTCTAGCAGTTTGTTAATGAAACATTTACTCAAGCAGTTTATATGGTTGTAATAAAAGGGGGGCCCTCGTTCATGGCACCCTTTCATTTCCTAGCACAATCTTTAAGAGGATTAATTGGGGGGTGAGCTTATCGGCTGAGTCTCAGGATTGGTAATGCAGAGTTCTTAATAGATTGCCTCTGGATTTAGGATTACTGCGGTGCAAATTCTCGCGGGCTTTCAATAGAATAGAAAGCAGTTTGTTTGCCCTCCTTCCAGGAGAAGGGCTATTGACTTGGAGATGAAATGACCTAAGACTCAGAATTTGTTCCTACCACCCCTCTCCCTTTTCTGGCATTTCAAACACTTGTGTATTTTGGGCTAGTATACACAAAATCTACCAGTGCTGTGATGAAGGTGAGCTGCCAATACAGGTTTAACCACAACCAACAGATGATTCCAGAGTTTATATGAAAGATCTGGCCTACATAAAAGGAAGCTCTCCGGAAGACAGATGTATTTTTTAGAAGCTGTGCATTCTCTCTGTTATTTTCAGAAGGATTTCCTAACAGTTCCGATACACTACATATGCTGCGGGACACAGGAGTGAATAAGTCACCCTTTTCTTTTTTCTTCTGAAAGAGTACAGTACAGATGGATCATGCTGCTTTGGTCCCGTGACTTCAGACTATTTTTAGCACAAGGAAGATGTTAGTTGTAACAGTGTACAATGGGCTAATCAGCCATAATAGAGCTCACACTGTTTCCCCTTCACATGGTGCTTATTATGTGCCTTGAATGTAAACAGCTCTCCGCTCTGACAAAGATGGCAGCTTGCCATGGTAGAATTCAGCCTTGCCTAAAGCTCAGCAAACACTGAATAGAAACAAGCCCAGAGCCTCAGAAAAAAAAAAAGAAAAAAAAAAGAAAAGAAAAAAAAAAAAGAACCATTGTCTGAATTTATGTCATCTGCAGTCTCAGACAAAATTATTTTTTGCTGTTTCTACCCTTTCCTTCCTGTCTCTCTTCTCAAATTAGTGAGCATTCACACATGCCAGTTATCTGTGTATGAGAAATTATTTCTATTATTTTCCACCCACAATTAAGGAATCAACAAATCACATTTATGTAAAGTCTTGAATGGTGACATCCGTCTGCATTTTACAGCCCTTGTAAAATATGTGGAACTTAATCTAATGACATGATGCTTGATCTCAGAGAACTGAAGTCACTTGAAATCCTGACAGAGACAGCCCTATTGAAAATTGCGAGAGCAGAGACAAGCTTCACTGTTTATGTCATCTGTATGTACCATTAGCAGATTCAATAGTTCATTTTCAAAACAGATTTAGACCCATTTACTATAAAGCAAATTACGGATGGCACAGCTTCTCATATTGCTGTTGTCTCATAGTTTTACAGTGACAGAGTTTATTTAAAAATTATAAGAATGTGTATCACGGTGATTCACCCACGTGGTTAAAAAAAAAAAAAAGAAAAAAGAAAAATCTAACTCCTGTAAAATTATTAAAAAAAAAAAAAAGCTGTCTTCTTTATAGATGATACCCCCATCCTGAGTCAAAGGCCATTCCTGGATGTGGATTTTAACCTTTTTAATTTCTCTTTTCTGGATACTGCTTTCTGAGTTCCAAGTAGTAACCTTATAATTACATTTCTTCTTGGATTTATTCAACAAATATGTATTGAATACCTACTGTTGTTCCACACTGTTCTTAGAATGAGACAATAGAAACTAAGGTAGACAAGAGTCCCTGTCCCTGGAGTTCCCACTGTGGTCTAAGACGGAGAGACAGGTAGTAAGCAACACTTATGAATAATTTACGTTACATGAAAAAGTGAACGTGACTATAGAAAAAAAGAAAAATGTGGAAAGGGAGCTTGTGTATGGGGACGTAGCAGTTTAACATGAGGTAGTAGCTGGGGATGTAGTTCATTAGATAGAATGCTTGCCTAGCACACAATGAAGGCCTGCATTGGGTCCCAAAATGGCATAAAGCAGGAATGTTGGCACACGTGTAATGCCAGGATTTAGGAGAGGAATACAGGAGGATGAGAAGAACAAGGTCATCTTAGCTACGCAGAGAATTTGTGGCCAACCTGAGATGGATCTAAACAACGAGGAAATAAGGTGGCAGTTAGACACTGCCTAAGAACTAGCATTTTACCACCATTTAACAGGACAACAGAGGAAGCCATTAGAGTGTCACAGAGAAGAGTGGCCCAGGCAGAAGATGCTGAGAACATCACTCATATTGGTTTAATAAAATGATGATTGGTCTGTAGCTAGGCAGGAAGTAGAGTGACCAGACTAGAAGAATTCTGGGAAGAGGAAGGGCAGAGAGCAGATGCCAGCCAGATGCAGAGGAAGCAAGATGAGAAGGCCGCACTGAGAAACCGTACCAAGTCCCATGGCTAAACATAGATAAGAATAATGGGCCAGTTTAAGCGTAAGAGCTAGGTAATAATAAGCCTGAACTACTGGCCCAGCAGTTTCTATAATATTAAGCATCTGAGACAATTATTTGGGAATCAGCTTCCGGTATTTGAGAGTTTCTGGCCAGGAAGGAAACTTCAAACTACAAAAACTGATTAAAATGTTTCAGGGACCAGCCTCATGGTGATCAGCAGTTCTGATGCTTATCCCTGGCTAAAAGCCAGGAACATTCTTGGTTCTGTTCTAGCCAGAAGTCAGAAATACCAAGGGGACTTGGGGTTGGGGACTAGGGTTCTGGTTCCTGCTCCGGCTTTTTGTTAGCTGTCTCCACCACTAAATGAACAATCGAGTTCCTGGAAAACATATCTGAGGATATGATCAACACTGATGGGTACCCAAACATGGGTTTGTCAACTGTGGTGACAAAGCCACTCCCAACACCTCAAACAAGAAACACTTGTTAGTTCCTACATGAGACCTCTGGAGACCCTCTGTGACAACCATTATGGATATCCACTCTTGTTATACAGAAATCCTGCTTGCTTCTTTCTCCTTAGGACTATTTGTGAGCCTATAATAAACTGCTTTCTAAGTATTCCTTCTTCTGTTGCTTATGAAATTCATTCTTCACATTTGTAAGACAAAGGATCAAGTCTCTAGCTTGGGTTGAGCTTGGTGGCAGTTGTCTGTTTATAATCGTGGTCCTCCCCCTGCTTACTGAGATATGCTTACCCAAAGCAAGAAAGCATCAGTTGTTCACAAGGACACCTCTCACCCCTTTCTTCCACACATCAAATTGAGAGCTGCAAAGTATTGGGATTAGGATGCTCAATATCTTAGGTCATTTTTGAATTATAGTCAAAGAGAGAAGAGATCAAAGGGATCTGAGCAGATTGTAATAGGCAGGCACCCCTAGAGCACCCCAAGACACCCCAAGACCACGGTTAATGACCACTGTTAACTTTAAAGAAAAAGAGAATTTAATGAATATGATATACCGGTACACACATATGTGTGGGTTCGAGGCACTGTAGAAGCCAAGAGCCCTGAATACTTTCCAGGTAGAATTCTTATACTGCACTCTGGGTAGGGGAGGGGTATGGGCGGGCTCGGCACGATAACAGGGCGGGGCCAAAGGTCAGCATAGGATGGAGTTTAGGAATGCAGGCAGGCAGGCAGGCAGACAGGCAGGCAAGCTATTTCAGGTGAAACAATACGATCACCTGAAGACATTTCCTGGAGCAATGGTCATGATGGGCACATTGTGCAAGATTCAGAAAGTTCTTGCCTGCTTTGGTCATGGTAGGGCTTTCCTATGTGGTCCCACCCAAGTTGCTACATCGGGAATGTGGAATGCGGTCCCAGCCAAGTAATGGAGGAAGTACATCCTGTGAACAAAGCTTTTCCGAGAAACAGCCATCTAATTTAGTGATACAATGAAGCCGAAACTCTGTCAACCTTGGCTAGTTTCAGGGACCTCAGGAAAGGGTGGAGGGGGAGAGAGTTACAGGATTTTTCTATTTTCACACAGATAACACAGTAATTCATACTGAAGGCTTGTTGTATGGAAGGAAAGCTGTATAGGGTCAAGAATGGAAACAGTTCATTTTAATGTCTCTGTCGTGATGCTGGAAGAAAAAAAAGAAACTCAGAACAGGCCCAGTGGTCACAGAAGGAAGGGAACCAGTGAAACTCCGCAGGGAAGCGTGTGTGATTCTCATACACTGCAGTAGTTTACAGAATATGTGAGAATGGTTTTTGTTGGTGATGAGGAACTATTGACGTGATAAAACAGGATATGAAGACACGAGCTTTACACCAAAGATTTGGCTACAATCATGTTAAGTTCAATTGATGCCTTTTAGACACTGACGTGACAAATTGTGTTACAGTTTGGAGACAAAAGTAGTATAAATTTCACGTGTACATTTTGATCTTTAGGCCAGGCTTAGTGGTACACACCTTTAATCCCAGCACTGAGGAGCCAGAGGCAGGCAGATCTCTCTAAGTTCAATGCCAACCTGAGTTCCAGGGCAACCAGGGCTGTGAGAACCTGTCTCAAAACAAGTGAGAGGACAAACAAAAAGCAACATTTTGATCATTAAGATTAGTACGTGGCCAGTCACAAGTCGACAACTCCGTTAAGCTAAAAAGAGAAGTCCAAAGAATTGTTAAGAGGATATGATGGAGAACCCTGCCGGAGTGACTGGAGAGACGATGGCAGAGGAAAAGGAAGGCTACTCAATGAACATAGCAGTCTTCCATGATTGCCAGAAACACAGCTGTACTGGCTGGTTTTGTGTGTCAATTTGACACATGCTAAAGTGATCAGAAAGGAAGGAGCCTCCGCTGAGGAAATGCCTCAAGCTGTAAGGCATTTTTTTAACTAGGGATGGATGAGGGAGAGCCCTGATCAT
The DNA here is from genome assembly GCA_033318265.1 of Phyllotis vaccarum. Classification (NCBI taxonomy): domain Eukaryota; kingdom Metazoa; phylum Chordata; class Mammalia; order Rodentia; family Cricetidae; genus Phyllotis; species Phyllotis vaccarum. The sequence goes on along the minus strand of JARWLC010000009.1, from coordinate 33,170,873 downwards.
GGTGGGTTGTTGTAAGAAGTTTCTGGCCCAGACTTGCCCCAAGATCCCGGACCAGCAGTCCCAAATAATCATGCAAAGTCTTGTATTAATTTTATGCTGATCAGCCTATGGCTCTGGCATATTGCTAGCTAGCTCTTGCTCTTAAACTAACCCATGATTCTTATCCTGTTCGTCATGTGACTCCATACCTTTTCTTAGAGCGATAAAGTTGTCCTCTGCACCTGCTTCTCTGGAGTCTCTGTTGCATCTCTGCTCTGCTCTTCCTGTTCCCAGTATTTTCCCAGTCTGGTAGCCCCGCCCACACTTCCTGTCTGCCTTTGGCCAATCAGTGTTTTTATTAAAACAGTAGGTGGGACAATTATTTACAGTATAACCCCACTACAGTGGCTGGTGCCATCCCTGGGCTGGTGGTCCTGGCTTCTATAAGAAAGCAAGCTGAGCAAGCCAGGGGAACAAAGCCAGGAGGCAACTTCCCTCCATGGCCTCTGTATCAGCTCCTGCCTCCAGAATTCTGCCTGTTTGAAATCCTGTCCTGACTTCCTACAGTAATGAACAGCAATGTGGAAATGTAAACTAGTTTAACCCTTTCCTCTCCAACTTGCTTTTTTGTCACTGTGTTTCATCAGAGTAATAGAAACCGTAACTAAGCCTTGTTAGAGAAGAATTGTGATTGAAAATGGTGGTCTTCCTTCAAAGTCCACATGGTAACAACAGAAAAATCACTCCTGTGGAAAAATCTAAAATAGAATTGATAAGGTAATTGTAGTCATTTTTTAAATGTCCCAAAACAATGTCAACAGAAACTTCCTACTTCAACAAATAACTTTAACAAAACCGTGTGACAAATGTACATGAAGATGTGTGTAAATACACATAGTAAGATCTGGGAAGAGAAATATTTTAAGGGATTTAAGGCAGATCTGTAATGTAGATCCAAGCTAGAATGTGACCTGTAAGAGAAGCAAACGAAATAAGTAAACTCACATATGGTGTTAGCTCTTTGGGAGCAACATTTTGTTATCTGCTGCATGCCCACCCCCCATGCTGGTTCCTTTTTTTTGTCAGCTTGACAAAAGCTTTGGAGTCATTTGGGAGAGAGAACCCAAATAGAGAAAATGTCTCTATCTAAAGCCTGTAGGCAAGCCTGTGGGGCATTTTCTTGATTGATATATGAAGACATAGCATATTGTGGGCAGTGTCCACCCTGGTAAGGTAGTCCTGGGTTGTATAAGAAAGTGGGCAGAGTAAGGTCTGAGGGAGAAGCCATTATGCAACATTCCTTCATTCTCTTATTTCAGTTCCTGCCTTGAGCTCCTGCCCTGACTACCTTCAGTAATAGACTATGCCTTGAGAGTTGTAAGAAAATAAAAAACCCTTTCACCCACAAATTGCTTTTGGTCATGGTGTTGGATCACAGCAATAGAAACTCCAAGTAAGACAGCTCCATAACCGATTACCCCACAATGTACTGGCTGAAATTTTCCAACAGGCATCATTATCCAGGAATCATCTTAGCAGAATGCTCTTTGCTTCAGACCTCTTACACAGTCAGTAACTTACACATTGTTCACTGGGGTTGTTATCATCAAGTCTCAAATGGAACTCTTACCCCTAGTCTCCATCATGGCTGCTAATAGACTTCATTCCTAGTAGCTGCTGACTTGAAAAATATGGTCCTTCTGACCACAGCTCCTTTCTGTAATATAGCTTTCTAACTGTCACACTGCAAACAGAAAAGAATATGTGAATATTTTTAGCATCAGAATAGGAAAAATGTTAAAACCTTGCCACAGACCCCATTTTTCAGGAAGTAGACAGTGAAATGCCAGTAGAATATGGAAGTCTTATTGCATGAACAAATGCCTGAGAGAGGAAAGATCAGGAAGGTGGAACAGAGTAGGGACATGTGTTGCATGAATAAAAGAAACTCAGAGCCAGATCTCACGGAAAGACTGAGATATCAGAGAGTAAACACCACAGTCAGATCTCACCCAGCTGTCTTCCAGCTTCCTCAGCCTTGCTCCTCCTGGCTTCTTCTGCCTGCTCTGTCTTTCTATGTCTGCCTTAAATACCTTCTTCATTCAGTTGTTTCACATCCAGGTTAAGATTAAAGGCATAGTACTACCACTCTCTTCCTGGGAGCCTGGAACTCCTTCTGTAAACTAAGAGGGCCCCAAACTCAGATTTGATTGGATTAAGGGCCTAGGTCACCACTCCCAGATAGTCCCTGTACTGGGATTAAAGGTGTGAGTTACCACTGTCTGATCCTCCTAGACTGACTGTGGGTAGATCCCTCTGATATCTCAGGCTGATTTTATTAAATTTGAAACATATCCCCATAGGCATGAGAATTGAACAAGTCTTAAAACCCTGGACCATCAAGAAGGCTCATTAGGCAAAGGCACCAAGCCCAAGGCCCCGAATTTGATTCCCAGAACTGCTATGGTAGAAGGAGAGAACCAGGCTCTCTCAAATTGTCTTTTGATCTTCACATGCACACCCGGAACTGGAAGTACAGACAACTGTGAGCACTCACGTGGGTGTTCAGAAGTGAACCTAGGTCCTCTGCAAGAGTAGCCAGGGCTCTTACCTATTAAGGCATTCCTCTATCCCCTACCCTAAGAATTATTAACTACCTTAGCTTGAGGAAGAGGAGCCTGAAAAAATGCCTCAGGGCTGGGGAAAAACTTGGTAAAAATGCTTGACATACTGGCATGAGAATCGAGCTCAATATTTCGCACCCATGGAAAAGAGCCAGACCCAGCATCATGTGCTTGCTATAAACTACATAGCACTGACTTTTTCATCAGTAACAAGGTTAATTTATTCTGACAGATTTTAGACCCAAGTGATAGAATTCACAAACCTGAAGTTAGGAAACAGTTTTCCTGCATTTCATCCTTTTCACAGCTGGAAGATGTCTGTGGTGTAGGGAATATGAGGAATACTAGAGTAACAGTATTTCTAGGTGCTTTGTGAACTGATGGTTCTGTGATGCCATCTATATAATGAATCAAGTTGATGTTCTTTCGAAAGCCTAAGCAATTGTATCTCTTCAGGCTACATTCTGAGAGAGGGCAAAGGGACACCTATTCTTTCCCCCTTTAAATTTATTTAACTTTATTTCATGTGCATTGGTGTGAAGGTGAAACTCCAGTTACAGACAGTTATGAGCTGCCATGTGGGGACTGGAGATTGAACCTGGGTCCTCTTTACTGCTGAGGCGTCTCTCTAACTCCTGCTCCCATTCTTGATAATAGTGTAAATGCATATGATTTTTCCATGTGAACGTAAATTAATGTTTACTTCCCACTCTCATTGAGCCAGAAAATAGTGAGTTCTATATATCTATAGTCATGGAATAGATATAAAGAATGATATTACTCTCCTTTAGCAATGGCAGTGTGAATGACTTGGCAGTTGTGGTTGGTCAACATCTGCCTAGAGATTAAATATTGCACCAGTTTTTCTCAAGAAGTAATTTGAAGCCTTTAAGAGCTTGAACAAGGACAAGCAGGATTAGGAAAGGGTTCACCATCGTTGGATTCTCGGGGAATGGCAGTGATATGGTGATGCAAATAGAAGACAGGAAATGGACAAGCAGCTCAGGGCAGGGATCCCAAACACACCAGTGAGAGAGGTGTCCCTGGTCCTCTCCCGGCTGAAGGCCAAGTATACCAAAAATATTTTGGGTCCTAATCCCAGGTTCTTAAGTTATTTAGGGAGGACAATTCTCTAGTTTGGCTAGCCAATCACCTGGCTAAGGCACCACTCCTCGGGGAAGCAGATTTACATTATGGCAGGATAAAGAGATAGAAGGAACAGTTTTCTCGTTATGGAGATGACGCAGTTTTCCTGCCTCTGCCCTCGGTACAGTCATTTCAGAGACACTATAAGGTTTGATTTAGTCTGCCCACCTCTCTGAGTCTTGACTCAGAAAGAAATAATTTCTCCTTCTTCCCTCTTCCTCTATTTATTCTTCAAATACTACCACAGCTTAACTATATTTTCTTTGATGCTTTGGGTATTTTCACCCATTTTTTTAAAATCTCCCCTCCCTACCCTGTGATTGTCCCCTTAAATACTCAAACATCTTTTTTTTTTTTTTTTCTGATTTTTCCCCAGTAGAGCAGGATTTAGGTCTCATACATGTCATCAAGTGCTCTATCATTGAGCTATATATGCAGCTTTAGGTTTGGGTTTTGATTTGCTATCTTGATTGGAACTGATGGATAGTTTAAGTACTACCCATCTGGCCTTCCATAGCAACGGCTTTTGTCCCACAGGCAAACAATTCACTGTTTTCTCTTTTCTTACTGGGAAATTGCCTACCAAGGCATCTTGTAAACAAAAGTACATTATTTACGTGTACTTTATAGAGAATATCACTAACTGTGGCCAGCCCCAAGGAGTGCAGGGCTCATCTGGAATCCATAGAATCAGAGAGTACTAGATATTTTTGTTCCCCTGAGGGGGTAAAGAAAAAAAAAGAGCACATTTTCTTTTGATATTTCTCAGGGGACCCTGTGGAGCATTGCCAGGGAGGCCAATATGGATTATAATACCTTCTTGCCTTATGCATCTTGAATGAGATAACAATGAAGTAGTGCCCTCAATGAAGAGGGCTCTGGTACACATACGAGCTTTTTATCTCCTGCCTGTACCTTTCTGAGCACATTCCAAATAGAAAATTGTAAAAGGCATGTCCCCACTTCAATTCTCTGTATCCTAGTTTATAATATTTATTCCTACTGTCTTATAAATTTCCACATCTAAAGTTCTCCAGTCTTGAAACCAGAATGACTATTTGTACAAGCTTAATAACATCAGTCATCTGGCCAGAACTAATCCTAATTCTTTTTAAGTATACGTGTAATAACGTCAATGAAGAATTGTTTTTCTTTAGACTCTACTTGATTCATTCTGAAGGATGACAACCACAAGGGAAACTAGGCAACTATTGGATTACTCATCTTCTTTATTTAATAATCACAAGTCAAGGGGTTGCAGCAGCATAATAATCCATGGTGAAATATAACCCATTCAGGATTGCCTCTTCTTTTTAGACAATTTCCAGGAGAATTGCCATGTTCTAGCTCCATTTTACAAATATGAAGAAAGACCTATGGTGATGTATTATGTATTAAATAATGATTGCCTGAAGATCAGAGGACAGAGCCAGTCACAGAGTTAGCCATAGATGTCCGGCAGTGGTGGCACACAACTTTAATCTTAGCACTAGAGAGGCGGAGATCCACTTAGGTCTCTGTGAGTTCAAGGCTAGCCTGGACTCTATGAGATTAATCTAGTCCAATAGAGAAACAGAGCCAAGCTTTGGTGGCACACACCTTTAATTCCAGCACCAGGGAGTCATATGTCTGGTCAGGAAAAGTAATATAAGGTGGAAGGAGGCAGGAATTTAACCCCTTTCCATTTCAGCTTTGCAGTTCCCTTTGCTTCCTAATTCAGTCTGAGATTCATGGGGCTGAGGAGCTGGTGATGTGAGAAATAGCTGTCGCTTGTTCTTCTGTCTCTCTGATCTTTTAGCATTTGCCCCAATATCCGGCTCTGGGTTTTTATTATAAGATCAATTAGGATTCCTGCAACAAAGAGCCAATTACTTTATTACTCATCATTTCTCCTAGCATTAAGATGAAAAGAATCTAAGCTAGCCGGGCTACTGGGACTCAGTTGTTTTTCTTAATTTTTAACCTATGCCACAGTCCATATGACTCCTCAAGAAACTCATGTATTCTAGCTGTGTGAAACTTTTTCATTTCTAATCGTCAAAATTCTATTTAAACTAACATTATTATTATTATCAATTAGACAGTTTATCTTAGGAAGAAGTCATCTTCATAATAATTCACAGGTAAAAATGTCCAGTAGAACAGGATGTTTCCATGAGATAAAGATACAACATTACAGGCAGTAAGGATTTTGTCACACCATTCACTCCATGCCAGATACCAGAGAAAGATGGCAACAGCAAACATGTAAAGGTAGGGCATAAGCAAAAGATATTCCACAGTCTGTGGTTTGGGGGCCTTGTCTAGCCAAGATTCACCCATGAGGGTTTTGTTTCCTGGTGGGCTAATACCCCGAAGTCATTTGCTGTCTGTGGCTCCTCTGACACGGCCACCACCAAGAGAATTTTCTTGTTTCTTGATTCATACATGACCTCTCTCTACCAAGAAGAACCGTTGATGTCATTCTGTATTTTCAAGTATCATTTGGAATCTATCTACGTGTTCTCTCAAGGTGGTCTGGCTAGTCTTCTTACCATGTTCTATATCCCCTTGAATAAATGGCCACAGATCCCTTTGGGGGGGGCGGGGGACTAGAGCAATCAGTGACAGGGTGGTATATGTTTGTTACAGTAACTTTCCCTCTAGGACAGATCTACTTTTTGGTATTGGGTTTGGATTTTATGATCTTAACTAGACTTGATGGTGGATCATTTAAGAACCTCCTGCTTGACCTTTCATATCAATAGCTTTTGTGCTATAGGCAAATGATTCACTGTTGGTTTTTTTAATTGCCTTCCAATACACAATGGCCTTTATTTGGGAACTAGACAAGTGGTCATGACATATTTATTGAGGCAACTAGTCCACGACCCTTTTGCTAAGAAAAATCTCATTGAAGTCCTGTATTGGGTGTTCATGACTAAGTTCTTATGCTATTACTGCCTTGTTCAGACACTGGCTATGGATGAATCATCTCCCACCCACCCACCCATACACACTAAAAAAAAACAAAAAAACAAATGAAGATAAAACCTGGTCAAATTCAGGGTAGAGGCTGTCACTAAGTACATTCTTGGTCACCAGACAGTGCTCTTTCTCCATAGGCAAAATGAACCACATACATCAGTGTCTGTCATATGTCACAGATAAAAAAACATTTAAAAATATTTCTTAAATATAAAATCCTCAAAACAAAAATTTAAAACATTAAATTAAATACTAAGAAACATAAAGATATACTTTGTTAACATCAGAAAGTGTTGGTACCTTCACATCATAATAACAGTCTCTAACAAAACTATATATTTCATACTTAACAAATAAAATCAAATACCTAAGCTGTCCATAATACTTAGTAAACACTAAAATTTTTTAAAAAATGAACGAATGTGCATAAAACACACAGAGATCCCCCCACCAAAGGGACTGTCTCACAAACAATGAGAGAAACACATAATGAAATAATAAATATTTGTCTATCACATTTCCAGGTTTTTGAGTTAACATTTTAGTTTGGGCAAATGAAGAATGCTGTTAGGTGCTCTCATACATATCTAACAGGAATGCAAATTCACAATGCTGCAAATAAATGTGACATAAAGTTTTAGATCTTATTCAAAACAAATCCTTTATAAAATAATTCTACATCAAGAGTCTATCCTAAGCAAATAATCAGAAATGTGAAAGTTACATGTGAGTTTATGGCTTATATGTGAGTATATTTATCTTATCTTTATTTGTGTATGAATCAAAACCCAAAAGCAACCACTCCCAAGCTAAAAAAAGAGAGTTATATAAATTACATTATGTCTATATGATAATGTAGTATACAGTGTGATAAGCTTTTCATGTAAAGGATTATGTTGATGAACTAGTAAATTAAAATAAATTCATGATATATTTGTTATTGCCTCATATATAACACAGAAATGTATGTGAAAAATATGACAAAATACAAACATTCCTTAGAATATCTTTAGGTGACTTTGTGGTCTTCTTTTTTTTTTCCCAGATGGCTATTGCTGGAAACTCTCTGCAGTCTTGGTGCATTGTGTGCTTGGCGGCTTACTGCTTCCTCGGTGCCCACGTTTCCCTTAGCATTCACTGTGAGGTGAGTGGGCTTTCCTGGGTAGGCATCCGAGGTGTGATTCTGAGTCAAGCTAGTTAAAGTTCAGTTAGATGTCTCAGCTGGAGAGCATGTTTACCCACAAGATTTCTCTCACTTTATACTCCGATATAAGTTCTGAGATTCTAAGTCATCTGTCCTTTTAGCTAACCACTTATAAATTTGAGGGTTCTCTCTACATTTTTGCGTTTTCTAGTTCCCTAGACTGGCTCCTAGAATTCCAGGGAGTATCATATTTAAGGCTACACTTTTGCTATAAAGGACACAAATCAGGACCAATGATGAGACACAAAGGTTGAGCTCTGAGATGTCCCCTAGATGAGTTTTTTCCCAATGCACTGTGATTTGTCACCAACCTGGAAGCTCACTTAAGCTTTAGGTATCTGGAGGTTTTGTTGGGATTTCATCTTATCTACTTGACTGATTGATTCTTTGCCACATAATTGAAATCAATCTTTGGTTTCTTCTTCTTATTGGGTCAGGAACTGAAGATGATAACGCATAACTTAAATCTCAAACTCTTTGTACAAACAGGTCTTTTGGGAATGACCTACTCTAGTCCCAGTTCTAGAGACTCAGCGTGCATAACCTTATCTGGTAGGTTTGGAAGGAGAAGCCCATTATCAAAAGCAAGACAATTATCATTTGGATATTCCAATTATTTAGAAGCATTGTCCCAGGAACCAAAGATGAAGTTTAGCCAAAGACTGCTTACCCATTGGCTACCCCTCACATGGAAATATCATACCTGGGCAAAAGATACTAACAGGTATTTTTTTTTTCTTCAGTATTGCTCACAGCATAGGATGTTTTCTAGAGTTATTAATGTGTTAGAGTAAATTTTCACTGACTGGAAATACCAACATTCATAGCTTTAATAGCTCAGATCACTTCATCAAGAATTACCAACACATTGACATCATGGTCCTTGGCCGTTTATTACTGAAAACAGTGAGACAACAGCTATAACCCAAAACAAAAAGGGGTTCTCTTTTTAAAGGCCCTCTTTCTTTCACATGAGTGATATCTATCAACAGAAACATCTTACCATCACTTGAATGAAGTAGGAAATTAATAGACAATACATTAAATTTCTTCCAAGAAAGGCAATGTATCAATGGGTATACAAATCCGGAAGGCATATGTTAAGAACTCCAGATTCTTGATACATGCCCCCTTGCACGAGTGTGCGTGCGCATGCACACACACACATGAATGACAGAGGCTGAGACAATTTATTAAGAAACCTGGAAGACTGGGACCTTCATGGCTCATTTTCTATCATGTGCTTTATATATGTGGGTTCTGTTGACCTTTGACACTGACCTTTCTGGAATGGCTATTTCCATTCTTCCATTTAGTCTTCTGGTTTCTTCTGCATGTGAAATAAATTTTTAATTTTATGTTAATTTATGTTATTGAGACCGTGTTCTGATATGTGTGAATTCAGTCACGTGTGTGCCATGGTACACTTGTAGAAGTCAATGGACAACTTTAAGGAGGTGGTTATTTCCTTCCACCTGTTTCTGAGATAAACTCTCTCTTGTTTCTGTATCATGCGCTCCATCCAGTATAGCTGGGCTGTGAGTGGCCACCCTCATCTCTGGCCTTTATCTCCCATCTCTCTGTAGGTCTGCTAGGGTTGTGCATCCCTAACTACATCCACAGCTTTCTACCCACTTTCTGGGGATTAAACTCAGGCTGTCACGTTTGTGTGACCCTACTCTCTACCTTGCTGTCCTGACACAGTGACTAATATAAGTTCAAGACGGACATTGGTGCAATTGTGTTGCTGAATGTTTAATCCTACCAATATTGATGAAATTATACAGTGCACTGGTATTTTCCTTTTCAATCTCAAGATTCTTGAATATTGGCTTGTAAAATATCATAGTGTCTGCTTTCTACAGTAGGATTCTATTTTGTTACATTGCGGTCCAGCGTGGGTAATATACATCCACATAAAGCTGGAGAAAGATTAGAAAGGGTCCTAGAGCACAGAATCAGAGCCCAAAGCAGCTTCTGAGTTGTGCCTCTCATGTGAACTGTGGTACAGACAGGCCATGGCTTGGTGTGAGAGTTTGCACTACAAAATGCAGGCTTTTGGAATGCAGTTTAAGATGCAACAAGGCTGGTTCCTGAAGTCTCATAGGCGCCTTGATGTAAACAACAAGCTGCTTATGACACATTCAAATTAGTACTTTTACAAGCAAAAGGGAACAGAATCAAAGACTGTTTCTTAGTCTTAGCAGCATTTTCTTAGGAGGGTTCTGTGTGCTGGAGGCAAGGGGAGGCTCAGCTTTTTAAAGAGAGGCTTCTTGACTCAGTTTTCAGAGGCCCTACTGCCAAATACTTAAATAGAGTTCATGAGCAGCATATGGCAGTGCTTTACTTGGTTATTATATGGACCCTAAAATTCCCAGAGTGATAATTGTGGGCCCTACCAGTACCTCTGCTAAGAAGTTAAATCCTATGAAGCTAGACTAGGAGATGGGTGGAGCCAGCCAGCCACCCTAGTGAAACCTTTAATCCTTAGCCTTACCTTGGCAGATTTAAGGTGTGGTCAGAACAGAAAGAAATAAAGAGAGCTGGGTAGAGCCAGCCACCCTAGCCAAGCATAGGTGTGATCAAAAACAGAAAAGGATAAGAAATAAGAGATATACAGTAAAGACAAATTTTAAAAAAGAACTCTAAATGTTTTAGAGTGTGTTAAAAAAAATATACATAGGCTTGAGAGAGAAAAGAAAAAAGAAAAAGAATAGAGAAAGTCCTTAAAAAACAGAGTAAAAAAATAATAAGCCATGTAAAGATGGAAATTACAGAGTATCTGGATACTGTAGGTTATTGTCTTATCTTTAAGTGTTTTGACTGAAAAGTAGTTAAAGCTGCTAAAAGACATTTGATTATAAATGCTACTTTATATATATATATATATATATATATATATATATATATATGTATTGTAAATGAGTTGACTTTAAAATTGAAATAAAAAGATATGCTACTTTGGAGAGGAGATTCTCCTTTTATTTCCACAGAAAATGAGAGGCTGTGGGTTTATTACTGGTTAAAGAAAATAAAGTTTGAGCAAGGAAGACCCCTGAAAAGTCTCCAATGAAAATGGATGGCCCAGATGATTTAGCATTTCAGAGCATATCTGTTCCAATTTCCTCTGAGCTCTGCATCCAAAACAACTTCAAGGAGACTGGCTGAGATGACCTAGCCTTAGAGACTAGTTCATTAAAGACTTGTCCATAACCCTATATTTTTTGGGGGGTCCCAATGGGATTACTGGCATCCCCATTCAGAAAGAAGTAGCCTAGAGAGCTATGTCCACATTCACAAAAAAATTATTATGCATGTTTGTCTTTGTTTAAAGTGTTAGTTACAAGTTGTGATAGAAAATGGTGAAAAAAATATACAAAGGAAATTAAATTTGGGGTTCTTGTTTTAAAAAGATTAAAAGAGAGGAAATGTATTGGGATTCTGTTCTGTTACATTGTAAATAATTGTCCTGTCTAGTGGTTTGCTAAAAACGCTGACTGGCAGAAGGCAAACAGGAAGTATGGGCAGAGCTACCACGCTAAGAAAATTCTGGGAGTAGGAAGAGTAGAGCAGAGACATCAGTGAGATTCCAGGAGAGATGCCATCAGACAGAGGAAAGACAATCATGCTGCTCTGTGTGGAAAGGTACCAAGCTATATGGCTAAACAAGATAATAATCATGGGTTAGGAAGAGCTAGCTAGTAATATGCCTGAGCCATAGGCCAATAACATAAAATTAATGTAAATGTCTGTATGTTCTGTGGGACTGCGGTTCTGCAGTTCTGGACCACAGGCCAGACAGGCCAGAAACCTCTTACAATACCTCTCCACTTCCTAAAACATTGATCCAGATATTTGCTTCTCAGTGGTATGATCAGTACTGTCAGCCTCATGCTTATGAGATTAACATATACAGTTTCACTCTTCCTTTGTTTGCAAAGAGAAATCTTCAGATCCTGGGATCTCTACGACTAGATTAATATGGGCAGCTCACGTGCTATCCATTCTATGTTGAGTTATAATCTCATCCTCCACTGCCACCTCCAAACTGCTCTTCTTCCAGCATTTCTGGTTGCACTGAGTAAGTTACATATTTATGAAAACCACAAGTTAGAATCCTTCTTTGTTCTCCTTCCTCTACAAGACATAGAAGCCATCACCAATTCTACGGGTTTTATTTTCTGAAATACCTACCCTCTAAGCCTTCATTCTTATATTTCCATCAGTGAGTATGAATTAATTTTCATTGTCAACCTGGTTGGATATAGAGTTGCCATAGAGATGTATCTGGAAGTATGACTGTAAGGTATTCCCACAAGTGTTTAACTGAAGAGGGAAGGAAGGCCCACCCTGAACGGGGGCAGCAAGGGGCTGAGTACCACCAGTTCCCTCTTTCTATGTCTTGTTGGTGAATGGGATGTAACTTGCTATGTCTAGCTGCTGCCACTATGCCCTTCCACCATGGTGGACCGTACCTCTCCTGTGACCCTTTCCTCTCTTAAGCTACTATGGTATGTATTTTGTCCCTGCTACAAGACAAGTCCCTGACAGTGAGAAATATGAACCTGGGGACACAATGATCCCCACACAACTAGAAGACTTCATTTCTTCTTCTACATCTCTTTTCTTTGAAATCCATATTTACTCTCTTCCTAAGTAATTCAGCTCATCTGAGAGCACAAATTTTTTAAAACTTGCCCTTGACCTGAGAATTTAGAAGCACGTTTTTACAAGCAGTGTGGGTTCCTTATTACAAGATAAAACAGGTCTTAGTGCTTAGCATCACAGTGTCCACCACAGATTTCAGAAACTTGGAATGGAATCTCATTTGGAAATGGAGTCTAGGGTCGTTGAAGCTGCCATCAGTAAAACTGAGGTTCTCAGGGTGTATCTTCATCTAATTTGGAACTAGAGAGCACCAGGTGGCAATCCAGACAGACACTGTCAGGAGCACCAGGATTAATAGCTTCCTGTCAAGTCTAGGGGAGTGGGGACAGAGGTGGATTGTATTCTACACATTTTGGAGGAAAGATGGGCCTACCCTCATCTTCATTTTGGACTTCTATCCAAAATTTGAGACAATAACATTCAGTCAAGGCTGTGAAAGTAACACAACTATTTATTTTAGTGTTTTTTTTTTAATACATAAAATAAATGTGATACTTGTATACTGGGTTCCCCAATTCCTGTTTTAGTGCCTGATCTCCATAGACCTACATTATGGTTTCATGTAAATTTGTTCATTTCCATGTCTTTATTTTTAGGTCTTTCTCTGTCACCTTTCTCTGCATCTTAACAGTGTAAGTATCATTTATTACCTTACTGCTTTGGTTCCCCATGAGAGCAGAGATTATGTCTCCGTGTCCTCCTGATCATAGCTTATACAGACCATGCACAACACGTTTTCTGGGTGAGCATGTGACATCTATAAATATCTCTTTTAAAGGTCACCCCATTTATCATTTCTTTTCTCTTATCTGCCTCGAGGCCTGGCTTCTCACTCACATAGTTCTGAAATCATCTTGACTTTTGACATGTAAAATATAAATGGGCCCAGTGACATGCACTTCAATAATCTGCAAAGAATGTATTTGGGAAGCTATTCTGTACCATAGCGCCAGACTCTCAACAGAGTAGAAAAATTCCTACTAGAAAACCAAAGTGGTAAAAATTGAAACAGCATCAGAAGGATTTCCTGTAGGGTCAGAACAGGCCCAAGATGTGTAGCTTTAGGAAGGCAAATGAAGCTCCAGCTGTGACTTGAAAGGTGAGAAAATCATGAATCATCCCAATGTATGAGCTGGTAATGAGAACAACGGAGAACAGATTATGTTAACAGATGTCACTTTGGTTTTGGTGAAACAGGTATAGAGCAATTATGGCTATGCTTGGTGCGCCCATGTTGTAACATGAAGACAATTCACATTATCTGGAAGGGTGGACACTTTTGCTTCCAATTTACTTAATTTTTAAATACAATATATTTTTGGGAGAAAGATACATACTTCAGATTATCTGAAACATTTTGTACCACTTTAGAAACCACCACATGAACAGCTATAGGATGAAGCGTTTGAAGTATGACTTACTGAGTTAAGAAATGCAGAATCAACTGGAAATATTTCAGTCATTTTTCAGAGCTGTGTATTACCATTGTCCCAATTTACAAGTGAGCCTTATAGTGGTAAGAAGAAACCACTGCCTTGTAAGTTTGTCCTGGAAGTGCCTGATATGGGATCAATAGCAAGTAAGTGTGTGTGTGTGTGTGTGTGTGTGTGTGTGTGTGTGTGTGTGTGTGCGCGTGTGTGTGCGTGTGTGTATGTGTGTGTGTGTATGTGTGTGTGTATGTGTGTGTGTATGTGTGTGTGTATGTGTGTGTGTCTGTGTGTGTGTCTGTGTGTGTGTATGTGTGTGTGTGTATGTGTGTGTGTATGTGTGTGTGTATGTGTGTGTGTGTGTGTGCGTGTGTGTATGTGTGTGTATGTGTGTGTGTGTATGTGTGTGTGTGTGCGTGTGTGTGTGTGTGTGTGTATGTGTGTGTGTATGTGTGTGTATGTGTGTGTGTGTGCGTGTGTGTATGTGTGTGTGTGTATGTGTGTGTGTGTATGTGTGTGTGTGTGTGTGTGCGTGTGTGTATGTGTGTGTATGTGTGTGTGTGTGTGCGTGTGTGTATGTGTGTGTGTGTATGTGTGTGTGTGTGTGTGTGTGTGTGCGTGTGTGTGTGTGTGTGTATGTGTGTGTGTATGTGTGTGTGTATGTGTGTATGTGTGTGTGTATGTGTGTGTGTGTATGTGTGTGTATGTGTGTGTCTGTGTGTGTGTGTATGTGTGTGTGTGTGTGTGCGCGCGCGCGTGCTTCTGTGGGAAAGTCAGAGGACAACTCTTGGAAACCTGTTTTCTCATTCTATCTTGCTCTGAGGAAGGGTCTTTTATGCTTCTGCCTCACTGAGAACTCCAGATGAGCTGGCCCTCGAGCTCCTGGGTAAATCTTATGTTTCTACCCTCCATCTCACAGAGGGAATGCTGACATTCCAGATGCACATCATTGCATCTAGCCTTTTGTGTGTGTCCTGGGGCTTGAACTCAGCATCATGTGTGCAGATCAGGTGCATTTACTCTCTGTCTGGACCCAGGGCTTTGTGAATCTTCTTCAGAGCCCAGTGGTTTTTGGAAGAAGATGTTAGGAAGGTGGGATGAAACTCTTCCTCAACTTCCTGCTGTCAAAATATGTGTGCAACCACTTCTATTTAACATGCAATGCTCAAGCCCTGTACTATTTGGAAAGGTCCTATTTTCTGTCCTGATCAATGCCCTTTTAATAAGGTACAGGATAGTGCCTTTTCTTATGGAGGTTGCAGATCTGGGCAGCTCAGCTATCTGAAATTCTGGTTAGAACTGGAAAGGAGGCTCACAGCTGGCCTAGGTTTCACAAACACCACCAAATCACCTTCATGATCAAACTGTTTACTCAGAGGTAAGTTCTCAACCACTTTAAAGCACAG
Organism: Phyllotis vaccarum; assembly: GCA_033318265.1. NCBI lineage: Eukaryota > Metazoa > Chordata > Mammalia > Rodentia > Cricetidae > Phyllotis > Phyllotis vaccarum. Next base: position 33,155,452 of record JARWLC010000009.1, on the reverse strand, counting down.
TCACCTCTAATTTCCTCTGATGGGCTAATCATCTTGGTTCTCTGAGTACAAAGGCAGCAGCACTGTGAGTTAAATGTGTGTCCTCTCCATAATTCATGTTGAAACGTAATTGCCACTATATTAAGAGAATGGGACTTTTTTTTTCTTTTGGCACCTTATTTTGAGGGACCAACTTCAAGGGTAAGAGTGATATCCAAAAGGTATCTCCTCTTGCTCCTTCATGCCTGTTCTGTGTAATGGCACAACATGAAGGATCCTGTGAGGTGTGTCTCCATCTTGACTGCCCAGCCTTCAGTACTGCAAGCCAGTCCATTTCTGTCTTAAGTCATCAGTCTTGTGACTCTCTCATAGTAAGACAGATGCAAAGGGGTTAAGAGGGTGGTGCCAAGAAGGTGATGATAAGTAGATTCCAGGCCTAATGGTTGTGAAGCATTACAAGGAGAGATTAGTTGAGCAACCTTCTCTTCACCAACCCCCCAGATAGGTATTGGGGGGAAGACAGCTTATGTATGACTGACTCTAAGGCTGAGGAACTTTCTAAGCCTCGGGTGACTCCCAAAACAGATACACAGGGAGATCCCATCATGGATGTCTGTAATAATCACTTGATTATTTTAACAATATTTAAAGTACTCTTCTAACTACTCTTCTAAAGTACTATTGTGATCCCACAAATGAGGAATGAAATTGTGTTTAAAAGATCACATTTAATTTTGCTATTTATGAGAGGAAGAGGCTATGTGGTATCATTTCAAATAAGCATTTGAAAAGCTCAGTGGATTAAAAGAAAGTCTTGATTACATGAAAAATCTCCCTGGGCGGAGCAATGACCCCCCTCAGGGACAAGGAAGTGAAGAGCTGCTATTTTAAAGTATGTTTAGTTATGGGAAGAAACATTTGCACAGACAAAATAAATGTTCGCAGACAATTTTATCTCATAAGGCAGAGACGAAAGTATTAGATTTTGTGCTTGTTTTGAAATTCGAATTTTGAATCAATTATTTTTTTCAAAATAAATTATTTTTAAACCAATGTATTAAGAACAAGCTTATTCTTTAAGTTGAACTCTCTGTAAATACATATACTATTTAAAGAGATTTTATGAGGCCAAAGGCTTAGAGGTTAAGAACACTGGCTGCTTTGGCAAAGAACCTGGGTACAGCTCCTTGTACCTACCTGGTAGCTCATAATTGCCTGTAACTCTAATTGTAGAGGGTCTGATGCTTTCTTTTGGTCTCTGTGGGTACCAGGAGAACATCTGGTACACACATACATCTATGCAGGTAAAACATGCATACATAGAAAATAAAAAGAATTAAATCTTTTTGATAAAGGGGAATATTTTCCCATCATACTTTTCATTGAAATGAACAAACCAAAAACTTCTTTTCTTGCTTAAAAAACAAAACAACCAAAGTGAGCTATCTTTGAAAGACTCAAGCCTTGAGCATTCCGGGTGCCCTGAGTTGCCAGGGCTCAGGCAAAAGGCTGGGTGTGTGACAATGCAATGTGGCTGGAAAAAGAATGATTCCCCCTTCCCTCTTTGGTGGAGAGTTTCATGAGAGAACACTGTTCCTGGAAGAACAAGTTCCTCTAAATGGCATTTCATTTCTTTGCGGCTCAGTAGATTAATGCTTACTTCTTGCAGTTCATGTATTACCAGCCCCAGTGTTTAGAAATGAAAAATTGTGCGTTCAATTCATCCTTTACTGCATAAATGTTATATGAAGAGTGGAAATTTGCATTTGGGTGTTCGTTCCTATTAAAATATTGCCGTCGTGGTAACAGGTTAAGAAATACTGTGGTCCCACTGCCCTTTCACAGTTAGCCTCTATAAAACAGCTTAATGTAGTATATGTGGAAGGAGCAGAGAGATAAAAGAGTGGAATTATGCTAAATTGTGTAGCTCCAAAAGAGCTTATGAAAACTCCATCTTTTCATGACATGACTAATGAGTCGCACCTGTAAATCTGCTTAACGATCAGATCACGGGAAACTAGAGACATCTTCAAATTTGTGGCAACATAAGTCACCTCAGAGGTCACAGAGACATCAAATTAAACAATAGGATAAAGTGTAAAGGAATATTTAAGGAGAGATGGAGACTGATGAGAGAAACACCGGACAGCAAATCCAAAAATCTTATCTGTACTCTTCTCTATGAGAGGAGAAAAGGCAATTTTCACCAAGCAAGTCAAAAAAAGCAAAATCAAATTTTTATTTCTGAAAATAAGACATTCATGCAATTGAAAAATATTCCTGAGTGATAAGTTCTTATTGCTGAAGGCACCATGCACTTTAGACACAGGGCCCAGAGGCTCCTGTGATAGAACTGGCACTAATACCTCATCCTGAAGGACTAGCTTTTATGGTATCAGAAAGTTCCACGCAAGCTTTCAGAGAAAGTAAGAAGCCAACAGTTCTATCTAGGTGTGATGCCTATGAATCACAGCAACAATCGGCATGGCACAATAATCCTAATGGTGCAGCAATGGCATTTGTGCCTTGTAAGCAACCAATAGCTCTCTAATTGGACTTAAGATCTGTTAAATAAGAAGGGCATTGTGTGTGATTCAGGAAACCTAGCCAACCACACAAGGCTACTAAAGTCGTGAATCTTTGAGGAGAACCTATAACCACTGCATTATTAAACCAACATAACCCATAACTGCATTCTAAGTACTACTGTTCTTATAACTACAGATAAATGTGTTTCTCAGCACTCATCAAAGAATCTTCTCTTTGTAACAGATGGAAACCCATTACAGAAAACAATGACCAACCACAATACAGTTATAGAGCCTAATCCTAGTGGATACATCTATAAAACAACTCCTGAACCTAAGATGCAGGGAACACTGATGCAAGGGATATTGCAGAAGCGGGGCAAGAAAGGTGGCAAGAGCCAGAAAATCAAGGAGTTTGCTGTGAGGTTGTGTCTCCTAGTAATATCAGAAAGTACACCCATAAAGTCTCACGAACATGATTGCCTCAGCACAAGCTGAACAGAGACAATGATAGACATATCTAAGAAGAGGGGTGGAATAGAAAGCTCACGAGTCCTCTACCATACACAAATAACTACAGGCAACTAAGAAATGCTGAGAGTGAGTGAAATAGTCTTCTCCATTGAAGAACAGAGATATCCAATACCCATTGATCAGCCCTGAGGATGCACATGTATTAAGAGTTTTTGGCCTGGCCTAGCCTCATGGTCTGAACCTGCCCACTGCTGCTTAGCCCGCTCCCCCAAATGATTATTAATATAAGTTTATCCCCCAAATGATAAACTTATATTAATTGCATGCGGTTTGGCCTATGGATCAGGCACATTGCTAGCTAGCTCTTGCATCTTAATTCAACCCATTTCCATTAATCTATCCTGCCATGTGGCCCACAGCTTACCTATTTTTTTACATCTTGCTTGTTGGTTCATGTCTATGTCTGACTTGGTCTTCTTCCCCTGTATTTATGCTCTGATTTCTCTGCCTATTTTTAAGATGCCTGCCAGAGGCTGAAACAATTCCTTTATTTACCAATGATATCCACAGTGTACAAAAGGACATTTCACATCACTTTTCTTTTTTTGTCTAATCAAAACGGAAGGTTTTAATTCTAATATAGCAAAATTACATATAACAAAACAGCTATCAAGTAAGAATTAAAGTATATTGTTTATTTGTATTTAAGAAAATTAAGGACAATATTTTATCATTTATTTCATTTTTGTGAGCCTAAAATTTTATACTTAATACATTTTTTATAATAACTAAGGAAAATTATATTTATAATTATTTAATTTTTAACTAAATTGGTTTAGAGGTCACTTTTTTTAAATGGATTTTGTATGTCTAGTTTATATAGCATAATGTCAGGCAGGTGAGGCAAGAATAATTTTTTGTCTAATGGCTAACTTTTGCCACAAATCAATTAAATTTTATATGGAGTCCTTTTTTTTTTTAACAGTGTTTTTAATTAATTTATTTTTTGTATAAAAAAAGGTCTTTTTTATTCATGTATCCCCCTGCTCCCCTTCCCTCCCCTCCTCCCAATCCCTCCCAGTCAAACTTCAGCCTTCTCTCTCCCCATCTGCCCGTTGCCTTCCCCAAAAGGGCAAGAAGTCTCAAGGTGGGTCAACTCAACGTGGCACATCCACTCTAGGCACCCCCTCCATTATTGGTTGGAGACCTAGCCAGGGACATCCTGTGAGTTCTTATTTCCCAAGCACCCGGTCTCTTTCTAACCCCACAGTGGCTTCCTCTATCAAGATAGCCATCTCTCTCTCTCTCTCTCTCTCTCTCTCTCTCTCTCTCTCTCTCTCTCTCTCTCTCTCTGTTGTTCCTCTCACTCAACCATCTCCTTCTCTCATGATTTGTTCCCACCTCTTGTTGGTTGCAGCCCGTTATGACCCCAATTTGCTAAGGTGATCTTCTCTATTTTCTCTTCCTAGGGGAAATCTCTAGATGTCTCACTTAAGTTCCTTCTGATCCCAAGCAGTTCAGGGGTTATTGTTTGCAGCTTGGGTATTCTTTTCCTTTTGTCTAAAGTCCACTTATGAGTGCGTACATCCCATGCCTATCTTTCTGGGCTTGTGATACCTTGCTCAGGAGGATATTCTCCAAATCTATCCATTTGCCTGAAAATTTTAGAATGTCATTTTTTTTTAAGCTGCTGAGTAGTACTCCATTGTGTAGATATACCACAGTTTGTTAAACCATTCTTCAGTTGAGGAGCATCTAGGTTGCTTCCAGGTTCTTGCTGTTATGAATAATGCTGCTATGAACATAGTTGAGCTACTGCCTTTGGGGTACTAATGTGCATCCTTTTGGTATATGCCCAATAGTGGTATTGCTGGATTCTTGGGGAGACTGATTCCCAGTTTTCTGAGGAACGGCCATACTGCATTCCAGAGTAGTAGCTGTACAAGTTTACACTCCCACAAACAATGGAGGAGTGTTCCCCTTGCTCCGCATCCTTTCCAGCTTAGGCTGTCATCTGAGAGGTATAACGTGATATCTCAAAGTTATTTTAACTTGCATTTCTCTGATGGCTAAAGATGTTGAGCAACTTTTAAGTGTCTTTTAGCCATTTGTAATTTTTCTGTTGAGAATTTCCTTTTTAGCTCTGAACCCCATTTTTTAATTGGGTTATTTATGTTTGGGGGCTCTACTTTCTTGAGTTCTCTATATATTTTAGAGATAAGTCCTCTACCAGATCTTTGAAGATCTTTTTTCAATCTTTAGGCTGTCATTTTGTCTTATTGAGTGTGTCCTTTGCCTTGCAGAAGCTTCTTAGTTTCAGGAGGTCCCATTTATTAATTGTTGTTCTTAGTGTCTGTATTACTGGTGTTATATTTAAGAAGTGGTCACCTGTTCCAATGTGTTGGAGGGTATTTCCCACTTTTTTTCTATCAAGTTCAGCTTGGCTGGGTTTATGTTGAAGTCTTTGATACACTTGGATTTGAGTTTTGTGCAGAGTGATAGGTTTGGATCTATTTGCATTCTTCTACATACTACCATCCAGTTATACTAACACCATTTGTTGAAGATACTGTCTTTTTTACATTGAATATTTTTGGCCTCTTTGTCAAAAATCAGGTGTTCATAGGTGTGTGGGTTCATAGGTCGGGGTCTTCAATTTGATTCCATTGATCCGGAAGTCTGTTTTAATGCCAGTACCAGGCTGTTTTTATTACTATAGCTCTATAGTATATCTTGAAGTCAGAGGTGGTGATTTCTCCTGAAATTTCTTTATTGAGCAGGATTGTTTTGGCAATCCCGGGTTTCCTGGTATTCCATATGAGGTTGAGTATTGTTCTCTCAAGGTCTGTAAAAAATTATGTTTGGATGTTGGTGACAATTGCATTGAATCTGTAGATTGCTTTTAGTAAAATTGTCATTTTAGCTATGTTGATCCTACATATCCAGGAGTGTGGGAGATCTTTCCATTTTCTGATATCCTCTTCAATTTCTTTCTTCAGTGACTTAAAGTGTTTGTCCAACAGATATGCTACTTCTTTGGTTAGAGTTACGTCAAGATATTTAATGCTGCTTGCAGCTATTATAAAGGATGATGCAGCCCTTTTATCCTTAGTATATAGGAGGGCTATTGATTTTTTTGAGTTAATCCTATACCCTGCTACATTGCTAAAGAGGTTTGTCAGCTGTAGGACTTCCCTGGTAGAATTTGGGGGTCACTTATGTATACAATTATATCATCTGCAAATATAGTTTGACTTCTTCCTTTCCAATTTGTATCTGCTTAATCTCCTTTTCTTTTCTTATGACTATTAATCTGTATTTTAATTATACATTAACATTTTCAAGAAATTGCATAAACATAATATCTTAAACAAGAGTAGAAATATACACACAGTATAACAAAATTGACTTTAAATTTGTATCAATAAACTAAAATCTATGTCAATTTAAAATATTTTGAGATTAAAGTTGTTTTTTGGACTAAAATACATTTAATAATTTATTTTTTAATTATTTTTATATCATATCTTTTAAAAGAAATATATTAGCTATGACTATTAATTATTTATAATAAAAACAAACATTTATAAACAATATTTTGGGAATTTGGGAATAGCTTTTTATAATTATGTTTTGCTGATTGAGGGGCACTGGCAATTTTATGGAAGTCTTGAGGCTGGATCATCTTAGTTGGTAGCCTTGAAGTTGATGTGGCCATCTCTATTTATCAGAAATTTTTTAGGGGGTCTTTTTTGACCTGAAACTATATTAGCCTGGAAGCAATCTACAGGTTTCATCTTGTGTGGAATGAAAAGCAGAACTTCTTTTTTAAAGCAACATATCTTTAACCTAAATTTTAAATTCAAGATGCCTTTAAAATAGCAGCCTTTACGATTAAACGTATTTTTTGCAGTTAGCTCATTAACAGTTAAAAAAATTAAAAGGAAACAGCAATAAACATAATCTAGACTCTGTGTATTTTGTATCTTTATGTGGCATTGTTCAGACTGATCGATGTGAATGGCATTCTTCAGACTGACCAAGTTATTCTTGGGAATATACATGTCTATAAACATATAAAAGAAAATAGACATGAATTTGAAAGAGCATCGTAAAATGTGGGAGAATTTGGAAGGAGGAGAGGGAAAGAAAAACAATATTAAATCTCAAAAATAAAAGGAAAATGGCACTGGGGAGTGCTGTAGGCTCCTGATGCTCAGCCCTTTCTTCTAGGCACAGTGCTCTGAGGAAACCCAAGCATCTTTCTTCAGGTCTGAGATATTTGTCATAATTGGAACACAAGGGTTGAAGTCCCTGTGTGCTTGAGTTGGGTCCTGATAGGTGACAGAAGGTGGAAGACAAATGATTACTTTAGAGTTTTCCTACAATGGAAAAAAATAATAATAATGTCAAGTCCTTTGTAGAAACACTATCATCTGAAAAACCACAGTAGGATGAGAAGAATCCTAGATGAGAACTTGTCTACTTGTGCAAGATTACAAAATTGTTCTCTTAGATTGGTTTTGGAGGATGAAATAAATTCCAGGAAAGTGTCGAATTTCCCATTTATTGAGGCAATGGTTGGTCTCAGTTTCTAAGTCATTTCTTTGACTTATTTGATCTGAGGAAAATTTGGTCCTCAGATGAATTTACAGATACCCATTCCAACACTTGACTTAAATTATCAAGGAAAATTTTTGGAGAGCACAGCTCTCTGTTTCCCACACTGATTCTGTACTCGCTGTCTCCAGACACACTACCTAGTGTGCCCTGTAAGTTGAGCTAAACTCTTGGGATCAGCCAAGACCCTCAAAACAAGGTGATCTTTTGGATTCCTGCTCTTCATAGCCTTGTAGACTGTTTCTAGAAGTCCACTTAGAATGAGTTTATCTTGGCCCAGAAAAGGATTATTTGTAGTTATAATAAAGAAAACGACAGCAATGGAGGCCTTAATTGAGAATAATTACACCATTGGACTTCTGCCAATGAGAGAGTTTTAGAAAGCCCATCTTTTATAAGAAAAGAACTTCCTCTCAAATAAATGAAGGAAGAAAGAGTTTCCTACAAACACACAGAAACAGATGCAATTGTTTTCAGGGACTTTCCCACCCTTGAGTAAAATGATAGTATTTCTGGAAACTTTCCTAAAACAATGAAGAAAAATAATAAACTAGAAAGTAATTCAATAAAACTAAAAACCTATTTGTTTGTGTTTTGTTTTGTTGTAACTTAACTATTCAGCTTCATAGACCTCTGACCTGAAGAATTCTCACAGTACTACAGCAGAAGCCCAAGGGAAATGAAAGGTATCCTGGTTCGCTTCCTGACCTCTTCCTCCACGTGGCATTTCCAGGTTTGCAGGTAGTCACACTAAGAAACTATATTTTCTTTTAGACATAACGGTTCTCTGGACCAGCAAGGTAAAGCACAGCTGGAAGGTGTAGATTTGCTAGTGTATTTTCAAAGAGCAAAGAAAAGTTCAAATGTCTAGAGAAACATCTGTTCAAAACAACATTAAAAATCTCCTGTTGTACTTGGAGATATAAAGTTACCCCAAAGAAAATTAATTTCTAATTTCTTTTCCCTGTCTCTTTTGTTTTTTGAGATAGGGTTTCTCTGTGTAGTGCTGGCTGTCTTGGAACTCACTCGGGTTGGCCTTGAACTCAGAGATTCCCCCTGCCTCTGTCTCTCATGTGCTAGGTTTAAAGGTATCAGCCACCTCTACTCAGTTAATTTCTAATAACTGTTTTTTACACATTATTGGAAGACTTTGAGTGTTCAGATCCCAAACCAACAAATGTCAAGTTGGCTCATTGTGTTTGCTGCTCTGGTTAATGTTTATTTGTATTAATGTTGCTGCTTTTGTTTTTAAACATGATTGGGTAATTAATGTGTTTTCCAGTTAGCTATAAACATTAATTTATATATAACCAGATTTCTGCATTTATTATTCTGACTCCTTAGGTTAGCAATTTTAAAGGAAACTTTCCTTGTTTGAATGAGAATGACCCCCAAAGGCTCATACGTTTAAAAGCTTGGCCCCTAGTTGATGGAACTGCTTTGGAAAGGATTGGGCAATTTGGCCTTGTTGGAGTAGGTATGTCTTTGGGGCTGCTCTCTCTCTCTCTCTCTCTCTCTCTCTCTCTCTCTCTCTCTCTCTCTCTCTCTCTCTCTCTCTGTCTTTCTCTCTCCTTCCCTCCCTCCAACTTGTTGACCAGATGATGCTCTCAGCTACTGTTTCATCACCAGACCTGCTTGCTGGCTGTCATGTTCCCTGCTATGATGGTCATGGACTCACCCTCTAAAACTGTAAACAATCCCCTAATTGAATGCTTTGTTTTTATAAGCATCCTTGGTCATGGTATTTTTTCCATAACAATAGAAATGACATGTGATGTTAGGAGATAAGTAAAATTGTATTATATATTAAGTGATATTGTATGCATGCAATTTGTGCCATGAATTTTACAACAATCCCATAGACATATACCCCTTACTCCACCTGAAAGACAGTAAGCCCTAAGCCTGTATCTCAGTGCTATAACATCTGCACAAGGCCTGTGTTCAAAATCTCCAACATCCAATTTAAAAGAACAAGAAAGAAAGAAGACAAGAAAGAGAGAGAAAAAACAACAAACCCAAGCCCAATCGGAGCTGATTTTGAACTGGAATTGAACTCAGTCATTAAACATTACCACCTTGTCTCTGTTAAAGCTCTGTAATCACGGCACTCTAGAAACGAGGACGAGAGAATTGCAAAAGCCAGTTTGAAGTCACCCTGAGCTACATAGAGTGTTTTAGGCCAATCCAAAGTACATAGAGAAACTCTGAAAGAAAGAAGATTGTTCTGTACATCGACTTTGAATATTTTCTTTTTAAAGAAGCACAAACGCAAGACAAATGACACTAATAGTCTTTTAACGCCCAATACAGAAGAATTCAAAAACTAAGATTCATCACCAGATAAGGCAATTGTCTTCATAACATCAGCAACTAAAGCTTTAGATACTTTTTTCTTTCTATCTGGTTATACTGCCCAAAGGCCCAAAGTATTCAATTTTTGTCAATTCATTTGTCAGCTCTGACTAAGTTAGTTCATTCATCTGATGTACCAAAATAGTTTTTAGCATCAGGGTACATACTTGTTTAGGATCCAGGAACAAATGGCTCTCCAAAGGCTTCCTGGCAGGTTGATGTGTGATTCATCAACTAGAGATATCAGGATTTAATAATACTGAACTAGGAGCACATTTAAAATGTTTGCATGTCCTTGACTATCATAGTATATAACAAATTCCATTGCCTTCCATTCAATGATATTTAGAATATGTTTGAGATCAGGATTTAGTAATGGTTTAAAATTTTTGTCTTCTTTTCCAATGTAAGTAATATAACTTGAAAATGACTCATTTATCTTGGGCTTAGTTTGAAATGGCATATATTGAATCACTTTGGAATAATTATAGCTCATAATTTAGTCATGAAGCTACAGTCATACCTTGTTTATACAGGCTTTTCCTGGATCTCAGTTCCTTATGCTTACAGGCAGGCCCTTCCCAACCACCCCATTAACTACCTAGATACTCCACTCCACATGGTCTTTTGGGATTTAACTCATGTGGTCAGTGATAAAAACCTTTCCCACTGAGCATCCTGATGGCCCAAGATATTCCATTTAGGTACATTTTCTAGACTACCTTAAAATTGTCTCAAAAATTATTTTTTTAAAATACATTCCTTTATACTTATTAGAATTGATATAATTGGGAGCAGAGTCACTAATAAGATTCTCTGTATTTACCTTTTTATAAATTGCTAAATAATAAATACGAAGTGATAAATAAAAGTCCCATATAAGAAATTAATGAAGCAATGAAGAAAGTCTCACCTTTATCCTTAGCACTTCAGAGACAAAAGAGGCCCTTTTGTTCTGCCTTCTTGGTTTCAAAACAGAGTAGTCTGTCACCCAAGGTGGCTTCAAACTCTCTAGGGTCTTGAACACTTGATCCTCCTTCTTTTTCCTCCTAAATTCTGGGATTATAAGCATATGCAATTTTGCCCTAGTGATGCAATGTTGTAGGCAAGCAGTCTACCAATCCAGGCACATCCTCAACCCTGCTTTACCTTTTTGACAGTGTTTAAGCTTTCTTCTCATTTTTCCACTATGAACTTTGTATTAGAAACATATATTTACGTTTAATTTATCTAGAAGTTCTCCTGTACTGCTCTGGTGAGGGGTACGGCCAGTTCTCTCCCATCCATGTCACCACTGATACCACTAAGCAATGGCCTGCTGGGATAGACCCAGATTAGCACATCCCTAAAACATCAACTTGGCTTCAGGCTGCAGAACAGACCACAGATATCAGCATAGCCTTCCATGTTAAAAGGCCTCAAATGTCAACATAAACCCCCAGCTGCAGTAGGACCATGGACCCAGGCATGGAAGTTGGAGGCAGCACTGGCCTGGACATCACCATGGCTACGGATGGCAGTGGAGGCCTCTCATATTAGAGTACTCCTGACTCCTGATCATCACCAGTGTCTCCAGTTCCTCATTGCTTCATAGTGCACAAATGGTTCTGCTTTTCTTTCTCTGCCATCCATCACATACTTGCTTATTTCTAGCCACTCCTCATGTCTTGGTACTTCCAGCTATGCCCTGAGTTCTACTTCTTGCAGGCAGAAGAAGACTGTGTACCACACTAGACATAGGTTGATCGTGTGAGATCTCAAGGCCCACCCTACAGTGACCTACTTCCTCCAACAAAGCTACACCTCTGGGCCAAGCTCTCAAACACATGAGTCTATGGGGGCCGTTCCTATTCAAACCACCATGGGGACTAATTGTACTTGCTTGTCTCACTACTGTGACTAAATGCCTGACAAAGCAACTTACAGAAGGAAGGGTTTACTGTGGCTGACAGTTCCGAGTTACTGTCCTTCATGGCAGGAAATCCTAATGGCAGGAGCCTGAGGCAACTGGTCATATTGTATTCACAGAGAAGCAGAGAGAAATAAATACTTTATGGTTTGTTGGGCCTCACTGACTACCATTTCATAAGAAGTTAGCATTGGTGACTGCATTCAACAATCACATGGTTTTGGGGACTGCCCCTTGTAATTCCTGCAAAGTATGTTTATATCAAAACTTTTAAACTGCTGATTTTACTATCCTTCCGCATGCATTTACTCATCTCTAGGCCACTGAAGAACAACTTTATAGATTAAGAACTTTTAACAAAGGCATAGTCTTTGAAGGTCCTCTGTAAGGACCAAGCCAATTGCTCTTGGATGTTTAAGAAAATACTTTTTAAAAAAAAAGAAATGTTGGAGCTGGAGAGATGGCTCAGCAATTAGGAACACTGGCTGCTCTTACAAAGGACCCACGTTCAATTCCCAGTGCCCACATAATAGCTCCCAATTGTCTGTAGTTCTAATTCCAGTGAATCAAACAAATATGTAGGCAGGCAAAACATCAATACATATAAAATAAATAAATTATTTAAAAAAGTAAAAAAAGAAAACTTTATTAAAAAAATGTCAACAGGGCCCAATATAACAAGAAAAAAAAATATCATCATTTGTATCAATTACACTTGTCAAAAGAGCAATGTTTGACACCATTTCATGGATGGGGGATACTATCTTATCTAACCCTCCATAATCCACAGACATTTTCCATGTCCAGCTTCCTCATTCAGAACTGCAGATGCTGTAGGGCTCCTACACATCTTCACAACCTGATGGTCTCTCTGTGATGCTCAGTGTGGCTCAGGTCCTAGGGGGAGCAAGTCTTTGCTGTGGTCTGCTGTGTGTGCCAATGAAGCCCTGGGACAGCACTATGGCCTTTGCCCTCTTCTTGATACCATTGGCTTTTGAAAGAAACAAGCTTGGACTGACTTGGTTGCACATCTTATCACCCCTCATATAGATCATGCAAATGCTTCTTAAGCAGGAAGGCACAAAGTCCCATACTAGACAAGCAAAGGCAGCTATACTAAATCCAGCCCCAGTTGCATGCCTCAACCTCCATTGCAATCCCAGCCTTTCTGTGTTCTGTCAAACCTTGCTTTGAGGCAATAATTGTGTTGTAGAATTCATCCTGGGGAGATAGGAACAAACTTCTGTTCACCCCAGATAGGGCACCAAGGATCGAACAAAGAAACCATGCCATCCATGTCAATGTTGGTGAACTGGTACATAGATTGTATTACTGATAGGAACACAGAAAAAGTCAAACCAACTTTATCCTCAACATCTTACTGTGCAAAGTTAGGCACATTTCATTTGTTTAAGCAAGCTGCCTTTCTTCTAAGATCTCAATTCAGAGAAAAACAAACCCAGAAGACAATGTGAGGTATAATGAATGGAAACACATTATAACTTGATCATTGTTAAAACTAAAAGAAAATCAGAAAGCAATGTAATTATATCTTAATTAAAAAAATTTATACACAGGATTATGATTTTAATTTTTTTCTTTTTTACTAATTTTTATATGTTTAAAACTCACATGATAAAGTGTAGCCAACAAGAAAACACAAAACTCCAGGGCCTAGAAGCGTAAGTGACTTTTCCTACATGATACCTCTAATTAGGGGCAGTTCTGACCTGAAACTAGACTCTGGACTTCCAATCAAATACTCCTTTCCTTATAACAAGCATTTTTGTAGGCATGCCAACCTTCTGGGACACAAGCTATCTACCCAGAGCTTGACAAGCCAAGGGGTGAATTAGGGAATACACTCTGGTGCTATCAAAGACACATACAAGCAGTTCATCAGCAGGCAGCCAAGTGGCAAATTGGGATTGACTAGGAGTGCAGAGCAGCTGCTGGCTTGTGAAGTAGTGCCCAAAAACTCTTGGCTTTCCCCCATGTAGGCTTTAAGGGAGCCATCTCAGAAGCAGACTAGCCTTCAGTGCCCAAACAAACAAAGCTGAACATGGGCTCTATTCTTGTCAGGTTTTTCTTGATTGCATCAGGATTTCGAGACATCTCTGAGATCATCAGAGCAAGTCCAGCCTGAGATCTCATGGTTACTGCTGAGGCCATATGCCGGGACACCAAAGACTAGAGAGGAGTTAGTGTGGAGTGTCATGCCCAAACCATCCAAGGCAGCTCTTTCGTTAGAAAGAAAATCAAGAATTTCTCTAGGTGTGGTCTTGAGAAATCAACACGGCTTGTGAGGAGGTCGGTGGGCAGACAAAGAACAAAGGAGAGCTATACTCAAAATCATAAAGATGACTATAGGAGGCTAAAAACTCCAAGTTCCCTTCTGGGTTTTGGAAACCCACCAGTCCCTGAGCCTGCCCAAGTTTAGGATTTGAAATCCCAACAATCTCCACCTGGAAAGCTCTTCCTACAAGAAACCCTACATAAAGCCTGTCTCCTGCTCAGTTCTTTGCTGCTTCTCACCCAAGTGGAGGCAGCTACCTTCTTGTGTGAGATTTGTTGTGCTATGTGACTTTGTGATATTCCTTGGCTCCCAACAGCCAGGATATCAGCATTTCCCCTGAGAGTTCTAACACTTAATACTGTGGGTACCTTTCTCTCCGTAGCTCTAATACTTACATTAGGAATACCTTTCCCCTCAGAGATGTAATACACTAACAGGTCAGACCTAGCAACACACACCTGAGGAAGGGAACCAGCTTACTGGTCTTTCAAAGTGAACAAATACTGGAGCAACACTGGCCGGCGACTGGTGATGTTTCTGCCTTTCTATACCTTCTTGAGTTGTCTGTAGGGGGATTATATTGTTCCATTTTAAATAATTGTCCCACCCACTGGTTTAATAAAAAGTGCTGATTGGCCAAAGGCAAACAGGAAGTGTGGGTGGGGCTACCAGACTAAGAAGACTCTAGGAACAGGCAGAACAGAGCAGAATGATAGAGAGAAGCCAGAAGAAACAGAGGACAACTATGCTGCTCTGAGAAAAGGTACTGAGCTGCATGGCTGAACAGGATAAGAGTCATGGGTTAGTTTAAGGGTGAAGAGTTAGAAAGTTATATACCTGGGCTTTAGGCCGATCAGCCTAAAACTATTGTAAGCATCTGTGTGTCTCTGCAGTCTATGGGTCTGCAGGTCTAAACCTTGAGGCTAGGCCAGAAACCTTGTACTATAGTTGTCAGTTTGCCTCTCCCATTTTCAGAGGTTGAGGAACTCTTCAGAGGTCATCTGTGGCAACAAAAGGACAAAGTCAAATTCTGCTAAGGTCACTGGTAATACTCTAGTCAATTTTTAAGCATATTTCAGGCAGATACTCCTGTAGTGACCTTTGGACCATCCTCTTTTTTTTTTTTTTTTTTTTTTTTTTTTTTTTTTTTTTTTTTGAGACAGCACTCGGTACATTCCTTAAATGATCATTGCCCTTCCATGTTCAATGGTGGTAGAAGTCTTCATCAAATCACCATTTGGCTGGTTTTGCCAGTGTGACTTTTTCTGGTGGAATAATGGCTTTTGTGGCTGTCATGTATAACAAAAGTGACATCCGAAGGACAGTGACTGTAGAATCACAGTCTTTGGAGTTTTTTACTCAGTGTGTTCTTTTCTCTCAAAGCAAGGAAGCCTACCTTCACCGCTATGATTGTGTCCTAGCTATGAAATTCTCTTTTTGCTTAACTTGGGATTCGTTTATGTACCTACAGTCCAACTAGCGAATGTTCTGCCCACAAATGATAACCAGATGTTAAAACAGAAAAACTCAAGGATGTAAAATAAATATCTATTATGGGGCTGGACAGAATTTTGAGCCCCATATAACTCAAGCTACTGGCATACATTAAAACTCATTGTCTACAGTTTGTGACTTATTGTTAGAGAAAAATCCATCAAACATGGGAATTTTTATGTGTTTTTTTGTTTTTCTCTTTCTTGGGCAGAAATTTTTTGGAATCACAAAATATCCTAGTATAGGATATAGGAAAGAAAGAGGAACTTACTGTTTTCCAGTTTCATGGCAGACAGGAGCTTTCAAAGGGAAGTGATAATTCAAAGAAACAAGTAAATCACAACTTTTATTGTTTCTTTTGAGACAGGGGCTCATTATGTAACCCAGGAAGGCACTGGATTTGGGATTTTCCTGCCCCTGTCTCCCTAGTGCATGGATTACACTCTTGAACTCTTGCTTTAATACCAGGTAGGATGAGGACCAGAAAGTCATGGGGAAATGTGACAAGACAAGAGAGCCGAGCTGAGGAGTAAGTAGAGGAAACCTAAGAAGTCTTGTCCTCTCAATTCCTGCATCCCCAGCATCCCCAGTGTCCCTCCACCTTCAGAGACAGGGTTTCTTGGCAATCTTTCCAGTCTCCTGTCAGAGGACACCTCTCACATGAAGGTCTTATGGGAAGAGAGAGAGGTCCCTCACTGTACCCTGTTTTCCAAATATCTTTAGCTTCCAACACCTGACTTGTTGAGCTTCTGTATTCTAGGCTCTCATGTTTTGAACACCGTCAATAGATAAAAGAGAGATCACCACCTTCTTGATTCTGGCTACAGCTTTAGAATCTGATACCAATGTCAACCAACCAAGAAAATAGATGCCAACACCTTCAAAGAAGACAAAGTGAGGCAAAACAACAGCCAGGTGGTCCTTTTGCTTACTTGGTTATGAATTTCCCAAGGTCAGAAGTTTTAGGCAACAAAACCTAAAATGGACACCCCCATCTTTCTGTGAAATTGTTCTTCTTAGTAGTTCCTTGGTCCTTTTGCTTTGTGATACTAACAGGAATAATGAACAGTATGTGAATTTCGGCCATTATCATTTAAACTGTTAAGACTTGGAATGCTTTGCCTTCAATGAGACCGATTTTAAGTAGCTTTCCTACGTACCATTTTTCTTTTTACCCCAAAAATCTGTTAAAAAAACAAAAAAGATCACATAAAGTTGTGTAGTTAAGAGAACACCTTCTAAGGCCAATTATCATATACTTTCCTGTTTTGATTCTTACATTGCTTAGAAATTTCATTTTTCAGAAGAAAAGTTTTATGAAATAATCCCGAGGGCTTGTTTTGGCGGAAAATGTTGTCAAGACCTGTCTCTTTACATTACCCACTTAATTATTACTTCACAGGACGCTCAGAAATCACATGCTTTGCAAAACCAACCAGGCTATTTTTTCACTCGGTTTCAAGACAAATTTACATTCTGTGGCTAGAAGCAGAATTAACTTCCTGTCTGTGATTACTAACCTTCATTGTCAACTTGAATGGTGTGAGAAATGCTTGGACTCATCGCCCAAGAACCGTCTAGAAAGTTTCCACCAAATCAGACCCACACATGGCCAACGCTTAGCCACCACCAATCAAAGAAGTATATTTTTCCTTCCTCAGACAGGCCTTAAAAATTTCTTGCTGAGGTGGAGATTTTTGAATCTGCTCTAGTTCTGAGGGCCACACATATTTATGAACATTCAAATAGATGCTTACATTAATTTTGTCTAAAGTTTTTGTTTAATGGTTGGTTTTAAAGAAAAAAAATAGTATTCTGATGTTTCTGAAAACAATGAGGCTAAAGTTGGTCTTAGCTCTGAGTGACTCTGAATGCGAGTCTAGTGTGGCTGGTGGTCATGGGAACGGAAGATGGAAAATGATCAGGCAGTTATGGGGCGGGGATTCCATACTAAAAGCAGCAGTTCTGAAGTCAGGCATCCTAAGTCCTCTCCATAGGCTTGTTCTTCACTGTTAGAGGGACTTCTGATTCCAAGGGTTTCGTGTGTCTTCCCCTAAAAGAGCACCTGTTCTGGGAAGTACGTAACCAAAACTGAGAGGCACCTGGGATGGGCCAATTTGACTGCCTACCTTCCCAGGCCTAGATGCAGTCTCTACCACTGTCCTATGACTACCATCTTATCAGTACCCTGTTTTTTGGGGTCCCCCTTCTGCTCTCTGGGAGCCCTGCCTTCTCTCTCTTAAGCTCACATCTTGAACCCATACTAAATTGCTTTCTGTCTCTCTCTGTCTCTTTCTGTTTGTCTGTCTCTGTCTCTGTGTCTGTCTGTCAGTCTGTCTGTCTGTCTCTCTGCCTGTCTCTGTGTATGTGTGTTTGTCTGTCTATTTCTCAGAGCTGTACTCCCCTTGCATCTCCTGGAACAAGGGCCTTTGTGTCTCCTTTGGTTTTTCTAAGAGCTGGGTGGACAGCATACTTTCTGGAACTTTAAGCACACACTCTGGGGGATGGTAAACAGCCATATAACTCTGGGTATGAAAATAGAAAAATCCTGTAACTCTCTCCCCTTCGACCCCTTCCTGAGGTCCCTGAAACTAGCCTAAGTTGACAGTTTCGGCTTCATTATATCACTAAATTAGATGGCTGTTTCTCGGAAAAGCTTTGTTCACAGGATATACTTCCCCCATTGTCTGGCTGGGACTGCATTCCTAGCAACCTGGTGAGACCACATCCCTCATTCCTGATGTAGCAACCTGGGTGGGGCCACTCAGGAAAGCCCTACCATGAGAACTGTTAACCAAAGCAGGCAAGAACTTTCTGAAGCTTGCACAATGCACAGTGCTCCAGGAAATGAATGTCTTCAGATGGTCCTTTTGTTTCACAGGAAATAGCTTGCCTGCCTGCATTCCTAAACTCTGTCCTAAACTGACCTTTGTCCCCGCCCTGTTATTGTGCTGAGCCCGCCCATAACCCCTCCCCTACCCAGAGTTGGGTATAAGAATTCTGCTCCAAAAATATTCAGGGCTCTAGGCTTTTCTACAGTGCCTGGAGCCCACACATATGTGTGTATCGGTATTCATATTCATTAAACTCTCTTTTTCTTTAATGTTAACAGTGGTCATTAGCCGTGGTCTTCGGGTGGTCTTGGGGTGCCTTGGGGTGCTCCAGGAGCACCCGCCTATTACATGGGGAGTCCCTATCTGTTTTTCTTAACCTTTTGTCCTATTTCAGGAGGTGGTTAACAGCCATATGGAGCTCATAAAATTTCCCTTACAGGACCAGGAAGGGACCGCAGCCCCTGGGCGACACCAAAAACTGTACTATCCATCCACCGTCCTCTAGCACAGACTGATAGATGACTTACTTCTGGGGATATAAAAGGAGCCGACCTATAAGTTTGTTTACTGAAGAGAATTGAAATTGTAGGTATATAAGGGCATATTATAGTCATATCAGAGAATCCAGGCACAAGAATTTATCAGGTACTCTGGACTAAGGAACACTCCCTTACCTGGCCATATACATGGTGGCTAACCAGCACGACAATCATGACCTCACAATATCTGAAAATGGGAGTGTGTGTGTCTTGGATTAAGGACTCCAGGACTCATCTGTATCCTCCACTATTGACACAGCCTATCAGTACACTGCCCTCTTTCCTGCCCATCTCTTCGCCCTTTTGGGTCTGGAGCAGATCTACTGTTTCATACATCATGGCTGTATCATTATCTGGCCTTTCACGTTCTTGGGGATCCTGTAGCTTCCCTCACATATCTGATCCCAGCAGTTCCAGCCATGGTCTCCACTGCTGACTGGTCCAATTTGTCATCCTATCAATACAGACTTCCTCAGCCTACTTCTGTAATGAACTCTGCTGTGGACCTTTAACTTGCACTTATCCTGGAAGGAAAGCACACACTGATATATTTACTACATAATGCATAATGCGAGAGACATTAGTAATTAAGATTGGAATGAAGAGCCTCTATTCACCTCAGCCAAGTTACCAAGGTAGTGCATGTTTATGGCATTGGAACTGCTCAACCTCGTGGATTTATTGTTTAGTGAATTATGATAGTGTGGAAAGACACAGACATGTTCGTCTATGTTTCTGGCATAGAATACTCATGACGATGGCTTTTCTTTATATATTGTTTATTTTTGTTCAGTTTTACTGGTATTGGGACTTTCTCATTTATATAATGAACAGGTGATAACTCACACGTGAAAAAATCTTTTCAATTATAAAATATATGTCATAACCCAACAACAGCTTCCCAAGAAAACCTTCCCTTCAGTTCTCAATTTGTCTCTTGGCTGGCTTCTCTTCCCTTATTAATATTTGGACAGTGCTATAAATAAGGCCCTGAGTTTGATAACCAATAACAAAATAAAACAGTGTTTGGGATGGAAGAATCTTGGAAGGGTTCATAGAGAATGGCTCTTTTCCTGGCCCAGACAGGACAGGGTAGTGACTTACATGGGGAAGAGAGGAATGGGATGATTAAAGAAATTTTCCTGTGGCTAGAACGTTTGATTAGAAAGTAGGAAGAATTATCTGATAAACTGGATAACCTGCCTGTGACTCTTGCAGTGTTAATAATACAAGCAATAAAGTGGAATTCTGACAGCCTTTTACAGGACAGACCAAGCCAAATGATTTCTTTTATATTCATTTACTCAGGAAAGCAAACCTTCCTTTCCTAGTTCCTGACACACAGCCTCTCACTTGTTTTTTGGGTTGAGGAGAATGCCAGGGGTGGGGGGTCCTAGGCTGGAGTCTCTACTTCTCCTGGTAGCTTCTAAGGAAGTGTCAAAAGGGGAAGATTTACATAAGAAGAGAGACCTGGTTCTCTTTAGGCTTAAGAATTTCTGTATCTCCTCATTATTATTCCAAAAATGATTTTGCCTTCTATTTACTCAGGAGGACTTGACTCAAAACGTATTTAATTTTTAAGTGGGCATAAGAATAATACGAAACAAAACAAGCATTTCACAGCAAGAACAAAAGCACACAGACCCCAAACCCTATCTTATTTGAAATTCCTGGAAGCATTCTAGGAAATGAGGTGGTGAATAATAGTTGTGGACAGGGTTGGGGAAAGGGGAGGGCGAAGGAGGGAGGAAGAGAGGGACACACACACACACACACACACACACACACACACACACGGATTCACAGAGACAGACAGCGTCAGAGAGGTTCCTTATGCATGTATTGAGAGGCAGAAACCTTTCTGGGGCATGTATTGTGTTTTACTGGGAAATACATCTT
This sequence comes from Phyllotis vaccarum, assembly GCA_033318265.1. Taxonomy (NCBI): domain Eukaryota; kingdom Metazoa; phylum Chordata; class Mammalia; order Rodentia; family Cricetidae; genus Phyllotis; species Phyllotis vaccarum. The sequence goes on along the minus strand of JARWLC010000009.1, from coordinate 33,134,525 downwards.
TTCCTTGCTTTGTAAACTGGCCGAGGCAGAACAAGGTGAACAGATGTGCTCAGAGAATTAACTCTGGCCTGGGGAACATGAGGAGGAAATACTTCCTTTGAAATAACCACCTTTAAATTCCATTAGTTCAATCTGATAGAGAAAGAGCTGGGCAGGAAAATGATTTAAAATCCAGGCTGTTTGTCCAGACACGAAACCCTTTTGTCATAAGAAAAACCTGAAGACAAATTGAATATCTCTCCCATAAACTGTCAGAGTTTAACATCCGGGCTGGAAGAAGACAACCACATTTGTTTTACTGTTAATAAATTCACCTTCGTAAGAATTTTTCTTTTTCCACCGAACTCCCCATCCCTCCTGGTTTGCTCAGAGCAGCTCCACATTCCTGTCTGTAAAACCAACTCTCCCTAAGAAGACTGCATAGCCAGTCAAAGAACAAGGCTATGGAATTAGCACATTATGAAGAATAAAGAGAGGCCTTCAGCTTCCTGTCATGCATGATATTTATCACATTTTTCATGACTGGCTCTAATAACAGTTACAGAGATAGAACAAGCGTGATGAATTTTACAAGCACAACTCTATGGAATTCAGGAGACCAAACCTTCTTCCAGATTTTATTAGTCTTAAAACAACAACTAAAAGTGTGTGTGTGTGTGTGTGTGTGTTTGTGTAGGGGTGGGGGTGGGTGCTGTTGCTACAAAAGTAAGCTTGAATTTTCTGTCTGTTATGCTAATGTATTCATAGAAAAAGCTGGTGCTGAGGGCGGTTCTCCAATTAAGACAAATGAGGCACATTGAATTTCTCCCCCAGGGCACAGCAGGGGTGCTGGCAAAATCTACTTTATTCTTTGCTGTCAGGACTGAACTGGAAACAAAAGCATGAAAATTCAACACATCCACTTACAGAATAATAAAGGCTGTTGTTTAAAGCGTGAAGAGTTTTGGCACCCTTCTGGGGCCATACGCAGTCGCTCTTCCCCTCTGCCACTAGAACACCATCGCTCTTGGAAATTAAAGATGTACTTGGTCGGTTAACGGCTGAGAGGGGAGCAGCCTGAAACTCAATTAGATTTTGTATTAAGCAAATAAATCAGGACTGACTGATATTGGCTAAACGAAAATGCATTATGGGCTGACAGTAATTCTAATTTGATTGACAAATATACATAGTGTGTTATTAACTTAAATGAATGATAAGAATCTTTTTCTTTTTTAATTTGAGGATTTTGTTCTAACAATCAGTTCTTCTCTTTGAACTTGGGAGAAACACTGAACAATCGCCATGTACTTGGTGTTGTTCCCAGTCTAGAATACAAGGAATCTGTTTTCTGCTGCAGGCCGAGTTGAGACAACATCACACTGTGGAAAGACAGTTGGTTCGTCCCTCAAGAGTTGGTGCAGGGCATCAGTTCAGTGCATCATTTGCCTGGTGGTGTGAAGCACAGCCAATGATCCTTTTATAACATGCAGCAACTAACTTGGAGAGCAGGGCACTTCAAAGGCCTCCTTGTTTCTTCAGAGCTCTGGGGCACCTGAAGCTTTTCTGAGTGAGAGCACTCTGAGTTCAAGTTCAAGAGTAAAGATTTCAACCAAGCCTTCGAAAGCTTCAGGCAAGGGTGTGTGTGTGTGTGTGTGTGTGTGTGTGTGTGTGTGTGTGTGTGTGTGTGAGAGAGAGAGAGAGAGGGGGGGGGGGAGAGAGAGACAGAGACAGGATGGTGTGTGCATGTGTGAATAAACAAAGTATAAAGGTGCTGGTGGAAGATTGCTGAGTAAGAGAGCCTTTCCCCAAAGAGAAGAATTTGCTTGGTTCTTTAGGACATATTTCTTTCTCTTTTTTTGTGATTAACATTTTAAACTTAATATTGAAAGCAGGAGATAGATAGTATTTGCTCAGACAATTAGGATAGTGTTTAGAATGCTGAGGTTCTGACACTTTGGTTGGAAGCTGGAGACGTCCTGGCCAGCAGCTCCTGATTCTGACTTCTTGCTTTGGTTTCTTCTCTTTTCATGCCATTCAGATGACCACCTGCCTGAAAGATACAAGAAAGGGCATGATTGAAACTGAGAGGCCAAGAGACACCTTATGGATAAGCTGACTAGACTGCCTGGTTCAGTTCTCCAGGCCTCACTTATACATCCGTCATTGGACATATCCACAGGTTTTATATCTTAAGTATTGTCAACAGTGAAACAAACATCGATGATCAAATACCTCTGTGCCACATGGACTTAAATTCCACAGGAGATGCTCCAGGAATGATGGTGGTGGTGTGGGGGGCGGGGAGGCTTACCTACTTCTCATTGTAGGGCTTGGGAGAATCTCCATACTGATTTCCATGTGGCTGTTTCCCTTTACAATCTCCCCAGTAGTCTCAAAGACACCGGGAGTATCAAGTGGATTCTGAGGCCTGGGGGCTGTAGGTCAGTGTTCAAGTTTAGTATACTTAGCAAGTGAGAGCCTCTGGGTTTGATCCCTAGGATAGGTACAGAAAAATCAAATAACAACAAACAAACCACAACACACCCCCCCCACAACAATCTACCACCACCAAAACAAGTTCAAAAACAAAATAACAAGAAAACAAAAAACAACCTGCTACATTCAAATTTTGATATTTCCCTAGTTTGCCACATTTAATTCATATGTTTTTCCCCTAATTATACTTTCTGGACTCTTCAGTCATCATCAAACCTAGCATAAGCGCCCAGTTTTAGCTTTTTATTTTAATTTATTTAAATTGAACCTTTTCTCATTCAAACAGTATCTCCCCTTCTCTACCCACTTTCCCCCAAGTGGAGCAGGTAATTCCTTCTCTGCTATCTAATTCTTGAATTTGACTGTTCTGGACATATCAGACACATGTCATTGCTCCTTTGTGAATGGCTTATTTATATAATAGGATAATGTCCTCAAGGCTCACTTTTATTTGTGGAATGTATCACAATTTCAGGTTTTTTTTAAGGGTTAAAATATTGCTCTGTGTATGCATTTTACTGCATTGAAATGTTCTTTGAAATGATTTTGTTGTTTGTTTTTTAGGGGGAGGGGGACAGGTTTTTCTGTGTAGCCCTAGCTGTCCTGGAACTTTTTCTGCAGTCTGGACTCAAACCCACAGATATGCACCTGCCTCTGCCTTCCTAATTCTGGGATTACAGGTGCCTGACAAAAGAATCCTTTTCTTTTTCAAATATTTTCATGCTTGATTTCTGCTATAAACACAACCCTCAGTTTAAGAAGTTTAGGGAAATTTTTTTCTTTTATGTAGTTAATACATTCTATTACATAAGGTTTCCTCATCATTAGGGACTTTTTATTTTGGTAAACATAGAGGATATCTACTAGCGAATCCACTGACTTTAGTGTCTTGGATTCCCTTTATTAATGTTTACAATTAATTTACTTTTTCTTAAAGGTTTTCTGTAGCCCAGGGAGCTCATTTTAGTAAGACATTATTTTCTCACTAAGAGTTGTCTGGGCTCCTTCCATATTTTGCACATTATAACCCTATATTGCAGATATTTTCTCCTATTCATAGAGATTGTTCTTTCATTCTGTTGATTTTATCCTTTGCTCTGCAAAATCTTTTTATCCCCACGTGGTCTTGTTGGATTTTGCTTTTACTTGTATGTATTCTTCACAACGTATCCCACCCAGATACATATCCACCAGTTCTCCTCCCTTCCTTATTTTCACAGGATCACATCTCATATTTAATTCTACAATCCACTGTGATTTTATTTTGTACACGGAATGAGTCCTGGCATCTCAAGTATGTGGGTTTTCCCAGTAATCCTTTTTAATCTTTTTAAAGTAGGTATCTACATCTTCTTTGTTTTCTTGGCGTTGCTGTGGAACCTTTAATGGGGCTTGAACCCTCTCAGAGTTATTTTCTTTTGAGGTTACTGGCTGTCTTCTGTTGCCAGGGTCTGTTTGTTTGCTGGGGATGGGGGAAAAGGTTGGTGTTCTATACCCAACCACTTCAGCAGCAGCCCCTGCTAGAAGGGCCTGGGGGATGCGCAGTGTTACAGTAAAGAATGCTGTTCTCTAAGAACATAAAAACCCAATCTTAATTGAGAATTGTTTGTTGTTGACTAATAAGTCATTTCTATTATTTACTAACCACTGGTGTTCAAAGTATATAAGGATTTTTTTTTCACAATAATCAGATTTTATAGTAAGCTACTAAAGGTGATTATAAATAAGGGGAAATCACTTGCACATTTTATGAAGTTTATCACCTAAGAAAATTTATTTTAAAGAAAACAGATATCTATGCTGATGTCTAGCACCACACAATTAATTAATTAACTAATTAGGCTCAGCATGATGGCTCAGTGTATAAGGAAATTGTTGCTAAGCCCGACAATCTGCATTCAAGTCTTGGGACCCACATGGTAGTAGAGAACTCATGGAATTGTGTCTCCTCTCCAATCAAATAAATGTAACAAATAAGTAAAAATTTTCAGTAGTATTAGTATATACGAAAATAAAAATAAACAAGTTAAATCTAAGTTAAAAATAAAAAGCCCAAATATGAATGTATCAGTGAGCATTTATTTATTTTTCTCACAGGCTTCTTAGAGGCAGCAAGGAACTCACATTGAATAAAATAAACTGCCCAGGTCTAGGTGGGTAATCTAGATTTTTGTCAAATCTAAGACTCATTTATTTTTCCTATCCTATAAAATGCCAGCTAGGTGGTGTCACACGTCTTTAGTCTCAGCACTCAGGGAGGCAGATGCTGGTGGATTTCTGAGTTCAAGGCCAGCCTGATCTACAAAATGAGTTCCAAGAGAGTCAGAGAGAGCTACACAGAGAAACCCTGGAAAAACAAACAAACAAACAAACAAAGCCAACTATAAAGAAGGAGGAGGAGAAGATGATGATGAAGAAGGAGAAATACAGGTCTTTAGACATATATGGAAAAAGAAAAAAAAATAGAGGACATACTCAAAACAATGTTTACAAAATAGCACTTTGTAGCTTTTAAGATAGGAATCCCCAGAAGATGGTATTTCTAGAGACCTTCAAGGCACCCACAATAATATAGAGACCTAATTCTTCAAATATACTTATGGCATCTGTTCAGATTACCACTTATATCAATTTCACATTAGAAAATGAGTTTGTGGTAAAGTCAAGACAAAATTTAGATGTCTTCTGTTTCCTAACTGAACTCTGTAATTCATAAAACTAAGTCTGTAAAACGTCAGTTTACAATGTGATCAGTGTGTTGGATTCAACATGACTGCAAACTATTACATTTGACAAAATGAATGCTGCCGTGAACACTTGCCAGCGGCTCTTGCAATTACCAGGCAAGACAACTGGTAATGAATTCTTTTAAGGTGGAATTCAAGTCTCATGATTGAATGTTGCCCATTATTGGAGTTCAAAGGCAACTATCTCTAGAATTGTTCTTTTAATGCTTGTTGGATGGTTTTCCTTGTTCTTTTCTTGTAGGCACACAATTGTTGTCTTGATCTTGTGATAAAAAAGCTTCTGTGGGTCTTTGTAGTAAGCCCAGTTGGCTTGGTAACATGGCTGTAGTCAGAATTCCAAAGTGGAGAAACAAAGCCTTAGAAATTACCGGCTGAGGAACAGCTTGCTCAGGACTGTGGGAATCTTTCCCTGGCTTGTGGAACCAATGGAATCTTCATTAGCTCCACATTCATCACATTCATCCAGAAGCAACCCCCCCACCCCATTCCTCACCCGTTTGTCTTTTTCAAAACTAGAGTTTTGTTGCTCACACACACACACACACACACACACACACACAAAATGAGATAAGTTCTTCTGTAATCAGGTCTACCAAAAATTTTCTATTTGCTAGAACTTTCTTTGAAGCATAGTTCCAAAAGAGCAGCCCGGGTTTATCCAATCTTATGTTATTTCCATAAGGAGCATGTGTCAAAGACCAAGACTTTTTTACTTACAGGAGGGAAACAAACAAACAAACAAAAAACAAATAAAACCCAAACAAACAAACAAACAAAAAACCCCAAAACAAAAACTGGTTGCCTTCAGGCCTAATTGAATGGAGAATGCTGTGTTTTCCTTTGTGTGGTAATATTTCTCCCCCCAACTTTCTCAAGTAAACAAATACAGTGTGGAATGACCATTTGAGACAGTTACATCAAAAGCATTCAGCCTAAACTTGGGTAGAATTCAGTTACATTAGCTTGACTGAAGAAGACCTCATAACAGAAAGAGAAAGCAATAATTTAAAATATTTTTTTCCTTCCTGGCACCAAGAGTGTTCTCAGCACACTATGTCAGGAATTTTCCTTTGTGTGTCTAAATAATGCAACATGAACTCAGCAGTGTTCGCATAAATACTCAAATCACACTGAGGCTCTCTCAGCAGGGAGTCACAGAAGTATGAGGAACCTTCCATAAAACCCTTTTAAAAAGCAAGAACCATTCAAGTCTCTCTCTCACACACACACAAAAACCCAGGACAGTCATAACAACAGCTGCGTCCCCAGCCTCAGCAAACCGGAAACTGCTCATTGCTTTTGTGAGTGGGACTGAAAGGTCTCTTTCCTCTTCATTTCCCATGATTGTTTGGGGGAGAAATACCTAGAGACTGTAAAACATTAAGCTGAGAAATGGGGGGGGGGGGATTTCTAAGTATCACTGACCTAGAAAAAGTAAAAAGGCAGAGAACAGGAATGTATGGGGACTCCAGTTGAAGCTTGCCTGGGAACTGTGGAGGCCAACACTCATTCTTTCCAGAGTTTCAACAATCTTTGTACAAAACTGATGGAGGAGTCCCAGGGAAGTGAAGTCAAGAACACACATAACCAAGGGTCACTTTGTTTTCTCCACAATCCCTGACACTTCCTAAATTTTCTCCCAAAACTCACACTTACTATTGTGTCACAGAAATTTAATGTGGTGTGGGCTCTAGAGTCGCAAGTTACAGCCTTTAGTTCATGGCTCAATGCTAGAAGGAAAGCAATAATGGTATAACGAGTGGGTGACACCTTTTACCTTTGGTGGTTATGATCTTACTAGGTCCGACAATTGCTAAAAAATTTCAGCACTGAGTCTAAACTTATCCACACAAAGCAGGCAGCCTTTGGCACATCCACCTCTCCTTTCTGCTGAGCTTCCTAGGGGGCTGGTATTTTGTTTTGAATTGTGTATATACTTGTTAATGCTATTTTGATTACTTCCTGAAAACAGGTACAAAGAAAGCCACATAGACATAGCAAGAAAAAATGCATCATACATGTAAGTAGTTAATTAAAAGTTGGTTATATTTGTTTCTTGAGACTGGAAAACTTTATGGAGCCCCAGTGAAACTGGAACTTGCTGTGCAGATTGAGTCAACCTCAAGTCTGGAGGGAGCTTCCTGCCTCAGGCCAAGTACATGTTAGGATTATAGACATGCGCCATGATGATTGGCTAAATATCCTCTTTTTCTTTCTTTCTTTTCTCTCTCCCCCAACTCCCCTCTTTTCCCAAGACAGGGTTTCTCTGTGTAGCCCTGGGTGTCCTGGAACTTGTTCTATAGACCAGACTGGCCTCAAACTCAGAACTCAGAGATCCTTCTGGTTTTGCCTCCTGAATGTTGGGATTAAAGGTATGCACTACCCACTGACTGACAATTAAATATCCCCTTTAATAAAATAGTGTATTAGGTCTTTTTCTGGACTGCCAGCACCTATATAATGACATGGAGACTTATTAAGTATGAAAGTTTGGCCTTAGCTTAGGCTAGTTCCCAATAAGCTCTTAAAACTTAAATTAACCCATTTATATTAATCTATGTTCTGCATGGCTTCTTGTTAAACTCTGTATAACTGATGAATCACCAAGTAGGGACCTTAGAGGTATATGTTACCTGCTACCTGCGTTCCTGCAAGTAGCAGCCCCCATGACCTAGCTCCTGGAAACGGAAAAGGAAACTTTAGTCCACAGAACATATGTTATCCGTCCACTGCTTTCTTTCATGTAGCCACATTCCTGCATGTAGCAACCCTCCCTTAACCTATGCCTGAACTTCCTTGTCTAAATACCCTATAAAAGTTGTGTTCAAATTCAGCTCGGGGGCTCTCTGTTCTTCAAGATCAGTGAGTACCAAGTGCGAGTCCCAAGTGGGTGGAATAAAAATCCCCTAGCTTGATTGCATGAGAGAGCGTCTCTTGGAGTCTTCTTTCACGTCGCGTGTTTCTCGACCCTAACAAATATAATATATTGACTTCCTCCAAGTCTGGCTGGCAAATCTCCAACACCTCAGATTCTTTCCCATAGTTCCTATCTCTCTCCATAAGTTCCACCTATCCTCTCCAACCTATGGCCACTCACTTCTTTATTAAACTAATGAGAAGATGCCTTAGGCAGGAGAGGAAAGACACATCTTCAAATAGTACACAGGAAGATTGTCTCAGCAAAATACCTTTGCTCTGTCTTCTTCATTGCTTTATTTTCTAGTGGAATCCTAAACATTACTTGGCATATCTTCATATTGATTTAATTATATATTTTTATATTAGAATATATGATGATATGATCTGTCTTATTAACTGAACTATTTCTTCCACTGAGAAATAATATTGGTTGAATGAATGAATGAATGATTGCTCTTAAATATGTTTAAAATTAAATAAAAGATGACGTTTTCACACTTTGGATTAAGGAAATTCAACAAATCCTAATTTTGTTTCTTATATGGATCAGAGTCTTTAGGGATTACTGGATTTGCTTTTAGGATTTTGGAAAAGAGTACTCTGCTGAAAATCAAAAGTACTAAAATACTAAAGTGACTTTTTGTTGTCTTATATATGGAAGCCAGTTCCACCCTGTGAGGGGCAGCGTGGCTCTCCCCACCGTGGAATAAACATTTGCAGTTCTGCAGCTAGACTGTCCAAGGCTTGTCCTTACATTCTCCTTAAACCAGCTTAGCTTCTTAGCAATTTCCATTCTTGACTCGTGACTGAAATATGATCCCTCATTTGTTTATGTTTATTTTATTTTTGTATGACAGCCATGATTGTTTCTATTTTCAAACTTTCTTATTAACAAATTTGGAAATACGCTTCTCAATTGGGCGAGACTTATTTTGTCAGCACATGTACAGCTGGCCTCTGCATGCCCTTGAACCTGTTTGTTCTGTAGATGAACTAATATCTGAGAAGTAAATGGTATGTCAGTAAAAGAGAAAGAGAGAAAAGAGAGAGGGGAGAAGATGTTGGAAGAAGGTGAAGAAGCAGTCAGAGTTGGGGCCACTAGGATAGAAGGCATAATGGAGAATATTTGCTAATAACCCCACAGACTCTGTGGTGCAGACATTACCTTAGAAGAGGGCCTTTCGTCAGGAATACTGAATTAATATCCACTCTAAGACACTGTTTATGTTCACAGAGCAGTGCCAATCAGGTCTGATGCTTAGTTAGAACTCTCAAAGTGAGAAAATTCTTTGGATTTACAGGTATTAAAAATAATTGAAAAAGATCAGTTGGATTGTAGAATTTGTCAAAAGATAAAAATAGTCCAAGGAGGAACATTTTGTAGGACAAATGTTTTTTAAAGGTCTGATGGGTAATGAGAGATAAGTATGATTCAGCTTCAGCAATATGTTCTAACACAAATGAGAGGGGATATAGATGAGGATAATGCTGAAGCCATACAATGAAACTCCTGTAACCTCAAAGATTTACTTACTATCTGGAGATATGATACACCAGTGCCTGTATGTGGTAAGGCATGTGCCCTTATGAATATGCAGTATTCGATGTTTGGGCAGAATAGAATAAAGCTACAAAAAAGTTCAGCAAGACAACCAAATTTATTGTCAGAGAGCATACCGGCCATTGCCATTGATTAGATTTTGACCACTGAGCAATAGTGCACGGATAGAAGCTATAACCTCAAGAAGGAACTTTATCCTTCTGACTGGTGACATAGCATTGTCTTACTCTGATAAAATTCAAGAATCTTAACTCTTATTTGTTGTCTCATAGATATTTTAGGTATTTTTGATCTCTAGTCAGAAGTGACTGGCTAAATAAAATGAAAGAACCTTTTTTTTCTTTATGAAAATGTAACAAAACTCTTTAAAAGTAGTTTTTCAAATATAGGTATGTGTGTATGTATGAATATATATGTGTGTTTTGTCTGCATGCATGTGTGTGTACCACATGCATTCCCATTTCCCAAAGAGCCAGAGGAGAGCCCTGGATCTCCTGGAACTTCTGGGAAAGATGGTTATAAGATGCCATATGGGAGCTGGGAATAGACTCCAGGTCCTCTGAAAGAGCATTAAGTGTTCTTAACTTCTGAGCCATCTCTCCAGCATCTTTTGCAGGCATTTATGACACACATTTTTAGGGTGTTTATTTGATGCTGCCAGGCCTTTACTTTCCATTTCTGAGTTGAAGATACAAATGTAAAGTTGACATAGAATCAAACAGTATCAAAAATAATTTTCTATGAGTAACAACTCACTTTATGAAATATGTTTTCATTTTTTAGTAGACAGTACAACAGCCACAGAACTGGGATATATGTTCATTCTCAGTGCTTGGAAAGGACCGGGAAGCCTGGAGAGAGAGATGGAATATCTGAACATATTTGTTACCATGCAGGTTCGTGTATGAACACATATTTAGGAGCAAAGGAATGGCAATTCTTTATGTTCACATCAATTTGGAGGTTAGGTATCTGCTTCCATAATGTGTCTATGTGCACACTGCCTTGTTTATTGTGTAATCCTTTATTCAAAAGGTATTAAATCAAGCCAGGGCTTTGCTTTGTGCTGTCTATTGATTTTCTCTTTAGTCCTACATTTTAACTTGACCTTCTCTGCTGGAAGGTTTATAAAATGTTAATCGGATAAGCATGACAAAGACAATGAACTTACTATCAAAATGGGTGTGGGTGGGTATGAAGCAAATTAAAAACCCATTGTGTTAAGTGATCCCAAGTTCTCCTTTCTGATCTCACCATGGCTACCAGAGGGCAATTCCATCACACAAGTTTCTTTTTGGCTCTGGTCCATAATGTCTAACCTACTTCATTGATTAGTCACATAAACTATTTTGCAATATTGTACCTCAGTGAGATCAACAGAGTGGTCTAACTACTCAACTCAACATTCAGAACAGTCCTGCCTATTTAAATTCAAATATATTATTTGCCATGTTACTGGGTTGGGCATCTCTGTACTCACAAATGCCCAATCCTAACCTATATCTTACAAACACAGTCCAGAAATGTGTTTCCTATATTTTCTTTGAGGGAAAAAAAAAAGCATCATTATTTATCCTTAACCTCATATCAAGCTCCATTTTTTACAATCAGAATTAGAGGCTCAATAATCTCTCTCTCTCTCTCTCTCTCTCTTTTTTTTTTTTTTTGCCTACAGTAACATGTATGCTTCTCCACAGAAGCCCCTCAGCAGACTTGTGTGACAGTTGACATTATTCACATATACAGATCAACGGAGGCTTTGCTTTCTCATGGAGAATGATTTAGAACATGTTTCTGAATCACTGCCTGTTACTGAAGTCAAGTTAATTAGCTAGCTAATGACAAGGGCTGTTCACAATCAAAGTAGTCAAAAATACCAAGTTTAGTAATTAGGCCATATAATTTCTTACAGCTCAGTTTTAGAGTGAAAAGCACTATTATTTCAGGCAATTTTCTTCAAATAGTTCTTTATTCAAAGCTAGGAAGTTCATGGTGTATTCTTACGGCATTCAAAGCTTGAGGTGGAGTGTGTAGGTTAGAAAGCAGAGTTCCCTCCTGGATTTTGTGTGAAATTGCTTGTAAGGCAGCCTCCATCTATATCCACTTCCCCACAAACCATTCTGAGGAGCTAACATTCACTCTTTGTCACCAATGTTCTTTTCTGTAAGAGTCACCACACAGACTGGAACACAGCGAAACAATCTTTGTTGGGCAATTTCAATGATTCTATAATTATAGAAAGCCATGTTTCCCCTCTATCAACTCAGATACTCATTGGCATTTCAATGCTAAGACAAAAGTGTGTGTGTGTGTGGGGGGGAAGAGATTCCCTATATTTTCATTTTAAGAATGTCATATTAACAGAATCTACAAAGCAAACACAGATAATGTCACCAGTGTGAGTTGACACATGGTATAACCAGTGGCTGTGCAAAATTCCAGCCCGCAAGCACTAAAATAGGCTAATTTCATCTTTCCCAGCTGCCTGCCTTTCAAATTCTTTATCTCAGCTATCAGGGCTGAATAAATTTCATCTCCCACACTACAAGTAATGAGCAGGCAATGACTTATGAAACACAGAGACTGAGTTAAGACGGAATTAGAATACAATTTTAATGAGACAGAGCTGCTAAAGTGGAAATGTTATTCCTTTGACAGACTTGGCAAAATATCCAATATTATTTCAAATGCTCTTTCCGTTCTACAAAGAAACTGTCAAATATTAAAATAAAAAGGAAAAAAAATCCAACACTCAGTGCTCTGAAGAATTCTTTAGGGGCAGATTGTTAATGTGATTATAAGGTAAAAAATACTTATTAGAGAAGTCATTTAAGAGAAAGAGCAAGTGTGACTAAAAATGTAAACGTGTTAAGTGTAAACACTCCTTGGAAAACAAACATCTTCCGTGTCTCTGGAAAGGTAACATTGTTGAGAAATACCTAGAACAGAGAAAAAATTTCTTTGTTCTGCTTAGATGGAAGGCTATAAAATAGTATTATTTTTGGCTTTGACATATTCTGAAAACAAGCTGATATAAGCTGGTGTTAAAATAAGATAGACTCCACAAGCTTTTCTTTCTATTATTTGTAGTAAGAGGTTTCTGGCCCAGACTTTCGGGCCCAACCTCAAGGTTTAGGACCCACAGACCCGCAGTCTCGCAGTCCCACAGTCCCACAGAGAGACACATATGCTTTCAATAGTTTTTAGGCTGATCAGCCTAAGGCCCAGGCATATCACTTGCTAGCTCTCTACCCTTCATCTAACCCATGACTCTTATCCTGTTCAGCCACGGGGCTCGGTACCTTTTCTCACAGCAGCATGGTTGACCTCTGTTTCTTCTGGCTTTTCTCTGGCATTCTGCTCTGTTCTTCTTGTTCCTAGAGTTCTCCTAGTCTGGTAGCCCCTCCCACACTTCCTGTCTGCCTTTGGCCAATCAGTGCTTTTTATTAAACCAGTGGGTGGGACAATTATTTACAATGAAGCAACACAATCCCCCTATAATTATTTTTATTGAATACAGCAGGAAACACCTATCAGAAAGGGACCTGCAGAGGGCAGCTGTCCTTGGTTAAGAAAGGCTTACACCCAAAATAAAAGCATTTAAGTTTACCCTTAAAAAAAAAACAATCAAAGCTGGGACTGGATGTGGTGCCTTTTGCCTTGAATTCCAGAACTCATGAAGCAGAGGCAAGTAGATCTCTGTGAGTTTGAAGCCAGCAAGGTCTACTTAGAAAGCTCCAAGACAACTGGGACTACATAATGAGATACTTTTAAAGGAATACAACAAAATCATGTAGGAATGGCTAGACAATCAGGTGCCGCTTGCCACTAAGACTAACCTCTAAGAGTTCCTTTTCCAGGAGAGAACTGACTTCACAATGCTGTTCTCTGCCGTCTACATGAATGTCCTGGCCCTCATACACCTCTGTACCTCCTCCACCTCTCTTAATATATAATAAATAAATATAAGTTTAAAAAAATAAGGTATTTATCCCATAAAAATTTGAATGCCATAAAGTCACAATGAAAATACTGGACTTCTGTCTTTGCAGACAAGATGAAACACTGGGTGGGGAATGAATGAGCTGCTTAGGAAATTCGCACACATTCTTTGACTAAAACCCATTCTTCCAGACATCCTCCATTAGCAAAGGAAGTCTTCTCTGTGTGCTTCTCCCTCCCAGATCCACCCCTTAACCCTCCTACCATGGTTTCAGTCTTTTAGTGATTACTTCTGGTGGTGTATCTAGTGTATATAACATCTGTGATTTGCTTCAGGCACTCAGTATTTATAGGGAGGCTCACAGCAGGTACCACTTAGAAAAGAGGCCCTGTGAGCATGAGTTCTCATGTGTCATCCCCTGACCCGAGGGCCACCCTGCACTGGCTGCCCTGTCACATCACATGTCCACAACTGATAAACAGTGCTTGGGTGCTTGGCCAAACTTTTTATGAAACAATAAGTGTATCTGCTTTTCTCTACAAAGATGTATATGTGTTTTGAAAGCTATATGTAGATATCTAATTCTGTAAGCAAATCACACACACACATATACACACATATACACAAACGCATACACACTCAGACACACACACATACACAAATGCATACATACATACACATACACACACACTCCTAACACCCCTAGTACTTTTCTATGTTGTTTGGCAGTCACCCTGTACTCTTGGGCTCCCAGGTTCCAAATTCACTTCCTAGACTTTGAAGTCTGGATCACTGCAGCGAGATGAAATTTCCTGGACAACCAACAATGTTGGGAAAGTTTTGTTCTGTGAAAATAAATTTGATAGCCACGAGGCCTGTACATGTATTTTACTTTTAACTTCCAGTAATGCTGACCTAAGAGAGATGTGTTGTCCCCATAAATTCCCCATTTTGTAAACATAGAAACTCAGTTAACAGGATATAATGGAGCTAATTATAATTTGTGAACCCCTCCTACTTCCCCTCCCCCCACCTTTTTTCATCCCCTAGAGAGTTATTATCCAGCATCATTCCCCTGGAGCACCAGTGATTGCTCAGTCAGGATCTTCACTCTGTTTATCCACGTACCTCCTTGAGCTGCCTTCAAGCTGTGGAGATCAACCCTGAGAAGGCCAAGGACATAAGGGACAAACTGAGAGTTTCCAAGCTGTCTCTTCAAGCATGACAAACCAGTCATATTATGGTTTTTAAGACAATCCTTTCAAAGGCGTAATTAAACTTTTTTTTTTTTCTTAAAGTAACACATTGTATTATATACATAAATTATTCAGATTTGTAATATGGATTTCCAGTTCATGAACAAATGGCAAAAATGATAAAATATGAAGCTGCCACTACTACCACGCTGTTCACTGACTAAACATGGGGAGGGGTCACATTATTGGCTTCTGTGCATTTGAAATTACTTAGGACATTTCCTTGTTAATAGGTAACATAAATGTAACTGGGCTTTCAATATTGTAGATACTAATAAGAAAAGATGTGGTATGTTAAGTACTGAAATCTGATAAAATTTTAAGACTTCTGTTCACAAAAGTCAGAGGTGATCTTCTGACTGGCTTTGGACTCTGATGATGAAGAGCCTCCTTGCAATTTCAGTGCCTAGAATTGTAGATGACACATCCCATTCATCCATTCTCCACCAGCTCCTTCTTCCAGTTCAGTGGTTTCCTTTTGATTATTATTGTTGTTGTTATTATTATTTAATATGGCAACATCTCATGAAGTCCAGGCTGGCCTGCAACATACACTGTAGCCAAGGATGACTTTGATTTTTTCATTCTGTCAAATGCTAGGAGCACAGGTGTGTCCTCCTCACCTGGTTTATGTGGTGCTGGGGTGGAACCAAGAGCTTTCTGCACGTTGGGCAAGCACTAACCAACACACACACACACACACACACACACACACACACACACACACACACACACACACACACACACACATACACACACACACACACACACACACACACACACACACACACACACACACACACGACTCATCTTAAGCATTTTAATTTTCCAGAATTCTGTAGCATTAAACATATTCACATTGTTTTATGTGGCAAATTTCCCATTTTTTTTAAATATGAAGAAACTGAGATTTTAAACTTATCTGATTACATTTTCACTTATTTATTTAAAAATATTATTATTTTTTTTTCTTTTGGGGCAAGGTTTTAACTTTGTAGCTCAGGCTGACCTCAAACTTATATATAGCCTGGGCTTGCCTAGAGCTCTTAATCTTCTTATTTAGCCTCTGAACTGCTGAGATGCTATAAAATATTAGTGGAAGATGTGTTACATTTGCTTCTGCTGTGGAATGTTTGTTTGGTGAGGCAAAGGTGTGTTACATTCTTTTATGTTGCATTAGGTTAACTCTGTGAAGCTGTGTTACTTTGCCCGCCTAAAACACCTGATTGGCCTAATGGAAAGCTGATTGGCCAAGCACAGGATAGGAGAGAGAACTAGGCAGAGCTGGCAGGCAAAGGGAATAAATCCAAGAGAGAAAAAGGAAGAAGAGGAGGAGTGAACCAGGACCCATCCACACAGCAACACAGCCAGCCTCAGAGTAAGGGAAGAGACAGATAGAATAAAGAAAGGTAAAAGCCCACAGGCCAAAGGTAGATGAGATAATTTAAGAAAAGCTGGCAAGAAACAAGCCAAACTAAGGCTGGGCATTTATAAGGAAGATTAAGTCTGTGTGTATTTATTTGGGAGTTGGGTGGGGGAGTCCCCAAAAAGAAAAGAGTAATAAAACCAACTACACCAAGATTAAATACACAGGCATACCTGACTTTTGATTTTTAGTTTTCATCTAGCTTCGGATGTGGTGATACAGAAATCTGTATATGGTAATTATTATACTTTCCCTATAAAACAACTATTTCTCATCAAAAACACCTATGTTCACAAATGTGGTACATAAAACGCTCATTTTCTGCTACACATAACATTAATAGTGAGTAATCACCCAGAAAATAGGGTGTTTAAAGATCATCCTCCACCATGAGATGCTGGATGAATATGCTTTAAACCCAGAGCTCTGACTTGGTTACAGATGGAAGATAGCAGAATGTATAAAGATAGTTCTCCAAGAAGCTGATTATGTTGGAGACAACTAGATTACACGCTTTTCGCACACAAAGCGACTTGTGAAATGCTCTCTGGATAATTGAGGTCAGAGTGATTCTTTGGCATCTAATCTGGCACTTCTCTGCCTCGTTTGGAAAGTTTAGATGCAGCCACACTATTAGAGGAGGGAGACTTATTTTATTTGAAGTTACTACTTTGTCTATTAATTGCCACACAATTAATGTATGTGAAGTCACAAGAGGTAAAAAGAAGTTGACACCAAAGGCAAGTTTTCTCCAAGTCCTTGTCTCTGAGATGGGAATGGACCTTGGTGGTAGACAACCTGCTTGGGAAAAACAAGGCTGTACTCAATTCCCAGAACTGTGAGAACAATCAAAAGAAATCTTTAGCTCTTCCTGCACATGGCCTCATCAGTTCAGTTCACTGATAAGTGAACGTCCACTTAAGCTAGAAGTAGAGAAACAAGGTCAAAGTGCTCGGCGTTGCTAAATTTTTCTTCCTAAATGATCATTAATATTGTTCTTTCATCTTTATTCCCTATGTATAAATAAAAATTTTAAAAGTGTTTGTGTGTGTGTGTGTGTGTGTGTGTGTGTGTGTGTGTGTGTGTGCGTGTATCGGTCAATGGACACCCGTGGGAGGAAATTCATTCTCTCCAA
This sequence comes from Phyllotis vaccarum, assembly GCA_033318265.1. Classification (NCBI taxonomy): domain Eukaryota; kingdom Metazoa; phylum Chordata; class Mammalia; order Rodentia; family Cricetidae; genus Phyllotis; species Phyllotis vaccarum. Next base: position 33,117,060 of record JARWLC010000009.1, on the reverse strand, counting down.
GAAATGAGTCAGGGATAGAAACTCAGGTTACAAAGCTTGCCGGCAATTGCTTTGACCCACTGAACCATCGCCAAAGCCCATACTATGTTCCTTATTGTCCAATCATCTTGACAAGTGAAGGTCACTTTACTTCAAACCACCTCCAAACATTCTCATCCCTAGGAGACTGGGGCATTATTAATATTTTGTCAAGAAGAACTCACGAAGGATGAAGTCTTTCTCAGGTAAAAATGAAAGGTAGGTTCCACTGTGCACCATGAAAGGGATTCTGTGTCTTCTATAGAGTCGAGGATCAGCTGTCTGCTTCCTCTCTGTGTGAACACCTGATTGAAGCACCCGCTGTGATCTGGAGTTTGAAAGTTATTGAAAATGGCAACAGAAGAGCCTGCTTTCAGAGCAGGGAAAACCAAGCTACAGCAGCCGTCACTCTTCACTTGGACGGACTATTGTGGAAGGGGAATGTCACTGAGGAGAGCCAAGGAAGAGAGACAGAAAGGCTTTCCTGGGATATGACCCACAGCCCCGAAAGCATCAACTACACAGATATCTTCTTTTTGATCCATTGGCTTAAAGACAACTCATGGCATTAAAAGCAAAAATGTAGGAGGTTCTTTCCGAAGTTAGAGCTTAGTCTATGTAACTGGATCTTATTTGTCTGACGATGTTAATTAGAAATACCTTTTCTACATTTCTTGGCCTGATAGGAATAAGTGTATGGCAGAGAACTCTGCATCATTCAGTCACCCAGCATAGCTTCAAATTAAAGAGACTTAGCTCCTCAGGAGTGAAAGGCAACCATTTCTCTCCTGAGAATGTGGTTTTATTTCCATAATTATTCTCAGTTTCTGAACACGTGAACACTTAAACATTCTTTTTCTCTCCCCATCCCCTTGCTAACCTAATTCATTAAAAAAAACATTGTGTATAAGGCACTTTTACTTTGTGTTGCATTGCAACAAAACTGTTGACAGGTCCATAGGTGTCTCTTGGACGTACACACTCTCAGACATGGAGATGTTATTGTGACTGCCATGATGGGACTCAGACATCAGATAGACCCTAATAGCTGGTCAAAAGACAACAGTCCATCTGCACACACTGGCTCCCTGTGCCCAGAGGCACTAGCTCAGCACTTTGGCGTGCGCCATGAAGTCCCAGGTCATTAATGAGACAGCAGCACTCCATCCATGATGGTGGACCAGGCAGAGGGTACCATATTCTCAGAGTCATTAAGAGATAGTCCCTGGTGGTCCCTAAGACAAGTTGGGAAAGCCTTTGCTGATAGGCAGCGTTACTTTTGAAAATCTGTCTTGCTAAATTTGATTTACTCCAGACCTTCCTTTCAACCTCAAAGTCCCTTCCTCGGCGTGAACTGGACAGTTAGAGAGTGTTTATTTAGTGACCTGAAGTGGAAAAGATAAATTTCCAAAGACTCAACTGTTTTAATAAAAATGAGTGGAAGTGCTTGTGATGTGGCAATCGGGTGCCTGTCTGCAGGATAATTTTGAATGAAGTGTAGTATAAGGCAATCTACTCACCCTAGTTTCTACTCCTTTTGAACACTGATGGGCCTCCACAGCCAACAGATTAATGTCCTTGCTGATAGACTGGATAGTTCTTCCAATTAGTTGGTACCTCACAGGACAAGTCTTGCAGGAGGCTGGGTGTCATCATTTATATTCTACGCCATGGAGCCTCTGAAGATTCAGAGCCTCTTTTTCCTCTTGCTTCAAATTTGATAGCAATAGGCCTGCTAACGGCGTACAGCTCAGCCAAAGATGGAGTGCTAGTCTAGAGAGACTCAAAATGGCTCTGTCGTTTTCTAGATGACAGCCTCTATTTTCCACTGGCTTTGGCACACGTGCTATCATCCATCTCTGTCAAGAAGACACTTGCTGATGTGGTGGCTAGAAGCGCTTTTGTTAAAGACACGTGATCACAGTTCATCAGTCTTCTGAGAGAGTTGTTGATTTTGTTAAACTAAGTTTAAACTCCGCTGTGGCTTCCTGAGATGACATCTATTTTTATTAGATATTGTCATGATTATTTATACCATCCACAAAGCCTAGACAAATAGAAAAAAGACAAGTTAATCAGCTTATGGGGTAGAAATAAAATAAAGGATATAACACAACAGGATATGCTTTCTAACTTTATTTTACTTATGGCCATACTTAGTTAAGAAATGACTTGCTAAAAAGGATAGTAGTAAAAAATAAAATAAAATTCAAAGGGCAGGCAAAATGGCTCAGTGACTAAAGGCATCTGCTACCAACCCTAGTCTGAGTACCTGAATTCTGTCCCTCGATTCCATGTGGTGGAAAGAGGGAGTCTACTACTGAGGGTTGTTCTCTCACCTCTACATGAATGTCACAGCAAGTGACATGCACACAAATAAATAAATAAATAAGTAAACAAACAAACAAATAAACAAATAAATAAATAAATACAATTCATTGTAGTGTGTGCTTCACAACACACAATGTATGCCTTTAAAAAATTATAACTCAAGCCAGGAATGGTATTGCATGGCTTTAATCTCTGTACTCAGGAAACAGACTGTGGATCACTGTGAGCTATAAGCCAGCCTATTCTAATTAATGAGTTCCAGGACAGCAAGGGCTTCCTAGAGAGATGCTGTCTCAAACAAACAAACACAAACAAAAATTTATAAATCAGTGTGTTATAATTTATGAATTTAATATAATATAATGTGTTATAATTTATTTATAATGTGTTAATTTAATATAATATAATGTGTTATAATTTATTTCAAATGACAATCTGAAATGTCCTTGGTTCAAATTTAGTTTGAAGAATAAATTTTTATTTATATAGAAACATCTTTAATTTTGTGATATTATCTCAGTTTTGACAGTCCTGTTCAAACCTTTGTGGTTCACGGAAAATTTGACTAGAATTTGTGTGGATTTTATTTTTTAGTGGGATTTTCAATGGAACTCAGGGCCTGGAACATATTGGGTAAGTACCCCACCATGGAGTTGCATTTCCACCCTAAGCGATCCTTATCTGATAGATATCAGCAGATTGAACCACTTTACAAATCTCTTCTGAGCCCATATCACTGCGAATCTTTTTGTTATATAGAAGCTCACAGTCAAAAGAACTCTTGATGTGTCCCACACAAGGACATTTCATCTTAAAATTTTTGTTGTGCTGGGTGTGGTGGTCTTTTATCTTAGTACTGTGGACAAAGAAGCAGGAGGATGTTTATGAATTTCAGGCCAGACTGATCTATATAGTGAATCGAAGGACAGCCAGAGCTACATAATAGACCATGTCTCAAAACAAAACAAAACTCTGTGTGTGTGTGCATGCATGTGTGTGTGCATGTGTGTGAAAGCTTGTGTGTGGAGGTCAGAGAACAATTTTATGGTGTTGGTTCTATAGTTCCACCTTTTTCTTGGTTCCAGGGATTGAACTCACATAACCAGACCTGCTTGGAAGCGCTTTTACCCAGTGAACAATCTTGCTGCTCCTATATCATTTATATTCAAAATTGTAAAAAAAGGTTTATCCGCATTTAGTACAGACACATTAATTTTTTCTTTTAATTATATTGTATTTTATGTGTATGGTGTATATGTGAGTTTGGTACACATGTGGAAGGCTGAGAATAGTTTTGGGAGTTGGTTCTGTTCTTCCACTGTGAGTTCTGGGGATTGAATTTGAAGAGTCAGGCTCGTGTGACAACACGTTAACTTACTGAGCCACTTGGATGATCTATAATTTTTTTCTTTCTTTGTTATACTATGGATTGAACCCAACACCTCCTTGGTGTTAGGTAAGTGCACTGCCACGGAGCCATCTCCCCAGCCCTAAGACAAAAGAGGTCCTAAATGTTGAAATGGAGATTTGTGCCCAGCTGTCCTCTCTCAGCCTTGCCAGTGAGCACACACCCCCTTCTCTCTCTTCTCTTCTCCTCCCCTCATCCAATCCCAGACTCTAGACTCTCCCTGACAGCTGCTGGGAATCCACTGGGTGGCCTTATTCATGAGCATGAATGTGGGGGAAGAGAGCCCGAAGGGACATCTCTTGGCAGCTGTCTCCCTTCAGCCTTTTAAAACTGAATGGCTGTGACAGTCACCAGAGACATGGCTGGTCAGAGCTATTTTGAGATTTACCATCCACCAGAAGCCCTGTGATAAAGAAGTGAGCCAAAAGCAGCAGGGAGGGTCACACAGTCTTCCTGGAGGTTTCCGTTAGGGATGATGCATGTGAAGTGGCTTATTGGACTTAGAACTGCTTCCTTCAGAGCTGGTTTACTTGGGTCCACTGCTCCAGGATTTTTTTATTTAGCAAACTACTGAAATGGTCACAGAGGGAAAGAAATGGACTGGAATGTCACTGATATCAGAAAATAATGTCCCATCTGTAAGCAACCAAGAGAAGGAGCATAGTGATTGAGGTGAGGCAGTAGGTAGAGATCAAAGGCCCTTCTGAAAGCAAACGTTCCCCAAACAAACAAATAATGGATGGAGGGCTGGGGATGTATGTCAGCATGCAGGAGGTCCTGAGTTCAATTCCCCAGCATCCCAGAAGCCAGGTGCATGCCTACAATCCTAGGCGGGTCAGAAGTTTAGAAGGTCAGCCTTGACTATGTAGAGAGCTTGACACCAGCTAGCCTGAGCTGCACAAGATGTTATAGGGACCCAGGAGAGATATAATTGACTTGGTCTGGAAGGAACTACTATACAAACTTTAAGGTAAAGAGTGTTTATCTTTCTATTTATTTAGTTTATTCTTTGACACAGGTGCTTATGTAGCTACAGTTGACCTAGAGCTCACAGAGGTCAACTTTCATCTGCCTCGTAAGTATTGGATTTGGAGTAGTGAATTACTGCACACAGTAAGGAGTAAAATGTCTAAGGAAAATGAAGCAGTTTCAATAAAGGTTATCTAATTCATTGTACTGACACCCAGGCAGTCCTTTCTTGTTTGTTTAATTTTTATTTTATTTTTATTTTTGAGACAGAGGGGTTTTTTTTTTTTTTTTTTTTTTTTTTTGTGGCTGTTTTGGAACTTGCTCTGTAGACTAGCCTGTAATCCGACTCATAGAGATCTTGTATGTCTGCTTCCCAAATGCTGGGATTAAAGGGATGAGCCTTCAAGCAGCTTTAACTGAAGGGAAAAGCTGGTAGTAGGAGAGCGTTTATACTTTTTAAAGACTCTTACCAACAAGATTTTTGTCTTTTTGAAAGCCAAAATTTATGTTACTTTATGAGCATATAGACACACAATTCTTTGTTCTAATTTTATGTTAGACCATATGTTTTGTTTTGCCTGTGTGGTGGTTTGAAAGAAAAGGGCCCTCAAAGGGAGCAGCACTAGTAGGAGGTATGACCTGGTTGGAGTGGGTGTGGTCTTGTTGCCGGAAGTGTGCCACTATGGAGGCGGGCTCTGAGGTCTCTTGTATGCTCAAGTCATACCCTGTGAGATAGTAGACTTCCTGTTGCCTGCATATCAACATGTGGCAGCTCTTTTTCCAGCATCATGCCTGCCTGCATACTGCTGTACTCCCCACGATGATAATGGAAAAATCCTCTGAAACTGTAAGACACCCAGGTAAGTATTTTCCTTTATATTGGTTGCTGTGGTTGTGGCGTCTCTTCACAGTCTCTTCATAGAAACCTTAACTAAGACAGCCTGCCTCTGTGCTTGTACCCCACCTGCATGCCTGGTGCCCGGGAAGGTCAAGGGAAGGTGTTGGATCTTGTGGCACTGAATTTACAGATGGTGTGAGCTGCCAGGTGGGTGCTAGGAACTGAAACCTGGTCCTTTGCAAGAGCAGCAAGTGCTCTGAACTGTGGAATCATCTATCAATCCCCAACATCTTTTTGGAAAAAGTAGCAGCAGATGAATCTTTTTTAGCCTGGCTCTTTGACTTTTGTTTAAAAAAAAAAAAAAGAAAAGAAAAGAAAAGAAAAGAAAGGGAACAAGAAAATAAAATTTAAAACCAACCACAATGCACATAAACTTCAGCCCCATTAATTTGAACAAGACGTTCCCGTGGTAATCCTTTGAGTTTGTTATTTTTTTTTGTTAATTTATTGTTTGAGACAGAGTCTCACTAAGTATCTCTGTTTACCCTAGAACTCCAGATATAAACCAGGCTGCCTTTGAACTCACAAAGATCTGCCTACCTCTGCCTCTCAAGTAAACAAGGTGAACAATTCCTTCCACGTACACACACACACACACACACACACACACACACACACACTGTGCCTTTTGACCTCATATGTTGTACCACTTGATCATTCCTTTTAGCCCACCCAGGTACAGAGGTACATGCTGGCGATACTTTGGGCATTTACATTCTAGCTGTAGGTTTGTTTCTAAGCCTGGAATAGTGTTGGAAGAGGTTATAAATGGGGTCTATAGAGATGGACGATACCCTTAAACATCCAGTATAAGCATGTTGCCAGGCTCAGCATCACATGGAACTGACCCTGGCTTTCTTTCTCCTCACTGCACACACATCAAGTCCTTGTATTATTTAGAAAGTTCTCCTTCATCTCAAACTCCTCTTCCTTTTCCCTCATCAATCTTATTAGAGTACAATAGTGCACTCAGAAAAATTGAATAATTACTACTTAAAATATGCAGAATTATTCAGAAAAATCCAAAAATATCAAATAATGAAAAAAAATTGATTTGAGGTCTTTCTGTGAAAATACAAGTTCAAGCACGCTACTTAGAGACTTAAAGACCCAGGGGAAATATGTAAACAAAAGCCAGATAAATGTAGTTTCATTAAGTTTCATAAATGTGTTTCATTAAATTCTAAAATGGCAAATAAGACCCAGAAGAACATCAAATTAACACACAGGTCATCGGATATCAGTGGTCACATTGCTGGAGAGTAATCGCAGATTAAGGATGGTTACTCTTCTCTGGGTAAGCACCAAGGATCATGGCCTCCTGTTTTCTTGTCTGTAAAATGTAAGCGAGGGTTTACCTCTAGGGTAGTGATGGAGATGGCAAAGCAGGTGTCATGGCCCCGTACTGCATTAGCAGCCAGAATCCCCCTAGTTCAGCCTCAAGGACTGTGGAGCCTACTCATCATCTAAGAGAATTTTATATTCCACATTGTTATATGTTTGCAAAAGCCCATGAGGCAAGTTAGTAAGTTAATCTTTTAAAAATGTGCTCTCCTAATGTCATGTATGTATGCAATGTACTTAACCTTTTCATCTCCTAAATGCCACCACATCCCCACATACTCCACTAACTTCATAACCTCTTTTTGTTCTTAAAAAACCCACTGAATTCCTACTAGCACTGACTCTATGCAGCTGAGTGGGGGCCATCCTCTGAACTGTAATCAAACTACCATGGCCCATATGTGTTTACAAAATGGCCTACCTTCCCTAGGAGCCATCTATTGCTAACAGCTTCTCAGCTAAGGTTTGTGTGAGCTCCTCCTTCACCTACTAGACAGTTGACTAGATAGACTTTGTACTGTTCTTGTATGGGCAACCACAGCTGCTATGGTTTAAGTGTGCACAGACTGTGAGTTCTCTCTGATCTCTCGTGTTGGTAATATTTCCATTCCCACCTCCCATCATTCCATGTTCCCTGAAGCTTCTCTCTCTCTCTCTCTCTCTCTCTCTCTCTCTCTCTCTCTCTCTCTCTCTCTCTCTCTCTCTGTGTGTGTGTGTGTGTGTGTGAAAGCCTACTTTAGGACTGAACATTCTCTGCACTTTAATAGTCGAGTCTCTGTATTAGTCAACTTTATTTTTCATGACTCTATCAAACCTCTATTGTTTCTTATCTTCATATTCAGGAGATGTCAAATAGATTCTGTGACTCTAAGAATTCGCTGTCCGCTCGTCAGGTGTTGCTGCAAAGAATAGGAGACAAACCTGTAGTTGTCTGGGATTGTTCTGTAGAACTGATCACCTCAGGTTTTGATCACCTCAGTTTTGTGGTTTTAAGAAGACTCTCTTTAGGGTAAGGTCAGCTTCTGGTGATGTGTTCCCTAGCAAACATTAGAAGGTCTTTTGGAAAGCAATAGTATTTTAGTTATTTTTTTTTCTCTTAGCAAGACTTCGCTCCCTATTTCTTCTAAGCTTGTCCAGGGCGCTGGCTCTTCAGACCCTCCTAGGATAACCTGATGTTGATAAGCAAGCACCACAGTCTAATTACTCTTTTCTTCATACACCAATTTTGCCCCCAGTAAGCCTCTTCTTGCTATAGTCAGCTGTGTGGAGTTGATGAAGTCCTGAATAAATGTGTATTGCTAACTTTAGCACAGTCACGACAAGGTCCCTAATGCCTCAGACCCATTGGAATGGCAAGGCCTTTTCTGGATTAGACTCAGAGGTATACCAAAGTCTTCTCCTGGTATGGATGTGGATGAAGGGTTGAAATGAGATAATATTCATTCTTGTTTATGTTCTTTCTAATAAGCCCCGTGAATTTCTGGGTTGCTGTTCCTGCATCTCCATCAGAGCATATGGCCTACTTAAAACTCAGCTCTTCTGTGTGTATGTCTGTATTTCTTTATCCCCCAGTCATTCCAGTTAGGCCAATCCCAAAAAGACGCAGGTTATGACCATCAACTACACTCTCTTTTAACTCTATTCCATGTGTTGAAGATAAAAACCACTCACAAGCAGCAGAGGTTATGATATGAGGATCAATAGCAGGTTCCAAGAGAGTTCTGCTTCACCACCATGTCTGGGTGACTGTCATCAAATGACCAACTTACAATATTTAACTAGTTTATTCTCCTTGTTTCTACTCATCAAGTTTTAGGCAATTGTCAAGGTCAGAAATTATTTTAATTTTTGAAGAGATCTACAATTCTCAGTGCGGATGTTGGGGATTTACAGTAAGGTTTAACTTGATTTTGTTGGCAAACGTTTTACTGCCATCATGCAAAGTTTATGAAAGCTCATGTTTTTTAGTACTTTTGATCTCAGACTTTTGGAAATGCACATTTCCTGTGTTTCGAGTTACAAGTGTTGCAAGTGTGTTGATGTTAATCAAAGCTTTTGTAAACAGTTGGACAGATTTTATTCCAACATCCATAACAAAGTATGTTACCTTTTGTAATTCTCATAATTCATTGAAATGTTTATCTAGTTCACTTTCAAAGAACATTTTGTATATGATTCAAACTTTGCGATGCGATCCATGTCACAAAGAGGTTATGTGTAATATGGAGGGGTTAATGAATTTCTTGTTTCTTCATGTGAATAAAATGGCTACAATGAAATAAACATTTTACAGGATCTAACATGAAGCAAAAACTAAGAATTCAAGACACAACCTAAGATTTTAAAATTTCTCATGAAATTTTGCAACAAACTTTTGGTATACAGTAGGAGTCAAGAATTTAGAAAGTATGTAGTTTTGCTTATTTCTCCTTTGATGTATATATTTTTGTCAAAATGATCCTGGGTGAATTTGTGTATGTGTGTGTGTGTGTGTGTTCTGAGTGTAAAAGCTATAATTATAGCCTATCTAAATTTGGGGTATGTATTAATTTTGCTTATTGCTAAGGCAAAATACCTGACAAAATCATCCTGTTGAAGAAGGGTGTAATTTAGCTGTCAGTGTGAGGATACAGTTCATCATGGCAGGAAAGTCACAGCAGCAGGTCACACTGTGGAGAAATAGACCAATGAATGCTGCTCAGTCTGGGATCCCAGCTTGCAGTAAGGTACTCATCCACACTTAGAGTGAGTGGTCTCACACAGAGTAAGACAGTCTAGAAACTCCCTTATAGATATGTCCAGAGGTTTGACTCATGGGTGATCCTAGTTCCTGTCAGGCTGGCAATTACTATTAACCATCCAAGTTCTAGAGAAAACACATCTGAGAAGGAAGGACCACTGGTGGGTGACAGGCTTATCAACCATAGGACCAGCAGCGACTCCATCACTGTCACTGATGTCACCAACATTCTCTTGGTAACCTTTGATATACCAAAACAGATAATGTTCAGTCTTGATTTGAATGTGTGTGGGATGTATAGACATGGAGAAAACTGCCAGTTCATCATAGGCTAGAATAGTACAAGCAAGTTCACAGTTCCGATACAAGAATAGTGGGGCATGCACCTTCTTGCTGGTTTGAGAGACCTTGACTATAATGAGCTATTCCCTTGAAGGGCTTGACTTATGTACAGGAAACAAAGGTGTAGACATGTTAGAGGGACATAGGTAGAACACTTGCTTGGGGTGAAATTGAGGGTCTAGCTGAATCTCAGAGGGTCCAGAAATGCCTTCCCCATCTGCTCTCAAAGACCCCGTAGATGACAGCTGTTCTCATTCACCTCTTAACTGTGTTCATCCCAAGGTTGCTAAGGAAATGTTGATTTTTTTCCTTGTCCCTTCTTCTGGCCCCCGTGCCCTGAAAAATGATGATGTCACTGCATCTGTCATCTCTGCTCCAAGCTGCTGGAACCACAGACGTCTGCATGCCACCAGAAGATAAATTTAAGCAATGAATGAAATTAAGTGTTATGCATAAGCTAATACTAATTTTGTAATGAGAAGTCCTGAAAATTATTGTGGACTGGTATAAAAAGATTTTCCAATATAAGTTGGGGAAATTAGTAAAGGAAATAGCATACTTTCAGCTTTAGATTTCAGCCAGAAGCAGGTAGCATTTGACTTAAAAGGTTTCTTTTTTTTTTTTTTTCAAAGGTTATGGAGACAAGGAATAGGTTCAAGAGAAGTTTAACAGATGAGCAATAGGGTAGATATGGAAGCCAGAGAGAAAAATGACTTGTAGATTTCCAGTTGGGTGTCCAATGAATAATGAATAGTGCAGAAATTGGAAATAAAGAATATAGATGGAGTAGAAGAAAATGCATTTGAGGTTGAAGTTTGGTGTAGATGTGAAGGATCATAGAAGGGATAGTGAGTGGACATTTTTCTCATCCACATTTTAGAAATAAATATATAACTTGGCAGGTACATGTGCGTACACAGAAATGTTTGTATATACCTATAAACAGATAGATGTATTATATTAATATATATCAAACAACATATAGCTTTGAAGAACACATTTGCATTTATAGATCATAAGGCACAAAGTGGCATGTAGCTGCTGAATAGAAGTGTCAGGAAGGCATTCTAAAAGTGGGGTAGGACCAAGTGAGGAAGTTCCTACCAAACATTTCAGTTTTGACAATTTTTAGCTTCTTTGTTGGACATTTATCTTTTATTATCACTTTTCAATATAAACGCACGGGATTTATAGTGTTTATTTCACACAACACATTCCATACATTTGAAACAAAAATACTCACTCATACTAGAACACTGGGAAATACAGATGAGAATAAAGACAATGTTTTTAATATGTAGACACTTTATTGTATTTGAGTGAGACCAACGCTTTGGCTATGGATTATAAACTTAAAAGCTGGTTGAAATGACCAGCCTACCCTATGCTCATTCGAGTTTGTGGATATGCAGTATGTATGGCTGTGTTGGAGGTGATGGTGATATTTCTCTCAAGGTAACAATGACAGCTCTTGGGCTGTTAATATGAAAATATAAGTGTGAGTGTGTTCCAGATACATGACAGTTTATTATTTTTGTTCAATACAGGCAGATGTTATGAAAAACATTGTGTCAGGAGAAATCATGATGAAAATATTTTCACTATGAGATACTCTGTGTGAAGATGTGAATCTTCATTTTTATCTGAAACCTCATTTTTTTCCAGAAAGTGCAAATGAAATGCATATATTTTAAAGCATTATGTAACCTAAACAAAAGAAATTAAAACCTAGAGATAATAATTTAATATCTACCTATATAAATATAGGTAATTTAGCTCCATTACAAAAATTGTTTAATTTTATTTACATGTATGTGTACTTTCTTGTATATGTGTGCACCATGTTTGTGTAGGTGTCCTTGTAGGCCAGAAGCTTGAGATTCCTAGGAAATGCATTTGCAGGCTGTTGTGAGCCTTGTGATACAGGTTCTGGGAACTGAAGCCAAGAGCAGTAAGTGCTCTTAACTCCTAAGCCATCTCTCTATCTCCCAATTTACCTTGCAAGAGGAGCAACGGTGATAAAATGAGCAAAGACAGATCTTTTTTCTTTAATAATTTTTGGGACAAAAGAATATTTCATTTTCCTAAACAAATGTAGACTTAGACCTATTCTCGGTATAAAAATTAACTGTGAATGAATTGTAAACCTAATTGTTGTACAAAATTATACAAAAACTAGAAGATAAAGTAGGGGCTAATCCCAATGACTTTGCGCTTGACAGTGACTTTTAGGTATAACACCAAAGATGTGTACTATGAAATAAGCAGTCAGTAAGATGAATTCCACTATAATAGAAAATTCTGCCCTGGAAAGAACAATGTCAGAGGCATGAAAATTCATGTAAGGACTAGAGGAAAGTTTGGAAAAGCTGTCATTCAAAATAAACATAGAATATGCATTTATTTTTAGGATAGAACAGAGACATCTCGCTTTACCACTGGCCCGCATTCCCAGCTTGAGGACTCTGCAACCCCAAATAAAAAAGGGCAGAAGACTCTTACAGACTCACCAAAGATGGTACAGATGGCAAATAAGCATGTGAAAATGCTTTCTATCACAGATAATAGGGAGACACAAATTAAAACAGTAGTAAGAGACATCACATATCTATTAGAATCACCAAGATACAGAAAATCTAGGATCCCAGGTGTTGGATCAGGAGAAACATTCCTCCATTGCTCCAAGGATGCAAAATATCACAGACACTCTGTAAGACAACTGTCAGATTTTAAAATCAACACTAAATCTCATACAAATAAAAATTATAACCACATGTCTTCGTATATGTCTAAAGGAATTGAAAGCCTATGTCTATATAAAAACCTGAAAATGGAGAATGGCTGTAACAGATTTATTCCTAACCGTTGGAATTTGGAGGCAAACAGATATCCTTTTGAGGTGGTAAAGTGATATACCCAGACAATGAATATTACATTATATTCAAAAGCTGCCAGATTATAAGACTTATACTTGACTATGTAATGCTAAGTGAATAAAGCTGTAGTCTGTGAGTTCAGGTAAGTTTAGATCAGAAAGAACATGAAGTATGATGCTGTCATGGTAGGCATATATCACTGCACAATTACCTAAACATAGGACATACAACAGCAAGTATGAGCAGTGATGCACACTTGGAAAGTGGTGCCCTGTCAATATGGAGTCATTGGTTATAACTGGACCACTCTGGTGTGGGGGTACTAATAATAGGTAGGTGATGCATGCATTGGGGTGGAGGTCTATGTGGAGTCCATAGTCCATATCTGTCAAATTTGCTACTAACCTAAAGTTGCTTGAAAAAAAACAAAGTACCCAAAACCATATCTCCTGGATACCTTCCATCCATGCCATCTTATTTCAACCAAATTGTTATTCCCTTCATACTGCTGGGCATACAATCATGGAAGCAAGAAGAGTTAAGATCAACTTAACTATTATGGTTTTATGAAATGTTACTATGAAACTATTTTTCTTTTGTTCTTTTTAATTTCCTTAGTAAAATTGCCTAGGGAGTTTATGGTTTTTCGTTTTTGTTTTTTTTCTCATTTAGGGATATGCAGAAAAATGTAAGCAGTGCTTGTGTCCTGGCTGGTTTGATGTCACCTTGATACAAGCTAGAGTCTGCTGAAAGAAGGAACCTCAGTTGAGAAAATGCCTCCATAAAATCTAGCTGTAGGTCATTTTTTAAATTAGTAATTGATGGGGAGGACCCAGCCTAATGTGGATGGTGCCACCCATGGGCTGATGGTCCTGGGTTCTACAAGAAAGCAGGCTGACCAAAAGCATGGCAGCAGTCCAGTGAGCAGCTCCCCTCCACGGGCTCTGCACCAGCTCCTGCTCCAGGTTTCCATCCTTCTAGGCTTCTTGTCCTTACTTCCTTCCTATTCTCCTCAGATTTTTTGGGTCACAGCGTTTCATCACAACAACAGAAACCCTTACAAGGACAAACTGCAATGATTTCTTACTCATTATTGAATCATTAATTTTTCCAGGTTTTCAAGTATCAATGCCTTATGCTTAGGATTTCAGTCCAGCTCAAATCCATATAACATATCGAATAATGTATATACTATATAATACATTATATATACATAATACATATAGTATATACAATAATGTATATACTATATACATATGGCTCTGTGAAGAAAGAAGGTGTAATAAATGAGTGCGTATGGAATATTTACCATCTGTCTAGCTATGCAGCCATCTTTGATCTTATTGTTCGAACCTTTAATTCATCCAAAGTATGTTTTGGTGTTGGGAATGGTGAAGGCAGAGAGCCAGTTTTTAAAAGGCTGAGTTTTAAAACATTAAGACTTTAATACTATCTTCCTCCTACTGTATGAGCCAATGGTTCTGGTGTCCTGCCAATGGCATCTGAATTCAAACACTGTGGTTTTATAGTAATCTGTGATAATCTCCATTGTAGCCTCAGACTCCTTTTCTTATGGAAAGGCTCAGGCTATTGGTCCTCTCTCAACGTTTTCTCTTTTAAGTGCGGAATTATGTGCAGAAGGTTTAGTGGGCAGCTTTTACATGAAAGAAATCTTGAATGGAAGCACCAGGAACAGTAAGGGCAGCGGTTCCAGCTGTTTTATTTAATGGGGTATTGGAATTATGGTAACTCTTTAGATGCGTCCACATGAAGGCAAGGCAGCTGGGGCTTTTATGGTCCCCAACCTGAAACACTGTGGAGCTTTGAATGAGATACTTCCTGCAGCAGGGAGATTTCTACTAAGGGTCTGAGCTGTGCTCTGCCAGGAAGTGAGCTTCCAAGGAGCTGTGGCATTTATTGCTTGCTCTGAATTGCCACTCTGGGTGGGCCAACCCAGTATCCACTCCAGTGCGAGGGAGAAATCAGTAACTGGCTAACTTTATTGTCACCTGTACATTGTGTCCTGATGTGGTCCTGCCCGAGAGCCTACACTATGCTTTGACTGTAAGACTGAAACAGAGATTTAAGGAAGTGTCTGGAAACTTTTAGCTATATTTACATTTGCAGTCAGTGTTTCTTCATCTCTGATTATCTGATGATTTTTTTTAAAATGGATATTTCATTTCTCCTATCCATAATGGAATACACATAGAAGAAATGATCCCAAAACAAAAACCCAGAGTTAAATGGGAAGACAATTTCCAGAAATATGCCAGATGGTGGTATAGTTTACTTAGCAAGTATACTGAATGTATTCCTCAAGTCAGTGCTTGATGAAGCTGTATAAGACACATGTCAAAGACACTCATCCAAAAGACACTGGAGACATTATAAAGTATGAAAAAAAAAACTTTTCCAGTTTTAAGGGACAGAGAAGGAAATCAAGTAGGACAAGTAAACAGTGAATTATTGGCTAATGTTGCTGGAGAGTCTGTGGTCAGCTGGATGTAGACCACTACACTCTGTATTGAGCATCTTTCCAAGTATGCCCTGAGCTGTTACCTGTGCCAGCTCTAACGTCCAAAATGCTCTCATGATATCCCTGCCATGCTTACTTTTTCAACCGCAGAATACTCAAAATCTTGAGCTTTTTCATGGTCTATTTTTTGAAAACATTTGCCTTTGAATCTCCTTCGCCGAAGGATAAAACATAATGATTAATTGTCCCAAGAATCAGGATTCACACCTGATTTAATGCACCTACATGACCTGAGAGCCAAGAAAGGGTAACTTTTGTCAGTGGAAATTAGGACATTATTGCCACAAAATGAGGGCGATAATGCCAGGTAATAAAAAGGACAAATTGCTTCTGGACAGATCCAGGCCATATATTTATATATTTATTTTATTGGTATTGATTGAATGTTTTGGCAACTGTATTAGGTGCTGGGGTAGCATGCAGAACATGATAAACTCTGCTTTCCAAGAACTTCAATGGGGCTGGGTAGAGAAACATTACATAAAGAGATAACGACAGGGGTGGGGTGGGGGTGGGGGGCTGGAGTGATGGCTTAGTGATTGAGAGTACAGACTGCTCATCCAGAAGATCCAGGTTTAACTGCTAGCACCCATATTGTGGCTCACAGTTGCTTGCAACTCATGAATGCAGTATACACATACAGGCAAAACACCAATACCTAGAAAATTAATGTAAAAATAAATAAAAAGATAAGCACAAAAAGCTTGTATGCTATCGCTTATCATTTCCCTAAACCCTTCTTTCTTTGTTCTGCTTTAAATACTGGAGCAAGAAAAACAAACAAACAAACAAAACCCTATCAATATCTCTCCTCTGCTGATCACAGAACACCAAGCAACAATCAGAAGGCAAAGTAACAGAGGCAGAAAGTTGCTTTCAAGGACTCAGATTTCCATTCTCAAAATTCAGAGAGGGGCTCAGGCATGATGCACATTGAAGCCCTACCCTCCAAATCATTCTATTTCCATGAGAGTCACCTGAGTTCTTGCTGGTTTGCCCACAGTCTCCAGCAATAGCATGCTGTACGGGACACACCCACACACATAATGGACCAGTTCTAGAGGCCAGCAGCTCTGACTGTCTATCCCTCAGGGTAAGCTGACTGCTGCTAAAAAAACCTAAGTGGTAGCCTGTACCCATTGGTAAGTTTGCTTCCTATATTCAAACTGCATGAGCTTATCTGTGCTAGCCATGACCTCTTTGCAGAGGTCTGAAGCTTGGACTCAAGGGAGGTGAGCTGTGTTGCTTCTTATGTACTCAGTCTGCAGTCTTCAGCATAGAGCTGACAACTGTTCTTCCACACACACCACATTTAGGCCCCTACCGTTTCCACTTATTGGCTAACCACCTCTCACTAGTTAATGATACTTCGTATTGAAATTTTGCTGATGACATGTCTGGTGTGGTTTCTGTCTCGCATATGCACACTGACTAGTACACATACCGTGCAGTGGTGAAGTGAACCAGGGAAACATGAGTCATCAAGGGAGAGGGTGGAACAATTTTGGACACAGTGGTCATACAACATTTTGAGGGGGAATATGAAGTTTGTAGGGCAGAGCATACTGGATTAAACAGATAGTATAGACAAAGACCATGATGGAAAATGAAATTGGCCTGGCCAGTGAGGATTGGGAACCTAATGAGACAAGGGTTTAGTGAATGAGGGAGAAAATTCTAAGCAAGGTAGCCTGTAGCCAGATCCTGTAAGTCCTAAGTATTCCGGCTCTCCTTCTAGGGAATTTGGATTCTAATTGTCAGGAGTTAGGAAGCCTCTGGAACAACATGACCTGACTTGCATTTTTTTTTTTTTCAAAAATTCTTTTGAACTTCTGTGTGAAAGAATCAAGCATGTAATGAGGCTATTAGCGTAATTTATGCAAAGTAGGGATCTGACCTAGTTAGAGCAAATGAACTGGGATGAGGTGGACCTTTTTCTGATATATTGGAAGGTTAGACTTTCTTGATCGACCAGAAGGAAAACATTTCTATTAACTGAGAAGGGCAGAAATGTGTTTGGGATTCCTGGGAGCCAAATATTTATTAGAGAGAGTTTCAAAAAACACTAAATTTGGGAATTCATCTAACATCCTAAATGGGGCTATTTACTAGAAAATTTGTTGCATGGATTGGCAATTCAGAAGAAAGCAGTCTGGAATTGTTTATTTTGGTGTGGTTAGTGTAACATGGTCATATTACATGTAGTGGGGATAGGTAGGTATATTAGTTTGAATGTAATTCAAACTCCCCATAATCTCATAGGGAGTAGCGATATTAGGAGGTATGTATGGTTTTGTTGGAGTGGGTATGCCCTTGTTGGAGAAAGTGTGTCACCTTGGGGGCGGGGTTTGAGTTTCAATGCTCAAGATACAGCACAGTCTTTTAGACATGTCACCACCTGCAATTCACTCTCAACTACTACTCCAGCACCTTGTCTGCCTGTCTGCTGCCATGCTCCCTGCCAGCTGTAAGTGAGCCATCCCAATTAAATGTTTTCTTTATAAGAGTTACCATGGTCATGGTGACTCTTCACAGCACTAGAAATCCTAACTAAGGCAGGGTAAGGGTGCTCTGAGGTTGGAGCTCTGCGTCTCTTAGGTATTTGGTTGTTGACTGTATGAGGAAGCTGAAGAATTGGATGGGATAACTCATCCAGCTAAGTCAAGGACCAAGAGGAAATGTGACCTGGACTCAGCAGTTAAGAGCCTGAACTTCTTTTTCAAAGGATAGGAGTTTGATTCCCAACACATATTGGGGGTCAGGGGGATTGATTGCACCTGCCTTGCAACTCCAGACCCAAAGAATCTTGTATCTCTTCTCCCCTCTGTGGGTACCGAACTCACATACACACAATCCCCATTCCACCCACATAATTAGAAAGAAAAAAGGAAGTGATATCCTATGTGGTAGTTTTTTGCATGTAATTGGACCCCTAAAGCTCATAGCGAGTGGTACTATTGGGAGGTGTGGCCTTGTTTAATGAAGTGTGCCATTGGGGGGCAGGCTTTGAGTAATCTTGCTTAATCTTTGCCCAGTGTCACAGTCCACTTTCTGATGAAGATGTAACACAACAAGCATTGTCCGGCACCACGCTCCCCACCAGGATGATAATGACTGAAACTCTGAACTGTAAGCCACCACCTCAATTAAGTGTTTCCCTTTATGAGGGTTGCCATGGTCAGGGTGCCTTTTCACAGCAAGAAAAATGCAAACTAAGATATCCAGGAAGCAAAGAAGGCTGCAAGAAGTCGTTAGAAATATTGTGCATAAATTGATGCTGATGGAGACCCAGGGTCTAGCAATAGAAAGGTCAGTGGTGACCCTGGAGAAAGCTGTTCTAAGGAATGATAAAATCCGTATGGGTTGGGCTTAAAAAGGATCCCATGGAGAGATGCAGAGGCAGCAATTTCACAAGCGTATTGTTCAATAGGAAAGAGTGAAAAAAGAGGCTTGCTGAAGAGATACACTTAATCGCGACAGACTTTGCAAATGTGTTTGCAGGCTAATGGTATTCTACACAGAGGAAAATTGAAGATGCAGGAAAAAGAATGAATACGAAGGGTAGACAGAGGAAGGTTTAGGCACATCCAGGGCACAGCTGTTAGACATGATCTCCGATTGAGGCTCAAATGATTCGTCCGCAGATATAGTGAATTATGTGTAGGAAGACACGTCTATTCTTCAGTGAGAACATGTAGGTATTTGCTCACGACAGCTTCTACTTCCTTGGGAAAATCAGAGTGCTGTTGGGTCTGAGAAATGGGGGGATGTTCACGGTACTGGAAGTGTGTGATATGGAAACCATACTTTGGGGAAATGGAAGAATGAGCTGACTAGAGCAAAGTGAG
The DNA here is from genome assembly GCA_033318265.1 of Phyllotis vaccarum. Taxonomy (NCBI): domain Eukaryota; kingdom Metazoa; phylum Chordata; class Mammalia; order Rodentia; family Cricetidae; genus Phyllotis; species Phyllotis vaccarum. The sequence continues at coordinate 33,097,747 of JARWLC010000009.1, read as the reverse complement.
CATTGCAGGATAATGGAATTCACAGGGAGAATAGCTTTGTCATGAATGGAAACAAACCTCAGTGAAGGCAGGATCAACCCTTGTCCCATGTTCTCTCCCATCCCTTGAAATGTGTGGAACAACAAAAGTTCAGATAACACTCATTCAGAATAAAGACAGATGGCTGTCATGAGTGTACACACAGGATGACTAAGTAGACAGTCTTGTAAGCTTATCACAAGTTACTTTCTAGCACCGACCTTGGATTAACGACATAACAGACACTTGAAACTCAAAGGGCTTATGTTTCCTGGTCCCTGAGATTCATACGGGACCAGCTTTCCAGATGCAGTACCTGTAGATTCTTTTTCATGTGGTCTTAAGTATACCTAGTAGACGGAGGCCAAGCAATAGAAAATCCATTTTGCGTTCCATATAAGTTAGAGCTTGTGAAGTACTAGAAAAAAATTAATATTTTCAGAAAAATAATACCTTTTCCCTGTGATTGGCTGGACTTTTTTCACAAATATGAACTAATTTAACCTTTAAATCAGTTGAATTAGTCCAGTATTCATAATACAATCTTTTGTTTCTCACTGAATTTGATGGCATGGACATTCAGCTAGGTGGTTTCTTGGCATTTGCCCACCAATTGAGGGGTTTTTTTTTTTCTTTTCTTTTCCTCACAGCAGACTATATGATGGGATGTTGATTGTGGGAGAAAGCTTCCTTTTATAAATTTATTTAGCAAATATTAGTAAATATTTAGTCTGCTCTAATGCTTTAGGTTGAGGTGAGAGATGATCCAAAGTCTTTCTTCCAGGAAGCATCCCTCTTTAGGTGAGCACCGTAGTCATCACGGTATTGAAAAGAACCTTTGACTTGGGTTTTTCATGACAAATTTGCCCAAGAATGGAACCAACAGAGAAATGAACTATGGTACTGAGAAACACAACACTAATATGTCAGTCATAGGCACTTGGTTCCAGGAAGGTCTTAAATTAAACCTATGCATCATCTCATAGGATATACTCCCTGAGCCAATTTGAGTTAGATTTTAATTTACAAATATATATATATATATTATATATATATATATATATATATATATATATATATATATATATATATATATAACAATAACAGATGTTGGAGCTGTTGCACTGTTCAGAGGAGAATGGTCCCCAGGGCTCCTTCATTTGGATACTTGGTCCTTAGTGAAACTGTTCGGGAAGAATTAGGGGTATTGCCTTGTTGGAGGAGGTGTGTCACTGGAGTGGGCTTTGGGGTTTCAAAAGACTTAGACCATTTCTAATTTGCTCTCTCTGTCTCTTGGTTATGTCCCAAGATGTGAGCTCTCAGCTGCTGATTCAGTGCTGTGACCGCCTTCTTGTTGCTGTGATCCCTACTGTGATAGTCACTGACTCACTCTCTGAATCTCTAAATCCCAAATAAATGCTTTCTTTTATAAGTTGCTTGATCACAGTGCCTTATTACAGCAATAAAAAGTAATGGGCACAGCTAACATACAACAGGATTATGATTCAAAGTGGCTCTGCTCTTTAGATGCTGTGTGTAGTACACAGCACTAACAAGCAATATCATCTACAAAGTATGTGCATACACAACAGATCATTCTGTTATCGTCCTTGTTCTGATTCCCAAAGCTAGCAGACTTTTGCCACAGTGTCTATTAGTTTTAACTTCTGTATTCAGTAGAAGGTAGGTCAGTGAGTAGATGTCATAGCTGACATTGGGTTGACAACCCAAAATGGCAACAAGCAGCATAGGTTTTTTAGGAGAGAATGTGGAAACCACAAAGTTAACTAAGGACAGAACATTTCAAGACTTAAAATTCATTAAGTCAAGGCAGGAGGGTCAAAGCATAATCTCTAGCTTTGGATGTTTAAACAAGTGAACTTATTTTTTCCCAAGAGTGATAAAAGCTGTGTGTTTGCCACTCTTAAGAATTTTATGGCTCTATTTTCAGCATTTTTGCTATAGTGAATACGGGTGCATGTTAAAGCAAATACTCCTGGGGTAATGCTGTTATAATTCATTCATGGTCACTAGTGCTTTGGAATTGTATTTTGAATATCTTTATTAATGTCTAACCTTTAAATTCAATGCCCCGTGTGCCTGTTTTCTGAGATATATTTTTTCCGTTATAATATTAATTTAAATATTTATGAATTTTATAAATTCCATTCCTTCATATTATTTGGTTGCATGTTGATGACCTTGAATTTGTCAGGGATCCTTGGCTCTTGTGCAGTCTTCACTCTATTATTACTTTTGGACCTAAGATAGCAATGATGCTAATAATCTAAGCTGTGCTCTACTACGGTCATGTGTAGTTGAAGAGCCTGCTAGGCTGACCCGCCCTTTTCAGTCTCAGGTCTGACTGGGCAATCAGCAATTTTTTCTTCCCAGACTATGAGGTTCTGGCCTTTTTGTGATATGTCACATGTTTTAATTGACTTATACTGTTTTGATTTCAGGTGAGGAGAAGCATTCACTAATCTTACAAGAGTGTTGTGAAAATTAATTAGTTAATATTCACAAATACTTTGAAGATTAAAATACCCAGTGTAAATGTTCATTATTGTTTTATGCACACCAGGAGCCTAGCTGGGCAGGTAAATGTGATTCTAAGAGATGAAAGGATTATTTATGTAACATCGAAAATTGTGGGTTAGTGCTGTCAAGCATGGCAAACAGGTTTCTCCGGATTGCAAATGTGGGAATTATTCTCACCAGAGCACAAGTGTTCCCAGGCCTGGGATTAAGTCATTTCCTATAACCAGTATCGGCTTCCAAAGATGGATGTCATTTAATAACACTGATAATGATGATAAGGTCGATGAATTCTCTGATACAGATGAGAGAAAGGAGAAGAGAAGCTTCTAGGTCTTTGAGAAGCTGTAGAGCTCTCCTAGTGCAGTTGGATGATGATGGGTCATGGTGGGTGGTGTTGACAGTGCCATGGCAGAAGTGATGGTGAACGGTGATGATGATGGTTGTGGTAGTGAGTGCTGTCTGAGTGGAATCATGCAAAGTCAGCCTCAACACACACTACACAATCCCAGTTAAAGTCGCATCTAAGACATGTGAATTGTAGATTTGGATGTAGATACTTTAATCATAAACACAACTGGAAGAATTTAATCAGGACGGATGAACTGGAGGAGTTGAAAATAATGTGGAATTTTCCATCCAAACAATTATCATTAGGAATATTTACTTGTTTAATTCTAATGATGGTAATACTTATAAAATCTTGAACAATCCAAATATCCAAAGATCAGGGATTGTTGAAACATGTTATGGTTTAGACATAAAATACTCTAAAGAAATTATGTGTTTTAGATAGCTTTTATTATCAAAAAATTTGCAAAGTACATGAAGTTGGAGAAATCCTAGCTAATTGACTTGTATTTTTCTCGATTTTCTTGCTTATTTGCCCTCAATGGTTACTGTTAATATAATGAAAATAATTATTTATAGGAAAGAAAATATACATTCCTACTGATGTTTAAAGGGAAAATATATGCAAAACAATAAACCTTAATATTTATACAAAACCTTTGGAAAATATCCAAAATACATTAGAGTAAAACAGTTCATTACCTTATAGTTTATCAAATGTCTTAGCCTTATCTCCCACCCCCACCCCCAATCCTTTGATCACTTTTTCCTCCTACTGGTCTCTGTGACTGACCCTTCTTGGCTCGAGGTCAAAACCCAATAAAGCCTCTTCCTGTGTAGGTATCTGAAATTATTTTCTTTTTCTTAAACCAAGGCTGCAAAGGACCTATTTCATACACACTGGAAACACAGACTGGGCAATGATGGAATTAGTTCCCTAAAGGCATAGGCTTTGACTTGTGAAAGTCAAGAACCACTTGTTGCCATCTTTTCCCTTCTTTATCTGGCTACACCACTCTGATGTGCTGTATCTCATGTGCCTCTCAGAAGATACCAGGGCAAGAACCATCAACTCTTGGCTCTCCTAACATGCCCAAGTTAAAACACAGTGTGTAAGTGTCACCTGAAAGCAAAGAAACTCTCTCTCTCTTTCTCTCTCTCTCTCTGTGTATGTGTGTGTGTGTGTGTATGTATATTACATAGTTCCATAAAACATAACAGCAATTACTCACTAAATGGCTTCTGAGCCCCAGACACTAGATATGTGATTGAATGTTCCAAGAAATGTCACATTTTTAATTGAAGGAACTTTGGATTAGAGTATGAAGGAGCCTGTCGAGGCCATAGAGCCCTAGTATGCTTAGCCACAATTTAGTTGTTTCTTACACTACACAGTGAGCATGATCTTTAAACTGATCTGCAGAAGAATGTTTATAAATGTTTCTTGTTTTGAATACTGTATATGATGGGCCTGTAAAATGGCTCGTGTGACAAGGTGTTTATGGCCAAGCCTGGCCCCCAGAGTTCAACATTTGGACCTATATTGGGACAGAAGAAAACCAATTTTCATAAATTGTTCTCATATCCTTATTTGTGCTATGACATGGATCTGCTCTAAATAAATGTGAAGGGATAGTCAGGTTATGAAGTCACAACCAGAAAACAACTGAGTGAAAGAAGATAGGGTGTTAAATTGAACAACAGACTCTAAATGCAACCAAATATGAACTCAGAAGGGACATTTTAGAGACCAGAAATGTAGTAAGAGGTTTCTGGTCCGGACTTTTGGGACTAGCCTCAAGGTTTAGGCCCGCAGACCCACAGACCCGCAGAGACACTCAGATGCTTACAATAGTTTTAGGCTGATCGGCCTAAGGCCCAGGCATATAACTTGCTAACTCTCTACCCTTCATCTAACTCATGACTCTCATTCTGCTCAGCCATGCGGCTCAAGACCTTTTCTCAGAGCAGCATAGTTGTCCTCTGTTTCCTCTGGCTTCTCTCTGGCATTCTGCTCTGTTCTGCTCTGTTCCTAGAGTCTTCTTAGTCTGGTAGCCCCGCCCACACTTCCTGCTGTCTGCCTTTGGCCAGGCATCACTTTTTATTAAACTCATAGGCGGGGACAATTTTTATAATGGAACAACATAATCTCCCTACACATAAGGGTGCCCTGGTGGTGGAAGTGTGTGTGTGTGTCTGTGTGTGTGTGTGTGTGTGTGTGTGTGTGTGTGTGTGCTCTAAGGCAGAGATGAAGGAAGAATAGATGTCCCTTGAGGACAGAGGAGAGGCAAGGGTGGGTCAGAAGCTCACAACTGAGACTGTGTGAGAGGGTTAGCAGAGCATGATCAGGGACAGAGGGGTAAATAAGTAGTAGAAAATCAGGGATCAGGTTGAAGAGCACATTACTCTTTCTGCAAATCAGTAAAAACTTCAAGCTTTCTTCTTGAAAAGAAGTAGGATTTGTTGTGTAGGAAACTTTCAAGCCGTCTGGGCATGAAAAAGAATATATTAACCCAGAGTGGAGAATAAGATTCCAGGGAAATTGTGAAGAGATTTTGCTGTGGTATTAGAGTATGGAACACTGTAATATTTGACTTGGTTAATGTTTACAAAAATTTGTGTCCATAAATAAATGCACATGCTCTTATGATACAGCAATTGCAGATGCCCCATGAGTTTTCATTTCAAGCAAATAAAGATTAGAATGCTTTAGAGTCATCTGTTCTAAAGATGTAACTCCCTCCAGCAGGAACAAAGCATCCATGCATCCTTACTATGTGCTGGGTACTGGGTCAGAGTTCTTTTTGTATTTACTTTCCTTTCTGCTATAGTGCTGATGGTTGAGCAGGGGGCCTGAGTCCACTAAATAAACATTTTACTCCTGAGTGACATCCCAAGCCCAGAGTATTTGCAGGCTGCTACTCCTAACAGTGCTGCTGTCCCTCTTATGTCTTATTATACTTAAGAATCCCATGCTGAGAGAGGCTCAGAGGCTGTTCAAGTGCTGTGGCTGGCAAACAGCGTCTACAACCCAGTGTGTAATCTCCTCCTCCCCATGCAAATTACTCTTTTCTGACTCCTTTTGGGGTTGACCTCCGAAATATCTAACAAGTCCTGCTGACCTGAGGTGCACGGGAGAGTCATATTTGCTTTTTCCTTTTCCTTACATGTGTGCAAGTATAACTCTCTCTCTCTGTATGTGTCCATATACATGTAGGTTGGAGGATAGCTTGTGGGCATTGGTTTTCCCCCACTGAGTAATGGTTACTGAGGCTCAAACTCTGGTCAATCAGGATTGGAGACAACAGTCCTTACTCACCAAGCCATCTCTCAGCTCCCTCATACATCCACTTCTTGATGGGTATGCCTGTTCATTGGCTGAAATGTAAGACCTTCAAGGTTTGTGAGGAGGCTATTAGGAACATTTGCATCTGTTACATGACATGTTTTCCAGTTAAGTTGATTTGACATTGACGGAATTTAATTCAGAGTAATTGTCTATCACTCATACACTAGAGTAAGATTAAATAATGAGATTTGCCAGCCTAGTTAGGCTGGCATCCCTTTCTGCAATGAAAAAACAAAATGTCATGTCCATATGGTAAGAAAATCTGAAAAGTAGATAATGGAACATAGTGAAGTGTTTATGAAAACCAAACTTTTTTCATAGGGAAACTTACTGGGCTAATAAAAAAAAATATAAGCAAAAAAATCGGAGTAATTTTTCTCCTTTATTTATATTTATTTGTATGTGTACCGGTGTTTTACATTTATATCCATATACCACATGCATGCCTGATTCTGCCACATGGTCTTTGGGATTTGAACCTGCCTCCATGCCCCCAACCACTGAACCATCTCCAGATTCATTTTGATTTGTTTTCCCATTAAGAAGGCCAAGGCCTGCAGCAAGCATGTTTCAGTTGAGTAGATTTTGTGCTCAGGTAAGCTGGGTCATAGCCTCCTGGTTTAAATCAAGAGTCTCCTGGAGAGATTTCTCAATTGAGTGGAATGAAATGACACATTTATAATTACAGGTGCTTGCAATTTCAACAATTAGGAATTCCTTTTTTTTTTTTTTTTAATTTCAAATAAAAGCTTTGGGGCCTTTTTTTTTTTATGAGTTACTTATTAACATGCAAATCCGCAAGGGAGACATAACAGCATGGATTCCTTTCAGATAATATGTTGAGGAAGATTCAATTTAATTTAGTTCATTTTCGTCATTTGACTTCAGCTGAATTCATCTGTGGCCCTACTACATGCAAAACTATTTTCTAGCTCTTTCCCTTGGAAGGGGCGGGGAATGAATCAGGTAAGTTTCAGGGTTTTGAGAAACTCTCATGGGGACAGATAGTAAATGTATGGGGCTTTGTAGATTGTGTGGTCCCTGGTGAAAAACTCAACTCTGTAGTTGTAACCAGAAAGCACCAGGTGCATCAATAATCAGCCTTTCATTGCATGTTGAGCCATATGTAAGCTAGAAGTTTTAATTAAGCAAGAATTTGCCTGGTATCCTTTGACAAAATCTGAAGATTTTGAAGGTTGCTGGAATTGACTAGAAATCACTGGAGTCTTACGGAAAATTTTAAGCAATATAGCTGCCTGGGTTGCCTACACTGAATAAGGATTCTCATAGAAGTGCCTTGGGTCATGAGAGGGTACTGAGGTCCTTCATAGCCCTTCACATGGTACTAATACTCAAGAAAGCTCAGAGGTACTGCCTCACCTATGAACATAGGTGTTAGATGCATGTCATTCCCTTAGTCAGTTTAGGGGTGTCAAGACTGGGAGTCAAGAGCAGCTCAGTGGGTACACTGCTTGTCACACAAGCATGGTAACTAGAGTTTGGATACCCACACTTTAAAAAGCAGGTGGTTGGAACTGGGCTATAGCTCAGTAGAAGAATGCTTCCTTAGCATGGCCCTAGATTCAATCCCCAGAACCATTAAATGAATGAATAAACACAGGTGGACTTGGTGGCTTACCTATATTCCAGGACTCAGAAGTAGACACAGGGCAAACCTGGGGAAAAATGGTCAGGTAGATTAGCTGAATAATATGATTCAGGTTCAGAGAGTCCTCGCTTCATTAAAAAAAAAAAAAAAAAAGGTGGAGAATGATTGAGAAGAATACTGTTGCAGTGGGGTTTCTTGGTCCCAGGTGGCCAGAGACCCAGACCCTGCCGCACCAGACCCCTTAGCTGCCAGCTGCCACTGCTCAGGCCCCCCAGAAATGACTCAGACGCTTATATTAACTTTATGCTATTTGGCCTATGGCTCAGGCACATTGCTAGCTAGCTCTTACATCTTAAATCAACCCATTTCTATTAATCTGTCTGCCACGTGGCCCGTGGCTCACCTGTGTTCCTTACATGTTGCTCCTTTGGGCTTCAGCTCTATCTCCCTGACTCTGCCCTTCTCCTACCTATGCTCTGATTTCTCCTCCTACTTCTATGGTTCCTGTCATGGCCCAAAACAGCTCCTTTATTTAAAGATTGATATTCACAGCATACAGAAAGGCATTCCCACATCGGGATACTTCCTGTCAACCTCTGGCTTCTGCCTGTACATTCACACATAGAAACACATAAACACCTAAGTATGTACCACTCACACATACACAAGTTAAAAAAAAAAAAGAAATTTTATTTACAGAAAGTTGTTACTAATTAGAACCTTGATCCTGGTTAAACCTGAAAAATATGGCAGCTGTAATCCCAGGAGTAGTTGAATTTATAATGTCTGTATTCAGATGTGATCCGGCTGACTTGTCAGATATGGTCATCGCAAAGTACCACAAACTGTGTGACCTTCAGCAAGAGAAGAAACAGACTTCATTCTCCAGGATAAAAAGAAGCTTGAAGTTTAGGAATCAGTAGGGCCCTCATCCCTTGAAAGGTTCCAGTGAAAAATCAATTCTACTCCTTGTTCCTGCCTGCTGGAGAGGATCAGCCACCCTTGGTGTGCCTGCCTTGTGAATGCCTTGCTTTAATCTCTGTGCAGTCACAGGCAATTTTATCCCCCTCTCTCTGTGTGTGTGTGTGTGTCTGTGTGTGCATGTCTTCTAAAAGAACACCAATAACATTAGATTAAAAGCTCACCCGGCTCCAAATGTGACTTCATTTTAGTATATTTCTAATGACATCTTCAAAGAACTGTTTTCAAATATGATTACATTACAAATATGAGATGCCCAACTCTAGGGATTGAAACTGTTTTTATGGGGATCACACTTCAACCCTAAATATTAACTCATGAAGCATTGCCCCTTGTGTATGAAGAAGAGGAATAGCGTGAGTCATCAGAAGAAACCCTGGGCCTCAGGTCTGAGGCCAATCAGACCTCATCTGTGAAATGGGACTGAAAAAGATGATGTTCAGCAGTTATGGGGAAAAACATTTCAAACGGAAGAATCCCTATAAAATGAAAGTGTGAAGAACAAAGGGAAATAAACAAAATGCATGCAAAATAAATAAGTGTATGTAGGGTTAATGAGCAATCTGGGTTTAACTTAGAGACAAACCCATGGTCACATTTTAAGCACATGCAGTATAGCGAAATTCTAGTATAGAGGCTGGGGAGGTTCTTGTTGGTCTTTCTCTCTCTCTCTCTCTCTCTCTCTCTCTCTCTCTCTCTCTCTCTCGTGTGTGTGTGTGTGTGTGTGTGTCTGTCTGTCTGTCTGTCTGTCTGCTATCTCTCTCTCTCTCCTCTTTCTTGGACAGGATCTTATTATATATCCTAGCATTAACTGGCCCAAAACTCAATAATATGTAGGCCAATCTGGTCTTGAACTCACAGTAAACAGGCGGCTTCTGCCTCCCCAATGCTGGGGTGGAAGGCGTTTGCCACTGCATCAAGTTGCTTGTGTCTTATCTTATTTAGTCACAAAACTCCGCTATGCACTGATCACTTAGGGAAGAATTTGGATGCTGTCCCTTTGATTTCTCAGAAGGCACACCCACTTTGTTTTCAGTTTGCAGTGTGTCGCAAAGAGGGGTCACTCCTCGGCCAAGTACCTACCTCCTTCTGTATTTCTATCTAATCACATACCAGAGGATACCAAGTTTCGAGTGGGAAATTGCATGGCACAATATACGTGAGGAGAACTTGTGTTTCAAGTTGGGGGAGCCATGGTGTTCTCATGGCCATGAGACCTCTGCACCAGAAACTGGCCATGGGAATTCACTGAACTGGTATGTAAAGCTTGTAGCCAAAAGCTGATGGTAATAACATAAATAAAGCATGAGGACCATTGCTTGGCATTTTAGCAGACATTCTTCTCTCTCTTTTTTTTAATGTTTATTTGTGGTTTGTCATGGGAAGTTTCAGGGCCTCCTGAAACTGAAGTTATAGACTGTTAAGAGCTGCTATGTGGATGCTGGGAGTCGAACCTGGTTCCTCTGGAAGAGCAGTCTGGGCTCTTAACTGCTGAACCATCTCTCCAGTCTCAGGCTTGGCATTTTGATTCCCTGCAACTTAAAGGTAACAGTAGTATAGGGCTTCATAAGCAGAGTGAAGGGGGAATGAGCCCCGGTGAGGATTCTAAAATGCAGGGGGCTCAGTCGTCCCAAGATAGGACAGAAAGACGATTTGATCAAGACATAAAGTTTCTCCACAAACCCTTGTCTCTTTTGTCACAATCTAAGAAGAAACCTGCCCTGAGTGGCTAGAATACAGGTTCACCCTGTCAGCTGGCTCTGTTTCAGTAAAGAGCCCTTCTAGGGAAAAGGTTGGCAGGTGGCAGATGCTGTCAAGGAGGCCCCTGGTCACCTAGAGCACAATTTCTTTTGAAGAAAGCTACTAAGTGGGAGAACACCAGTAAAGCTGGGGCAAATGGGCCATTGTCTGTTCCTCTGCACAGAATCTAAAATTAGACCAAGGTCATGCTGGACCTTTCAAGGACAAAGAAAAATCTGTTGATTCTCTCTCTCTCTTTTTTTTTTTTCCTCTCCTAACTTTTTTCTGGATGTTTGGTGTCTTGGCCTCTTTGTGGTGTTTCCCATCCACACCCCCTAGTTAGACATGGGTTTCTCAGGTGCAGGCAGGCATGCAGGGAAACTGAGGAATCATAAGTCACGGAACTAAGTTTTCCATCAAATTAAGGCCTGAAAGTTATGTCAATGAGATGATGTATCAGTTGTGAATATACACATGTGTGTTGTCTGGTTTTGTTGTTCTCTTAGTCAGGGTAACTGTTGTTGTGATAAAACACCATGTCCAAAGCACCGTGGGGAAGAAAGTGTTTATTTAGCTTACTCTTACATCACAGTTCATCGTCAAAGGAAGTCAGGACAGGAACCTAAAGCAGGAACTGATGTAGAGGTGTCAGAGGGGTGCTGCTTACTGACTTGCTCAGCCTGCTTTCTTCTAGATATCAGGACTATCTGCCCAGGAGTGGCCCCACCTACACAGGGATTGACCCCCCCCATCAATCACTAATTAAAAACATGCCCTAAAGAATTGCCTCTAGCACTATCTTAAGGATGGGTATTCTCAGTTGCTTTCCAATGACTCTAGCTTGGGTCAAGCTGACATGGTCTAGCCAGCGTAGTTGCCAATTTAACACACCCGTGGAGAGGAAACCTCAGATGAATTGCCTCAATAAGGTTGTTATGTGGGCTTGTTTGTGAGACACTTCAATTGTTAGTTTCTGTAGAAGGACCTAGTCCACTGTGGGAGGTACCATTCCTAGGCAGCTGGGACTAAGGTATGTAAGACAAGTAGTTGAAAAAGTCAGACTTGTAGGCCAACAAGTAGCATTCCTGTGGGGTCTCTGATTCATTTCTTGCCTCTGTGTTTTTGCTTGGCTTTCCTGGTGGACTGTAGCCTGTAAACCCTTTTCCCCTCAAGTTGCTTTTTAGTCACAGCAACAGAGAGTCGGGCTAGAACAGCGTGTGTTCTAATGCATGCATCTGTCTATAATTTGAGGAGATGCTGAGTGTGTTTGGAGGCCTGTACTAGGCAGAATGTGTCAAGATTTTCCTCACACAGGCACAAATGAGGAGAGGAATCTGGGTTGTGAAGTATGACCATGCGAACGTTTCCTCAGCCTTCTTTTCCCACTCTTTCTTGTGCATTCAACCAGGAGTATATTAATTGTAGGGCAATTAAAATGCTGTGGGTGAAATTAAAGGGTACAACAGAAAATTTGAAGATGTCTGTTTCAAAGTACAGGTGAGCTGTCAGCCCTGAAGCAGTCAGTAAGGGAGAGCCAAGCTATTGCCAAGAAATGATGCTTGTTAATTCTCATTCCTTCTGTCCTAAAATTTGTATGGATACCAACCTGCAAGGGCCAGGGATGGTGACAAAGGAGGCTTTGTTTTATTTGCTTTTGTTTGGAATTCTGCTAGTAACAGCTTGGGTTTGAAAAGAGACAAGTTGCCAGTGAGAATTGAGACAAATATACCCTATGGCTGATTCTCATCTTAGAGGACTTAATGATCTCTACTCAACCCCTGATCCCAGATCTCTTAGAAGAAGCCTGTACCTAACTCCCAGGGAGTCATTCTCATGGGGAGAATGTACAGTGCTTCTTAAAATAAAAAGCCAGTTTTTGATGCTTAAAATTTTTATGCCACATCAAATGTACATAATTCATTAAACATTAAATGATGAAGGTACTTGAGAGGGTTGGGGGAGAACTACCATCTTCTGGAACCTGGCAAGGCTTCCAGGGGAGGGGAAGGGACACCAACCCAGCCATAAAACCTTCGACCTACAGTCTCTTCCACCTGCAAGATGTGCTGGGCTAATGGTGGCACAGAACTTGTGAGAAGGGCCGACCAACGACTGGCCCAACTTGAGGCCCATGCCATGAAAGGGAGCCCATGACTGACACTGCCTCGATGCCCATGAATCTGATGGTGGATAGACCAAAGACCTAGGATAGAACCAAACACAACTGGGAAAAAATTCAATGAAGTGATTACTAACGATATCGTGTTATTCTTATAGACCTGTGCCCAGCCCAATCGTCATCAGAAAGATGTTATCCAGCAACTCTTGGGAGCAGGTACAGACACTCACAACCAAATACTAGACAGAGCCAGGGAACCCCACGGAAGAAGAGGAGAAAGGATTATAAGAGCCAGAGGGTTTAAGGATACCATGAGCATAAGATCCACAGAATCAGCTAAACAGAGCTCATAGGGTCTCACAGAGATTGAAGAGACAAACACAGACCCTGCAGGGGACTGAGCTAGGTCCCCTGCATGTATGCCAGCTGGGTGTACTTGTGGGACTCCAAACAGTAGGCACGGAGGTATCTGTGACTCTTTGGCCTGCTCTTGGGGCCACTTTTCTCCTGCTGCCTGGCCTTGTCCAGCCTTGATATGAAGATTTACGGATTTGCGCCTAATCTTATTGTAACTTGTTATGCTGTGTTCTTTGATGTCCCTGGGAGGTCTGATCTCTCTCTCTCTCTCTCTCTCTCTCTCTCTCTCTCTCTCTCTCTCTAAGGAAAGGGAGGAAGAATGGATCTGGGGGAGAGGCAAGGTTGGGGGTGGTGCTGAAAGGAGAGAATGGAGGGAAACTGAGGTTAAGATGTAATGCATGAGAGAAGAATAGAAAAATAAAACAAAAAATAAAAAGGAGGGCAGAGCAAATGAAGGACTTTTAGAAGATGGAGGATAATGCATAAACATGGTTTGCTAGGGTCTCCAAGCAACAGGACTGGGAAAGTTGAATAACAGCCATCATGATGCAGGGAATGGTCAAAATTCCTAACCTAGTAGCAGAGTAAAACAGGAAATAAACAAAGCAGAACAAGAAATTTCCAGAATCTGTATAAGATGGATTGGAAGGTTTGGGGAGCCTTTCCAAACTCCAATTTGCCAGTGTGAGAGAGTGACCAGAGCTGCTGCTAAGACAGAAAGCCTCAGAGAACTGGCACTCTGCTTCCTATAACAGGCATTTCAAAAGAGAGACAGAGAGAGACAGACGAGGGAAAAGGAGACAAAATGTTAGACTGTAGCAGCAGAGGGAGGAGAGAGTTCACCAAGAACAGTCTCTCTGCTCCAGCAAGCCCAGTAAGCAAGACGCCATTAGAAAAGAACCCTTTGCTTTTTACATTAGATACAGCATAGTCAGTGCTGTTTAAAAAGGTCCTTGCTGAGCTAATGGCTTGGAGGTCCCAGACTCTTCATGAATGACACTCCCAAGGAAACTCAGAGCAAGTGTCATAGAATAAAATGTTGATTCAGAACTGAATGATGTTCGGTGAGGTAGAAATCTAGTTAGAGCTCAATGTCGAAAAGGTAATTGTCAGCAGTTTAAAATAGCAGGACGAATATCAGGAAGGGCGTAACCACCTCAGGGGTAGGACCCACATTTCTAACAGGACTCCTGAAGAAGAACTGCTGATGTGACCAGCATCTATGACCCAATCCATGAAAGATCATTACTGACTGAGTCAACATCTGAGACCCAATCTCACAAGGACTGCCCAAAAGTCTGACAGGCATGTAGGATCCCAGGAGGGGGTGTCAGGAGTTAAGAATAGAATTAGCAAGAGGGAGCATTTCCTTCTCAGGTGAAGACAGGACATCGAGCCTGGTTCAAACTATCCCAGTCTAGCAGAGAGGAATTAAATTTCAACCTTACTGTAACTCATCCCTCTTGAAAATAGTGAAAACTTCTGTTGAAAGAATACAGCTTTAAAAATCCAGCCAATAATACTAACTATGTAAATGCCAATGCAAACAAATACAATAAACATTAAAAAAATTAAGGCAAAATGAATCTTCTAAAATTACTAATGTCACAGTAACAGCTTCAAACAAAGTAAATCGTATGAAGTCCCAGCCAAAGAATCACAACTATGAGTTTACATATGATGGAAGAAATCAGAAGATAGAAATTAACTTCTCAATGGATTCCAAGAGAACAGAAACGAGCACTTGAATGAATAAAGAGAGCAAAACAGGATATAAAGCAGGATCCAATAAAGAAATGGAAATAAGTAAAAAGACCAATCTGAAATACTGAGCATCAGATACTTAATGAGTCAAACCAAAAGCTCCATGGAAAACTTCACCAATACAACAGATTATAGTGAGGAAAAAATCAGAGCTTGAAGACAAGGTAGAAGAACTTAAGCTTTCAGAGAGTAAGAAGAGAAATTAATAAGAAAGCACAAAAAGTCCATTAAGAATGTAAGGGCCACAATGAAAAGATCAAATCGGTGAATCATGACCGTTAGAAAAAATGTCAGGCTAAAAGGCGTATAAAACACTTTTCCATGAATTCTATCAAATTTTTTCCCCCTCAAATCTAAGGAAACAGTTGCTCTTTCAGATAAAAACAAAAACACAAAACAAAACAAAAAACCTCACTGTGTAAAACTATCATTAATATAGAGCAAAGAATGCATACGGAAGCTTGTGAGAGAGAAGCTACATGTGGAGTCGAGGCTACGAGAATTGTGGCAGATTTCTCAACAGAAACTTTAAAAACCTGGAGGGCTTTGAAGGATGTATTTCAATTTCTGAAAGAGCAAAGCTGCAAACTCCTATTATTATACCTAGCAAAACTACCTGTTAAAGTAGAAGAGAGAACAACGTTCCACGATAAACAGGCTGAAGAAATCAGTGAGCTCTAAATCATAGCTACAGAAACACCTGAAGGAATCCTTCGGCCTGAAGAAAGTGATACAGAAGACAACAAAAAGAATAAAAGGAGCGAATCAATAGTTAAGCAAGTGAGGACTAGGAAAACATTAAACACTACAAAATCAATTAAAAAAAACCCAGGGATTAATATACAATCATTAGTAATAACTTCATATATGAATGATCTGAATTCTCCAATAAAATGACTTAGAATACCATACTACATTAAAAACAACAGCCAAAATAACAAGACCCATCTAGTTATTGCTCCAAAAAATACCTTTTTTAAACAATCAAAGACAAATATGATGTTATAGTATCAAAATTGTAAGAAGCTTTTGAAGCAAACAGACATAAGAAACAAGCAGGTACTATTGAACAAAACAGACTTCAAACCAAAATTAATCAGAAGAGATAAAAATGATCACTTTATATTAATTAATAGAATAGTCCACTAAAGAAACATCAAAATTCTCAAGATACACACTACACCTGGGAGAATTCAATGTAACAGACAGATACTATATATATTAACATGATAACAGTGCATACCTTACTGTTCCACTGTCGCTAACATATGCTATTTCTACAAACAACAACAACAAAGTGAAATGAATCATAGATAAATAAACCCAAGTGGCACGTATGGAACATTCCCTCCACACACTACACAATACACGTTCTTTCCAGCAGCCCATGGAAGTTTCTTTGAAGTAGATCATAAACTAGGTTACAAAACAAGTTTGCTAGACAAAAAGTACAGGAATGGTGAATAACTTCTAACGCTCTGGTTTATTACAATGGAATAAAGCCAGAAATGGACGGCAAGAGAAGCTATAGAGAATCCAGAAAAGCATGGACACTGAGCATCAGCAGGATAGTGTGATGTGTGAGCAGCTGAAACAAGAAAGAAAGAAATAAGAAAATGCTAGAAGTGAGCAAGCATGAAAACACAATGTGTGTGGTGAGCTGAAAGCCTACATTAAAACCTCAGAGAGGACTCAGACAAACACCAGCGGAAGCTGATGCTCAGTTAGGGCCTCCGAGAACCAAGAACAAGCCAAATCCCCCCAAAATAGCTAGCAAAACTAAAGTCAAGCCGAAACTGATATTAATGGACCACACGTATGAGGACCAGTTCTGATATTATGCTAGATGTGCTCCCTGTGTTTCCATTGAGAACAGGAGCTGGGTAAATGCCTACTCCACTCTTTTTCAGTGTTTGGAGTCTCAGGATTGATTTGGCTGATCTGGCTGGCTGGGTGGGGGGAAGGGGGATGAGAGTGTCTCCTTCATCCCTCATCACTCCATGTGTGTCCTCCTGAAAGCTTCATTCTGGTTTGGAAAGAATGACCTTGCCTGAGAGGGAGCACCGTTAAAGGGTTAGGAGTAGCTGTGCTCCCCTGCTAAAACCTCCGGACAAGCTCAAGTTCCAAAAACCTGTTCAGAAGGTCACACTGTGCTGATTCGTGCCATCTCCAAAGGTCACAAGTACTGTGTGGCTTTGTGGTAAAGGCTTGCTGTTTTTTCTTTGCCGGTGCTATTTCTACAAACAACAACAACAAAGTGAAATGAATCATAGATAAATAAACCCAAATGTTACAAAATGTAACCTCCGGGTGTCCAGTCCCAAGTAAAGAACATTGAATGCAGGGTTTCTAAAGAGCTTCCCCGGTAGAAAACACTTCACAGTGTTGTCAGAACTCAGTGTTAGAGGACGGTGTCCTTGTGGCTTCATAGGCGTTTTGACCTGGTTACTGCTAACTATGTGCTTAGTATTTTTATTTTTTGACTTAGCTTTGTGCCCTTTTGCTGGGAGAAACCATAGCCATGATTCTGTGTGTCTGTGAATTCTAGCAAGCCTTCAAATCACATCAAATTAGAGGTTCCTGGGGACCCCTGACACAATATGAATGAGGAAAAATTGAGAGCATCAATTTAGCCAGGAAAATGAGGCGATCTTGAAGTGGCCATCACGGAGAGGATACACATTTTCCCCAACAGCTGCAGTAAGCGGGGCGCTGTGCCTCGGCAAGTAACAAGGGAGCAAGATTAGGGTTGCAATTGCCTGTCCCAGCTTTCTGATTACCACGGAAGCTGAGAGGCCGCGCTGGGGTCTTCCTTTAAAGAAACAGAAGGAGACTGTCACTAGAGAGCAAGCCACAAAAGCAGTTTAAATGAGGCAGCTACCGGGTCTTAATATGTGCGCTGGAAACAGCAGTGCCTGCTGCTTCCTGCTGAGCTGCCCAGAGACAGGTGTGCAAAGGTGGTTAGAGACCGCTGTCAGTTCCTGTCTCTGGCTCTCCTTTTCAGGTCCCGTGTACGTAGAGAAATTTCCTCTGGTTTTTCCTGATTTTTTTCACTTTATCATGTTAGATCCTGTTTATTCTGTTTTTCTATTGGTATCTCCTTCTAAGGTTTGCTTTTAGGTGAGTTTTGGACTTTATATAACTTGTACATAAGGTATCATAATTTTTTTTTCTTAACTATAGTGGCTTACAGAATTAAAGCCACAATACAGTGTCATACCTACCACAATTAACAACAATTGTTTACTATCATCCAGCATCCAGAGTGTGCTTAAAACTTGATAGCCTCATAAATACTTTATGTAGCCAGTGAATTCTCATCAAGATTCTAATAAAATCAGAACATGGGCAGGTTAAAGTACATTTCCGGCATCTTTTGAACAACGAATTCCTTCTTTCCCTCATTATCTTTATTGTCAAGTTCATTTGTTGAAGGCCATAACCTATTTATTTCTTGGGGTTCCTCAAGCTGGGATTTTGTTGATTGCATTCTCTGACGTCATCCGTGGGAATTGACAGAAAGATCTGGGGAGACTGGAGTAGATTCACGTTTATCAGTCCTCCGTGCTTCAGTTTCAGACTGTGGTGACACTGCTGTTTGTTCTACCTGTTTGGCATCAGGGTGGTTTCTCCATTTGTTACTATCTCTAGACCTCAGTTCTTCCATCTGTGATATTTAGGACACTAACTATTCTTGGACCTTACCTTCTAAAAGTGATTTAGGATGGTAGCCCGCGTACCCCAGATGCTCCCATGGAAGAGAAGCTAGGCTGATCAAGGTAAGGCTTCCAGGTGGGTATGTACATCTGCTTTACTGAAAGACTCTTTGCCTTACGGTTTAATCTGTATTTTGCAGGGGTGGGGGAAGAGAAAATAATGTTTGCTAAACTTACTATACCATGAACTACCCTGTTTAGGATGACATTTATTAATGTTCCCTATAACCATAGCAGGAGTGGGGATGCTGGAGAATTGGGGCTCATCGGTGTACCCTCCTTTGATGGAGTTTAAAATCTATAAAGCTCACACTTTATGTTGACTGCATACTAGGAAAGTTTCCTAGGTGCTCCGGCCCTTATCTGAGATGGAACCACTTTTCCTAGCTGTCTCTGCCCCTCCCTTGGAGATACACTGTCACCAAAATAGCAGTGAAGCCACTTTGTCACTCTGCAGCTGTCTGCTAACACCCTTCATCTGCAGTAACAGAATGCCAACCTTTAGAACAACGGCTTTCCACAATAGAGACTAAGTCTTTGCTTGGTTATTATCATTATTCTTCAGGTGGCAGTACTAACAAGAGCAGAAAATTCAAATTGGTCCTTAGAAATATAAAGGGATGCTTTTCTAGCAAAATAAAGAAATACTGACTCTTGATAAATTTCTAGAAACCCAACGGGCTTATATTTGACAGCATTTTACCCCCCCCCTTGTTCTTATATTACTTTAGCTTGCTCTACTATTGTTAATTCCATTCCTCGAGTTAATATTTATTGGATATGCCGTGGGCTCTGTGTTTCAATGACAGACATGCCATGCTTTTGATGTAGGGAAGGGGGCCTGTGGGGAGTCATCAGTCACACAGGCAGATCACAATGCCCGTGTTTTACTTGCAGTGGGGCCTGGTATAAGATACTAGGGGAGCATGTGGGCAGTTTCGTTGTCATTAACCAGGTTTCTCATAAGTCATTTGAGGTTCTCAGGACTCGAGGCAGTTTCTCTACCTCTCTCCACACTGTGGAGCCTGGAATAGTATTTGGGGCAGTGTTTGCGTTGAGGGTTGGGGAGTGGAGCCCAGTGCCTCCCACATGCTCATCTGGTGTTCTGCCTGGAGCTACTCTTTGAGTCTGAGGTCTTTCTGTATCTGTGTTCCAGTACATACACACTCCTGCCTTGTGGTCTGGTGAACGTCCAGCTAAGTCTCTCATTTTACTTTTTTTCTTCTGTTATTGAAAAGTCATGGGATGGAATCCAGGTGAATTTTATTGTAGTTTGACAGTGTCAAGTCTGGGAAGAACAAAATACCGTCGTGACCACTTGCCAGAATTTCCCTTGTGATAACCAAACCAGACACTGCCACACTAGGCCTCCTGCACATCTGGAATGGATTCCTTTTGCAGTGTGGAGGTGTGCATGCCTTTTTGCAAGCAAGGTAAGTTCCGGATTTGCGAAAGGAATACAAATTGTTTAATCTCATCAGGAAAAATCACTCACAGCTAAGAGGGCCTTTGCTCTAGCTGTGGGTCACATAGGAAGTTCACAAATGGTCAGTGAAGCCCTTGTTGGCTTCTCTGCTGCTGTCAAATTGGGGTTTGTTTTATTCTCTGTCCCTGGATAGAATCACGTTCTAAAGTTAAATGAGAGGAAAATCCAGCCCTGGTCAAAGAGCCTGAGCGACATTTATTTCCTGTATGGGAAACATTATTTTTTTTACACCCAATCCTCGAAGCTGAGTGATGGATCTAACTCTAGATTAAGGGGATTGCCTTAATAGTTAGCAAGTAAAAGCAACCGGATCCTTACATTGAATAAAATAAAGCTTCCTCTTTTAACAAAAGTCAGGGAATTTTTCTTGTCCTCACAATTTGCTTCACGATACAAATTACTCTATAATTTCTGGGAGAAAAAAGTTTTCAGGATCCTTTAGTCTCATCCTTTATAGCCTCTTGATTTTGGCTGTAATCTATCTTCCTTCCTTCCTTCCCTCCCTCCCTTCCTTTTATCCCCCCTTCCTGTGGTGATACATTGTATATTTAATAAAAGTAGTCTGGAATATCAGAGGATAGAGCCACCCGCAGAGCCATGAAGTAAAGGTCAGGGAGTGTTGGTCCACACCCTTAATTCTAACACTAGGAAAGTTGATCCAGGAATTGAAATAGCAGAGGTAAAGATGAGGAGAAGGTGGAAGTTCTTCCCTTTGCCTGCATAGCCAGTTAGGCTGAGGACTCTTCCTCCTGAGGAGTTGGTGGGGTGAGAATTGGCTGTGGTCTGGTCTCTGTCTTTCTGGTATTTCAGCTTTATCCCAATATCTGGCTCTGGGTTTTATTGTAATCCCAAGTATAATTTGTGTAATACAAATGTATTGTAAAATTGCTGCAATTTATAACTCTCTTTTGCTCTGTTACTATGAAACTGTTACTGTGTTGAAATATGGTATTTGGAGTATCTGGAATCTGTGTTCCTGTGTGTCATTTCTATCTGGCTGCAAAATAAACTATCGTTTAACTCTTAAAAAAAGAAAAAAGAAAAGAACAATAGTGGATGCCGCTGCCACCTAGCTCTGTTTGGCCTTGAACTCACAGAGATCCAGAGAATCTCTGCCTCCCCAGTGATGAGATTAAAGGGATGAGTGGGTAGGTCACCAATTCCTGACCTTCACCTCTTGGCTCATGGGTTGCTCCATCCTCTTGTATTCCAGACTATTTTTATTAAATATACAGTATATCACTAAACCATTCCTTCCTTCTTCCCTTCCTCCCTCCCTCCCCACTCTTCCCTCCCTCTCTCCCTCCCTCCCTCCTTCCCTCCCTCCCCACTTCCCTCCCTCTCTCCCTCTCTCCCTCCTTCCCTCCCTCCCCACTTCCCTCCCTCCCTCCCTCCTTCCCTTACTCCCTCCCTCCCTCCCTTCCTTCCTTCTTCATCCTCCTCCTCGTTCTTCTTTTTGAGACAGTTTCTGTGTAGCTTTGTAGCTTTGGCTGTCCTGCAACTCACTCTGTAAACCAGGCTGGCCTCAAACTCAAAGATCCACCTGCCTCTGCCTCCCGGGTACTGGGATTAAAGGCATTTGCCACCACGGCACTCTGACTGATATTTTTATATGGCAATACCAGTTATTTCTTTTGGCTAAATTTAGCATGTTGTCTGTTAGCATGTCATTGTCACTGGGCTTCATCAAATTGTTAGAAAAGTACAGGGACAGCAATAGCTGTAGTCAACAGAAGAGAAAAAGTAGAGACTTCAAGGCCATGAAAGTTCTGAAAATGTCACCGCAAGGGCTAAGAACTCAGGTCAGCTCTGTCTTAGATTTCATTGTCTCTTCTCAGCATACTTCAACATGTTTACTGGATAAGTGCCATTCAAACAGGTGATGCTCACAGTTGGTATGTGAGGGACGTTTGAGAGTACTTACCAAAAAGTAATGGAATAATAGTCAGAAGGACTGACCCAAATAGACGCAGCCCTCTGCTGTGCGAGTAGCAGGTGAAAATGTGGGCATCAAGCCCAGAATGTGTCTCCTCCTAGGCAAATGGACAGGAATCTCTCTGGAGGCTAGCCAGGGGGCCAGAAGGTTTCCCACAGTGGCCAGAGACTGCCAGGAGAAAGCCATAATGATTCTATTTTAGGCTTAAAGTGCATTATAGCCACAGCAGGGGTGTGTAGCCCTGTACCCGATACTGACAGGTAACCACATATATGAGCTTCTGATGCAGATAGATGGGGTCTTGCTGTGAAGCGTGACCCCAGCCCCAGCTTCCTAGATTCAGCTTTTAGTCAAGCCTCACTATAAACTAGTGAGTAGAGCTGTGGGGTGACGGATACCTGCAGATCTTTGCTGATGACAGTGGCTGGATAATTAATTTGAGCATAAGTCATGCTTGGGTTGTTCTGCCACGACATGCTCAGATTTTTCTCCTGACTGTGACAGAGAGACTGTTAATTTCCTCACCAATGTGCTCCCTTATTGTTTGATAAAGGAGGGCCAGAGGACAACTGAAGGCCATTTTCTGTACTCTTATTCTATGCTAGGAGTAGCTCCATGGAGGTACAAGATGGCCAAAAACAGCTTAGTGGAAACAGCCCGGTGTTTGAGTTTTGTTGTGGTTGTCAAAGAAGAGAAGCAGCCTGGCCTCCTTTCTGCTGTTTGGGATTTAAGTGTCATGTCTGGATTTTAGAAGCCAACTGGTGACCTGGCAGAAAGGTGATATCCTGGAATCAAGGTGTTGATGACAGGCAGGAGCTGAAGTCATCAGGAACCCAGTGGACCTTGCTGACCATGCTGAGTAGCTGACCGCTACTTACTTCAATTACGCGAGAAATCATCTTTATCTTGTTTAAGCTCCTATTGTCTGGGTGCTTTGCTGTTTTACAGTTGAGACCTTATAATAAGGCAGGTCTCTATGAGTTCAGGGCCAGCCTGGTCTACAGAGTGAGTTCCAGGACAGCCTGGAAGTTACACAGAGAAACAAAACAAACAAAGAAACAAGCTGAAAACATATGATATATGTAACTATATATGTATGTGTGTATATATGCACATATAAAGAATAATTTCACGTAGTCTAATAAAATGTCATATTTCAATCTATAGTTTGCTTCATCTTTCCTCTCTACCTGTCAGTCCCATCACCTAAGCATTACTATCTACAAGGAAAGCAAGGAAAATGAAATAAAGAATCATGTTTTTGGCTACTGAAAGTATATCTAACTTAACAAGTAAAGAAAAGACTACTATTTTCTTTCAGAGTCTGAAAATGTATTATTGTGTTTCCATTGTCAAAATGTATGCTCAGATGATCTCCGTCTCTCCTTCCTGCCTTGTACAGGGTCAAAGAGGCACATTGGCTTCCTTAACAGCCTTAGAGTGGAGTACAGGAGTATAACCTACAGCATGACCTTTTCAGCCAAATCCAACAGCCAGAACGTCATCATTTTTCTTAATGAAGTTCAATCTACTATCATTGGGCCCAAACACTGTGATCTTCTTGCCACTCTTGATGGGCTGAACCCTAACACTCTTCCTGATAGAAGAATTTGGCTGCTTGGCTTTAACTCCTACTTTTTCCAGTATAATTCCCCTTTCATAAGAAAGACCTCCGAAGAGATTGGCCTTCAGGGTTGTACCCAGTGGGCTTTCTTGTATTGTTCACCATGGTTCTGTCAGTGACTGCAGAGCTTCCTGGCAGTATGGAGCCTGCGACACTGACCCATCTTATCAGTGCCGTGGACCCGAGTGAAAAAAAGTAAAAAGACTAATTTTTTAAAAACTTTCTCAACTTATTATTATGAACAATTTCTAACTTAGAGCAAAGTAGAGCAAGCAGTAGAGTAGACCCTTGTGCCAATGATCCAGCTTCAACTACCATCAGTTCATGCATAGTCTTGTCTTTCTTACACACCTCACCCAGATTTCCTTTCTTGTTAGATTTTATGTAAGCATCTTATCTTGGAATAATTTAAGACTTATAGAAAAATCTGTAAAGTTAGCATAGAGAAATTCCGTATAGCTGTCACTGCATGAAGTATGATGTTTCTGGCCTGTGTAGGTGTGGTCCAGATCTGTAGTCCCAGAGCAACACACAGATGCTTATATTAATTTTATGCTGATTGACCTATGGCCCAAACATATAACTTGCTAACTCTTAATTCTTAAACTAACCCATGATTCTTATCTTGTTCAGCCATGTGGCTGGGTACCTTTTCTCAGAGCAGCATTTCAACTTCTTTCCTCTGCATCTACTGGAGTGAGTCTCATCTGGTATCTCATTGGCATCTCTCCAGCATTTCTCTGGCATCTCTGCTCTGTTCTTCCTATATCCAGAGATTTCTTAGTCTTGTAGTCGTCCCCCCACCCCCACCCCTTCCTGTCGGCCTTCAGCCGACCAGCATTTTTATTAGGCTGGACAATTATTTACAATGTAACATAATCCCACTACAACCTCATTCCCTTACTAGTAATGTCTCAAACACCAAGGGACATTTTTTTTGAGGCAAATCAGTTAATGCTGGTATATAGTTACTAAGTTTATGATTTTATTGGTTTTCTGAATAATGCATTTCTTTAGTCCTGTGCTATTTTGAAGTCTTTTGCAGATGCTGGAAGTGATCTTACCCTAGCACAGGGAGTAAGGGAGATCAAGTTGGGAATATCTGAGTTTGATCAGCTATTGCCCAAAAGATTAAATTGATGCTGCACATGTGTCTTAATAACAAGATACATAATGACAACTGCAATTTTTCCAAATGTTCATTATAGAGAATATTCACACTGGCCTAAGTGGAGAAAGTCAATGATAGTGTGGTCTCTAGATGTGAGTAATAGACAAAGTATACACAAGGTGTCTGAGACGGCCAAATACATTAATTACATGGCATTTTATTTTACATTCAACCTTTTTGTCTAAGTGGGTATTTACATTAAAGAAACACTAGGAAGTACCATATATTAAATATGTAACCCCGTCACATAGTCACTTGTCAGCATCGATAGATATTGCATATTGTTCATACCAGTGAACGCTGACCTGCCAGCAAGAAGTGTGGTAGATTTGTGAGCACCAGTATCTCTACCAGCACAAGAGTAATGGCTCGGCCATGGTCCCAGGGTGGCTATGATGTCACTAGATGACAGGGAAGGTCCAGTCGCATAATGAGTTCTCCAATGGGAGCACTGAGGTTGGCCAAATTCTTGTGACATGACTCGTGACTATACTTTTTCTATCAATTTAAATAAACTCAGTTCAGGGGCTTCCATTTTCACACCTTAGTTGGAACATGTCTTCTCAATTCAAGATGCGTTCTAATAAGCTGATTTCTGTTAACACTCCCAAAAAAGTAAAAAGAGTGCCCATCCAGGCTGTAAGGTCACAACTGTAGATAAATGTGTGAGCCCTTTATTCGGCATCTGAAAGTTCAAGTAGTTGGAACTAGTAGCTTCATGCTTAAGACAGTGGGAAGGGAAGAACTGGGAATCCTGGACAAAGAGACAGGTCTGAGGGTCTTCCAGTTAGGGCTGGGGCTGCCTCCTCTCTTCAGAGTTTAACAAACCAGTTACAGTGTCATGGAGATTCAGTTTTGATGTATAAAAAGTATCTGGCTGGGAAACTTCTGGACCTCTTTCGGCTCTTGACTAGGTAAAAAAAGATCTTTTTCGGTATTGTTAGACTTTCCCCACCTACTTCTTGTGTGTGTGTCTATATCAGGAGGGTACCAGGTTATCTACAATATATGAAGGAAGCCACTGGTGTTATTTTAAAGATTCCCTCATGTGGATCACTTTACATTTCTCCAGGTTCTCATTTTATACATACTCCAGATAAAATTATATTTATAAGTTAGGTAATTAAGAGATTACCATTTACAACAACATATTATAAACATTGTCTACACACATATCTTTGCATTTTTGGATTGATTTGAACAGAGCTGTGTGATATTGCGGTGTCCCTCTGATAACTTTAGACACCTATCAGGTGCCAGATGACAGTAAGAGAATATATATAGCTTACATGACAGATTGGAAGCTTTTACCCTCTCTGGGTGTGAAAAAGTGGAATGAAATAAGGTTTTCTTATGTTACTCAGAATAAGATTCTGTAAAGACAAAAAAAAAAAAAAAGCAGAAAGCTTATGAATGGTTTATTTTTAGAATTTTCTACTTTTTAGAACAAGAGTAGCTGACACCAAAGAAAGCACATTTTGGCGCCAATGGATGACTGCCACATTGTTTTCAGTGGAAACAAACACAGGAAGTAGTGATTGTTTGAGGAAATTTCTTTGTGACTCCCACCCTGTTGTCATTTGGCTTGCTACCTACAGGTCCCCCGACTCTGTGTGGCCCAAGAATGGCTACAAAGCCTAAGACAGCATTAAGTTTTTTTTGGGTTTTAAAATTTTGGTTTTGCATTTACAACTTGGGACAGAGCACTCTGATGCCTGGTGACAGAGCTGGGAACATAGGGCATATGGGTGGGCATGACTTTATCTTTATTTTTAGGTAGAAAATGAAAGGGGCAGGGAGGGAAACAAAGAAAATCCAAATTTGGCTCCTGACAATTTTAGACCTTGTTTTACTACTTTTTTCTATGACTGGCATATGCTGAACCACAAATATAAGTTTTGGTATGACCCGTACAACTAATTTTAATTGTAACTCAAAGAACAACAGTTAGGCTAGTTAGTGGAATACAAGCCTATTCAGCCATATAAGCACTAAAAACTAAAAAGGTACATGATGTAGCTTGTCGTGATTTCTGCATGTCAGAAGTATTCCTTAGTGAAAGATAGAATATAGGCCCTTCTTTACCAGGGAGAGAATGATTGATTTTGTCTCTTATGCTCTTTGTGTGCCTACTTCTCAAAGCTCTGCCATCTATACACACTTCAATAGATGGCATTCCTTGAATGTTTCATCATTCTAAGCATGAAGACAGAAGTCCATTTTGGGCAACTTCAACACACAACTTCACTTCTACAACCAAGTCCAGTGATGGGTCTCATCTGAGTCACTCTAGATGCTCAAAGGACAGAATTTTGAGGTAGGTTAGAGCTGCAAACTTTACTTGTCAGTACAAAAATCCATCCTGCTTCAGACCTTCTTGACTGACTGACCTTCCAATTTTGTGACTTTAGCAGAGTTACTTTAGATGGGAGCTGTGTCGTAAGTATGGAAAAACCCTAGAGTAAATGTGCAACCTGCAAATGTCTCTCTATGTCTCCAGATCCATTAGGTTAAGGACTGGCTTCCTTCCTCCAGAAATAGATGTCACACTTGGAACCTAAAATAAATTTTGGTCATCAAAAGGCTGAAGCATAAAATTTTCCTCCCTGCCCTTCTCATTCACACTTAGGTTCTTCTGTTTGTAATTTTAGCAGCTCTCCTTCCCCAACGTCAAACTGAGGTTAAGTACCCTGTTATTTCAGAAAGGTGAGTATATTTGATAATGACTGTGTAAGGGAAATGGGGAAGGAAAGAGTCCCCTCCCTGGGTCAGGAGATGAGAACTCTGCCCATGTTCATTGGTCTAATTGGGAGAAAATGGTGCTGTCATAACATTGTAAGTCACCTCCTTACATTTTTATGTTTCCTCACTTTGGAAAACAACCATGTCTAGCAGATAATTTCACCCTTTTATTATGTCATGTGAGAAAGTAGCTAAGATTGGTTAGGTTTAATTATCCCCATCAAGCTATTTTAGACGTCAGTTTCTACAAGTCATTCACAACAAGGCAGATGGCAGAAACGTGTTATCCTAGAAGAGGCAAGCTGGCTGGTCTGAAGAGCACTGACTGGCTTCTTCCCCCATAGCCACAGCGGTGACAGAGTATATCCTGTGTGTTTGCTTTCTGAGCTCATGGCCTGAGTTTAGAAGGACCATCAGTTAGGTCTTTAAATAATCTTAAAAAAAATGTGACCTCATTCAGTGTTCATGTTCTAGTTGGAGTTAACAGTGCTGGAATTGTCTTGAACTCAACGTTTGCTATTGTTATTCTCTGGCACTCTCTTGACCTTGGGTCTGAGTGCTTATGTATTCTGAATCTATGACCTCATCTGAACGTGGCAGATAGAAAAGTGGAATTTGTCCTTTTTATATGACACACCCTGGAGAGTGGTTGTGTTCTGGATGTCCTACATTTAGGCATCTATGATCACTAGCATAGACCTTTAATTACTATTTTATTATAGACACAGATTCTTCTAAAAGAGCATATTATGAGAAAGAAATGAAAAATAACTATATATACTGAATATTCTAATATCAAAACACCGAGACACATAAAATATTAAATTTTATTGCTAATATATCATTTGATTTAGTTATGTTATGAATGGTATACTTAATAGAATGTGATAATTCTGAAAATGTCACTCTTTACAAATTACCTGGTCACAATTTCATGCATCTGCTAAGAGGGCCTTAGGTCAGACACAGAAGGCTGTGTTTTGCTCACAGCAATGCCAACAGCCATTCCAGTAACATTTTCCCTAGATGCTGAAACATCAGTGAGTTTCTATGGAGCTCCACAGAGAGCACTGGATACCTGCAGTCCTCATAGTGGGCTGGTAATGGGGGAGAATACCTGAGTTTTTTATAATGGGAAGGATCTTTACTGTATTAAAACCAAATCAGGATTATTTCTTCCTCCATTGGAGAACACTGTGTTTTCCAGGACCTTTCCTATATAAACATTTTTTTTTTTAAAAAAAAGGTTCATTATAAACCTTGCTGGAAGTATAATTAGAAAAAAGTTATAGAAAAAAGTTAGAAAGATGGCTCTACTTTTAAGACATCAAATACAGTGAGAAAGTGGGGACTGGTGAGATGGCTCAGAGGTTGGGAACACTGACGGCTGTTGTTATGAATTTACTTAATTTTGCATTCCCCTACAATTTTTTTTTTGTATTTCTTTCAGTTACAGCAACATAATACTCCAGTAAACATCAAGCAGCATTTACCCTAGCCGTGTGATAATCATCTTAACATTTTAAAAATGTTAACTTAATCATACAAATGGGCCATATTGCCATCGCATATATATATCATATATATATTTATTTTATATACTATTTTGTATTTATATAACATCTAATATATTATATAGTGTACTTATTATTATTATTATTATTATTATTATTATTATTATTATTATATCAACGAGAGCACAGGGAAGCCATGTAAGTGGCTGTAAGTCACCTTAACATTAGATCTGGGATTGTGACCCAGGAGTCTCTAGGGAAGGGTGTTTCCAATCCACACTGCATTACTGCTGTCTTTTCCAAGTCCTCTGGGCTCCTCATGTCCCAGAGGGCTCAGATATTATCTCTTCATCTTTTTCATCCATGTTCAGTGCTTTTTATTTTCTTTCTATTCTTCCTTCTAGTTCAGTGGATTATCCCATCGCATAGTTTAATTTTTTGTTCAATTCAAAGCTGGTCTTTCTTTGAACTATGTGTCTGCTTTCATCTACTGAATAGCTGCTCTCCATGGTTGCAGAGCTCGGTGCCAGGAGTGGGGTGGGGTGGGTGTGGGGGGAGGTGATGTGGTGGGGGGGGGATGGGATGAGGAATGGGGATGTGAGGTTTCCCTTCACACATTACTGTGATTTGAGTAAATCCCCCAACCCGCCATGACCCAAGACCCAAGAGTAAGATGCTTGCTGCTTTGGTAGCGGAAGGAACTCAGCTGAGGCAAGCCCTCGAAGGGGCAATCGGATATCTCATGGGTGTTTTTGGTTTGTTTGCTTTCTGGCAACTACGATATAGACAGGCCTCATGATGCTACCATGTTATACTGCTTAGAGACAGGTATAGAGGTTATAGGGCCAAGTACACATGAACTGAAATCGCAGCCAAAATCAAAATCAAACCTTCATCCTCCTCAACTGATATCTCAGTCATTTAGTTATAGTGATGGAAAGCGACTTAGGCATCTATCCAGTCTGTTTCATTTGGGGGATTGTATGCACCAAACACTGCTTTAAATCTTAGTTCCATCCCTTGTTACCTTGTGTTGCATCAGCAGCATGATTTCCCTCTGCTTCTATTTCTGCATCTTTCCTCTGGACTTTAGCTATTGCCCTAGATTTTTTTTCGAGGGCTGACATGAAGATTAAGTGAATTAATTTGCTCTTAACAGAAAATATGGCTGGGGTAGAAAGACAATTCCCCACACACCTTGTCTCAAAACATGTCAACTACTTTATGCAAAACCTTCCAGACTCTTATGAAATGTAGCATGTTTTAGGAAACTAGAATTTCTAGAACTATAAAAACTAGTCTTTAGGGCTGAGAACCTGGCTCAGTTGCTAGAATGCTTTCCTAGTATGTACAAACACTGGGTTTAATCCTGAGTACCTCATCAGCCAGGTGTGGTTATTCACATTAGTAATACCAGCACATATGAGTGGAGAAGTTCAAGGTCATCCTCAGCTACATAGCAGGTTCCAGACAAGTCTGGAAACATGGGATCCTGTTCATAAACACAAAGCAATCAGTCAAACTAAACCTGCTCTCCAGGCTGTATGTCCATTTTTGCTTGCTGATCTTAAGAGGGTAGTTTCCTGACAGTAGATTGTTTTATATTTTGTCTTTTCCTCTCAATTAGGAGGCCAAAATGAAGTTAGAAAGGCCACCGAGATGCTGGTCTTGGGTGCCAAATTTAGGAAAAGACCATATATAGGCAATCAAGATAAACTGAAGTTTATTGCTCACAAATACTCCCCACCCCAAAATGTAAAGTTACAGTAAAAAATGTAATTGCCTGCCATTTCTCCTCAGGCAACTCTATGCCAGATTCAGGCATTATGGCTACTTTTGACAGTCCTCTCCTTACTGATATTGAGAGACTGCTCTATGTGGGTGGTGACAAGATTCCATCTACTGAATGGGACAACTAAAGTCCCTCCTTTGTGCAGTCTGGTGAGTTTCTGCTCTTTGTTAGTCCTTCCTAAGAGCAAATGTTTTTTTACATTTTTTTTTCCTGTGACATACTGTTTCCATTCTTCATAGAGTTTCTGAAGATCGTATTACAAATGTAACTGCCCTATCCCCATAGTAATAGAAATAAAAAAAGCTTTTCCTTAAAAAGATAACAAAATATTTCAGGGCTTTCTTGCCAAGGTAGGAAAACTGGACCAGGGAGATAAATAGCTCTGTAGGGAGGAGTGCCTGGTGTGTAAACAAGAGGACTTGAGTTTGATCTTCATAACCCATTGGAAAGCCAGACATGGCTGCATGGACCTGTGGTCCAAGCACTGGAGAGTAGACAATGGCAGATGCTAGGAGGTTGCTGGCCACCACAGTACCTCAGGTTCTTCAACAGACCCCGCCTCAAAAATCAAGGCAGAGATAGAGAAAAGCATCCACTGTCTTCCTGATAACTTCTCCTGGCTTCCACCTGTAGGTGCATAAGCGAGGACACTCACACACAGGAATATTCATACATAACACACACACACTCACACTCACACTCATGCTCACAGAGGCAAAAGAATCAAGCAGACTAAATTAAGCAAACAGGATCATTTTAGTACTGAGAGAGTAGTACTTGGTAGAGACAGTTGTGTTGACATTCTACTACTTCTTTGAAACTGAAATGCAATCTAGTGTGAACTACAAGCAGGTGGCTTCCAGCTGGACTGGCTCATTGCTGTTTACAGAAGATGACGTATTACTTTGGGTCACAAGCAAAACCAAGTGAGGCCAGAAACTCTGACACTAGGAAAAAAAAAAAAAAAAAAAGAACTGGTACTATCAATAGGAAATGACATTTCTCCCTCTGCCACATTGACCTCAAAGACCAAGCCCGAGGGCAATCTGGAGGTGTCTTAGAGGAGGGGTACAGAATGAGAATGAGTCTCCTCAACAGGAGTTCAGTTGTAGTAAGACCCGGTTAATCTAGTCTCTGATGCTCTGCTTGACAGACAGCTCGGTGGATAGAAGCCCCTCCCACCTCAAGTTGTCATAACAGTCGTGTCCCCCCCCCCTCCGCCCCCAATCTCATCAGGGACTGCCTTTAACAGCGATTAGATAGATGACATTTACTGCGGGGTTCATTGTGAGCGGTGGGGGAGGAGACTCCATGACTCCATTTGCTGCAAAGGCGGTTTTTGCTGCAATAACAAACCTCCCCTACCCCTTCAAACCAGACAGAATACACACACTGGCTTGTTACCACTGGCCTTCTGCGGCCTGTGGGATTCTTTAGACGGCTGTGTTTCTCTGTCCCTGCCTCTCTCCAAGGCAGCAGTACCCCAAAGCGGCTGGGATATGGCAAAGTAACAAGCCCGTGCTGTCTCTGGAACACACGGAGCTAGTGTCCACATTCTGAGGTTGAAATGCTGCCTGCAGTGAAATATGTCACTACAGGGCTCCTGACTTTCCAAATCACACACTAAGAAATGAATTCAGTTAAAGCAAAGGCGCCCAAATGCCTGACATGCGGATGACCTTGACCAAAAAAGAAAAAAAAAATGGCTCCCCACAAAGTAAGAATCCAAGGGAGGGGGAAGTCTCATGGAAAGCCCAATGGTTTTCCATCCCCTACCCTGCCAGAAGGCTTATAATACACACAATTATTTTCACGTAGGCTATGAAAAAGTTGTATATTTTTCTGTTTGTTTGTTTTGCTTTTTCTAGGTTTAACTCCTCTTTCTTTTTTCTCTTCCTCACCAGGGTATTTCAGGCTACAATAGAAGTTGAGGTTTTTGTGCCTATACACGTGAACTAAATATTATTTTTATGAAAAATAAACGGCAAAGTTCAGTTGTCTACTATCGGCAGGCACAAGTTCCTTTAGCTCATCTTCAAGCTAATCAATCCCTTTCAAAGCACTGAGTGTGCTCCCATTGAATACTGCCTTCCTGTAATTTTTCAGGTACACATGCCCACGTGATACCGGCATGTCTTGTGCCAGATTGTATGCGGAGAGCTCTGGAAAGCAAACTATAGGTAAGTTCTGAACACAGAGGTCCATGTGTTCTCCGGAGCTTACAGATACTAGCAGTCACAACCTGAGAAAGAGGCAGCTTCTACCTTGTACACATTGCCTTTCAGCTGTTGAGAACAGATGAAGCTTTGAACTGGGCTGTTAGTGTATGCAACCCAATGAGTGAGTTTTCCCCAGGCAGGAGTAGATTTTCTCTCACTAAGATGCCAAATACAATGAGAAATTTGCCCAGAGAAGATCTGTGCGATCTCTGGCCAATCTTCTACAACATGGCTCTGAGAAAGTGACAGGAAATTCACCGAGTATGACTGGACTGATCATGAGATTGTCATCTGCTCAACATTTTAGTCTCTTCTTTCCAAGAAGAGATTGATATTTGTAGTGAGACACTTGCTAGAGATACTGAGCTGCTGGCTAGAGCAGTAGGTTGGAAAGGAAACAGTTTCCTGCCCTATATTTTAAGTATATTCCCTTTTGGCAGTCCATAATCTCTTAAAAATGATCTTCCTTTCAGAGAGCTGTAGCTATGTCATTTAGTGCTTTGGGTATGAATGTGAGGCTGATAGATTGAGATACCCAGGATGGATTGCAGGGTTTTCATGACCATAAATCCCCTGTCACATCCTCAGCATGATAGAAGCTTTTTGGTAGATAAGATAAACTCATTAATCACCACACTCTTAAACTAAGCACCCCAGAAAGAATTTTAAATGTTCCATGTTCCAACACCACCCCACTTTAAAAATGCCCTCCTTTATTAATTCATGCTGTTTGAGATAGCTTAAGTTACCTCCGTGAAAAGAGACTGTGTACCAAGGGAAAGAAAAGACTGGAATCCGGAGGGGGAAAGGGAAGGGAGGGGAAAAGATTAAATTCTGTCTCCAGTCCAAAGGAGATCACGTGCTATCCTCTGCGTTCCCATCCTCTGCCCAGAGAATGTTGGCACACTTCCAGTTTGTTAAAACAACCATCCACTTCCCTCTGAATACACAATGCATAGACGGATTATTTTCCCGAACAGATCTGTTCACTGAGGAATAAAAGCAAAAATGCATTTTAGGAGTGGTTGCTTCTGACAACTGAACAAAAGTAATCTTGATCATGGGGTAAAAAGAACAGCCACCTTGCTGAGACCCTGAACACACAGGCTTATACTCAACACAGCTATGTTTCCTTTTTCAAGGTTTTCCTACCTTCCAAGCCAGGGATTCCAGAGCCCCTGCCCTCCCCACTCCCCCCAAAATAATGTTTCAGTGTTCATTTTATGCTGGGCTTTTTGCTTTCATTTACCATCCAGAGAGTATCCTCGAAGATTCAACTCCCTTGGCACATGAAATGGTTGCTCTGAAGTTTATCTGTTCACACATTCATTGCCAACTCATGGGTGTTTATAAAGAGAAAGGCATACATGCCCAGACTTCTAAAGAGGCGTGTCTTTTGTCATATAAAATCATGTCATTGAAATATTTTTTTTTTCAAGGTTAGAAGCTTTGTTGAGCATCCAGAGGGCAGGAACAAATGTCAGAACTGACAGATTTCTCACCAGGAGCCCTGTGTGAAGCAGCAGAGGCTGGGGACAGAGATCTGCTAAGAGGGCTTGGTGTCCAGGTAGAACTTTGTCAACCCAAATCTTTGATAAGGACACAGTATATTGAATAGTGTCTGTGACTGAATCGTTGTTCAATCTTTAAGGTAGGATTCGGCTTGCCCACGCCACGGTGAGAACAGAGTACAATAGCCCGAAACATCAGATGGACTTCAAAGCATCACATACACATATACCTTTTTTCTTTTTCCTCGACAAAAGACAGGCAAAGCCTCACTTCTAAAAGGAAGAAAGAGAGAGAAAGAAAGAAAGAAAAGAAAAGGTGAGAAGCGCATTAAGATAAATGGGTTGATTTGACTGTGTCTTGCTTGACTGTTATAGGAAAGCCATCTGAATAGGTCAAATTACAACCTAGCCTCCAGATCAAGGGATAACCGCTGCAGTGGTAGGTCAAGCTGATCTGAACTGTGTTAGCCAGATCAGCATGAAACCCTAAACTATGGGCCGAGAAAACGTGTCTCTCTCAACCGAGACCTGACTGGATCAATTAACCAAAGTATTTGCCTTTTTGCCTCTGCAGAAATCTGAGATGGTTTCATTGGTCAGGAACACACACACACACACACACACACACACACACACACACACACACACACACACACACTCACGCACGCACACACTGAATTCTTGTAGGATAGCTCAGCAATAATGTGGGTTAATGAATTTAAAATATTTAAAATGGAACTGTCCACCAAAAACATTATCAAGTAGCTGTTAGGCACAGGAAGAAGGGTCTGGAATGTGGGTTGACTATGTGATAAGCACACATAGAATCCACAGGGTCTGTGTGATTTTTTGAACTCATGAATGATGCTCTACCAGAGAAGACAGATGGTAAACATTATGTGTCTCACTGAGCTGTGGTGTCCAGGAATTAGTCAAGGGCGATTGTCTGTTTTTTTTTTGTTGTTTTTTGTTTTCTTTATGAATGATATTAAAAATCATAACCTAGGAAAATGGAGTAAAGTAAAACTTCCTTAAAGTGGAAGGGCCCCTTTCAAGCAGGTGAACATTTTTACAGATTGCAAACCTTCCCTGAGAAAGGAAGGAACGTCCCAGCAGATGGCTTCTGGACTCAGCAGTCACTTTCCTGGGATGGCTCTCCCTTAACCCCATCAGATTCTGGACTTGTTATGGTTTGAGCACTCCTCAATCTCTTTTCTCTCCCCCTCTCTTTTTCGGGGACACACACACACACACACACACACACACACACACACACACACACTCATGTTCACAAACATCCACTGAACATAGTAAATGCCACATAATTTTTTGCTTTAAAATACCTTATTTATGGCATTTCATTTCATTTTTTAAAAACTCAATAGCATAAGCTGGTGCAAATGCCCTTGTATATCAGGCATAGAGCACTCTGTCACATTTCTGGAGATGACCATTGTTATAAGAAGCCACAGTAAATGCATATGTTCAGACTCAAGTGAACAAGAGAGAAAGAGGGGTTTCTCCACACTCTATGAGAAGAAAACTTGTTTCCACATAAATTCTTGGGGATCCCCCAAGCACCAACTAGGGTCAAACAGCTTAGAGGCACAGAGTCACCCCCCCCCTTCCAGGCCTACTGTATGCTTTCCCTTTGACATGGTTTATCCTGTGACCAGCTTTCTGCACGGATTGCTGATTGTTCCCTTCATTCATGAACATTCTTTCACCCCTTGACTGGCTGATGGATTTGGCTTTTCTCTATGCCTACTTAGAATGCAAGAGGTAGCTGCTTTTGTGCTCTCTTGCAGCAGGTGATAGATATAAGCATTGAAGGTTTTTCTGTAGGAGCCAATGGCCTGGATTGAGCTGAATATCAGCTTTTACTTCGTGCTATATCTCTCTTCTAAATTGTAAGTGTTTCCTGTAGGGAGATTATGTTGTTCCATTGTAAATAATTGTCCCTGCCTATGAGTTTAATAAAAAGCGCTGATTGGCCAAAGGCAGACAGGAAGTGTGGGCAGGGCTACCAGACTAAGAAGACTCTAGGAACAGGCAGAACAGAGCAGAATGCCAGAGAGAAGCCAGAAGAAGCAGAGGACAATTATGCTGCTCTGAGAAAAGTTACCGAGCCGCATGGCTGAACAGGATAAGAGTCATGGGTTAGAATAAAAGCAAAGAGTTAGCAAGTGATATGCCTGGGTCTTAGGCCGATCAGCCTAAAACTATTGTAAGCATCTGTGTGTCTCTGCGGGTCTGCGAGTCTGTGAGTCTGAGAGCCTAAACCTTGATGCTAGGCCCAAAAGTCCGGGCCAGAAACCTCCTACTACAGTTTCCTACTCATTTTTCCTTCCCAGAGTTAAGGCATAGTAAAATGAAACTCCCCTCCTCACACACATACCAATAACTGAAAGAACTGAAACCCCTGGTCAGACACATTATATAATCACAATTCAAACAATGATAAAGAGCACTCCGGGGTGCAGACCATGATATTCTCACTAAGGACACATCAGGGGACATTACAAAGTTCTGCAATAATCCTGCATAAGCAAGGGCTTCAGAACTGGTTTTCAGGGCTAAGAGTGAGTTTGAAATTCTATAAAGTCAGGGGAGGAAGAGGGTGAGTAAGGGGAAGGATTAATGAGGAGCTGCAGGCCACACAAACTGCCACACTGTTCTCCTGGTCACTAGACCGAGAAGTCTGATTTTTTTGCCTCCAGGATTAGATTTTTATAACTTAAAACAAGCCCCCTTAAACAAATGCGCATCAGGCAATATGTCAACACTTCATTGGTTTCAATAGAATTAGTTTTCTAAATGCTCTTTTCTGAAGCAATTTTTGTAGTTGAAAATGCATTACAAGGAACATTTGCTGTAGCTACAGTAAGGCCATCAGTGTCTGCCAAGGAGGGTTTTAATCAGCACAGCTGTACACTGAACACACTCGGCATTGCTGCACCCGCCTCCCCCACTTCAGTATCAATGTCAATAACCTTAGGGACTTAAGGTTACTTTGTTTGGTATTTGCTATAAATAATAGCCTTGACTTAATTGTTTCTGCCTGAAAGGAATCTGGCTAATAGCCTTGTGAAGATGCCTGGGCAAGTTGTGATGTGACAGCCTTATATAATTCAGGCTCTTTATATTCCTCATGCCAAAGAAACCCTGAGATCATTCTGCTACCTTAACATGCCAGGGCTGCAATAAAGTCAGGAAGCCACATGTCCACCCTGGCGGACAGACTGGAAAAAGCTAGATCCAGCCAGAGTTATTGAAAACTCAATGTCCCCAATTACAACTTGCTTTGTGGGCCATCCTCTGGTACCATGAACCATAAGTATGAGCATCACCAGAACCTGCCAAATGAAAAACCCCATTTCCTCTGTAAAGTCTTCTCCTTAATCCTAGGGTGTGACCTACCATCACCACCCTCTTATTTTTTTGGCCCCTTCCCTGCCAATTCCTCTACAAAGGAAATATAGAATAGAGCCTTTCAAGTGCTCTAGAAGTAAGAGATTGTGGGTCTTATTGTAAAAAGCCATCTAACCCTGTTTATCTTGTCTTGTTTGACCTCTCTCTGCAGCTGACTGGAATCCAGGTGAAAGGGTGCCACAGCACTTTGTAGCATTAGTGTTTGCAAAGGGAGAGTTCCTGTGAGAGGAGATGGAGTGCCCATGAATGCATGTGAATGTTCCCCAGGTGTGTTCTCTTCAACCTTCAAGCAGTAAGAAAGACAAATGGCCTAGCTCACATTTGCCTTCTCTCTTAGGTGTCTGTAGGTCACAAAGGGAGTTCTGAGAATTGTGAGCATGAAATTTGGGCTTATACATGCCTGGGGTGAGATCCTAGCCATGTGGCTTCCGTTGGCTGTATACACTTGAGCTGAGGACACAAATCTTGTCAATCTCATATACTTATCTTTAACATAAACAATAGAATCCAAATTTTCCATCAGTGTGAGGAGAAGATAGACAGCTGCTGTCTGATGCTGCCATTCTTGTGATGGTTCCAATGAGAGACACATTGGGAAATCAACATTGAGTCCCAAGTAGTCAGTAGGCACCATGCAAGATCAGACATTGGTTCCTGTTGGAAAGGGTTTCAAAAATACATTGGGAAAGTAGGTAAGCATGAAGATGATCCCTGTCTAAAGCATCGAGTGTCGATATCTTCTGTAGCTACACTTGAATGGCAAGTTCAACTTGAACATATTCAACCTCGGAGACTGATGGAGTGGAATTAGATGGTAAATTTTCAGGGCTTCTTCAAATCAGTTGTCTTAAAAAGGACCTTTTCTGAGGTCGCAGAGATGGCTCAGTAGTCGAG
Source organism: Phyllotis vaccarum (assembly GCA_033318265.1). Lineage (NCBI taxonomy): Eukaryota > Metazoa > Chordata > Mammalia > Rodentia > Cricetidae > Phyllotis > Phyllotis vaccarum. Next base: position 33,058,884 of record JARWLC010000009.1, on the reverse strand, counting down.
AGCACTTGCTATTTGTGCAGAAGATCTGAGTTTAATCCTTACCACCTGCATTTGGCAGCTCATAATTGGCTGTAACTCTAGGAGATCCAAAATCCATTTCTGGCTTCTGGGGCAACTGTATACATGTGTATATACAAACATAAATAAAAGAAAAATGCTTTCTTAAAATAAACTTTTCTTCTAAATTAGGTTTTAACAGATCCAGCAAATGAAGTCAGTGGTCATCCTCTGCCTTCTGTTTAAGATTTACGGCTTTATGTTTGGGCTAAGGACTTTGGTACATAAGTGAACCCAGTGAGTTTTATCATGCTACCGTGCCAAAGGAGAAGGGACATCTTACCACTGCTCAACACATTTCCCATGGTTGAATCTATCTTTATCTCATCACATAATTTTGTCTTTGTACATTTGATCTATTTGACTTCTCTAAAATCAATTTTGAAAAAAAAAAAAGACCAAATCAACTTTGGGTTGGACATCAAAGTCACAACTCCGTCAGTGGCTTCTTGCTTTTCTCAACCTCTTCCTGACTCTGGGCAGAATGTGAGCAGTAAAGTCAGACCTGATTTCTTATAGCCTGTTGATTTCTACATTTGAAGGCGGAGCCCAGCTATGATGGGCAATATTGGTAATTAGGTAGTTCTGAAGGTCATTTGCGGTGTAGAATAAAAACATACATATCAGTCATGCTTAGTTGGATTCTTTTAGACTATGAAGAATCATTCTACAGAAGTAGAACTCTCTCTTACTGTCTCCCTCCCTCCCTCCCTCCCTCCCTCCCTCCCTCCCTCCCTCCCTCCCTCCCTCCCTCCCTCCCTCCCTCCCTCCCTCCCTCCTTCACTTTCTCCTTTTCTTCCTTCCTGATAGAGTCTCAGTATTTTTGCTCTGGCTGTCCTTGAACTCTCTACGTAGACCAGGCTGGCTCATGGAGATCTGCCGTCTCTGCCTTCTTAGCACTGAGATTAGAGGCTTGCAGCACCACACCCGGCTTCCTCTACCCTGTCATTCCTTGACTCTGTATGATATCGCAAGAAAGAAGGTAATTCTGTATGTTTACTTAGGTTCATTTTCTTCCTCTCTAAGAAAACTTTGCTGATATTGATGTTACTGGGAGGAAGCAAAGAGTCCAGTTGTGATGATTCAGTGAAATCATCCGTAAGAAGAAACAGAGGAGAGTCTTAAAAGTAATTGTGGTTATCAAAATGCTAAAGCCCCCCACTCTCTTCTATAGAAATCTCACTTGGTTTGATATGCTCAACTTCCAGGGGGTGGGGCTGGGGCTGGGGCTGGGGCTGGGGCTGGGGCTGGGGCTGGGGCTGGGGCTGAGTCAAATGTCTCCTAGAGGCTTTTTAAAAAAATTTTTTTTGAGAATTTTTGCTCATTA